>JAUMHL010000001.1:5281352-5384168 GCA_032362345.1 Sandelia bainsii | reverse complement strand
TTTTTGTTGTGGTATACTCACCACTGTTGTTGGCTTTTGTTTCAATAAATTGTTTGAGATGAGGAAATCACCATTGCCTGCTTCTACTTAAATGCCCTAGTTTCATGATATAATATCACTGTAGTGTGAACTTTTTACGTTTTCCATAAATTTCACCCGAAAGACAAATATCCCTAACTTTTTGTAGTGTATATATATGTATTTACAAATGAGAATCAAAGACCAAATGACCAAAGTATTTTAATTGTTCTTTTTATATTTCCCATGAATATCATATAAGTTCATTTCTCTTTCTACAGCAGTATTCACAGGATTCAACTTTACTGAGTATCCCTAAAAGAATGATATCTGATATAGTACAATACAGTAAAAAATTGTTTTTTTTGTTAATTTGTTATTTTCTCACTGAAGAATACAGTACAAGAAATGTCCAAATGTGTCTAGTGTTGATGCTTACTGTAGGTCTTACAACAACAGGAAATAAAATGAATGAAGAAAACGTTGTTCTGTGTTTTTTTGTTGTTGTTGTTTTTACAGTATTTCAACAGATCATCTCAAGTGCTTAAGCAAATGAGAAAAACTGTAAGTGGTGCAATTTCAAAATTATTATTATACAAATATTCTCAATTATCCAGAGCAGCACAGAAAGTAGGAGATGTCAGGAGATGTGTCTGAGACCTACAACTCTGTTGAGGGAAGGATTTCCTACTTGAAAAAACAGATCTTTCAGATCAAACCATCTATTATCTCTGTCCAAAATGTGCGACAGAGAGAATTATTATCCTCAAATGAGTGTCCTTGACCATACAGCCTCTATACAAGAAGATGGCCCAGCACAGAAGGAGCAACACCTCAGGACCATGCAGTGAACAACAAACAACAAGTATTATAGTGGCTATAATACTTTTTTTAAAACAAATTTTCTGAACCTCACAACTATTTGCACGTTGTATTTGCAGTTTACTATCTGTTGCACAGTACCATAACGCAACCTCCGGAGGCCCCTTTGCAGCCAAGCATCACACTCCTACCACAGTCACACAGTACACTATCTGTATACTATATTTATATGTTCATTTGTATTTTTTTTAATCCACCAATACAATGTATATACACAAGACTCTCATTATACTGTGTATAATTCATTATACTGTATATAATCCATGTTTATATGTACATATCCGTGATAATATATTCCACTACACCTTTATCTAATTTATTTATTTACTTTATCTACCATTATCTAATACTCCATGCACCTTGTAAATTTTTGCACTTCTCTGCACTTTACGCTACTATTTGCACTACTGGTTAGATGCCAAACTGCATTTCGTTGTATTAGTACCTGTACTATGTATAATGACAATAAAGTTGAATCGAATCGAATCTAATATAATTTGTACTGAACAGTACATTTTCACACTGTCTGAGTCTAACCAGACAAACATCGAGAATGAAGCTGCTTTTATTGGAACTTATTAAACAGCTGTGGCCATCATATAGCAGCAGGATACATAAGTGTGCGTCCAAACTGGGAGAAGAGCAGTGCACGTATTACACATGGCACCGGAGCGGTAAATTCATTAATCGTTTAAATGTTCTGTGTCTTTAGTTGTAGATCTATTAACCTAAATGCTTTTCTGCTGAGCACAGCAGGAGTTCACTACAATCAAAGCTGTCAATGCATTGTTATTTTCAAGTCCAAATATTGTTTCCTTTTTTCCAAAACAAATCAACTTAAAAACCTGCCTAGGGCGCCAACAGTCAGAGCCAGTAAGACAGAGAGAGAAAGAGAGAGAAAATGTTTTTAAGGTATGGCTGCCTCCAATATTGGAATTTATCCTGTATAGGTCATTTGCCATTATGTGGATAAATGGCTGTGGGGGTACTGACGAGAGAGAGACTCCTGAACTGAATCTGCTGAGGTGCACTGCAGACGACAATATTGTTTACGTCCATGCATAATTACACATATGTCTATGCAACACAAGAAAGCAGTTCATTAGCCAAGATAGATTAAAAAACAACAACACTGCATATATGTCGATCAATCACGTCAAAGTTGTTACTGACAGCACGTAAAGTCAGGCGAACTCAACATGGCAGAGCTGCGCATTCAAGTAAGAGATAAAGGGACAATCGATTTTAAGAACTTAACTTACTAATTTATGTTCTTTTATCATTTATCAGGCCTCCTGATTTTGTTTTTACACTTAAACTGTCCCTAAAAATACACTCAACAAGTACTCTGTATTTCTCTTTACTTTACACTTTATGCTACTACATTTCATAAATTTAAAAATCATAAACACAGAGTAGTTTAGTGTAGTAGTAATGAAATACTTTTTGAATAAGATCATGTATTTGTTGAGGTGACTTCAAGGCTGCAGCCCACATCAAGACACACACACTTATTAATATTTCTCAAATACTACCTCAGGTTATTGTTATACAATGACACTTTATTTTTAATTTTTTGGGTTATTTGGGACCTCATTAGGTAGTGCTGAGGTGACAGCAATGGTTCCCTGGGGTCTGAAAGTTTGTACCAAAGTACCCACATATTAATTTAGAGACCACGTGAAATCATGAGCTCATTTGGGTGAGATTTAAAGAGGTCTTCAGTTTGACCTACTTACTGTTAACATTTTAGAACAATGTAAAGGCATAGCTGAGCTCAAAGTGATACACACCAGCCTTTTACAGTAATGCCCTACAAACCCTGAATAATGACAGAGGAGGAAGCTTGTAGGACGGAGGCATGAGAGGAGGAATGGGGAGGTGGAGGCCTGGAGGAAAACATCTGATAAATCAATCTGCTTGGTTTGGTGTGGTAACCTTGAAGCCTTGTTTGCAATAAAACGGACTGGTAAAGAGAGGGTTAAAACGGGACGATGTGAATGGAATGAGCACTGGTTGTGCCTACTGCTCGATGTAATTAAACAGAGCAGGACATACGGCACCTAAGGGCCCATTTCACATGAGGGAAAAATGATAAAAATCTGCTCAGGCAGCTCAGCTGATTGTGATCAGTGCAAATAGAGAGAAAGTACAGAGCTAACAGAGCTTCATTCCTGCAAGAATTCAACAGACAGAGGAAGAGACAGTAAATGTAGCTCAGCTAGTAACATACAATTCTTCTGCTTCTGCCAGTTTAAATCGTACCAGTGCAAACTTGACCAAACTAATGTAAACACTGTCAGTTCAACTGCATGAAAAATTACTGTATAAAGATCCTTGTTATATAGTCAATTGTTTAAAATCAGATCCAGTTTAAATCAAACCAACCCAGTGGGAAGATGAGAGGTGGTTAGTGAGTATTAGAGTATTACTCATCTGACACAGGTGACAAGCAGTGTTTGAACCAACAATCTTGCTTATAATTATGTTATTTACAGTAACAGTTTAAGATGTCATGGGTTTTCATTCTATTGTCTTCTGAAGTAACAACACTGCACCTCTAACATCTCCATCTGTTTCCAGCCAATTCTAGTGTGTGTGCGTGTGTGTGTGTGTGTGTGGTTGTGTGTATCCCTGGCTGTGTGTAGGCGTCTGCTTGCATGAGACTGCATGCACTTTGCTGAACTTGCAAAGTACCGACACACACAGCAGCTGTGAGCTGCCTCTCAAGCCAGAAAGCTAAATCATGCAAAGCTAAAGCACACACACACACACACACACAGTATATATATACAGTCAGGAGACCTGTATGCGCAGTGGTCCAGCATATACATGTCTGGGGTTGCCAGGGTGTTGCTAGGGCAACAAATCGCTGGCTGTCCCAGGGGTGAGTCAGTCTTCCCCAGGAGAAATATCACTCCAGCAAGTCAGACAGAGAGCAATCCCATTACCCCTCTGTGTGTGTGTGTGTGTGTGTGTGTGTGTGTAGCAGTGGGCACATACTGTATGTGTTCTTTGTGAGTCACATTTACAGAAAACATTTTTTATTTTTATTTATTATTGCTTTTTATTCTTCATGTTTGCCACCCGCTGTGATTTTTTCATTTTGTTCCCAATGTGTTCTTCTGAGCACCTTTTCTATTTCTGTACCTTCTTTGCTCTATTTTTTGCACCAGTGAACAGATCAAACATCTGATGCATGGAAGCTAAATATGACTGACTTGTGTTGATCCCTAAATTTGTTCTGTTCAAAATTCAGATACTTGTGATGTTTTGCTGCAATTAAATAGCAACATTTACAGTATCATATAAAACACAAAGCTTTCACATTAGAAAGAAATTATGCAACTATAGAAAGTTGGTTTTAATACATACAAACGTAACGTGTGTGGACGGATATAGAAAATCTTAATATCATGCTGTTTAATGAACTGACTACAGATGAATGTGAAAGACTAACTTCTGATAAAAAAAAATTTTTTTAATAAAATAACTGTTCATAGTAAATGTGTGTGTCTGTATAGTGTATATTTTGCATACATACACTGACAATCCGCTCATGTGTGCCCTCAGAGGAGATGATTGTTCCATTGAGTCCAACCAGCGATGGAAGAGTCTGGGACATCCAGTTAGTTACCATAGCCATGGTGCTCAGCACCGCACCAATCTTCAACATGGGAACACTCATCCTGACACACACACATTCATACACAAGAAAAAAGAAATCTGGCTGGCTCTCACACACAGTCCAAACTGTTGACAGCAGCCATGCTAACAACAGCAGATACACAACATTATGCTACAGGCAAAATGTCGTGTACACACTCAACAGTTTTCAGCTCAAGAATCCAAAGTCAGTGTTTTTTGATGAAACTGCAACCAGGGTCGTCCCACTGCTCAAGTCTCCGTTCCTACTCTGCCGCAAGTTAGAGAATAAATCCCGGAGCATGAGCTACTCTGGATGCCTCCATGTGAATACACATCAAGTCCAAACATCCAAACATCCAGCTCAGGCTGCAGGAGATGCTCCTGGAAACAGCTGGTTTGGGCCTACTGAGCTGTGTGCGTTTCCTGGACTTCTTCCTTCGTCTGGCAGTAAGATGCTGTGGCTGAGCCAGCACTGCTCTCACATTTATCCACTAACTCTCTGCCTTTCCCTCCCTCCACCCTGCTTCTCTCCCTCTCTCTCTCTCTGTCAGACACACTACTCCATCTCTCCCTCTCACTCATGCGCTCATCTATTCTCTCAACTTCTTCACCAAAGGAGCACATTCTCTTAAACAATATCTGCTTAAATGAACAAGTGGATGATATATAATATGAATAAGATAACAAAATCCCTTTCAACATTTATCCCCTTTTCTGTTTCTTGTCATTCCCATACTCCTATTGTCCTAATGTTCCTGCTCTCTAATCCCCCCTTTTCATTATCAATGCTGTTAATACATTTCTTTCTTCCCTCTATGTCCATTGTTTCCTTTATATTGATTAAGTGCAAACGCCTACATAAAAGCACAGTTCTCTACATTGACCTGTTCCTGGTCTTTTTGTGTGTGTATTTCAAATTGTGTATTTTTGCTTCATATGTCATAGCAAACTGATGCAACACTGCCACCATGTGGTCACTCCACTGCCTCTCAAAATCAAACTCAGCATGCAAGCTGCTTCACACCGCGTTTGACCAAAACTTGACAGACGGTACAAGATGTTCAGAAGATGCTTTATTCGATCTGTGTCGGTTCCCATGGAAGCAACAAACTCCCAAAATAAAATCCAGCCTAAGTATCACTTCTGTGTTTGTGTTGTTGGTGTGTGCATGCACAGAGACTCCACACGAGAGCTACTTGATAAAACTGCATGTCCCATTTCCATACTACATAATCATTTTATACAGTACTGTTTAGTAATTATATTGGTATAATTTTTGCAGTTGAATTACGAAAAAATCCACATACTAAACTGCTTTATTCTTACAGTATTCGCTTTTACTTTCAGCAGTAACTCCCCCACTTCTTTTGGTCGACAAAGATCAGAGACTAAAAATTCAGCTGTTCTCTAGTCTGCACAGGCACAGTTTTGAGTATATTTTTCAGTATATATTTCAAGTGTAAACGCACTAAATACTCAGAACCTCCTTTGAATTGGTATTTATTATGGACACTGCCACTGTCTTCTCTTTGTTTGTGAGAAATGTTTTTTTTGTATATATCTACAGCTTAAACAGTTTAAGCTACAGTCTGTAACTGTTTAAAAATCTTTTTACTTTAGTAGAAATATATTCTAAAGCTTATCTTAATGTGGAAAGGGGCTGCCAAAGCCTCCCTTGGAGTCAGACTCACATAACAGCATGGCAGCAGTGCAAAGATATTTTTGACTGAATCGCTCCCTTCTAATCAATCGCAGATTAGTGAGAAAGTTTTGCTTGTTAAGTAAGTTTTGCTGCTTATTATTTATTGTAATTTGAATTATTTATTTTGTAACTACTACCGGATGGGCTGTGCAAAATATGGCGTGCGTAGCCGACGGCAGAAGAGAAGAGCAGAGCAGAGCAGAGAGAGGGAGGACAGGTCAAAAGAGGGTGGGGAGAAATAATGAGAAATTGATAGGTTAGAAAAATTAGAGTAGAAACATTTAGTTGATTAATAAATTAGCTGACTGAAGTATTCTGATTAATCATTAAAGGAATTTATCAATTATAAAGCACTGTCTTGTTCTAGCTTCTTAACTGTGAGGACTTTCTGTTTTTCTTTGTATTGTGTGCTAATAAATTACATCTATTCTGAGTTCTGAACTGGTTGGACAAAACAAAACATTTGAAGATCACCTTGAGCTTTGGAGAAGCGTGATGGGCATTTTTCACTGCTTCCTAAACAAAATGATTTATTGCTTAAATAACGAGTAGATTGATTTATAATGAAAATAAATGTTAGTTCCTGCCCTAAAAATAAGTAGAAATCAAAACAATCAGCACAGAAACTTGTATCTGGAGTGAAATGCTAGATTAAACCTTGTGCTTTGTTGACATTGACTTAACTTTCTCATGGTTCATGGTCCCACAGTCGCCACTGATGTATGTTTAAAAACAAGTACAATTGTAAAATCATCACCATCTTTTTTTTTCTCCTTTGTTCTGACCTTATTAAAATATATAAAGAATAATTTAACTGGTAACTCTTCCTTTTGTTACTAACTGAATTTGACAATAAAATACAATTTTTATACAATTTTGGGAAAATAAGTGGTTAACTGAGGATGTAATGCACAGTATGGCATTAAAACCTAATATTAATTAAAGGAATCCAAATAAACTTACATGTGATTTGCATAGTGCTGTGTTAAATCTACTGTCAAACCAATCTACACAGAGCAGTACTGTATGATCATCCACTGCATTTTATTTTACAGCATCATGTCAGGTTAAAAAAAACATTTAAAATAAACCTTGGTAATATCAATAATTGTTAAGATGATGAAACAATTTATCTTTTTGAGATATAAAAGGACATGCGGTATCCAAAACCCCCTACAAAGCGGTGATAGTAATATCTGATGTGTGAGAGGCTTCTTGTGGTGCTATAACAACACAAGCATCTCTTTACTGCAACACAACTACAGAAAACTCCTGCTGCTCTGTGGTCCATGCCTGGAGTGATTCTGTGCCAACAATTTGACAGACCAACACTAAATTTTTTATCGTGCCCTTCGTTCTCATCAGCAGTAACATGCTCATGCCTTCCTTTTACCCAGTAAACAGCCCCTATGATAGACATGGATTATACATGAAACGCCCTTCAGCGAATCCGCTGAACTAACATGAATATTTCAATCAGCAGCACTTAGGGGAAACACAGTCGTCAGGAGATGTGGAAGTGCACAATTGAACCAACATGACAACTGAGGGGTATTAAACACCTTCAGGGTATTGACTCAGGTAGCTCACTGTACGTATTTCTAGGAAAAGCAAGTTTGCAAAATACATCACAGAACAAGTGTTAAGAAAAAGACTACAAACCTAAATACTCAGCCAAATCAATGGGGTAGAAGAAAGTACCACAAGTCCAACAATAAAAGGTGCAGAGGACACTGATTTCTCTGTAGGCGAAACTCAGTAAAATAAATTAATAATAATGTGATTTTAAGAGTAACTAGAAGGAAGACTCTGAAGATGCTGGCCTGAATTCTTATGGCAGCAAATATTATATTGATCTAGTCCTTTTCATGCTGTGGATTCCTGAAACATTTTGGCTTTATGAACACTGCTGTACTGTAAAGGCTCAGCAAGATCTGGACTGAAAACAAATCAAAACAGTCAATAAGACAAGTTCTTAAGACATATAAATTAATGTCTCCTCTACAGATATTCAGAGTTAAAGACAGGACTTTTGCTTTCCATAAAACAGAATTATAAAGTAGTGGACTTCCTCTGAATATCTGATGTACAGTTGGAAAACTGCTATACTTGGTGTGTAAATTGGAGGAAGGGGCACAGTGTTTTCTTACCTTACATGAGCAGAGAGTAAACAGCAGCTGCATCACCCAAAGGACTTCAGGTGGACCAATCACCATTCTTTTTTTCTCCCTCAGGTCTCCCTGGTATTGATCCAGCTTTGGCTCACCTCAAGCATAAAAAAACAAAACAGAAGCTGTGACCCTGCAGAGCACTTTAGGAGATTCCACATTCACTTCAGGTTCAAGTGGGAACTGTACAACCCTGTTGTTTAGCCTCTGGGTTATGGACTACTGTGGAGACTGAGCTGGAGGGACTGAATTCCCTCTGGGTGTGAAAGAAGAACACAGTCCTGGCGTGGGCTGCATGATGAAGAGAGTCACTCAGGCGCCAACTGGAGAGGACAACTGTCTTGGAAAAGGTGAAAGAGGGGGCGTAAGAGAGCGATCATCTGTTACATCCACACAGAGAGTACATACACGGGTAATGGGTGCGTGGGTGTACTTGTAAGTGACAGATTGTATGTAAGATAGTACTCATGAGGTTATACTATAGACCTAGTGCAGAAGTAATACATTGGAAAAAATATCCAGTGTTGTACCAATAAGATACTGTATATATTGGGAACATTTGACTATTTTTAAAGATGAAACATTTAGCCTGGTCAGTGAACTTACAAACATTTATTGGACACTATATTATTAATATCCTGACATTGTAAGGGATTTTTCAAGCAAATGCAATGAAATGAAATGTCAGCTTTCAGTACTTGACAGTTTAGTCAATACTATGTCAAACTGTTTGCTATACTTTTATTTGACCAAGGTGTAGTTAAAAATGAATAAAAACCATTGTGAACTCAGGAACTCCAGTACTTTATTTTAATAAGTGCTACTCAGCTAACTCAAAAACTAACTTAGCTACATTTCAAAACAAGCTTAGTAAAAGTTTTACTTTGTGCTATACCAAGGGTATTTCCCTGTATTTACTTAATCAAACAATCCACTGATTAACTGGAAACAGTCAGGAGCTAATCAATAACATAAAATAATCAAGTGTTACTGTCCACAATAAGTAAAATGAGCTTCTTCTCATCCAGCTAGCTAGCTAGCTAGCTATAACAGTAAAGTGCTGACTAATCGAGCATTAGCTATTTGGCTAATGATAACTGATATTAATCACATTCTAAGTGTTGAGTACTAGTATTAGTGGTATTTTAAAATATTGCTGCGGGTTGCCCCTCATATTTAACGACCATTTAACTCAAGCTAAGTTGGAAAACGTTTGACGCTAACTAACGCTAACTAATGTTAATTAACATATCTTCATCTGGAATGTAAAGGAGCATTTTTACATTAAGGTATGGTTAGCAAGTACGTGTATCCGATAACTTTGACGTTTCTTCTTCCATCTCTGCTGTTAAATAACCTTAAGAAATATAACTTAGCTGTAGTTTCTTGGCACAAAGTGTCCATCCATCAGCTTCACCTTGGGAGATGAACATGCTAACAGTTCTAGCACTACTGAGCAGTGGTGAAAGAAATACACAGATCTGCATTCAAAACTTTACTTAAGTACAAATGTATTAGCATCAGGTAAAATTACTCTTTATGCAGAATATCAATTAATTTTAATTATTGAGGAATTGATGTATACATCATTAATCTAGCATCTGGTAAGCAAGTGTCTTATTTTTTACCACTTTATGTACTGCCAGGTGGTTTGATCTTTATACATCTTTTGATCGTTTTATCTTTTAATACAATATAATATAATGTATTAGTTGATTATATTTTATATTGAAAAGCTACATCTGCGAAGTAAGCAAAGCTGTCAAATAATTGTAGTGGAGTAAAGGGTACAACAGTATAAAAGTTTAAGTGACATAAAATGGAAATATTAATGTACAAGTTACTTAGAATTGTAACTTCGCTAAAGTCCAGTACTTGAGCAAATGTAGTTACTCCCACCACTGCTTAAAACAGAGCTAAAAACCCTCTTTTTTGGGGGGGCTTTCATATATTCTCTGTGGGCAGTGAGAAATATCTTCATTACACAAACTGAAAAGCAGTAAAATATTAAACAGTGTTGGACGTCAAAAAGTTGAAGGGTTGAAGCTCGAGCAGTACAAAAATACAGCTTCCCACAGAAGCTCCCACTCTCTGTGCAGGTAAACACAATGTGACTGACTTTCATGTCATGTCATCTATATTTCATTGCTGAAAATTGGCAGCTAAATTCTCCTGGATGAGCTGTGTTAATCTGCTTCCTCTCATTAAAGTTTTAGCATCGTTGGAAACGTCCCCGTTAGATGTACTGCAGATGTTATGATAGGCAGAAGAGCAGGAAAAGAGAGAGAGAGAGAAACTGAAGAGAGATGAGGTTCAACAAAAAGGGTGAAAGAGGACTGAGACTGGGCCACAGAGGGAGAAACTTGAATGATGCATGCTCAAGCTGCAGAGAGCTGAATACATGCATTTACAGACACAACTCCATAATATGACTCCACTTGAAAATGTATAATAAATCTGGAGTGGCACATCAAAGTCGGCCCTCTGCCTGAAATTTAGGAATCACCTCTGACACAAATGTTAAGTTTTAAAAGCAAGTGTTTTAGTTATGTGCAATGCTGACCAAAAGACAGTTATTCATGTTATTCACTTACAAAAACTCTTTGGATTTGGTTCAAAATGCAGCTGGTTTTTTTTTTTATTCTCCAGCTCAGACCACACTACATGTATTAAATCATCCCTCCACACACAAGTTGTTTTAGAGTATAATTTAAGACTTTACTGATCAATTACAATACATTAAATCAACTGGCCTCAAGCTATTTATCTGACGAAATTGGGTAAGTGTAGCCTACTTAAGATTTTAATAGACATGCATAATATGTAGCTATCAAGCAACCAATAAACATCTTTAAAATGCTATATGAATACTAGGAACAGTAGAGCAAATGTCGACTGTGTAGACTGTGAGTAAAGGGGAAGAGGCGTGTGAGGACAGCGGTGCGGCTCCCATCAGCCTGTCAGATGTGCACCGGGCCCTGAAGAGAAAGCTGCGGGACCAGACAGCATCTCTGGACACGTTCTGAGACGCTGCGCTGATCAGATGACTGTCTTTTTCACCTCCATCTTCAATAAGTCTCTGGCTCAGTCCATTGTGCCGACCTGCTTTAAGACGTCCACCATCGTTCCTGTCCCGAAGCACCACGAGCCCTCGAGCCTGAATGACTACCACCCGGTGGCCCTCACATCTCCGGGTATGAAGGTGTTTGAGGGTCTTGTTAAGAACTTCATCTGCTCCTCCATTCCCAAGTCCATCGACCCGCTACAGCTCGCCTACCGTCCAAACAGATCAACAGAGGATGCACACCACCCCTACCCATGTACACAGTAGAAATGGGAATTATGTGAGGCTGCTGTTTGTGGATTACAGCTCAGCCTTTAACATCATCGTCCCACTTAGACTATTTACAAAACTGAGGGACCCGGGACTGAACTCCCAGTTGTACAGATTTCTCAATGGAAGACCCCAAATTTTGGGTGGGCAGCTGTGTGTACAACCCCGTACCCTGTCAGGTGACCAAGGCAAGGAAGTGACTCTACCACCTTAAGCTGCTGAGTAGATTTAGGGTCTCTCCTGTGATCCTAAAAACCTTCTACACAGCTGCTGTGGAGAGTGTCCTGTCCATGAAACATTACTTCATGGTTTGGGAACTATTCTGTCCAGGACCGCAAAGCCCTGCAGAGAGTGATCAGGGTGGCTGAACGCTGTACCAGATCTGCTCTGCCCTCCATACTGGACACTTTCACCAAACTTATTTAATTTTATTTTATCTTATTTATTTAATTCATGTCTTGCACACTCTCACAGTGACTCAGGGATACATTTCACTGCCGGTTGTACTTGTATAACTGTATGTGACAAATAAATCTCTTGAATCAACAGTGGATCTGTGACACAGTACTTAGGTAAAGCTAACAAAGGGAATCATTAGTTTTAATGATATTAGCATTGGACACATAAAATTGTGATCTCTTGATGGCGCTATATTAAAAAGTTGACATCAAAGTTATTCCAATTCAGTCTGATGGAATCTCATGCCAAATTTCAAATATCAGGATATTTTATTTTAACCACTAATATCAGCCGGCTGGTGGTGCTACATGAAAAATCAGAGGGTTGCTAGAGTCTAAAGGATCCCCTAGACCCCCTATAATATTCCATCTATTAGTTGTTGAGCCTAGAAACCACAATTCTAGCCTCATGGTGGCGCTAAAGGAAAAGTAAGGATAACATCAATATCAATATTTTCCATCACTGGGGACCATGAATGCATTTACAACATTCATGACTTGTCTGGACCAACGTGACTGGGGTGGCAGCTCAGTGGATAGAGCAGTGGTCTCCCAACCCAAGGGTGAGAGGTTCGATTCTCAGTCCCGCCAAGCTACATGTCCGTGGTGTCCTGGGACAAGACACCAAAACCCCGTAGTGCTGACACAGGTCTAGCAGCTGTCCAAACAACAATTTCCCCATAAGTTATTATTATTAACTGATTAATCAACTGACAAACCATCACTGCCATCCCTAAAAAGAATGTTTGTCTACTCCTCAGTGGCTTTTTTTTTTATAGCAAATGCATTCAATGAAACAAAATTTCCTCATATTAACTTAAATGTACATTATGTACTTTTATTAAAATATGTTACTCAGTCACTTCCCCACACAAATCATGTACCAGTTTGTTAAATTGAAAAAATATAAAACATTGCTTCACAATATAAAAAAAATGCACTGCCCCAGTTCCCTTTAACAAAGAAATGTACTCCGCTAGAGCTACATGATAGCACCGTGACAACTTACACTACAATATACATCACATAACAAGATAATTATAACAACAAAACTATAACAGCAAACAAAAACAACACAAAAAACTGAGGTTTGACAACACAGAACAACATTATGGGTGAATGCTGCTGAAATATGTTTTAGTATTTATGAAGAAGATTCACTGATAATGTTTGAAGATATGACGTGTATAATTATGCATAGTTGGGAACTGAGTGCAAAGATCAGTGATTACCGATTGTTGTACAATTGTATGAACAGACATGGATGGACGTATGAAAGCACCACTCACTCCTAAAAGGAATGATTAAAAAAATACAGTATGTGTAACTGAGGATGTGGTTGACATTTAATGAATTTCTCTGAAAGCATAATATGTGAGTCAGCTTTGAGACATGAAGAAGAAACAAATGTTTGCATAAAAGAACACTGATGTAGGTAAATCGATTTATAAATATGCGGCACCAGGTAAATCTTGAATGTAGTTTTCTCCCTGCATGTAAAAAGTGTCTATGGCTCTTTTTCCTACTAAATTACTCCTGTAGTAAGTTCCCCTCTGTGTCAGTTAACCATTATAGCAGACCGGGCCAACTTGGAATCCAAATTTCTGATTCCCATTTCCAAAATCGGACACAGCTACGTCGATGACGGGGAGCGTGTTGGACAGCGGAGCGTCAAATTCCAACACCGTCCTCTCCTGCCCTGAGCGTGTCTGCATGAAACACAGAAACACAATCAGAAGACAGGTGACGATACTTACAGTAAACACCTGTCTGTATGACTCACCTGACACCCGTCGTACAGTGCAGTTATGTAATGCGTGTTCTCATGCGCCAGCTCCTCCCCGTTGCTGCCTCTGAAGCGCAGCGCGTGTTCGTGGCTGAAGGAGGCAGTGTGCAGCCAGGCAGCAGAGTTGAGGCAGTGGTAGGTGAAGGTCTGCTTGGCCGTCGCGCTCAGCAGCTTCAGGAACGTTAGCTGGACAACGGGGACTGGAAAGCCATCAGAGCCAGAGTAGGAAAACTAGAGGAGAACACCACAATAACACTCACAATAACAACGTTACGGTGTGGACACACACTATTAGTACACACAGGAAGGTAGTTTAGGACACAGTCAATCCTGTGTTTAAACATTCAGTAATGAAAAAGGCTGAGACTATGTCTACTGGATTAGAGTTTCAACTCTGTCAGGTCTTCATCAAACTAACACGACAAAGGAAGATGTATATCCGACACCCAACAATCAACATGCTTGATGGTTGATTAATAAAGGAACACAATTTCAATATATGCTTATTAATATGGGTAATAAATTAGGAGGAGTTGTAATTTTAACAGTTACCAAATCTGATGAAATGTTATCTGCTTGATGTATTTAAATTTGGGAGCTATAATCCGTTTCCAAACTAGTAGAGCATTATATGTTTCCAAAATAAAGTCCACTCCCCATGAAAAAGTGCTCTGTATCATTCCTCACTGCTGCGAAAGTGAGACACACATTTGGTGCCAGTTAAGTTTTTATCAACCTTTGTTATGCAAAATGTAACATGTTGACAACTTCTTTTTCTTTCCTTTTCTTTATGAGTACATGTTTTTTTCCAGTCTGCAACCAGTGACTTAATGCTTAAGACTTTTAAAGCTTATAAAGCACAGAATGGACCAGCACCTGTCTGCCTCCAGGCAACAACAGTCCCTCTTCTGAAGCAACATACCTGTATTTTCAATCTACCCCTTGCCTGGAGCTGCACACACACACAACTCCTTTCTAAAACTCACCATGACCATTTTTTTTTATTTGATAGCCCTTTGTTGTTTTACTTGCTGTTATAAGAATAACTATCATTGTCGTAATCTGTGCCCTTGACACACTAGCCTATCTAACACTGATTCTTTCCAATTAAATTAATTCAGCTTTCACAAGAACTCAAACCCTCACAGACATTCTACCTTTGAACAAAGCTGATGTTTTATTGGAACAACCAGACAAGTTGAACGTACCCACTGATGGAAACAGCATAGGTTTCTACTGTAGCAGAAAGGAACTTTACCCCTACCCTACCTAATGCACCCCTTGGCATGCTGTCTGTTCTACAGCATTACAAAATTAGCTGAGGCTTCTTAGTAAATAAACAAATCTTTGTTGTACTGTCTGCAGCAGCTCCTACACTTCTGATCTGCTCATCACTGATATGATCTGACTGTTGCCAAATGTGTAACTTCAGTTGATTTGACGGTTTTGTCTTTATAATAAAAACTGAGCAGAAATGTCAGACACTGTGCATAACTGTCTGCCAAAGGCTGTTTTTAAAATGCACTTATTAAAATGAAGAGCGTCTCTTTGGTATTTAACCAGACACGTCCCACATTTGCCTCAGTGTTTATAATTGTGATTAAACAATTTATTTAAGATACATCAGCAGACTCCCATAGCGTGTAAAATGATCACACTATACCTGTTTTCCTTTCCTGAATTTACTGTACCAGGTGCCGGGCTTTTCTCCTTTCCAGGCTGCCAACTTCACCTAGTGGCAAACAAACAAATCAATCAGTTCATTGAATGAACAAACAGATATTGACTAAATAATTTTTAATCTCTTTTGAAAAATTAATTTTGAGTGAATGCCTAAAGCTCTGAACTTTTTCATTTAAACTAACCGACTGGAACTTCTTGTCAGGATACAGACATGTCTCTCCCTGTGCGGTGAAGTTACAAAACACCTTGAAGGAGTCTCTATGGCAACCCTGGTTGGGATCTATCCAGTACTCGCCTGGAGAGAGAGAAACAGTAAGAGGGGGGCAGAGGGGCCAGAAAACACCAGTCTAATACTACTGTCAACAACAAGAACACCGATCACAGATGCAGTTGATATGTGGTGGAGAAGAGAAAGTAAAAATGAGTCTGGACATGCAGGCAGACAGATGGTAATAAACACAAACTTATAAAAGTACCATTGGGCAGCTCTGGGTTGAGGAGCCAGAGCTCCTTGCAGGTGCGAGCAGGGCTGTGGTAGGTCCCTTGAGGGTTACGCAGGCCCTGAACCTCCACTTTCATGGAGGACAGAGATGCAAACACTTCCTCCATTCCTTTGCCCTCCTTCACCTTCATCAAACCATCCTGTTCAACCTGGTCTCCTTGCATCCATTCTTCCTCTTCTCCATCTACTGCGTCCACCTCCTCTTCAAATGCAGCACCATCCACCAAGGTATGGGTTCTCCTCCTCCTTCCTCGCTCTGGAAGAGGGGCTATCGCAGTTGCTGGCAGTCCCTGAAGAGAGGAGAGGAAAGGAGAGGAGAGGAAAGGAGAGGAGAGGAGGTGGTGGAGTCATATACACACAAATGGAAGTAAGTAAGAATTGTAAAGTTTCTGAATGTACTAAATGTCAGTAAACACAACTCACTGGTGGTCCTGGAGGTCCTGCAGGCCCAGTGTCTCCTCTGGGGCCAATTGTACCCTAAATACACAAACAGAGGGCAAGTTTAATCAGTTTATAAAGTAATAGCACTGAACAATTAAGTTGAACAAATCGTTGATCTTCAGTCACCTGGTTTCCTTTAGAGCCCTTTAGGCCAATAGCACCCTGTGAGAGAGGTGAAAAATGTTACAACAACCTCCTTCATAATAATAGTGTATGTGCAGGTCAGGTACTGTCAAGATGATGCTGTATACTCACAGACAAACCCGTAGGGCCAGGAGGACCAGAGGGACCTGGTGGACCAACTGGACCCTGATATTAAACACAGAAGAGGGAAAAACGTCAGATGAAGAGAACAAATGCTGCTGGAGGTCACTACTACAAGCAACTACTTGTAAAAAGGAAGGAAAAGGTTGGAATTAGTCCTTATTTTTGATAAATCCCAGGGAGAGACCAAAGCCAACAATGCCTTAATCTGCCTCTGTTTTTACCCTGCCTGTAATACTCAGAGGCAATATACAAGACCGCATGAAAAAAATAAGAAAATAAAAAGTAATTTGTATATTTATAAAATACATTGTTGTTTCTTACTTTTGTTTTGTAGATCCTCTTTCTTCTTGATAATCCTGCTGAGCTAGGATTATCCCCAATTTATAACTTACTCCCAGACAACATTAAGTAGACTTATGGTGGAATACTTGACTCCATGTTTGCTGTATCATGATGCTGTGCTTGTTTTTGGCATCATATAGATCAAGTATGAAGTTTAAGTTCTGTAATTTAAATTAGGTACAACCTATGAATTAAATAACTACTTCTTATTCTAATAAAGACTAATTATAGGCTTTGTCAGCACCTCGAAGCACGAAAACACAAAATTCCTGTGTCACTTGAAAAGTATCATCATTTTTGTCCTGTTTGCTAATCCATGCTAGAAATAATACTGTACACTTTGTGGTCAGAGCCAAAGGTGTATAAAGTACACAAACTCAATACTCAGGTATTGAGTACCCTTCAATTTTTCTACTCAAGTAAAAGTGCTCAAGTACATGCTCTAAACCAGGGCTATTCAAATAGCGGCCCGCGGGCTGCATGCGGTCCAGAAACAACCTCCGAGTGGCCCAGGCCGTGGTCCTACCAGAAATGCAGAAAGACTGAGAAAACCCAATTTCTAGTTGGCAAATTCCTACAGTAGCGCTGAATGCAACACTCTCCCAGTAACAGTCATAACACAGGCAGCAGTGTTAGGACAGAGCTAAACACGTCTTTATCATCTCACAAGTGTAAAATAGAGAACGAAAACCATCGGTTTAACCGGACCGTTTGTTTATTTTACCAAACCTGTGTTTAATTTGCCGTGTGTGCGTATTTAAAGATTATAATGTGCGGAGGAAACGCTTTGAGAAACAGAGTTTCTGCACAGACTTTCCTCATGTTAAAAAGTAGTGTTTAGTTAATAATTAATAATTAGTGCTGATTATTATTACGATTATGTTTTCTGTTAACATAATGATCATATGTTCACAGTTAACGTAAATGACAAGTCGCAAATACTGAACATATTAATGAAATGTTCACAGTTAACGTAGGTTTGATGGCCAAAATATCCGATCTACAACCGGTTTTCTGTCCAAAAATATCCGACGTTACATTTCAACATCCAGATATGTGAGTGTAGCGATATTAAAGTGTTTTATTGTTGGGATCAGAGATCACAGCAGTGGGTTAGGGTCAGAGAAAGACTGTGGACAGGCTAATGGATAAAAATGTTGCTTCACAAACATTCTGCATTAAAAATGAAACCAAAACACGATCTTTTCTCTAACCCTAACCTCAGTACTTTTCTTGCCTAAACCCAAACTCAGACAGGACTTTGGTCTTCAACTCGGGTCTCCAGCATGTCAGTCCTGCACAGCGTTTACTGTTTACTGTTCAACAGGCTGTTTTTTCTTTTTTTATGGGTTTGCACACTTAAAGATTAGACAGCATTGACATTGACTTTTTTATCCTGTGCCTGTCAATCAAATGTGACCAAAATATCTATTTATTTCTAAAGCCAAAGATATTGTGTTGTTTTGCATGGATTTGGAGACATTTATTTTGTTAAGTTTGTTATTAAGTTGCTGCTTATCTGTCACTGAAAATGTGCGGCCCAGCTAACTTTCTAGATTTGAAAAACATTTAAATAAAATTTAATACGTAATTGAATAGCCCTGCTCTAAACTGTAGAAAAGTAAAAGTACTCCACTAAGAAAACAGTGTATTTTAACATTGAATTTGATGCTGTTGATAATGTTGATGTTTAAATGTGCTCTTGACTCTTAAACAAATGTTATTATTACACAAAGATAACGCAAGTGAATAAAAAAATGCTTTTTGTAAAATAATTTCATTTATTCCCTTAATATTCTCTTAACTAATGAAATCGTCATTTAAAAACTACACTTTTTACTAGGGTTATCTTTGTGTAGTATTAAAATTTGTTTGATAAACCATTTAAGTGTGACAAATATGCAATAAAATAAAAAAGCAGAAAGGGGACAAATGCTTTTTCACAGCACTGTAAGTAAAAGGAGTCTTTTTGGAAACAGTGACAGCAATATCAGAGAGCAAGACTAGAGAACAGTTCTACTTCTATTCTATGTGTCTATCTGTACGTTTCCATGGCTTTGTACATGCCCCAGCACAACCTGAGAAAAGGTTGTTGACTTTGGTAATCAGGCTTGTGTGTGTGTGTGTGTATTTTTTCAGGACCTCGTCTCCTTTTGCACCGGGTGGCCCCTGGTTTCCTGGCAGGCCTCTGTCCCCCTTCTCTCCAATGTCTCCTGGTGGCCCTATCAGACCTATGAGACCACCATGACCCTGCATAGAGGTCACATATGACATTAAAGTCATCGTCAAGATCCGAGTGAATATTTATGTGTGTAGAATACACACGCACCTTGTCTCCCTTCTTGCCAGGATCTCCCTTTAGTCCCGGTATCCCTGATGGACCCTGAGAAGATGAGATGAAAAAAAGATGGTAAATGTACATCCTGTGAGATGTGCAAACACATTTTGGTCATACTGTGAAAAAAGTAATACATTTTCTTTCCCATTAATTTTTAAAACCTCCATCATGTTCTCAATTTGATGTATCATCTTACCATGGGGCCGGGTGGTCCAGTCTGGCCTGGTGGTCCATTTAAACCCTGCTCACCCTGAGAGAAAGACACAGACAAGAATATTTCTCAGCCTCCATCCATCTTTCTATTTATACTTCACTTCCTCTGTTTCATTCTGCTCTGTTGTTATAAGTGACTTACAGCAGGCCCGGGGATTCCTCTTAAGCCTTGAGGCCCAGGCTTCCCAGGGTGCCCCTGGGCACCCACAGGCCCCGTTTTCCCTATTAGACCCTCTAAACCAGGAGCACCCTAAAACAGACACAGAACAGGGTGACCTCCAGGACACGAGATAATTCATTTATGCTTTAGAACGTTTCTAGCTGTCACCTTTGCTCCTTTCAGGCCTTCTTTTCCTTCTTTCCCTGGTTTCCCCAGGTGGCCCTGAAGAATAGCATTTTTAAAACATTTTAACCTGAATCTGTCATAGAAATATACACACATGCTGTAAGAATTCAGTAAAAAATATTCCCAGCTTTATCCTAACAGGAGAAGTGTATTAAATCGATTACTTAGTATAGCAGGAAATAGAAAAAGAAAATTATGAGTGCATCAGAGGTGCATGTAGGCACTGACAAACACACAAACACACACACCCTTCGCCCAGGAGGTCCAGGTGGTCCAGGTTCCCCTGGTGCTCCTGGTGGTCCCTGAGAAATTGAAAGAAACAGGTTACATGGCCAGTTATTATGCTGTCTTTAATGTTTATGACTTTAAATAATGTTGTGGACGATGTAGAAGAGAGGAGCTCACCGATTGTCCAGGATCTCCTGTGTCTCCTTTAGTGCCAGGCAGACCATCCACACCCTGACGACGAAAGAAAATGGTGGGTAGAAGAAAGCCACACCAGTTTTGAAGTAGTGATAAAAGATGTTTTAAAGGTGGAAAGAAGAGCGTCTAGAGTTGTATAAAGTACAATGTTGTGAGGAACATGACTGGTTGTTTGATTTATCCAAGTGTCTCAGGGTGCCCAGCCTGTACGGGCTCAGCAGACACCAAAAAACAGCAATCAAGATGATGTGCAGCTCCACTACAAGGTGCACTTTGTCTTGGTCATCATCATTTCTGAATAAATCTTGACAAAAACTTGCAAACTTATATGGTTCTATGTATTAATCTTTGATTTGCTCCTAATGTTGCTTCTTAGGAGTTATGTTTCCAAAACTTCCAATGAATTTAAATGAAAGAAGAATAGAAAGAGGAGGAAGAACCAGTTCTCACATTGGGTCCAGGCTCTCCCTGTGGTCCAATGTCACCGGTGAGACCTATAGGACCCTGAGGAAAGTGAGTGAAGTAAAGACAGTTCAGACACACAGAAAAAATGTAACTGTTTCAATTTATGACTTTTAGCCCAATTATTTACCCAAAACTAAATGCTATGGAGCCTACATAATACCTAAAAAATACAGATACTGCACTTTGCTTTTTCAGCTTAAAAGATTAGTACCTACCAACAAAATGTGGCCTTTCTACTTTAAGTAATTGTACTATACTAAGAAAGTAAACTATTTTTTGATTATTTATACTTTACAACATATAGTGATTATAAGTATCTCCATTTTGCCAGGTGTCTCTTTATATATGTGACTTATAGGTAAATTACCCAAATCACAAATTCCACCACAATCAAAAGCTGACATCTGCTAACCTTGTTAGCTTTAGCAGGAGTTTAGCTAAGTTTTTCACTCATATCATTGTTGGATTTAGTTCCTGACTTTGTTAAATACCAATAAGTCAGCTCAAGTCATTTACACATTACAAGCTATGGAAAAATCAACAAATAAATTAAATTTCAGTGTCGCTCCTTGACTTCAGCTAGCTTTTACTGCATTCAATTCTCAATTTAGCTTTCTATAATTGTAATTTGTTGACTGTCTGGTTTTTATCTGTCTTATTTAAAAAGCTTTTCACAGGATTTATACATTCCTATGACTATAGATAATAATTTAACTTGAGAAAACCGATGTCAAGATATCAGATTTTTTTATTTCCTCAATTTTAACAAAATCTTTTGTTGCAGTGTTTTGTCTTTTTAGGGCAGCAGACAGTATATATGCTGTGGTACAACACAAACTGTACAAAGGTTCACTGCACACTATGACTGGTCTGCAGCTAAACAATTTGTACATGGACTTCAACTGTACAATACTGAAGATCATTTTGGTGTTTGATAAGTGTTTCTTACAGCGTTGCCTTTGGGTCCATCCTCCCCTGTAGCACCCCTGGATCCTGGAGGACCAGCTGCTCCTGGAAGGCCTGTATCTCCCTTCTCCCCCTGGTCTCCTTTTTCTCCCTAAAGTTTTGAAGGACCGGAGTGAATTATTAAGAGACATAAGCAAGAAGAGACGAGCAAGAGATACCTAAAATTGAAGATGGTGGCAGCGTAGTTAATGAAGATGTGCTTCTCCAAAAAATAAACAAACTCACTGGCTTTCCTGAGACACCAACTGTTCCAGGGTCACCTGCCTCACCATCCTCCCCCTAAGATAGAAACATACTGAGTGTGAGAAATCACTGAAGAGATAAACTGTTAAGGATGTAATATGTGTCCAAAAGGCACCATTGTTAGTTTCTGTACCTTCTCTCCAACAATGCCTGATTGTCCTATCATCCCTATTCGGCCAGTTGGACCCTGCACAGGACAAGAATAATCACAGAGGGTTTTTTGTATGCATTACAAGTGTTTGGATGAATAACGCTACACATATTTCATATTTCTGAGACTTACTTGTCCTCCAATAGGTCCTTGAGGACCAGCAGGACCTTGTTGCCCAGGTGGACCCTAAAGCCAGGTATGCGATGTGTGAGAAATAAAAATTAATTGTTTTCTTTAAATGAAGGAAAAGTTTGATGTAAATAAAGGACAGAAACAAACTCACCATTAGTCCCACATGTCCACTCTCACCCTTTTCTCCTGGGAGGCCAGGCATGCCCTGAGAATACACACACACATACAGGATTACATGAATACAATGCTGAGCTCAGTGTTCACTCTATTTATTTAAAAGACATAATTTCAGTGGTCTGACTTGTTATAAATCTCACTTGTAAACCTATTGGTCCTGTAGCACCCTTGAATCCACGGAGTCCTTCATCTCCCTTTGGACCGTACATGCCCTGCTGGCCCCGGGGGCCTGGCAGTCCATCTACACCCTACAACACAGGGGAGGCGAATGACTAAGACAAAGGGAGTGGAATTTTTTGCAACGAATGATTGAAACTGTAACTTTATTTCTTTATTTTGATGTTTAGTGCAGTACAGCGATGAGGGGCTGAACGCCAGTCAGTTGTTATGTGAAAGACATTATGATTATTGGTGCCTTGGTGGACTGATCACAGTCTTATTAGATCATCATACACTCATCCTCTGTATGAAATCACTATAATATCGGTGCACTCTTTCTAAGAACTAAAACCTTCACTGTACCCGTCATTTATATCAGTTATGCTAGGATGAGTAACAGAAGCACCTCTGTCCAACCACAGCACAAACTACAGCATGCATAATGAATCAACACCTCTCTAAAGGGGTCTGAACAAATACTGAACATTACAATTTTTATGAAGGTTGTAATGATCAGAACTGATGTGTTTGACTGATTTGAGGTCTTGCAGTTATTAAGATGCATGAGAAAAATAAAAAAATACAAAGGGCACACTCACTGGAAGTCCTGGCTGACCAACGGGTCCTTGAGTGCCAGTGGGGCCTGGAGGACCCTGTAGAAAGAGAGAGAGAGGTATGGATCAGACATGGAGTACACTCACATGTTGATGTACATCTGCAGCTGTATACTCACTGCTTCCCCTTTGTCTCCTTTGCTGCCTTTCTGTCCAGGTCCTCCTTGCTCTCCCTGTGGACAGACAATGTGTTACAACAGCTAAAACACACAATCCCACTCTGCTTCACTGACTCACCGACACATACAGATTACCTTATCCCCGTCATCTCCTGAAGGTCCTGCAGGGCCTGTAGCTCCAGGCATCCCTACAGGTCCCTGATCTCCATCTTGACCTGCTGGTCCAATTGGACCTTTCTCTCCCTAGGGCATAAACACAAAGATTCAAAAGGTGTCCTTATGTACATATACTGTACTAAAATGGATCCACATTTTCTACATGGTTTTCTTTCCATCTATACTGATTTTTACTTCATGCGCCTAAAGTATTGCAGACCGGCAATGAACTGTAATGTCACTGACAAATAAGCGTAAATTAAAGTAACATAGTGAAAAAGAGTCAGATTAAATTACAGGCTCCCCCTTCTCTCCCATTGGTCCAGGTCCTCCAATTGGTCCAGCTCGACCAGGCTGTCCGATGGCTCCAGCTGCTCCAGAAGGGCCCCGTTCACCCGCAGCCCCCTACAGACACAAAGTACAACTCTGTGGAACTTCCTGACAAATAAAGTACTGAGGTAGTACAGGCTAAAAGTGGATGAAAAATGCTTCTTAATGTTTTAGACACATTAGAAAATATTAAAACAGCTTTTTCATGTGAAGTTGTTCAGATAAAACTGAAGAAGTGTGTTTTCATTTACAACCAAAAATCACACATATAATTTTAGAACACATAGTGAAAATGAACAGTACTAAAAACACAGGTGTAATGTAACTCACTATGGCTCCTGGGGCTCCAGTAGGTCCTGATCCTCCTTTTAGGCCAGGGGGTCCCTGAAAACATCACACATTATTTGTACTAAATAGCT
The DNA here is from genome assembly GCA_032362345.1 of Sandelia bainsii. NCBI lineage: Eukaryota > Metazoa > Chordata > Actinopteri > Anabantiformes > Anabantidae > Sandelia > Sandelia bainsii. The sequence goes on along the minus strand of JAUMHL010000001.1, from coordinate 5,359,686 downwards.
TATATATATATATATATATATTTGTACATATAGAAGCTCCCCACAATGCATGGAGGGAGGACTATCAGGAAGATGGCCTGACTAATGACGCGCTAAGTGAATACCTCAGGCAACAGAAAGCCAAGAAAGAAGAGGAGCAAGAACAGGAACCATCATGGAAAGACAAACCCCTGCACGGCATGTACCACAGGCAGATAGAGGAAGTGGCTGACATCGAAAAATCCCACCAGACAAAGCTAGACTGAAAGAAAGCACAGAGGCACTAATCATGGCAGCACAGCAACAAGCTCTAAGTAGAAGATCAATAGAGGCTGGGGTCTACCACACCAGGCAGAACCCCAGGTGCAGGCTGTGCAAAGATGCCCCTGAGACCATCCAGCACATAACAGCGGGGTGCAAGATGCTAGCAGGCAGGGCGTACATGGAACACCATAACCAAGTGGCTGACATAGTGTACAGGAACATCTGTGCCGAGCATGGGCTGGAAGTCCCAAGGTCAAAATGGGAGCCACCTCCAAAGGTGGTTGAGAATCACAAGGCTAAGATCCTGTGGGACTTCCAGATTCAAACTGACAAACTGGTAATGGCTAACCAACCGGACATAGTAGTGGTGGACAAGCAGAGGAAGAAGGCTGTAGTGATAGATGTAGCAATCCTAAGTGATGGTAACATCAGGAAGAAGGAACATGAGAAGCTTGAGGAACAACATCTGAGATCTCTGTCCAGAAGAGCACAATCCTAGGAACAGCTAAGATACTGCGCAGGACCCTCAAGCTCCCAGGCCTCTGGTAGAGAACCCGAGCTTGAAGGGCAAAGACTGCAGGGGGCAAGTGGTGAATTTTTTTTGTGTGTGTTTATGTGTGTTACCATAGTTCCAGGGGCTCCTCTGCTGCCCCTGAACCCTTTCAGTCCTGGAGGACCGTTCTTCCCAGATGTCCCGGGTAAACCTGGATCACCCTGAGAAGAAAAAAAAAACATTGTACATTAAAAACCCAAATGAAGACTCTATCAGATAATGATCAGTGTTGCTTAACTGTGTGTACCCACCTTTCCACCTTCCTTCCCAGCAGCCCCAGGTAATCCATGCTCTCCAGGTACCCCTGGTGCCCCTGGGTGACCTCGGTCCCCTGTTGGTCCGGGCTCTCCTGATTTTCCCTGAACACAAACAAGTCAGTTAAATAATTATAGACATGAAGCACGAGGCAGGAGAAATATTACTTAACAGAATAAATTCACATTTTTGAGCTCACCTGTGGCCCCACAACACCTGTAGGTCCAGGAGGTCCCGTCTTCCCTTGGAATCCCTGTAGTTACAGAAAATATTATAAAACATACGCGTGTGTGTGTGTGTAGTGAAGCCCAAACTACCTCTTATAAATTCATGTGAACTCACTCACCGGCTCTCCTCTTTGACCTGGGTGACCTGGAAGTCCATCCTTCCCAGCTGGACCCTACACACGCACACAATCACAACATTAAACAAACACAAACTGTGGAAATTTAATGGGGGCTTAGGATCAAATTCATTTCCAGAGTTCATGTAGTCTACTTAGAGTTAAAAATGGTCTGAGTGCCATTTTAACCCACCCTGTTAGCACGTTACTCACTCAGGTGTCAAAAACACAAATATGAATATAATAAACAAGTACTGTGCCGAGCAGGCAACTGTGCGGGATTCATAAGACAGGACTGAGATTTTTTTTCAGTGCATTCCCAGACAGAAAAAAATAAACAACTGTGACAATACCCCTGATGCAAAATGTAGGAATTAAACGGCCAGCACCACATCAATATAAAACAATAAGCCTTTCTATGATGGCACTGCCATGTTGTTGTTCTTGTTATAAACCTTATAAATCTTAAATAAAAACTCACAAAATAGTTTATTTTGTAAAAAAATGGCATGGCAATACAACATATCTTAAATATATAGTACAAATCTACCTAAAAACATATACTTAGTGACATCATTCAAGGCTTTATCTTTATTCCAAGTGCAAACAAAAATTATCAATAAATCAGACCTAAAATTGAGCATTTGTGTAGAATCATGTGACAGCGTACAAATCTGTGTTTTATTACTTACACTTGATCCTTTAGGTCCTGGCTCTCCGTTTCTCCCTTGTGGTCCTTGAGGCCCCTAAAACACATAATCCACTAAGTATAACAGTGATCAATCACTGATTGATCAATCAATTGATGTGACATATTACTAGGGTTTTCCTTACCCTTTCTCCAGAAGATCCCAGGGGTCCATCATTTCCTGAGGTGCCCTAGAGGCAGTGATGGACAGAAACTGAACTGGTGAGTATAGTAGTATAAGTGAATTTATCTACCAATAAAGACTGATGAAGTGTTCCTATAGGCTGAGAAGAGAGTCACCTGACCTTTTCTCCTGATTTCCCTGTAGGCCCTCTTGCCCCTCTGGCACCTTGTGAACCCTTCAATGAGAGAAATACAAGTGAGACCAGGATAGATTCAGTAGGCAGTGACTAAGTTAAACTTTCAAGGACTTATTTGGCTGCTGTTTCAGTGAGCAACAAGTCCTCTACAAGTCACCAGATCTTTCTCAAGTCATGTAAACTGTGAATAGTTTTCAACATGACTACAAGGTTCTACAGCCATGATAGCAGCTCTGTGTGACTTAACATAAGCAAAGTTGTGCTTTGAGCTAAATAACATCAGCATGCTAACATTCCCCACACAATAACAATGCTTGTAGAGGGCCATGTTCTGTTGTATGTACTGCACATTTTGTACACCGTGCACTTTTCCAGGTCTTATTTTGTTTAGATATTTTATATTTAACCAATGATTAAATATGTGCAATACTATTATTATTATATAATATATCTAATATAATATAATATATATATATATTGGTCCCAATATTGCCTAAATAGCTAGTTTGGGTATTGTATAATAGGGCTGATCCATGGAGCCAATCTATGCACTTCAATTCTATGTTTGCGACTCGTGCTACATCATGTGCCAGCAGCACGTGCAGCATGCTACAACAACAACATCATGGAGGGAGACTCAGCTGTAGGGAGGTGTTTTACGGTTGCTATGCTGACAAGTTCCATGGCTACTCGCAATATTTGCAAAGGAAATGCTGCCACAGGTGCTACTGCGGCAGCAGTGCAAAATAAAACACCACAAACTTAATCAAGCACCTCAGAAAGCTTCATGCTCAAGAGCACGCCGAGCTCCTGCTGTTTGACAAAACAAAAGGAGACAATACCAAGCAGTTTGGTGGATGTACTGCAAGGAGAAACTTCTTAACTTATTCTCAGCTTCAGCTGCTGTATTTTATATTGGATTTTGAATTGCTGTTTGTTTTGAAGGAAGTTTGATTCTTATTTATATTAAATGTTCCAAGTTGCTCCCATTGCACAATTATTATTTTAATAATTTCTAACAATACAGTACAATTTTCTACGTCTTAATTTGTTACATTTTGTTTTCCAAACTTAGGAAAACAATGTTTAAGTCAATACCTTCAGTGTCTTCCACACAGCAAGGTATACATTTTTATTAATTCAACAGTCGGGTGATACACAAAGTCCAGGTATCAAGTATCGGGACTGAAAAAGTCAGACTGGTGCATCCCTGACATTCACTCATGACATTTTAGTAGTGTAGTATTCTAAATTAACTGTTGAATCTCGTAGCTGTGTCTTTTCATACTTGGTAAATGAGAATTGTGAATGTTCGTATTAAATGCTGTTGCAGTCTGAGAGGTACTTCACTCAAATGCAAAACTGTTGACCATGCTGCAGAGACACATACATAGAAACACGTGATGAGCAAGGCTAAAACTTAAGAATAATAATAAAACTATTTTATAATGGTAAGACTATGGTGAGACTATTCCATATTCCTCATAAATGTTCATATTTAATCCACATGGGGATGCACTCCCTCTTCACTGAACTCAACAAATTTTAACCAACATAAATGACAATTAGCTTTCCCACATACCCCATTGGTCTTTTTTTATTATATCAGACCCTCAGAGAAGCTGGGGCTGAGTGTGAACAATATAATCCCTTTATCTGTTAAAGCGACAAGATGCATGCATTGTACTTGCCAGTGCAGCATAAGGATAATTTACTGTAGCTCATAATATGGAGAGAAAAATGTTTGTTTTTCAGAAATACAATTACAGTGACCTTCTGCAGGGTGACCTTTAAAACAGAAAGGCTAATGGAAGAGAAGAGAGCTGGGGAGGAGGCTACGACTTTGGTTCTCTATTGCTAGTCACCTAACTCACCTGGTTTTAAAAGTGCATTCTGGAAAATCTTTTAGGAAAATAAATTTGCTTTGCTTGCAGCAAAACTTTCTGTGAAATCCATTGCCTACTGGACTAAATAATGTTTCGAGACATGGCACTCACATTTGGACCTCTCTGGCCTGCGCTTCCTGCCGGTCCTGCGGGACCCTGGGTAACAGCACAAAAGATAGGATATTATTAGAAGCACGTTATTCTGACATATTATCATCACCATTTTAAATCCTCTACTCACTTTCTTCCCCTTCTCTCCAACAGCTCCAAGTACACCAGGAAAACCATCAGAACCCTAGAGAGGAGAAAGACACACACACTGTCTGCAACGTATTTACATTAAGTGTATCAACCACTGATTATTGTTTTTTATTTTACCTTAGGCCCCTGTCGTCCTGGATATCCTGGCAGCCCAGGAACTCCCAGTTTTCCCTAAAAAAATAAGCAGTGTGACTCAAGTTTCTCATACAAGATGAGTGAAGAATATTTTTTGTCGATTAGCCATCCACATGCGCTCTTAGCTTTATACCTTTTCTCCAGGAATACCAGAAAGGCCGGGTTCTCCTTGAGGGCCCGTCTGGCCTTTTGGCCCCTCGGGTCCATCTTCTCCTCGACCACCCAGAGCTCCATTGTCTCCAACATCCCCCTTTGCTCCCATCTCCCCCTTTGCCCCTGGGAAACCATCCTCTCCCTGCAGAAAGGACAAAGTGGATGAGACAGCAGCACAAACAGAAAATCCACTTTAATAGACAACATAAAATCACATATGGTAGAGAAAATAGCAGCATACTGTAGATGATCTGTGGGGGTACTATTGTTTTAGACAACACAACATCTTTAATGCACCACATTTCAGTTTCTCGCACCTTCTCGCCTTTGCTTCCCTTTAAACCTCGGATTCCATCTGCTCCCTGTCAAACAGGAGAGAAAAAACAAAATAGAAGTCAACATGAAAACAGAAAACACATGATATCACTCGCTGTTCTTAACATCAGAATGAGCCTGCAAGCACAACAGATAGCTGGAATGTTTTACGATTAAACCACACTGTGGTCAGACCTCTGAATCACCCCCAACATCTGTGATTTATTCATTGATTCAATAGAATGAATGAAGTAAATGGAAATTCAGTCCTATTATCAGACAAAAAGCACGCTCTCAGAGACACAGCCGATGTTCTGATTTGCAATTTCTACCTTAATTCCTCGTTGTCCAGGGTATCCAACAGGCCCCTGAACTCCTAGTGGACCCTACAAATGAACACACACACACACAAATTAAGATCACTGACACCTACTCATCAACTGTAACAACAGTGACACAACATGTATGCATTGTACACAAACAGAGACACATGTATACTCTACAACAGACTTACTGGAAGCCCTTTTTCACCTGGAGTACCTTCCCTTCCAGGATGACCCTGTTGACAATTATGATTTTAAGGTTGGATTAAGGGCTATGGAATACATTATAAATCCTTTGAAGTACAAAACTATAGAAAATGCAATTACTTACAGTAGGTCCATCATTTCCAGGTAAACCCTGCATCCCTTTCTTCCCTTGAGGCCCCTTTAAGACAAAGAAGATCAGTCAATTAATCACCAATTCTGCATCACAAAGTGTGAAATCCAACAAAAAGTGTCTTGCCTTCTCTCCCGGCAGCCCTACTAATCCCTGAGGACCAGGAAAACCCTGTAGGAAAGACGTGTCATTAGTATTTATGTGTATGCATTCAGAAGATCTGGTGATTTTCTTGTGAGTATCTGCTCATACCAGGATTCCAGGATTGCCTTGCTGTCCAGGTGCTCCAATTTCTCCGGGTGGACCCTGTTATAAACATGAAATAAGGTCACTATGACTCATTTGTCATCATACTCTACTGTCCACTACCTTTATTATACTTACTATGTTTCCCTTTGAACCTTGAACGCCGTCAATTCCTCGAATTCCCTGTGAGGGGACAAAGGAACATAGTAAATGGATGAGGCTCACGTTTTTCTTCTGTATCCTTGAGTGCACTTCAAATCAAAATGCCTAGGAAAGTACAGGAGCTGCTGATTACAAAATAATAGGACACTGGAGGAGGACATAGCGGTTTAAAAGCAGACTATAAAGCTGCCAACTCTATAATGTGTCTATTAATTTCCTTGTATGGGGCTTATTTTCTGGCTGCTGCTGTCTTTTCTTTGCTCACCCTATCGCCTTGCCTTCTTCTTCTTTAACAAAAAAATCCTGAGGCTTATTACATGAGCCTCCTGGGACTACAACTAAATGAAAATAAAAATTATCAACCACCCAAATGATTTAGTTATTCCACTTCCTTGCTCAGGGTGTTTAATGCTTAATTATGTAGCAGATATTAATTTGTAATTTAAACATCCTATCAGTTGCTAACAAGTGCTCACCCGTGTTGCTACAAGTGCAAAGATAAGTTGTGCAACCACTAAAGAAACTGCTTCAGGTGTTTTGAAATGTGATGTTGTGTTTGGCACAGAGAAAAGATTTACATTATAGCATGTTTAACATATGGAGAAGTACTGTAACACTGTGGTTTGACATTATCATGTGGAATTATCTGATAGGGATATCACAGCTGGATTAACTCTTACATTTAGTCATTTGCCAGGTGCTTTTATTCAAATTGACTTACAAGTGAGGTACAAAGCAAAGAAAATAGCTAAGTCAGGGAGAAAACATTGAGTAAAGTGCAATGAGAAGAAATGTTTCAATTCCTGTAAGCAGCTCTTGCAGTGACCACTCCTGAAGCCAGACTGGATGATATCTCAAAGGTTTTTCATACAGAAAATCTCAGATTTGGTTGAAGATTCTTGGCCAAAATGGAAGAAGAAAGACGGGTCCATAATTCTCATGGACAAATGCACAAATGCAGAGGCATGATAGGAGGATAATTACACAGCTTAGGATCAATGATAGAGAGACTAATGTTTGTGACTGTGTGTGTGTGTGTGTGTATACAGAAGTGGTATTTATAAAAAAATGTGAAGGTCACACTCACAGGCTGGCCTGGGGGACCAGGACGACCTCTGGGGCCATTCAGACCTCTGGAGCCCTGAAATACACATAAAAGTAACATACAAATAAATATTACAGCATATTTGTGCTCTCACATTCAAAATTCAGTTTTAGGGTTAAGGGTGTAATTAGGTCTGGGGTATCTATATACATGTTAATAGAGAGCTTATAGGATACTATAGTGTATGGGTATGCATTTGTCTGTGATGGGATGAATGCCAGATACTTTAAAAAAACTACTTTAGTGATTTAGTATTGCACTTCCACAAAGCTGGGGCAAAGTTTAACAAGAAGTGGCAAAATCTGTTAACAAGAGGCAGAGACATCCTGACTTTCAGCCTCTAGTCTTGGTTACACTCCAAAAACACTGGACCCTACATATCCCATGATGCAACTTCATAGCATCTTTCAGTAGCATTACATAAGTGGTAAATGTGTGTGTCTTTCAAACTCCGTGACCCCATTTATAACTCAACCCTGATGAAATTATTACGATTATTTTCTCAGGCTTTAGAAAGCTCCCGCAGAACCACAAAACAACATTATGCAACTGTTTCCATAAGCTGAATAGAGGTGATCATGATGAGGAAATTAATCTTAACATGCAAACTCAGTGTGTCCCTGTAACTGAGTAATTTTAACACTCACAGCATCACCTGGTTGTCCCCTTGGCCCAGGTGGCCCCTCTGAACCCTGTGAAACACACAAACATTAATTCATACATACAGAAACACAGACCTGCATAAATGCAAATATCTATAACTACCATGACTTCTTACTTTTTCTCCTGGCTCTCCTGGAGGACCTGAAGGGCCTGGCTTCCCTCTGTACCCCTGCGACAATGCACACAAAAGATGATATTTGGTTATATGAATTATCAGTTTAACACATTATCATTATCACTCATTGAGCCAGATAACTTACTTTATGTCCTTTGTTTCCAGGGAGACCAGGCAACCCGTCTAAACCTCGATCCCCCTGAGAAAAAAAAACAGAGGAGGACATATAATATTTTGAGGAGCCAGTGAGTGAACAGTGTAACCAGTGTGGTCATTTCTTCCTCACCTTTGCTCCAGCCTCTCCTATTGCACCACGGCCCCCATCTGCACCCGCTCGACCCTAACACACACACAAACGTTTCATGGTCATTCTGTCTGGATTATGGAGATAACAGATTACAGACCATGACATTTACTGAAAAAAGATTGCACTAAATAGTCTCACCCTTTTCCCAGGTCTTCCGTTCTGTCCTGGGATGCCTGGCTTTCCTGGAGTACCCTAAGAGGAAAAGGTGAAAAGAGATAAGTTTATAGTCAAGCTGGAACTGAATTGAGCTCAAATGTTATGAAGTTACGAGTTAAGTACGGAGTGTGTTGCCATGACAAGCAGCTAACTCACCTGTGGCCCCATCTCTCCATTGCTCCCCTTCAGCCCAGAAGCACCAGGTGCACCCTGCAAAAAAGGTTTTTAACATTCATTTAACATCCATTGTCTGCATGTGTGTGTGTGTTTGTGTGAATAAAAGAAACAACGGGACATTAATGACCTGTAACTTAACATGCAGCTAATGTGACGGATTCAGCATTTTTTCCACTGTACTCCACCTGCTTTGGAGTTATTGAACCTAAAATTTGGAACTGATCAGGAGGTGAATGCAACAGGTGCTTTGGAAGACCACAGTTACTCAAGAAGGAATCAAAAGACAATGTCCATCTACAAGGTGTTGAACTGGAACAGGAGTTTCACAAAACTTCAGTAACAAAAATTCCAGTGCACTCACTCAGGGGACGTCTAGATTCATTAATTAGCACTTGTACACAAGCAAATGAGCGAGCGACACATTTTGTGTGGCAGCTTTTTCAGGCCTGCTCATTACATAACCTGCAACAAGGTGCATCTTTAAAGCTTCTTGTAGCTGTCAGTCACTAGTCGCAAATCACACGACATGCATCTGTCTCCCTAAATCCATTATGTAATTATTACATACAATGCAACATTGCATCTTCATCCTATTACAATACTGTGATTATCAAATTAAATGCAACATTTCATCTTAGTTCAGAATACAGCATAATAATATGAAAAGAATTATATACAGTACAAAGGTTGAGTTATTTAAATTATTAGTATTTTTTATATAGTTCTAAACTAACCAGCTACTGCAGACGTTTGTTGAAAAAGGTAATATTCTGACACACAATATCTGACACATTTGCTGCCTCATTATGCATTTGTCGATCTAATCTGTTTGTTGATCCGTCTGTTTTCATTCTTGAAGAGTATGCTTATGACATTTCTGTTCATTTGTCACAGCTGTTTAAAAAAGAAAGGAAAGAACCACACCAATGCGAAGACAAAATAACAAATACAAAAGAAAATCACTAAGAACAAAGAAAATATGTCTGTCACTCACCAGTGGTCCAGGTCTTCCTCTAAGGCCGAGTGGCCCTGGAGGTCCCTTCATAGCCAGCTAGAAGAGGGGAAAGAAGGAGAGGAAGAAGTAGGATAGTGACACACAAACTGTAGTATCTACATCAGCCAAGTGTGTGTGTGTGTGTTTAAAATGTAACTGTATGTGTACCTTGGTCTGCTGCAGGATGGCCTGAGCCTGCGCCTCCTGTGCTGAGACCACAGCACCTGTTCTTGGGTCACCACCTGACTGAAACTGTGCAAACACACACACACACACATACAAACACACACAAGCAATACACAAGATGCTTTTAAGTCAAACTCAATATGCCACCCAGTGGCCAATACATGGCACTGCTACTCACTTCTTGCACATCAAAGTTCAGAACAAATGAGTGGAGAAACACTTCTACACGCTTCTACACAGAGCAAGAAAGATCAGTGAATTTTCAATTGTGCAACAATCCTGAGCCAGCCCATTTCTCAGTTACAACATTCAAACATTTCATTTGGCCCGAGGCTCCGTTAAGGGTTAAGAGCACCAAATAACTGCCATAGCAACATCACTGGAGTTTGTAAGGCCTCGGGCAATGCAGAAATATCTTCATGTTACCGGTATGAGCATGATGTTTCCTGGGGGACCTGGGATCCCATCAGCTCCGTTTAGGCCTGGCTGCCCTGGAGGGCCCTGAGAGGATGCATACAGTTATGGAGGGATGTCAAGATGTGTTGGATTCAGTCACTCAAGTAACAAACAGAACAGTCCTCACCAGCTCCCCGGGGTCTCCTCGAGGTCCCACTGGTCCTGTGACTCCAGGAGGTCCTGGCTCCCCCTATAAACACACACAAATGTATGAGCAGAATAGAATCTATTTCAATGCAAGCTTACAATTTTATATTAAGAGTTACTGCAGTTATCATTTCAAAACACATATTTTACCTGAATATTAAAATAAAAAAAGAGGTCATGTGGAAGACTCACTAACCTCAGGCCCGGGTGGTCCATGTGGTCCTGTAATCTGTGTTCCCTGCACACATTTCACAAAAATCAACTTCTTGTTTGAGATTTAAGGTTGGGTATTGTTATTCTGACACCAAAGTCCTAGTGTGGTACTACTCCTACACCTGACATACTGTATTTTTTAGGTTCTTAGTTTTGCTTTTAGTTTAAAAATAAGATATTGATTAAAGAACACACACATAACATGAACAAATCTTATTTTGTTATTTAAGAACTGACACTAGCTCAGCACCATTACTTGGAATATTTTTTTAAATATTTTTATATTTTGAGATACTGGATTTTTGATTTTTCATGAGATATAAGTCAAGAGATATAAGTATCATCAAAATCATAACAACACAAAGGCTCGAAATATTTCACTCTCTTCACTCACTCGTGTATATTTCACAATATCTTAATATTTTGAAATGCAAAAGTATTCATAATATAGTACATTTATTTCAATATATATCATACATTGGTAGCATTTTAGTTCATATGACAATTAACTGAGAAATTATTTATGACCAGGTAGGACTGTCTTTTTTTTTTTTCTACCAACATACAGTACTTCAGCACTGGTGGAAGCATCATATCAAATTTCAAGATTGCCTGCTGTTGTTATGTGTGTGTGAGTATGTTTCTCACCACTCCCAAATAGGCTGGCTCTCCTTTCTGTCCTTTCTCTGGTATATCCTAATGAGAGGAGATAGTACAGTGAGACTGAGCGGCACAGAAGAATAGTTTTCTATTTCTTACACAGGATTAATTTATGTAAAACTCCATCAGTTCTTATAGTGTGACTCTTTGGATGGCACCTGTGCTTTCAGAGAGAACTCCCTTTCTCTCTCTGCTGGTCCATAGCGTTCATCGTATTCTTCTTCATATTCATACTCATTCACGTGGTACAAATCTGTAGTGTTGTCATAGTCTTCATATTCTATGATCTATTCAGCAAACATACACAGAGACCAACATGATGAGGTAAACACAAACACATAATGCTGAGCTCGTTCTTCCTGCTCTCTCACCTCATACTCGGTGACATTAGGACCAGCGGTCACTGTGGAGACAGAGATGTCGTCATAGAAGTTGCTGTAGTCAAACTCCTCAAACTCTTGGACCAGATGCTTCTTGGGTGCTCCCTCCACCTGAAAATCATAAGTTATCAGTTATACAGAGAACACTGAAATGGATAATATAACAGATAAAATGAACAGAAATGTCAGACTGATACGTTTTAGAACATAAATTATTCAGAAATACTTCCCCTACCAGGCTGCTTGGCTGAGTGATCTGCTTCATGAAAAGTATCATGAAAAATCCAATACAAGCATGGAACAGACCCCCCCCCCTCATGGCACAGCTAGAGCTGGCCTAAGCTCTTTATTTTGGTTTTTTTAGGGTAGCAGATTTCAGCAAGACAGCTCTAACAGTGCCTCAGTTCCATGTTTTACTTTGGCTTGTTCATGCTTACTGCACTTCTGGTGCACTTACACTAAAACTGAACACAATAAACCAGGAATCCTGAAGTGTTTTGATCTGTAAGTCAGATTATAAATCCAACGGTGGCAGAGGAAGAGGATTTGAAGAGCACTGGCGCACAGAACCTGGCAAACTACGCAGGAAGACCAAAATCATTCAGTGAGTTTTACTAGGAAGGATGAGAGAAAGAGAGGGAGGGAGAAGGTGATAGCTCTGTGCAACAGACTAGAAGCTTTTTAATAATTTATAACTTAATTAAAGTATGGGCGTCTCATATGAACAGCAAGGACATAAACATCTGGAGGCCTCTGAGTGATGCTTCTCAAACTGTGTGTACTGTAAGTGTCGTTGCACATGCAAATATGTCCAGTGGCAACCAAATACCTGACCCAAATTCCACACATAGAAAATTCCTCCACAGCCCACAGTGATCTGTTAAGTTATGTTACCCAGAGGTTTTCCTCGGAGTGTAAACATGTGGCTAAAAAAAAATGAAACCATTCGTCTTTTTTTGTCATATCTGCCTTCTAAACTGTCCATAAATAAATGTAAGTCTTCCTCTTACAAATGAAGCCTTCGAGGCTGCTTAACTTTCTGTCAGGATTTACAACATCCACCACCTGATATGCCTCACAGTGTTTGCTATGTGTGGAATGAACCAGGTAGAGTGAATGTCTGTATCCCACGTGGCTGATATGATTCCTGGCCGGGATCTATTTGCTCTTCATGTCTTCAAGTAGACAAGTCGTTCAACTATTTCGCTGTGTTCTGTGATTGGCTAATAGAAGGGAACTTGCCTCCTCGGCCTCTGTTAATATGCTGTTGTAGGGCAGCGGTGCGTCACAGTCCGGGATGTAATGCTGACAGTACAGCTCTGCTGCTCTGGGGTCGTCAACGATCAGCAGCTGCTGGATGTCTCCCTGTGTCACAACAACACACACACACACAAAACCGAGCAAAATACTTCATAGTGGTGAAACTTATGAGCAATAGCAATTTTTTTGTATCACATCACAATATGGGAGGCATCCTACCTCTCCTAGAAATCCCAGAAGACTCTTGCATATGTATAGTGGCTCCCTGACGCAATAAAATTTATATACAGTATCCCTGAAATCCGATATTTCCTCTCTTCGTGTCTATGTAGACTTATGGTTTGGCTTTGTGCAAGGACTCCACATTATCAATTCAATCAATTTTATTTATAAAGCACTTTAAAAACAACACGGTCGACCAAAGTGCTGTACACAGTTCTGAAGAAAAGTAGAATTAAAATCCAATAAAGTAAATGAATAAATAAAATGTCAGATGAGTTACAATAATAACTGTAAAACCAACACCTCAAGCTAAGTTGAAAGCCAAGGAAAAAAAGTGTGTTTTAAGAGAACTCTTAAAAACAGAGAGTGAATCGGCCTGCCTAATGTACAATGGCAACGCATTCCATAATTTCGGGGCTGCAGCTGCAAAAGCGTGGTCACCCCTAAGCTTCCTCCTAGTTTTCGGGAGAACTAACAATGAATGATCAGCCAACCTAAGAGCACGTGGGGGCACGTATGGCTGAATCAGATCAGACAAATACTGTGGGGCAAGGCTGTTAAGACATTTAAAACAAATAAAAGAATTTTAAAATCAATCCGGAAGCGTACTGGGAGCCAGTGCAACAAAGTTAAAACTGGGGTAATGTGCTCGTATTTCTTAGTGCTTGTTAAAAGTCGCGCAGCGGCGTTTTGGACCAACTGAAGTCGATCCAGACCTCTGGTTAATCCCAGCATACAGTGCGTCACAGTAGTCCAGGCGAGACGTAATAAAAGCGTGGATTAGGATTTCGAAGTGATGTCGTGAGCAAATTGGTTTCACTTTTGACAGCTGTCTCAATTTGAGGAAGCTGGTTTTTACCACCGAGCTGATCTGTGCATCAAATTTCAACTCAGAGTCAAAGGAAGTTAACATTGTGTCTGCATCAGAGGCATAATCTGAACAGCCTATCACTAACAGCGCTGGTGCTCTGTGTGTGAGGTGTTCAGGGACATTATAGAGTGTAGGTCATCTGTGTCATCTGTGTTTTGGAAACAGACAGTTCAATTAGTTACACAACTATTACACAACACCCCCACGCCTGCATGCTGCCCCAACATCAGTTACTCTTTCTAGGGTGGGCTGTCTGTTATGGATATCATAACTGCTTTTCGCTGGGCATGTCATGCATGTGTCTTGCATGTCTCTAGCTTTAGCTTGTGATCATTTGGTCAGATCAGAGGTGACTTAACAGTCTTTTTTTGTCATTGCTGACATTAACTGTCTCCAGATCTTCTCTCTCAAATGATGCCAGCACGTTCAATCCAGACAGACACACAATCGTTCTCATTCTACTTTATGCACACGTCCACTCACATAGTAGGGTGTCCAACACAAATACAGACTCGGACTGGTTTACTTAAAACAGATGAACAACCACTGACATTGCACTGAAAATAAAACAGAGTTCACACTTGAGATCTGTCAAAATGGCCGCACACCTTTGAGGCCACACCAGAAACACAGCCTGTAAAAGCCAGCAAAGACATCTACAAATTTGGAAAATATTTTTTATCCAGTGCTTATAGTTAATTAATTAATTACCACAAATATATGAGTCTTTATCTAAGAATTAATTCAAATCCTGTTCAACTTTCCTGTGCACTTCAGGGTGCAGGAACATGTGCAGTATATGCCCACAACCACTGGAGGGCAGTGTAGGGAGACACGCCTGCATCTTGATCCATTTTTACAATTTCATGAATAAATCAAACAAGAAGCAAAAAGCAGAAACATTTATGATTTACACCACACAAAAGGGAACTCATTGTGCATTCTTAATATATTTGTATGTTTGCCAAGGTTTTTTGGTGTTTTTATAAAAGTCAAATTACATTTTACTACAACAACATAATTGGTTTGGTGTGATGAGCTTCATTTTAATGTAACAGTTGCAACTCCACCCACTTGATCTTTTGCCTTTAAGACTCTATGTCTTATTACATAACATCCTGAAACACACACACACACACACACACACAGATATACAGCAGATGCCCACAGTGATTTCCCCACCTCAAACACGTCTTCGTCCAGCAGGCGAGTTCCAAACACAGTAACTCCATCAGTGCTGATGTGGGGGTCATGACCTCTGAGCAGGTCCAGGGTGTCCAGTCTGACACAGTCCAGGAAGAGAGTTACCGACTGGCCCTCCACACTGTAGGCTACCCGGTGCCACCTGGAAGGAAGGAGATACAAAGAAATTCACTTTTTTAGGTTAAGCTGTGTCTGTGTTTGAAACCTTGCTCCAGCCATATAAAGGAGATTTTGTGTGAATTTCACATTTAATAGCACATTTACTATGTTTGTATTGTATACTAACATACTAATATTAATATTTATATTATATTTTTAGTGCGACTACAGATGAAAAACAGCTGCTTGTCAAACCCTGAGAACCAATAAATGCAAATCAAACACAAAAGTGTGAGCGTGGGTGCCAGTGTTTGTGTAGTTACCCACTTGCCATCAGCCAGGTTGATCTTTCTAAAGGTGGGGTAAAGTTCTGGAGGGGGCTGACCCCTCTGGTCCTCATACAGAAAGACAGGAGAACGGCCAACCTCTACACCCAGCTGCTGTGTGCCCTGGGACAGAGATGATGAAAAGGAAGAAAGGAACGATGGGAGAAACTGTTAAACAGCAAAATTATTTAAGCAGTTTTTGGAAATACAAATTTAGCTGAATATCCATTTTGAGGACACCTGATGCTGGTGCCAGCAGGGGTGCCCCATTCATTTTTTTGTTCAACATCAGGCTAGTAGGTTAGTGTGGTGGATAATTAGAGGAAGAAATCCTAATAATATCCTAATCCTAATAATTTGCTGTTCTTAAATTGACATTTAGCACAATGTTTGATTTCAACATCCTGATGTGTGTGTGCTGCATACCTGTGAGTCATATAGAGAGAGGAGGAAGACCTGTGAGCCTTTCACAGCTTTAACTGTTGTCATTACTGAGAAATTCGTAGGAAACGGTGAATCTAGAGGGAACACACACACACACACACCAACATTATGATATCCATACAGACACAAATAATGACTGTATTAAACAATCCCACAGAGTTATATTTAAACTTACCGGGGAAGAGTTGCTTGGTGGGGGCACTGACTTGTATCTTCTTGTCGATTTTAAGGGAGAGGTCCGTCTCCTCTCTGCCCTTCCTGCTGGTGCACAGACCTGCCTCCAACGACACACCCTCCATGTCCTCTGACAGCTCCAGGACCTTCAGGACATCAATGAGATTGGCTGCAAAAAGATAAGAAACAGTATGACGGAGAAGATGAGTGCGTTTGATGATGAGCTGATTTGAGGCGTTCACTTAGCCTTAGCGCCATGTCAGGAAATCTACAGAGCATGTTGTTAGCAGTTTATCCTGCATAGGTGTCTCTAGTAGGACAGACTGGCAAACACAGTGGTTTTCTTTACTTCCAGTGTCACGCAACAGAGGTGTGACATGCTGCACAGTCTGAGAGTGACTCAGTGCTGCCTTGGTTGTCCCTGGATCACCACATCAGGAGCATACTGAATAATAATAGGGAGGGAGTTCCACAATTTTGGCCTAGATACTGACAAAGTTTTTCCATCGCATGACACTGCATTTCACCTCATTTAACCCAGGATTACAGCACAGAGAAGATGCCTGGGTGGAACCAAAGTAGAGAGAAAATATAAAGGCTTGGATGTCATCATATGACCTGTAAACAATGAATGTAATTGTAAGGATAGTTAAATAATACATAATTGCTGACAAATGTCATTGTTCTAACTGCATTGTGCATTTTATTTACTATACTTCACAAAAAGGTCTAGTGTTGATCTATCAGAATCTGAATCAGAGTTGCTATAACTAAGATATGAGAGCATCAATGAGAAATTTAATTAAACCTGATTTGGCAATCACATCATCTTCTTATCAGGATACCTCAGAACAGTTTTATATCCCCAGTGAGAGTTACCTTGTGAGTGGTGCTATAACTAATTAAAATCCATGTTTGAGGTGTCCTGTTTTTAAATAATAATGACATAATTTATTGATCCCCTTGGGGAAATTGTTTGGACAGCTGCAGTAATGACAGTGCTACTGTGGAGTTTCAGTGTCTTGTCTAAGGACACCTGGACATGTAGCCTGACAGGAGTGAGAATCAAACCACTCTGAGGTTCATAGACAACTGCACTACCTACTGAGCTACTGGCACCCCAAAAGCTACAATAATTAATACTAATTAGTATTAGTAGTATTATTATTGACTGAAAACCTTTACTTGTCAACCTCTTTTAGGTGCAGCAATCAACAACAATAAACAAAGTCTTATAATCCCACTAAGCGTAAGCATTTACCAAGCCGATGAACATCAAAAATAAAGATTTTCATTAGAAACTGTGCAAATAAACAAACTAAAAACCTTCTGTAAATGTTCACAACTGTTTGTTTTTTGTGTGATGTTACCTCTGAGACATGTGGGTGATGTTGGTCCCATAATTAAGCTACATTGTAAAAAGGTTAATGAAATACTTTGTCAATCAGGCAGAACATGTGCTCTCTGTCTCTGTCATTGTGTCTCTCTCTCTTTCAAGGACCCATACTTGTTGCAGAAGCGTGATGTAATAACACGATTATATCCATCTTGGCACCGACACATGCAACATTCTGCATCACACAATGACTAATACCAAAGGGCAATGAAGGATACATGATTCTGAAAGTAAAACAGACAATGGGAATGCCGAAAGATGGAACCACAGTAGTTCAGGCAGAAATGCACAACACATGCATCTCACACACACACATTCCACCGAGATTGGGGGAGATACAGGAGAAAAAATGTGCAACATATTGAAAAGTGAAAAGGGTGAGAAGGGGGAAAAGAGGAAAAAATACAAGAAATCGTAGATGGTAGGGGAGAGGAAGGCATGTCTCTACTGGTGTGGCTCCTTTTCACACGTATTTCTGAGTCTTACGTAAACCCTCCATCTGCCTTGCACCTTTCAAGACACACACACATACTCAGTCACACACACTGTATGTGTATGCAGAAAAGAGGCTGGCATAATGTCTGAGTCTGAGCGCCAGATGTATTTATTGCCCTTTTTTTTCAGTTTGTCCATCTGTCTGCTTGTTTTTATGTCTGCCAACCTGCCTGCTGGCACTCTGTCAGCTTGTAATTCTGTCTTCTGTGTGCTTGGCATCATATTATTTACTGATACAGCTAATAATGTGCTATTTAAACTTCCAGTGATATGGTGGCCTGCTCATGCTGTAAAATTTTTTGTTGCTTTATGGGCTAAGAAATGCGTGTAAGGAGATTAGGTGTTTTCAGTGAGTTGCTCTCTGCTGCATCATCATTGTTGATGTGCAATGCAATACAACATGTAATGTCATATGTCCTTATGTTGCTTACAGTAAAAGGCATTGGTTTCTCTGGCTGAAACTTAAATGCAGCTGCAAGCACATCTGAAAATACTTACTATTTAAGTATTTAATTGTCATACCAGCTTAATGAAAGACTGGTGTGTGACAATACTGTAATATCCTGTATGCTACACTGACTGATAACATGACTATAATAAGTATATGGTCCTCGAGATCCACAGCCATGCTTGTTTTCCAACCATCTCTGCACTTACAGCTTCTGATTGGCTGGACACACCTGATCCAGGTAATCAACAGCGGGTAGTGCAGGGATAGTTGGAAAAACAAGAAGCCACCCCTGCTTTAAAGCAAATGGAAGATGTAAGCAGCCAAGAGCCATTTAGCTTAGCTTAAAGACTTTAAACAGCCTGGCTTTGTCCAAAGATCCACTTACCATAACCTTCCTAGCTAATTAATTAACCTGTTAATCCTGCAATCTTGTTTGTTTAATCTGTACTAAAACCTAAGTGTAAAAACAAGTTGTGGCTCTACCAGCCACACTAGCTGCTTTCGCCTGCGTCCAGTATGTGTGCCAGGATCAGATAATTGGCTGCTAGCTGTAGCTTCGTAATCAACACACAGACGCGTCTTGTCTGCAAAAAGGGGAATGAGCACTCCTCTTCTTGCAGAGGGGAAATGTTTAACTATATCTTTAAAACCCTTTTACCCACTTTATTCAAAATGTAATAACAGAGCTCCATATCGGAAGTCTTTCACATTCAGCGCTTTTCTTACCTCACTGCTAACACATTTTCCTATTTTTGAATATAATACGTGTTCACATATGTTAGAGTTAAGACCATAAATGGTTAACAGAGGAACTCTTTTAATCTTTCCTCTGCTGCTCTTGACACTCGTTTGCACTGCTTACAACAAGAAGAAAAAGAGTTTCAGCCACACATACCAAGAAATGATTGGCAGCCCTGACATCTGAATGCAGCACAGGGCAAGATGAGACATGGAAACGTTGCTCTTACTATATATGAACCTAAACACATCAGGTAATGTTTCCTGATGAAACACCGATGAAACTGTTAATGATTATGTACAAGCATAAAACAACTTCCACATGATGTTTACAAGTGCATGCTCACACACACTACTGTACATATACTGTGCTGCACATACACAAGGCAGCGTTCTGGTCCCCATCAGTTGCTGCTGGTTGGTATCCGGAGACACTAAATTGTGGTGTGAGGGGCACTGTGATCAACAAGCACACACATGCAGAGTATGTCAGATTTAAGCCTCAACATAAAACAGAACGACTTTGGTTTAAACAGAAAGATCTACAACAAGAGTGAAGTATTCTACTATAGCAATAAAACACACAGATGCAAGATGGACCATGCAGATAATTCTGTTTTTTCATTTTGGCCATTACTATTACCAATATAGCTGTTAGTAGCAGTAACATTTGTTCTTTGCAGAGATATGGGAATGAAGCATTACTAAAATGAAGTCTGATGAGCAAAAAACATGAGCAGTCACACAATCAGGCAGCTTTTAAAAAGCCCCCTGGTTAGCTAAATGTACTGAAAATAGAACATGAAGGAGAAATTATAACCAAAAGTGTCCACTGTAAACATCTGTAAAAGACAATTTAAGAGATGATCTTGAGTTTTCTAGGAGGTGTTGGTGCCCAAATCTCATCTAGCAGCTACTTTGTTGAGCATAATATAACAACTAATAGAAACAATGGGCTTACTAAAAATAATATTAATAAAAGTGACATATACATAATTTGACCAGTTATTACTTTTTATCACCTAGAATTAAAAAGTAAGTAAGTAAAAAACACCTTTCATCTGGCTTAACGTAAATGCAAAGTCAACACTCAGTTCTCATAATTTTTATTCTTGTTTCAAATCCAGTGTGCTTAAGTAAAACAAAAAATGCCCCTGTATAACGCTTTTTGACAACTTTGGGTGCACCTATCTGACCTTCTTTACTTTACTTTACTTTACTTGGCAGTCTGATGCTTATCCCATTGAGCTACCAGGCCACCTCTCTACTGGTACTAACTCAAGTAACCTCTTCTTAGGTTCTAGATCTGATACCAGTGCACTCTTCAAATCTAAAATCTGTGAACCACACTGTTCTGTATAGAACCTGACAAAAAAAAGCTGACAAAACACTAAAGCTGTGACCTGTAAGAGAACACACAGATAAGTGGGGCACTAAAGGACAAACAACACAAGGACACACACACATGCACAGTCAAATGAACAGGCACCATTTTGGATTTTCTGGAAGCCAGATGTGTGTCTGTGTGTGCATGACGGAAGACTGGATGTTGTTTTTGTACATGTGTGTTTGTGATTAGTCTGTCATTATGTTAGTAATGGTGAAGAATGCAACAACATGCCTTTTGCAGTAACAATATCTTACGTTCAGCTGAATCTCATACACCGAAACACACACATCTCACTAGCCTCCAAATCCCCCACAGAGGATTTGCCCCTGCAGCCTGTCATTACACTCTGTTAACTCTTTTAATCTTTCCTCTGTCGATTCT
Organism: Sandelia bainsii; assembly: GCA_032362345.1. NCBI lineage: Eukaryota > Metazoa > Chordata > Actinopteri > Anabantiformes > Anabantidae > Sandelia > Sandelia bainsii. Next base: position 5,338,457 of record JAUMHL010000001.1, on the reverse strand, counting down.
CTTTCTGCTGCGTTTCTCAAGCGTCCCCCTCAAACATCTGAAATCTCCTGAAAGACGTAAACCATGCGAATGATAAAAAGAAAAAGATGAAAAGCAGAGCGAAGAGGAGACTAGAAGGAAAGAGGGAAGAATAGGACACAGGGACCATATGTTTTCTTTCCTCAAATTTCAGCTGGTTCTGATAAAAGAAACACTGGATAGTCTCCTGCTGTCTGGTACACACACACACACGCTTGAGCGTTCAGTACACATGCACATGCATCTACTTAGATGAATTCTTACTATTAGTAACAGAGAAAGGGAATATGCGGTCTGCGGACAGACAGACAGACATGTGCTCCTTATCTCCTTCTAGGAATCTGTGGCACAGCTCATCTGTCGTAAACTTCTCTCCGCTCGATCTAAATGAACAACCTAAGGATTTGACACTGATTCATTCCAACAGAGTCACTCTTCCTTTAAAACACAGATCAAACGCTGCATCAATATTTGTCATCGCAGGGCTCCGGCCCTTTGCAGACAGCTACACTTTGCTTTATGTGGTACTGTGCTCTATTATTGTTGGATGTAGCATCATACAGCTATTTAGATTTTGGAGAACAAAGAATGAGTCTATTTTCAAACATAAGAACAAGTTGTAGCACACAGACCTACACTAGAGTGCAAAGTGTATGATAAAATGACACAAATGATGATCAGCAGCATTTTATTTATCTGCTATTTTGAGAATGCAGATTCTTCACACTGAAGCATGATTAACAAAACAATAAATAATAATAATAAATAATAGAAGTTTCCATGTGAAACAAATTGAGCCTATACTTGTTCATTCAGTAATTAATTTACAGAGTAACACTTGACATCCTGTATCAAGTCTAGTTTATCACACAGAGTCAGAGCGTACTTTTAATATGTTAGGTATGGTTTGTGATTGGCCAGAAAGTTGATGCCCCGTTTCTTCCATGGTAGCAGCCTTTTGTTCTTTCAGTAACTGATTAAGTATTTAAAAACAAAACCCTGACAGTGCAATAAAGAATATCTAATGATCACCTAGTGATGAAACACTGAGCATCACTAGCATGAAACAGTTCTGGACAACAAACCAGACAATTTTTTGCATTTATTTTAAGAAATAAACAAAGAACCAATCACACACAAATTCTGCCAATTGCTGGTCATCTATGTGGAAAAAACACCATGTTATCAGTCAATTTGGACACGTTCATGGACTATTAGTTGACTAATTATCTGTGATTGAACAGCTTTTGTACACAGTCAGTCTAGCCTTATGTTTATATGTTAAACCTGACTCCGATCACTGTATTCCCACTGGTGAGTCTTTTCAACTGGGAAACACTAAATAGAGACATTAACCAGTCAACTATATTTGCTGTAAACAAGGACAAATATAACTTTAATTTAACAGGACACAATGTAATAATAAAAATAAAGACGACATACTTTATTGATCCCCTTTGGCAAATTGTTGTGGGCTAGCTACCAGACAGTACATACCAGCACAACCTTGGGTCTGTAGATGACTGCTCTACCCCGAGCTACCTGCCACCCCATGTAGAAAGTGCTATAATTAAGGAAACTTAAACTCCCCTCATTGCTTGTTTATTCCTGCTATACTGGTACCGTTACATTTCTGAGGCAGTACACTACAGATATTATTTCATGGTCAGGTTGTCACCTTTGTGTCAGAAGAACGAAGAACACCTTTCATACTGCTCTACCTGACCTTGAAACCCCATATGAACAATTATGCTCAAACTGTCCATTACAAGGACCCATCGCATCAGTACAACCTAACAACAAGTCAAACATAAACAGCTGAATGACTGACTACTGTTGTATTGTACCTACATTTTGTTCTGTCCAAAACACAATTTCCTCCAAAGTCACAATTCCTCTGTCTCCCAAATTTCTAAACTGATTAATTGAAAACTGTGAGAAAATGATCAATCCCATTATTCTGTAATATCCAATGTTGGACATTTGAATTGTTGAAGTTTTTTTTTTTGTCTTTGTTTGATGTTAATCTTCCTCAAACAATCTCCATTTCAACTTCTTCGCTTATGTCTTAATAGTTGTTCATCAAGTCCTACATATGTTGAAGGGGGATTTGAACAGAACTTGAGATGGTTGTGGTTTGGCTGTAGCTCTGGAAAACAGTATAAAGTCCAACTTCTCCAAAACATATGCACTATAAACACTGCATTTCCCTCGTAAACATAGTATTTGACTAATTTTTATTTTCAAAGAAGAAGATGCTAAGCACTTGACCACTATTACTGCGGTTGCTTTTCTGATAATGGCAACTTATTCAACTCACTACATTTCAACAGACTGTCAGTGTGTCTCAACTCATGGTTCAATTACTAACATCTTCAAAAACAATTCACTGCCCCCACCAGCAAAGAACAGAAGCTCAGCACGACACTATTAACATATATAGTAACTTATAGTCTCTGTAGGTGGCAAGTTGTTGAGCAATCATGGACATGGACGTCATTGCACAAGTAACTTACCTAACTAACCTACTTGTTGGTCAGGCCACCTGTATGGGAACTAATGAACCTCTCCACATGTTACACCTTTGTGGTTAACTGAATTAACTGTTTACATCCTCCAAATGTTCATCAATCTCATCCATTTTTTGGTTCACTCGCATGTTACACTAACTGAATCAGACACAGAAAAATGCTAACGACTCCATGCACCAGGAAGGTCTGGAGCAGCAAAAGTTTGTCAGTAAAAACAATGTCTCTGAAGGAACTTAGGCAAGTATGTACGCGATGTGCAGCCAATATCAACAGTGGAATCCCTGGCTTTCATAAAACTCATTCAGACCAAGCCAGTCCAGATGAAGCGTGAAAAGTGAGTTTTTAGCTAATTAGTCTAAATTCAGGAGCAGGTAACTTTGTTTATACATAAAGCTGATTCTGCTTGAGTAGCACACATGACATTTTGGGTAGCCTATGTGATAGCATTGGAGTGGGCTAAGAAGTATGTTCTTGACCAGACATGAAAAGCATAAGAAAAAGCGCCAGAGAGAAAGAGCACCATCTAAAAAATTAAACCTATACAACGAATGATTATTTTACTTACTTTAGTCTTTTATTGTTCAGTTCTCAAAATGAAAATCTTATTTATTGGTGTGAGACCATGAAATAAAAGCAACACACAATGGAAATGTAAAGCAGGTATCTTATACTTAGTAGCATGTGTCTACCTGGATGAGAGCCTCACCAGATAAAGTGCACAGATCTTAAACCACGTCAGATGTTCCCAAACACTGATATTACTTTTTATTCTGCTGTCTAAACGTCACGCCATTTCCTACAGTAAGACATAAAATTTGTTTATTTCCACTGGAGACTGGGTTTCTGGTTTCATCTTGACTACTATTGTATCAGATGGAACATGTTCAGAGTGTCAAAGGAAAGATGTAAACTAAACACATTTGTGTTTATCTCCCTTACGTTGGTATCCAGATGATTTTAAATCAGTGTTTGAGCACTGAATACTCTGAATACTTCAAAAGCAATAAATAGCTCAGATCTGCTAAAAGCTACCTGAGGACACATGAGAGGCTTGACCTTAACTTAACCACATTACTCAGATATCTATAATCATAATTTACATCCAACTTGCTGACAGCCAGGTGTGTGACCGCGTTTGACAGTAAGCAAAAAATCTAGAGAAAAACGTAACTTGAAGACAGTTTGATGACAGGTGTTATGAAAGAGTTTGTCCTGGAGCTGAAGAGGGAAAATGGAAAAACACAATATACTGTGTGGACGCATGAGGGTGTGTGCGTTTTTATTTTTTGTAAACCTGTGTTTCTCTTTAAAAGAGTATAACAAATAAAGTCCTGTTTACAAGAATGTGCTCTCTGACACCAGGTGCTAGATGCTAAAGGGGTTTGTGTGACCCCAGGTGACCCTAAAGGTCCAGAGATCACATTAGTCACTTCAGTAATGACCTTCACAGACAGTGTGGTTTAACCCAGAATGTGTGTGTGTTAGTACTTTATTTATGTTGTGAAGACAGGAAGCTGATAACCTTAGAAATATATATCACTGACACATGAGAATATCAACTATAGGTGATGGCTGGAAGGCAACTTATTTTAGTACAAAGGCAGATAATATTGGCTTAAAAGTTATTAGGACATAATATAAATACTTTTCAGCTTTCTTAGTATCTTTTCAGATAGAGCAGGTGGAGGCAACATGGTGGAGTCTCTGCCAAGTCACCTGCTCACTTACTCTTCCACAGGGAATGTTTGATGTAGTCCTGAACGAGGCTAGAGACTTGCAAATAAAACGGCTGTTAAACGAGGAAAGGAACAAATCTAATGAAGTTATGATGAAGATGTGTGGTTTAGCCTTGGGCTTTTTAACAATAAATTTTTCTTGTTTTGGGTTTTTACGAGTGCCATTTGTTCTGGACAATGAATTAACTTTGAAGCTCACACAGAATGTTTAATATAGGATGAATAACTTTGTCACTGACAGAAGATATCTGGCATCTTCTTCCACATAATGTGGGACTGCCCACCACCATCTCATTTTTGGAATGAACTACCTACTAAGCTCTCACAACTCCTTTCTATCACTGTGCACCACGACCATAACTGTTTTTTTGTTTTTTTTCTTATTAATTCATTATTTGTTATCATTAGGTATTTTTTACAAAAATCATGCGAGCTGGTCTAACAGCTGCTAAAAAGATGGTGACCACCCGCTGGAAGCCTCCTCACTCCTGCTCTGTTAAACACGTGACTCTTTTCTAGACATTACTCACTTAAGAGTTCTCCACTGCACATGTGAAAGGAGCCACAGAACAGAGGATTCATGCTTAGTGTGCAGCTGTTGTATCTGTGTCCAATGTGTTACAATTAATTCAACTTCAATCACACTATTTAACACATGTTGTTAATGTCATAATTTGAGTGCCTTTTTTTAGTCTACAGTTGTTTACATATTGGAAAATTGCATATGACAAGTTTGCTATCAGCAGTTCTAGTTTGCTGTTTGCCCTTGGACATACTGACAACTATCTCTGAATTAAACCTAAAAATGTTACCAGAGGCAGATTCAGAGGATATAAGGAGCATTTTTCTATATTTTCTAAGTTGATTTATGGGGAGATGGAGATGGAAGGCATAAGTGTAAGTCACCTAAAAATATGTGTATTATATCAGTGTTCAGACCTGACTGAGTTAAGACTCAGAGTTTTGACACAATCACACAATTGGTGCTAAGGTTTTTACAGATGCCAACCTTAACTGCCTCCATGAGCTGTGCATCACTGCCACTGCTGCATCTGTTCATACTGACTGCTCCAGGGGCTGCTGTATGTAACCAAGCGTCCCCAGCTCACTTTAATTTACCTCAGTATGTTCCCCATTACCCAGCTGCGCAAGTTAAATATCCTGTATGCTGCAGCATGAGAGCCCTGATGCAGCAGGTATGGCAAAACAAGTCTAGACATATTAGACCTGTGCTTCTCCACTGTCTAACAAATGTGCAGTGGGCTTATGGAGCCCAGAACGGGGCAGTTCAGTTCAATATGCTTTAGGGCTACACAACGCAAACAGGACAAAATCATCTGTGGCAACTTAGAGCAAAGCATAGTTTTCTTTAAGTTAAGTAGAAAATGACTATGAAATGTTTTCTTGTTTGAGGGGAGAGGGTTTAGAGTAACTGACCTATCCCTTACAAGGTAATACATAAAATAAAATGACCAGACACAGACATGTGGACAATGAATGTTTGCTGCAAATTATTAAATTAGGCTAAGGAGGGATTAACGATGACGTTTACAGTTGGCTTTCATTAACTTAAGAGAGCCTGGAGGGCAGGTGGTGACAACTGATGTGACACAGGCACAGGAGGAGGGAGGGAGTTACAATTAAACGTTTAACTGCGGCTAAATTATAATTAAGCAGTTGATTAAAATCGAAAATATATTATTTACACAAAGATAAACAAATAAACAACACAGCATATATTTGAGCCTACCTGCCCTTGAGGTGTAAAACACAGTGACGAGCACGAACAGCAGCCATGTGTGACGCTCTGGAATCCATCGATCCATCATGCTGCATTTGAAGCTATTGATAACTCGGCCAATAATTCCCTCGTGGCTCCTGCGCTCCGCGGGACACCTGCAGTCAAGGAGAACTTCGGCTCTGCATGCAAGAAAAGTGCAGGAACGGTCTCACGCCCGTGCGTCCCAGCGCGCACGACAACAGCTGGCAATTAAGAGCGCGCACGCGGACAGAGTGGTTTAATTGATGATAGGTGATATTCAGCAGCACGTGCACTCCAGCCTCTGCTGATTTTCTTCGGGATGGACGGATGGAGAGTGGAGACCATCGGAAAAAAATCCCTTAATCTCGGATGGTCTGTTCTCCTTTACCCACAGAAAACTTTCCTCACTTTCTACCCCCCTTCTCCCTCCCCTCTCCTCCTCTTCTCTTTGAGGTGACCCCTCCCTCACCGGAGACTCCTGAGGCTCGTGGGGCTGTGCAGAAACATAATTACTGCGCGTGTTGCTATCAGCATCATTACTGTTGGAGTGATTTTAGTAACTATGCGGGGTCTCTGTCTGTGTCAGTGGCGCACGCACGGGCTCGTATTCGCACGCACGCACGCACGCACTACACTTACACATTAACACTGTCACGCACACATGCCCGAGAACATGTGCTTGATTATAACGTTTTTCTCTATAGCGACTAACACAAAACATCCAACATGAACAATGAAGGCTTGTACCACATTTCATTTACTCTGTCTCTCTGAGGCTCACACACACACACAGAAAGCATGCTAGGACAGGACAGCGGTGCTGCCCAACTAATAAAAATATGCTGCAGCAGATTCCAAATTCCAGTGCCTGTCTGTCTTTGCCCACCCCACTCTCGCTCCAAACACACATCGTAATCTTCCTATAGACACAATAAAAACCTTAATGTGCTACCTACTGTACTTCCATTTCACTTTATCTCTAATGCAGAAAAGTCAAAAGCAGCCAGCAGCTCACTGGCACCTGAAACTTTTTAGGAGTTTTGGGAGAAGTTTATTGTTGAATAAGGCAGACAGAACCTTGAGTTCTGTACATGCACACACATGCATTTATGCACACAACGACCTATAGAGACTCAGGTATCCTCTGTCCTGTTGCAACTTCTTTCACATTAGTGTGTATTGTCTAAGACAAGATATCTGTAGACCCTTAAACGAGATACTAGCATACCACTCAGGACCAAATAAAATCCATTCATCATCCTAACCGCTTTTCCTGTTAAGAGTGGCGGTGGTGCTGGAGCCAGTTTTCTGTGTATTAACAATGGACACACTATGAAATGTGCACATAAAAGAGAGGGCTACATTAAAGGTTTAGTGCATGTAACAGCAACATTTCATACATACTATACTACTAATATTAAGAGGAAATAACTGATCTTAGTGCAGTTTGTTGGCATCTTGGCAGCAGTACTTTACTTTTTACAATACTTTTTAATGATCAGTACACTACTTAGAGGAAAAGAATAAATGTTTTCCAGTCTGTAAACGGATCCACAAATTGTGTGTAATTGTGTTTAAATGTTTTAAGATATAGACAATGCAAGAGTAGTGTAGAATAATTATTAGACGATAATGCTTTGATGACAGTACTGTTTTGGTAACAGAAGTTAATTGCATCCAGGCACACATACAGTACAGTCTGACTCTATGTTTTGGAAGAAGAAAGTAGATTCCAGGCATATTTCCAAAGGCCCTACCTCAAGATTTAAGTAGGTTGTCTTAAACGTATGACTGGCAGCTATACTCTTCTGTTCAAGTGTGTGTGTGTGTGTGAGAGTGTTTGTGTAACATTTGCTTCATCTGTTCTACCAGTCATAACGTTTCTGGCTCTCACTCTGAAAAACACATTTAAAAAACATCCTCGGGCAAAATTACGTAAGAATTAAGTAAAAATTAGCCTGATTTTTGTTTGGAATTACACCAGAAAACATCCCATTCATAAAGTTACAGGGAACTAAGATGAAGAAATCATCATAGTAACCATTGGGTGGTGACAAATCTCTTTACACAGAAAGTTTATCACGCATTGGTTCTGTGTACTTTTAGGTCAGTTTTACAGATATGCCTGATATGGATTTTCTGTTCCTATTATGGAATAAATAAATAAAAAGTTAGAGACCAAAGAACCAACTTGTTAGTTTATCTTTGTCTTGGTTGGCGTTGTGGCTGTGCACTCTGTCCATGTGACTCTCTCTCTTATCCTCTTACCTTGGTTCTCACATCGCCACTCATCCTGCAATCATTAGTGTCTCAGTTTTCCAACAGAACAGAGAAGCAGCACATCTGGAGCCATGGTAAAGTCCAAGAAGAAAGTGGTGCTGATCACCGGCTGCTCCTCCGGTATCGGCCTGAGTTTGGCCGTGATGCTGGCCAAGGATGAAAAGAAGCGCTATCACGGTAGGTGCCCTGTGTGTATGTTAGAGAGAGAGAGTTCATATTTAGTTGTAATTTTATTTTACTCGTTTCTTGGAGTGTAAATATGCTACATTTGTGTTGCCAAAGTATAAAGAGAAGCAAAATTAGTTGTAAAATTGTGAAGTTATTTGCTATATTGATTAAAATTATGCAACAACTACAACTACTCAGTAACTTTATCTTCATGGAGTTCTAGATACTTCGTTAAAAGCCAATGTAAGCATACTGTCACAATTACTTATTCTACACCGTTTACACATAAGCTCCTTATATCAATGCATGACTGTACATAAGAGTCTTACTTCGCCCACATGATGATGTAGATTAAAGCTATTGTCACAGTTTCTGTGCATCCAAATACACAGCAACAGATTTCTATCTAATATTGACTAAAACACTATTTACAGTGGTTTAAAAACTAAAAAATGAACCACATGAGAGAAAATGAGGAATTAGTTTGGACAAAACAATAACACAACTGTCTGATCCTAGAAATCAAACTAGAATAAACCAATGGATGGAGACACTGGAATAAATTCAAAGATGTGTTCCCTACAGAATCCTGAAGAAGAAACTCCGTATGTTCAGGGATCCAGACACAGGAAACAATTTAGGGATACTGCCAACATGTAAAGCTGCTAAGAATCATTGTATCCTATTATCCTGTATTATAACATTAACTTTTTTTATTTTATAGTTTAGCTTTCATGATTTTCAGGACAAATATCAAACTGTCCTAAACAACCAGTAAACATACAACCAGGGTCTTTCAACATGTGACATTTTCACAGTAAAGAGTAATATCCTACATCAAATCAAGGTCGGAGACTGACGCAATCAATTTATTTGGTTGTGTCACTTTCAAGAATATCTATGTTCAATACACTTTATGAAAGACTGTGTGCCAGGAAATCAGAGAAAGTTTTGCCAGACAGAAATTAAGTCTATGCAGCATCAGACTCCTCCAAACGCTTCCTCCCACAACCCATCTGTTAAAACCAACATCAAATTCTCCTCCAAAGCAGATCACAGGTTATCTTTCATATAAAGACAACCCTGTTCTGTTCTGTATAAAAAATGTTGTGTTTTTGTGTGTCTCAGTCCATTACTTATTAAAATAATGTATACTTTACACCACAGGCAACCATTAAGTAAAACATGATCTGTGTAATACTGAATACATTTCTTCTACTGTCACAGGTATCCACTGGTTGTTGTGCTTTTAGTCATTTACATTATTATTAAGGAGTAAAGCAGTGAAGACTTTTAAAATCAAGCTGCACTAGCTCATTACCAGAAAATTATAAAATAACACTTACAAAAACTCATACAGACTTAAGTAAACTCAAGCAAGTTTCTAACTGATTTTCATGCCATATGGAAATGAATGGGAAACAATGACAATGAAAAATCTTGTTATAACATGCATTTAGAAATTGGTCAACAAAAAAGGAGAAAAACTGTTTTTAGATAAGTCCATAGTCCCAAAGTGTAGCATTAGGTCGAGCACTGGTTGGCCCTTGTATGACTGGATGTCGTGTGTGTACAATAATTGACATAAGGTTTCCACATAAAGGAACAGCTCCCAGTTCACTACACCACCTGAAAGCATTCCACACAGTTACACACAGTTACGTCTCTGAGCCAAACCTAACCCAATGTTACTCTTAAGTCATTAGACAATAGCTTAATAAGCCTTGACTAGGCTAATTATCCCCCGGCTTGTAAAGCCCCTTTGTGGATAACAGGCTGGCAAAGGTAATTCCTGGAAGAGGACGGTGGCGTGACCACCGCAGCAGGAAGCTAATGCTGAGATGTAAACTGGTTATTGTAACTGCACAGTTTATGAATAGAGAGTCTATGTTTAGATTATGTAAGGTTATCTTTACAGTGGTGAAAATCTTTAACACCACTTTTTCTACTCTTGTGTTCTTTCACAGTCACTCAGAAATTGCACTCAAGAAAAAAAAAGCTCATCTTTCAAGCCAGCAAAGGAATTTACTGTATGTGAACACAGTATATTTGTGTGTACTTCCTGCATTTTCGCCTACCATTCTTTGCCTTGCATTTTTGTTGCACTCCCTTCATGTTCTCTTTGACCCTTACTCCTTTCTTTCTGTTAATTCCTACAACAAGAGTTGGACAAAGACAAAATCATTCAGGATGGAAAAAAAATCACACCAAAAGATTTTGTACATTTTGTTTACCATGCTATGCACACATACAGCATCATGATCGCCGTGTCTGTTTAATATAACTCAGTGTGTATATGTACATGTGTGTACCTTCTGTGAGCCTACATGCAGCTTGAGCCAGTGAACTTAGCTTGACACAGCAGATACTGCCTTTTTGTGACCTTGTTCACCTGGGCAGGCTGCCTAATCACACGTATATTTGTAACAGCAACATAGGGTGTCCTGCTAGAGTTGCATGTATGGAGGGAGTGTTACATCCATTCACAAATTTACACATGAAGATGCCCATAAACTTAAGGAGCATAATTAAACACAGGGCAAAAGGGAAATAGCATTGAAGAAAAGAGAAGGACCTGTACACAATGGCATGACTAAAGTCTGACTGGGATTGAAACAATGAAATAAAAAATCTGAATTCAGTGCAGAGGTGCTGCTCTTTTCCTTAATGCCACCAGAAAACCACAAGTTATTGAGTTAATAATTATATCAACATATTCATCTTCCGCAATTTTACATTGCATTCCAAATATTGTGTGAAAAAGTGTGTGGCTTATAAATATAATTTGAGGGGCAGCTGTGGATCAGTTGGTAGAGTGGTTGCCAATCGACTTAGAACAGTTCACAGCCACTGCACAAGCCAGCGGTGGCGGTGCTGGTCACAAGCCCACCATTAGGAAGGGCATCTGGCATAAAACCTGTGCCAAATATGTGTGCAGATCATGATCCGCCTGTAGCAACCACAATGGGGGGAAAAATTGCATACATGTGTCTGCATTCTGTTTCATAGCAATTTATTCAGTACTATATGAGACATTTCACTTAAAACCTCAAATGTCAACATCAGCAAAAGTGAGTGGATCCTTAAAGTCAGGACAATTACTCCACTGTGGACCATGGACTTCTGCATTGGATAACAATGCATTAATTAGTATTTGCTGAGCAGTTTTCATCTAGAATCTCTACTGACTGACGTAAAGCTAAATGGAAATTGGAAAAAAATCTATTTACTACAGGACAGTAACACACGAACACATCAAAGCTGTCCAAGGAAGGATCATGGGATATGTCATTGGCTGCTCACAATACAAGAATCAATACATTACCTAGTTTATGTAAAAAGGTGAGGTAAAAAGGTATTTCTAGCCAGTATGGTAGATATAAATTGAGGTTAGAATGTGGCCACAAAAGCAAAACATTCTCTAGCAAAACATTTTGAGAACACAACACACTTGTTTACAAGACATTTAAAAAGTCAATGTCCACAGGTCAGAAGATTAGAAAAGAGCTCAATAATGTGGCATTTACAGTATTTATAGATAGCTATAAGGTCTATGTGAAACCAAAGTTAGACTTCTCCTGTCTCTCATGTTTTTCTCCAGAATAAAAAACATCAAATTAGCCTCCTTTTCAGTTTCAAAAGTGAGGGGTCAGGTTCAGCAGTTCAATCCCCCGCTTCTATACATCCTGTGTCCTGGTGCGTCAAGCATGGTAGCTCTGTTGTCATTAGTGCAGCAGGGGTAAATGAGATTAGTGTACCTAATGGATTGACAGTAATATAGTGATTATATAGACTTATATTTTCTCTATAGTAACTCTCGAATAAGTCCTTCTCTTCTCCAAAGGAGAAAATAGGAGAATATCTCTCCTAATGTATATATTTTTAAATATCTCCCTTATGTCTCAAGGATGGTTCCTGTCTCACCTATTTCTCCTAATGAATTTTAGGAGAAACATATCAGAAAAATATAAACAAATTTTCCACTGGGTACGAACCTGCTGCTTTTAAAAATGCTATAAACTGAATGCTATAAATGTATTATTTAAGGTATTTTTCTTATACGTTTTTAGTTGTTCTCATATTTTCAAATGTCTTTTTTATTTATTTTTTAAAAATGGAATTGTTTTGAAGGTTCTCCTTTGATTCATTTTTGGTTTAGACCTTTATGATGGTACCATGATGAGAAAGACAAAGAAGAACAATGCAGGCGATTCAACTAATAATTTGATTTCATTATCATGTTAACACTTCATGCATGAGTGTTTCAAAATGAATATAAAGTGGTCTATTCATTATTCTTGTCTGACCACTGATGAACCCTTAACATTGGCCTTTCCTTCAACAAGATTTTGTTAGAATAAATAAGAAAAGAACAACGTTGTGTGTGGTCCTCCTCCTTCAAATTATCAAGAGTTCCAAGGATACCAGCGCAAATCAGATGGGACTGATGTGCTTTTTCAGTTGAAGACAATCCAGTATATAAATGTTAATTAAAGGTCTCTTTTAAAACTCCTCAGGTCTCTATTTTTCCCCTTGTCACCCAACTGTCCACAGTCATAGCCACGATGCGTGATCTGAACCGTAAAGACAAGCTCGTAGAAGCTGCTGGGGATGCATATGGGAAAACACTTTCTCTGGCTGTACTGGACGTCTGCAGCGATGAGTCCGTCAAACAGTGTATTAGTGGTATCAAAGATCGACACGTGGATATCCTTAGTAAGTGAATGCACCTATAATATGTTGTATCTTGATTATCAATGTCTACAATTGAGTTTGATTAAATCTTTTCTTTCTTGTCTTCTTTTTTACTTCTCTTCTGAAAAAGTCAATAATGCAGGTATCGGCATTGTGGGTCCAGTTGAAAGTATCACCCTTGAAGAGATGACGACAGTGTTTGAGACCAATGTGTTCGGGGTGATCCGCATGATAAAGGAGGTGATGCCTGACATGAAGAAAAGGAGAGCAGGACACATCATCGTGACCAGCAGCGTGTTGGGAGTGCAAAGTGAGCAGAGACGGTGTTGTTAGGGGAGGAGTGAAGGGAGAGGAGGCGGGTGGGGCGGTAAATGATACAGGGTTAAATGACAGGTTGGTCTGCGTCAGTGTGATGGATGGCTGAGTGGATGATGGATGAATGGAGGAGTGGATTGAGGTGAAGGAAGACTAATGGAGCACTACTGCATGTCTTCATATACAGTCTGGAAGTAGAAGTTAAATAGATATTTTGTCTTTGCAGGTGTGGGGTTTCATGACGTGTATGCAGCTTCCAAGTTTGCCATTGAGGGCTTCTGTGAGAGTTTGGCTGTGCAGCTCATGATGTTTAATGTCAAGTTAGTATCACTGATGTTACTCCCATCATTATCAACAAAGCAATAACATGTATAAAAACAGTCTGACATTTAACAACAAGCCTTTACCCGGTGTTACCTGATTTCTTCCATAGTTCTGACTGATTCTCACAATTTTCTCAGAAAATACTTTCCAGAGTCCAAGGTTGAGTCTGTCATTTGCTTATTTTGTCTGAATGACAATAAAACAAGACTCCCCTATTTATTGTGTTTGCCTGTGTGTGTCTCTCTCCTCAGACTGTCATTGATTGAGCCGGGCCCAGTGCGCACAGACTTTGAACTAAAGATGATTCAGGAAGTGAAGGAGAGGGAGTGTCCGGGAGCTGATGCTGAAACTGTGTATTACTTCAAGAATCTCTACCTTCCTTCTGCTATTAACATCTTTCTAGCAGTGGGACAAACACCTGATGAAATTTCTAGAGTAAGTTAAGCTGCTGTATATCTCAGCCTCACTATTTATCTGCATTGGTGATTAATCTGCTGAGCCTGACTGCAAGTCTTGTGTTGCTTCTGTCCATCCACCCACTGCAGTGTATCAAGAAAGTGATGGAAACAAGCAGGCCAAGTTTCCGTAATCTGACCAACTCCTTGTACGCACCAATTGTGGCACTGAAATATGCTGATAAAACTGGAGACCTGTCCGTCAATTTCTTCTACCACATGCTCTTCAACCTGGGCCCTGTACTCCACTACGCTGTAATAGCCATGAAGTTCCTGAGCTTTGGATTTCTGAAGAGCCCCTCAGTTTCTCCAGACTAGAAACTCATTTTCTGTATGCTAGTGTGAATACACACAAAATATATAAGGATCACAAGCATTAGGGATTTAGTGTTACCTATAACAATGATGGAAAAAAATGGATAAAACAGCAACTGTACTGTGCAATACATGTGGCCTATGCTAGTTTCAATACCAGGTGTAGAAAAAAAAAATTAATAACATCTTTAGTTTGATTGAAACTAAAAAAATTCTTCAAGACATGAAATGCAAAACTAGAAAGAACTAAACCAACAGCAACTCAACATAACTGACCTAACTGCTGATACAAAATGAGGGTGTACATACGTATAGACAAATGCTAGCCTTACTAGACAGACAGGGAGACAGGAGGACACATTTAGCCTAATGCTAAACATTACCCCAATAAAAAGTTAAATAAAAAAGTAGGCCTACAAAACAAATCTAACTACCAAATCAAACACAACGACAAACATAAATCCTCAAAATAAGTTTAAGTCTAATCAAAAACGACTCCACTCCTGGACACCCCCTGTTGATTGTCTAAAAGAAGTCTTCTCAACAAGTGCCCCATCTTTTGGCCAGGAGGACAACTTGCCAGGACATGGTGAACAAAAAGGAAGGTAAAACAGATTAACTTAAGCAAACAAACCTAAGGACAGAATATTAACTAAAATGCATGCACTCAAATTAGATAACTGCCAAAACATAAAGGGAGTGCTGTATGAATTCAAAACTGTGTGTGGACATTACTTGGCATGTTTGACTGTTAACTGTGCTAAAAAGAAATACTGAAAATATACTAATACTGTGACTGTGTGGCCGTCCCAATTTCCAATACAATTAACCATTTAAAAAACATCACTCCAGCGTATACGTTGATAGCACAAGGAGGAGAAAATATTCAGCAAGTCCTTTACCCTGCAGCCTCTCCACGCACATTTAGACAAGGCAAAATCCACAACTAAAACATTTAGAATGTTTACAGCAAAAAAAACTTTATGGATAGACAGAACAAGAAATTGTAAAGTAATTGTTCAACAAAACTTTATGTGTCACTTTGAGATGATGGTTTAGTTTGATAAGGGAATTTTTATACAAAAATAACAAAGCTGAATTTTTTGTTTGGACTAATTAGAAAGCTAGCATTTTAATTAGGATTTGAAGTGCTTGACAATGAAGAATGAAAAGTATGTTGAAACTGGCAATGCCCACCCCCTGCTTTACCAAAAATGTACCAAACCAAAAACTGGGACCCCCAAAACCATGATATGAAACCAAACCTTGACTCTTCTGTACCATTGCACCCCTATTCAAAACCACTGTTGGCACCCCAGCACCTCGAAAAAACAAAACAAAACAAAACCCCATGGCTTAAAAATCAAGGTTTGTTTGAACCGTGTGGTAAGTTACACTCCTGCACGCCCTCTCAGATCCGCTAATGAGAGGAGACTGAAAATTCCCTCCTCACGATCCCAGTCAAGTCTATTTTCCTTTATTGTCCCTGGCTGGTGGAATAACTTGGTAGACAGTTTGCCATCATTAATGGAGCATTAATGGAGCATCTATCCGTGAACTGAAACTTAACAGAAAGTGGATCATACAGCAAGACAACGACCCTAAACACACAAGTCGTTCTACCATAGAACGGGTAAAGCAGAAAGAAAAGTAATGTTTTGGAATTGCCAAGTCAAAATCCTGAGTCTAGCATGTAGCTGTTGAAGCTGTTCTGTAAATGGGCTAAAATTCCTGCTGCAAATCGACGTACAGGGCTGATAAACAGTTATCAGGAACATTTAGTTGACATTATTTCTGCAGAACTAGACAATTCTAAAAAGTTAACAGATTTTCAAGCACAGAAGAAAAAAAAAAAGAACAGTGAATAGTAACTTGCCATATTTTGTGCTGCACATATGCAGTCACTTGTAATTAACAGTCTTCTCTGAATTATTGTTTCTGTAAAAAGAAAATAATAATAATGGATACTTTATTAATCCCCTTGGGGAAAGGCAGATCCCTTTAGGCGCCAAGGGTTCAAGGTTCAGTGTCTTGTCCAGGAAGTGAACCACCAACCCTGGGGTTTGTAGACTACTGCCCTATCTGCTGAGCCACCCTAAAACTGTAGCTCATGAGTCCAATTGAGTTGAAATACTACACAGCTTTTTAAAATATATTCTAGCCTACCCGCAGTGCCACTTAAGTGGGGTTGCATTCATGAGACAGCATGCAGCCTGATTTCATTTAATCTTTAATTGAGTCCCACACTACTTGGCATTTCAGAATGTTTTCAGCTCTATTTGATTCAGAGAGATAGGTTTACACTTTGTTTAATTTGTAGCCTATGTACTAGAATCTATGTACATACGTAAATGTGTCAATATAATAATAGAACTGTATTTTGTTTATAAATTAAATTTTATTCTGTAATTGTGCAGTTACATGAGCAGAGCAAATAAAAATGAATTAATTAAAGTTGGAGCAACTATTTTGTAATAGAAATTGTCACATATACCTCCTAGGAGTTATGTTAGAGCTTCTGGTAGTTTTCTACAATGTTGTATGCATAGCATTCATGATGATGACTGTTTTTTAGGTACATACACACAAGCTTCCTCACTTTTTTCTTTGTATAGAAAGAAGTCTTACCTAACAGCATCTCTATTATTTTTTTAAGATTACTATGGCACTTTGCCTTTATTTGTCCGTCTAGAAATAGACAGCAAACAAGGGCAGAGAAAGAGGGGTATAATGTGCAAAAAAGGTCTCCCACTGGGAATCTAACTGTGAACATATTCATAAAAAAACATTTCTGATTAAGATTCCTTTTATGTCTGTAAAGATTTAAGAATTGAGACCAAGAACTTCTTACTGTTAAAAGCTTGTTAGTGCTATCAGATTAACAAACTGTGTAATCACTTCTTTACACCCACATACAGCCACAGAAGTGAATTCTTAATAAATATTTCAATAAACGTAAGCTATAAACTTCGTTATTAAAAATAGCTACAGTCTATTATTTTTATATGATCAAGGGTATTCAAAAGCATAAATATTAGCATTTACATAAAAAATAAATGAATATAATAATTATATGAGACATTAAAGACTTTGTAGAGTTGTGAAAAATGTTCCACTTGTGTCAAAGGTGTATGATTAATATTATTTAAAGACCTGATTACAGAAGCAGATTTTTTATTTTTCTTTCACCATAAAGATATTTATTGGCTTTATTATTGACATGAAAGTGTAAGTTTCTGTATAGGATGTCCAGACAGTTTACCTTTTTGAAAAAATGGTTTTGTGAAAGGTGGTTGATCAAAAAAAGGGTTTAAAAATTCTTAAATTATGCTTTTCTTCCTGGAACACCCTATCCTAGAGACTAAAAAAATATGCTTTACGTTAAGTTAGCTAGCAACATAGATTTTTTTAATATTAATGCAGAGTTATTTGTAACACCTTAAATGTGACCATAGTGCTCTAATGTGGTGTACTGGATAATATATAAATATATTACCTTATTAAAGTAAAGTACATGTGATAATGTATCAGTTCATTAAAGCGAAAAACAATTCAAGCTAACGTTGGCTTGTTATGGGTGTAGCTAACGTTATCGTGAATGTACGCGACTGGGTTAAAATTAGCTTAAAATGGGCTTTTAAGAGTGAACAGTCAAATATCTGTCATAATAAATAAACACGATCACGTATTTGTCATTCTAAAGTACGGTCTTAGACAGTTAAGTGTATTAAGAGTGATGTAAGGTTTTGTTGTGATACAAAACTAAACTTTAAAATATTTCAGTAAGTAAAAATGAGTGATTTACCTCTTCCCTGCGACTGATCGAGTCATCGGGGTTCCACTGCTCGAGCCTGTATGAGGAATCGCGGGAAATCAAAACTAAATCGCTACCTGCGTGGTCGAACATGAAAACAAACTTCCCATTGACAGACTAGCGAGTTTACGGTAGTTGTATTTTAAACTTTAATGTTAACTGTATTACTGTCATTTCAGAATAGTTGTGGTATTTGTTTGTAGACGACCTTAACATTTGTTTTTGACTCTTAACATTAGGGAATGTTTCGCTTTCTAATTTTAGCTAATTTTCTTTACATTCGAAGTGTGTCGTTAGCTCTTTAGATAACAGCTAGCGTGAGCGTCAAGCTAACGTGTTTCTAGAAGATACGAATAAATCACGTATACCAGCGTTAAGATCATGTCTATTTAGATGTGCTTTTAATTACTACAGTGCCGTGTGTCAGGGCCAAGTGAGTAGGATGGAGGACAATATGAGAGATATCCTGCACTGTGAGGAGCAGCTGAGGTCTGCGCTGTACTGTGATAACAAAGAGAAGGTAAGACCTACTCGCGTATCGGTAAAGATTCTTCATCCAGGTAAACTTATCTGGAAGTTGAGTCATGGCAGCTGGACGTCTTTCTTGATAGGTTGAAACGTACTCACATCTTTTACTTGAGTAAAATTACCATACCACTATGTAGAAATACTCAGATAAATGTAAATAGACTGCATTCTTTTTTTATACTGAAGCACTAAACGCATACCGACATATATCTAAAGTAGCAATTAGAAAGACAGATTATGCAGATGGAACATTTCAGGAAAAAATAGTGGGATGCATTAATATGTTTTTCTCTTTAATATTGCATCTAGGAAAGGTGGAGGTAATTTAATGGCTACAGCTGGGTAATTTGTACGTTTATCTCTAGGGTCCAATAAAAAATATTTTAATTGATTATAATTTATTGTTATTTATTTGTTGGTAATATATTGCATTCTTTAAAGTTAAAGTTTTCACATAAATGGAGCGAAGTAAAAAGAGCAATATGTTTTAAATTGTAGTGATGTAGTATTAGAAAGGCACAAAAATAAGTACATAGGAACTGTAATTAAGTACACAACACCGTTGTTTACTTTTGTCCACACACTTCAGACTCATGAAGTGTTGCCATGAACCAAGGTCTGTGTCTTCTCACATATTAATATTTTCCCCATTCAGCTTCGTAGGAAGTTGGCACTACTACAAACGGAGTATCTCAGAACAGCCCAGAGACTACAGGTAAGACAGATACTCTTTTACTAGGCTTTTGAAAACTGAATATGTATGCTACTTGATTCATATACGTTTCTTTGTTTACAGCGTGCTGAGCGTTTGGACGCAGTGCGGAGACATGTAAGGAGCAGGATCACTCAGCAGAACCACACGGACCAGAGAGACCCAGAGATGACATCTAACCCCTGTCGAAATCCACAGTCCTTGATACTGAAGACTAACCATGGCACAACACCAGATGTACCTCAGTGCCAGGGACACACTGAAGGTGAGTCAATCTGCAAAGTTTAGATAGTTAATCTCTTCCACAATACACAGCTGCTGTGGTAATCTGGTAGGAATGTATGTTATTTAAAATTGTTACCAGAAATTGATTTATTTTTTCTTTTGCCAAAAGTGTAGTAGTGTATATATAAATGTGTGTAAGTCATTTTATAGTCGTTACACTGAGATGCAGACTGTTTTTTTCCTGTTATTACAGTGTAAATTTTTTGTGCGTTTTGCCAGGTCCAGCAGATTGTGATAGTTCCAAAAGGAGCCAGTTGATCAGGTTTCTTCTCCCTTCTGATGCTGCCTGTCCACAAACCCCAGATGCCAGCCATGACGCAGCTAGAGGTCACAGACCTAGTTCTGCCATGCGCCTAAGGTCTCGGCGCAGCCGCTTGCGCTGGGAAAGGAGAAGCGCTGAAGTTGAGAAGATGACTGACAATAGTGAGGAAAGAGAGGAGCAAAGTGAAAGGATAAAAACCACTAGCATAGAAGGAGAGAAGGAGGATATCAAATCAGAGGAAACAGAGGTTGTGAATGAAAGTGAAGAGCTATTTTCTGCTTCTGAGTCTGACTCTCCCTCTCTGTTGCTTACACACTGGAACACACATGCAAACACAGAAACAGGAGATATGGAAGAAAAGGAGATCCAAGCATATGAAGAACAAAGGGAAAAAGAGAGTGCGTTGTCAGCCTCTTTGCCTCTCAACTCGGCTTTACACACTGAAGAAAGGGTAAAGAATTGCACACCACATGGAAGAATAAAAGCGACAGAGGCAGGACAGGATAGTGAGAATTGTGGAGGAGAGAACAAAATAAAGCTTTGTGAAGAGAAGAATAATAAAGACACTGAACAGAATGAAGCAGAGAAAATGGAAAGTGAAAAAAGGCATGTTAACCTCATGGAAATAAAAGAAGACAAGAGTGGAATGGAAGGAAATGGAAAGAGCATTGGTCTGCTAGACTCCTGTACTTTAGTGGAGGGACTTCTTTTCCCAGTGGAATACTACGTGCGAACCACAAGACGTATGACATTTTCACAGAGCCAGCCTGACATGCAGGCGATCATTCTCTCCCAGCTCAGCACAGGACGACGCAGTAGCCGGAGCCGTGGCCGCAGCAGAAGTTTGAACAGGAACACTCGTTCAGATCAGCAGTCTCAGACAGATTTTTCCTCTCTGGCGACTACATCTGTAGATCCTCCTAAAACATCACATGTGCAGGCTGCTGACGTCTCTGCTGAGCTCACCAGCAACAGTCAAAGCTCCTACGAGATTTCAAATCAGATCTCTGATAATCAAACGAATAAAAATGCTTTTTCATCACCTGCAGTTTGCACTTCTCATCCAGGGAGAGGCAGGAGAAGAAAGAGAGGTAGAGGGAGAGGGAGACCTCAGACACCACGAGCATCTATAAGCTTGGACACCAACCACTTAGGCCTTGGACAAATTCCAGACAGTCCCCAGCCCACCAGCACCCCAGTCTCCTTGTCTCCCTATTCAGCTAATGACCCAACGTCCTGTCTCACTTCACAAGAAGCTTTTCCAGTATCAAATGACCCACTGCCTGAATCCAACCACAGCACAGCTACCCAGCTTTCCTCTGCGATTAATGAAGCTCAGTCCGACCCTGCATCTGGCCACCTGGAGAAGGTCTATCCCATCTTTCTGAAGAGCAATGTCAAGAATAACAGATGCACACAGATGAGCAGAAGTAAGACTAAAGAGATACATTTGTGTGATTTAGCCTACATTAAATGAACAGAATATTGGTAACAACTGTCACTTAAATGACCATTTCTTTAAAACAGTTCAAATAGGTTTAGCAAAAGCTGAACATTTATAATTTTAATGAAGGTAAAATGTGTTGACTGTTGTATTAGACTGCATTAGTTTTAGCTGGAGTACCAAATAACCCAGTAAGTGTAATGGTATCTTGCATTTTGACAAGCTTTGTTGAGCTGTACTGTAGCTGCACTGACTGTACTGGATAAAGTCTCTGTTATGCCTCAATATGCGCAGGTGCCCTCTGCATCATGTTACATTGTCTTTTTTTTCACTGTCTGTCCAACAGGCACGGCAAGCTGGCAGTCTCTCCTCTTGCCCTCCTCTCCTACTGCCCAAACTTGTCTTCGTCCTCTTCCATTTCAGTCACTTCGCTCACTGGTCAGCAACCTGATGAACTTTGACATCCAGCAAGATTTCCATCTCCCTGATGACCAGTTTGCCTCCCTGAAGCTGCACAAACTTCGCCAAGTCACTATGGAATCAGAAGTAGAAAGTTTTACATCACCATACAACACACGTAACAGCAAACGCCGCTCTGATAGTTGCTGCACCGGCAGCAGTGACCCACTGACGCCACTTCCTCTACCACTCAGTCTCACACCCACAATTACAGATTCACCTTGTTTCACTGAAGACAAACAAGCTACTCTACAGTCTGTAGGTCTCCAGAACCTGTCACTAGACCACAAGCTTGCAAATCAGGCTTTAGCTGAAGGGTCATCTTACAATCCAGACACCACAGAAACGCCTGGAGAGCAGCACACAGACTGTGTCAGCAATAAAGTGCATGAAACCGTGACTTTGAACAGTTGTAACAAAAGTAGTGTCTCAACTGGCAACACTGATAAACCAGCAGGCAAAGTGAATGTCATTGGACACTCAGATGACCTTAAAATAAAACAGTCTGCATCAGAGAAACAAACAGATTGTATTGATATAGTCGACCCTTTGGAAGACCAGGGGTCTAACAAACACCAAACAGAACACAAAATTATCACAAAGACTTTAAAGGAAACACCTGAGGACGTGTCTTACAACTGCACTGCTGTAGAAACATGTAATGACCCTGAAGCTCCACGAGACTCTGGTGTGAAGCATCTGAATGTGAAATCTGCTGCCGAAGATTTAAAGGGACCTTCTGAACGCACCACAAGTCCTGTCAGATACAAATCAGTGGAAACAAAACATCTGGAGCATCACAGTATCCACTCACAGCTGCTGCTGAGTCCTCCTCTGGCTTCAGCACCCTGTCCGTTCATAACCCCACACCTGCCCTCCTCTGCTCACCTCTCCAGCCCAACACTACCCTCCCTAGGACTAACCCCCCACCCTGCCTTCCCTCTGACCTCATCCCCCTCTGCCCCTTCTCTCATCCTGCCTCCTCCTCACAGCCCGTCTATTCAGGCTCTCTCCCCACCAGTTCTCTCGCCCTGTCCATCCTTCACTTCCCTTCCTTCTAGCCTGCCTCCTGCCTCCCCCTCCAGTCAGAACCCATCTTCTTTAGATCAGTGTCACGGGATTGACCTTCCTCCCTGCTCAACTCCGTCAAAGATCCCGTCGCAGGGCTCAGATGGGCTGGTGAACCAAGCAATAGAAGAGACTGCAAAGGACCATATGTTGAGACGCACACACACGTTGAAGGTGAGAAGTTCTATAATTAAGAATTAATCCTTGGCTTCAGTGTGCAGTTGTGAATTGATGTCAACACTTTTTTTCCAAGTAAATGTGTGTGTATCTGTAACTATGACATTTTTCTGATTAAATTACTGTGTGTGTGTGTGTGTGTGTGTATTCAGGCCCCAGCAGGAAGCTGTCTGGTGGACGCATGCTGTCTGCCTGCACATTCAGGAGGTGTGTGTGTAGCAGCAGCAGGAAAATGGGCAGTGTGCCTGTGGAGTCAGACTTCATTATCAGACTGGAGCTTAATACACACCTGGACTTTCAATGAGGTGAGTGTTTGTTAAAGGTATCCTGTGGAGGTTTTAACCACTATTGATACTATGGAGAATGTTTTACAGGTTGTCCCTGTTTTGTTTGTATATCCTGCAAAAGGAGTCACGTTCTTTTAAAAAACGTGGTAAATGTTCCTTAAATGAGTCCTGCTGATGGTATTTTGCTATTCTGCTTATAGACAGTTGGTGGCAGTAGTGTGTCATGTAGACATGTAGCAGTGTGTCAGTAAAGGCAGTAGTTTTGACTCTAAGTTTATGTTTTTATTGATCCTCTATGAAAAACAACTGTTTTTGAAACTGCACGTTAGCTTTAAAGCATTTATATAATTCATGTTTGTGTTTTTATTCTTACAGCCAGTGATCAATGTGTTTCCTGTCCCGGATGCTGCTGAGCTGATGTGTGTGACCCTGGGTCAGTTGGAAATCAGAGAAGTGAGGTGAATATTACACAGTCTTTCAGACTGCCTGGCTAATTGTTAAACTAATGTATTATTTTATAGTTAGTAATGTTTGCTGATCTTTGTTCAGAATTAAGGCTAAACTCTGTGTATGTATGTTGTCCATGTGCACAGGATGTTGTCTTGCTCCAGCTTCTCGCAGGTGTTGCTATATGAGGGTGTCGTCCAGGCTGTTGTAGGTGTGTCCAAGTCCAGAGTGGTTACCTCCTCCCACTCAGCAACAGGTTCCACCCTGCAGGTGTTTAACTTGTCAGAAAACAGCAGGTAACACGTCATTGGTGCAGTATTTACTCTCTTTATTGCTACTTTTTCTTATTGTGTCTTATTATTAGTGTCTTATTGTCACATCTGTCTCTTAGCACTCCAACCTCTCAGCATCTCGTGTCTCCCGAGGTTTGTATCGGGGCCCTCGCTTCAGTGGATGGACTTTCTGACGCTCTGATCGGCACAGACGAGTGTGGACACCTCTTCATCTGGTGAGCAGCGGTGGGATAGATTTGAGTCATTGCAACGCTCATGCTCACTTCACAGCAAAAGTTCCTCGCTTCAAATGTTGAACCTGGTCAAGTCTATTTAAACATTTCCTGTGGGTGCTCTGTTTTGCCTTGCACACAATGGCTTTAAACAATACTGAGAATTAGGAAGTAAGAGAGGTGGTGGTGGTGACGAAGGCCAATTTAAACTGGTGGGACTGCATCAGTTAAGTCAATAAAGGGACATAATATAAAAACATTTAGTGTTTTAGCAAAGATGTGCAAGTCAGGTTTGTTTGTCTATACATGTGTGTTCAGCTGCCGTTGTCTTTTGCCCATGCGTGCTGGCATAGTGTACGACTCAAGAGTTGGTCACTTTGATCTAATTACACTTAATCTGATCAGGGGTTAGTGATCACTGTCCTCTCTACCTGACCTTAGATTAGAGGTCAAACAAATAATGTTATTGACTTCAAACGTTGATCATGTCAACATAAACAATCTATAGCTCCTAATGAAGACATAACCTTTGATTTCAGTCATTTTTAAGCTGAAGCTGTCTGAAGAGATATTTTAACTTTCCAACTGAGAAAAATAAAACACATTTCATTATTGACACTCAGTTCCATCAATGTCCTGCTTAGCCAGCATACATAACCAGGACGATAGAGCCGACAAAACTAAATGAAATGTTTTTAATATAATAATAACACCTCTGTTTTTCCTAGTATGACAAGTCAAAGTGTCTGCTGTGAAAGAGGTAGTAAATGCATTTTTTTGTTTGTTACAGGAATTTGAAGACTGGACAGCTGCTGCAGAGAGTCATTTTTGGAAATGACTTATCACACACAGCCTGTCTCAGAGGATACTCCTACTGTGTAAGTCTGTTTGCTTGTGCATCTAAGATTACAGCCTGATGTGATAACAAATGCCTGTGCCGCTGTAACTGTCTCACTCCTGTGTTTTATTGGGTTTTGGGTTTTTTTGCTAATGTGTGTGTTTGTGCACAGGGAGTGTTATTTGTGCTGCTGCAGCATCAGTTGCTCAGCTCCCTGGAGGAAGCAGAAAAAGAGGCCAAAGCAAAAGATCAGATGTTTTCAGAGGAGGAGAAAGAAGTGGAAAAGAAGAAGACTGCCTTCTTCTCCTTGGTTGCTGTTAACCCTCTGAGTGGGAAATCTGTCCTGGCTACCAAACTGTATCCACCCAAAGCGTGGTCAGGCAGGTGAGATGACAGAAGGTGAGGTGTGTGTCTGTATGACAGTTCATACATACATGTAACTAACACTCCGATCCTTCTGTGTGTTTTCTGCAGACTGTGTGAAGCTGATGTTAACAGCTCCAGTGTGGTCGGTGTAAGTCAGAGCGGCTATGTGTGTGTGTGGGAGCTTGGGCGTCAAACGGACCAGAGGATGGCGTGGGCTCCCGAGAGCGAAGGTTGGCAGCTGGCTCGCTGGGGGGGGCAAGATGTGCTGGTGACTGGCCACCACAACGGAGATGTTACTCTACACTGTTACTGCCAGAATTCACCATGCCATTAAAAATATAGACTAAGATTATTTTTATCAAACAGAAAGGTTTTTGTATGAATGTTTACATGAAGGTTTTAACATGGTTTCAGATAGAAACACCTTTAAAATACGTCAGGTTAATTCTACTTGTTCCTGAATGCATTTCAAACCTGTTCTGTGACTTCTTTTACAAACATGATGTACTCTTCAGGCCAGTGCTGCTAAAATATGGGAGTTTATATACTGTATACTAGACATATCCCATAAGTGAGAAGCCACTCAGTAAAGATTTATTTAGAAATAAAATTCCAGACTGAACTGTTAAAGGTGGAGTGCTGCTAAAATATGCAAGTTGTCCACCAGCCTTTGGAAATAATATTTTTAGAGCACTAATAACACACGAGGCTTCTCTTAAAGCATCGCTTTGTGTGAGGATTTCTACTTGATGATTTTCACTTTTAGACCACTGTAACCAACTTTATGTTTTATTACTAGTGCTGTTTGGACTGTTCTCTGTAAACTTGAAAGCATGTTGTAATGTTTGTTATATTTAAAGAGAAAAAAGTTTGTTTTTATAATTTACTGTATATTAAACTTTTTGTGTATTTGGT
The DNA here is from genome assembly GCA_032362345.1 of Sandelia bainsii. Taxonomy (NCBI): domain Eukaryota; kingdom Metazoa; phylum Chordata; class Actinopteri; order Anabantiformes; family Anabantidae; genus Sandelia; species Sandelia bainsii. The sequence goes on along the minus strand of JAUMHL010000001.1, from coordinate 5,311,751 downwards.
GCTTTTAGTTGCATTTTTTATGCTTACACTGCTGTGGTCGACCAAAACCATGTCAGTAATTTTCCAATTTAGAAAACAAATAATCTGTTTAGTGTGAAATAATTAATTTTATCCTAAACAGGATTTTTTTAGTGGTAAATATGCCCATGCAGGCTTTATGTACTGGATTATTTTCCACTCTTAAATACAGAGCATGAAAACCACGTGTGAGAGTTGTTAAAGAAAACAAACTTTCACCATTTTTAATGTTAACACATTTCTCAGAGAAAGTTCATGTCAACAATGGCTCAATGTGAAAAAGATTTATCACTGATGTTTGTGTGTTTGGTAATTCTTTGATTTGTGAAAATGCATCCAAAGGCCACCATCTCTGTCAAATAGAACTGTTTTCAGTCCATTTTGCATATTTTTTAAATTCTACTTTCCAACCTGTTAAATTTAAGTTCAAACAAAAACATGACACAAAGTTAAATTAAACAGCATTATTTAATACCAATAAAATGCCAACTACTCCCATTTTAGTTAGCCGAGTCGATTTAACCCTATTGAGCTTTCAGTGAGTAAAAATTGCTAGTCAGGCCAAACCAAACTGGGAGATGCTTCAGGAAGCAGATTACCTCAAGAAATTACAATGACCAAAGTCTGCAAGACTATAATTGGTTCATATAGAGGATTATTTGATAAGAGCTAAGTGCAAAGGACAATTATTACCTAAATAAAAAATTTCTGACAATTACTACTGTATATTTTTTATTTTAATTCAGACAACAAAACAAGGACATTTTTAAGTTAAGTTATTTTAACTCCAAACAATTGAACAGTTTAGTGAGGACAACCAACACCATTTTAGTGGAAATAAATCCTGTGGCAAAGAGGTGCTCTGACACAAATTAGCTTTCAGTCTCAACTCTAACTTGTTTGTGTAATGTAAACAAAAAGAAAAACATGACTGGAACATTTTTTTTTTTATTTTGTCTTGTTCAAGAATCTTTATTTAAGTTGAGTAAAAATTAAACCATCTTTACAACACATATGCATATTCAGCAGTATGTACAAGTTTGTACATGTTGTTGAAAGAGACAAGACATCTAAAATAGACGTATAAAAAGAGTAAAACTACAGGAAGAATGTACATGATGAAGACATATTAACATGGTCCATTTCTCTACAGACAACAGATAAAAGAAACTAGAGAAGGAGACCAGAGAAGCTTTTTTACACCCACACCTGACATTTGTCCCCTGGGCTTCAGATTTAAAACGCTACCAATATGTGAACAAATGCAAACAATATCAGCAGAGAGGACAATGGAGAACGCTGCAAATTCAAGATGGTAAATCTGAACACAGGAACCACTGAACATGCATCTTTTCCCATTAGACTTGTGTTGAACGTACAGGGTCAACTCATCTGCTGTGCTCACAGCGGTTTTACAGCAGCAGGAAAGTGTCAAGCTTCATCAAGACAGTTAAAAGTTGGAGTGAGTGTATATTAACAGCAGAAATAAAGGATAAAAATCAGAAGGTGAGAGACTGAAATTCAACTTTCATATTCAGCATACAAGAGATTATCATGGTACATGTCAAAGCCCTAAAGATGATAAAAATCATTCGACAGCGACCCTTCGATAGAATAATAGATTATAGGTGAACTTAAGGGTCTTTCCCGACCTCAGAGAGGCTGGCATACAGGAAGAACTGGCCAGTGATTAAAGACATAACTGAAGACTTGGTGGTGGAAAGGTGGTCTAGTGTGCAGCGGTGGAAGACTTGCTGTCCAGCAGCTTCTCTACCATGAGCTTGGCGTAGCGAATGCGGCTGGACAGCTCCTTACTGCAGCCGAATTCCTCCAGCAGAGACAGCTTGTAGGTGCGAAATTCTCGCTTCTCGTCGATGTAGGTCACCGCAGCCATCAGTGGACACAGGATGAGCTTGGTGTGGTCCTGGCAGGGGTTCATGAAAACAGTGTTTCAGGATTTTTTGCACAGGGTTTCATGAAAAACCAAAACAAACATTTAAATATTAGCTAATAGAATAAAATTATGGTTGCTGGAGAACTAGGTGTGATAAAAAAGTATGTAAAATTGTGTCCAACCTGGAAGAAGTTGATCTGAACAGTGCCGTTCGTGAGGTGCAGCACGATGGCGCTTTTTGTCCTGAACCACAGGGAGAGATATGGCAGCCGTGCCAGCTCATCTCCTTCCCGCCGTGCTATGTTCGCGCCAGCCTTCAACAGGTGTTCACTCATGTAATTGCGGAAGTATTTCAGCAACGTTATCTACAAGAGGAAAGAATCAATACACAAGAATAAGAACAATGAATTTTAAAAAGTGTGAGTCGGCCTAAAAAAGTAAGCAGGACAGAAAGGTTAATTTGAATCAACTGTCGTTTAATCCTCGTAATGTCACGTATTTAAACAACTTGAGAAGTTTAAAATGTTAAGGGAAGCTGCCGACCTTCTTGTTGAGAGCAGTAGGGTAAGAGCGCACACTGAGGTACGACTCAGCCGCTGTCTTGTCGATGTACTGCAGACTGTCTCCGTCGGCGTACATGATTAGACGTGTGTAATCATTAAAGAGAACGCCCACACTGTTGTCACACAGCTGGTAGCCTGAAACACACAGGTTCAATTATTTAAAACATGAACTGCACCCAAGATGTTTGAGAGGCTGATTCTTTGAACTATTAATGGACATAGCTCATTGGATGCTGAATTCTTGAGACGAGCATCAATAATTTAAAAACTCCAAAGTATGAGAGCCAACTGTGTATTTTTTTTGTTGAGGTACTGATACTTGCACTAACAAATATTAAAGGCACATCAAAGTACAGTCCAATTCAAACTAGTCACTTAAGCAATGCTGAAACTGTTCCGTTTCAGGTTGCAATTTTTTTTATTTTGTTCATATTAACTATTTTTGGACAACATAGTATAGCCTTACTATTTCAACAGACGGCCCTTTTGGTGGCCCCATCTGGTAATAGTTCAACACATTGTTGATGTTCATAGGTGCCAAAAATGCTTAGTTAATCCAACTAGATAAATGTTAAAAAACAAGGACTGAAAAAGTATCTAGGGTTTAGTTCAAGATGGCAGATGCACACGGAATACACATCTAATGCTTACCTAATCCATACTTATCAGAGTAGTCCACCCATTTACTGATCCAGAAGATGGGGATACATGCAGGATCCTCTGCCTCTTCTGTAAACACACAAATACAACAAACCTTTAAGATACGAGACATTGAAACCAAAATGATCTTTCTACTAAGCTGGGGAGTCTGCGCTCACCTTGGCGGATGATGGCCTTTTCTGCAGGCTTGGCAGCAATGATGCTGTTGAGCTGCTGCAGCATGTCTTTCAGGTGGCACTCTAATGGCTCAGCCTCCCTGCACACACACACAGATAAATACATATATCAACATTTAAAAAAAGGACTCTGGTAAATGTGGCACAATTCTGTCTCGTCAGATTTTTTACAACATTTAAGAAGTACCCATTTAATCCAAGACGTTTATCTCACCTCTGCACAGGCTCGTCCTTCATTTCCACCTTCTCCGTTCCTCCTGGAAAGAGAAAGTTATTAAACTCTTGTCCAAATTATTAAAAATAAATACTTATGGTTATAGGCAGTCTAGTCCTGCTGGGACAGTTACCCTTGTTGTTAATAGCAGTCAGCGGGCGTCTCTGGCTGAGCTCCGCAGATGTGGAGGGGGCGATTGAGAACCTCGGGGGCACCGTGAGGCAGGTGGTGGGGAGGCGCGAGGGGACGTAGCCAGAGGTGAAGAACTCGTCGGCTTGCAGCTCAGCGACAGTGGGCCTCTGGGCGGGATCAGCATGCAGCATCCGCTTGATGAGAGAGGACGCGGCTGGGTTGATGTGCTGCAGAGAGTTGCAAAATCAGGATGAGAACATGTAAAACACACACACTATATGCACATTGTGTGACACATTATTCTGGCTTACCCAGGGGATGGTGTAGTTGTTTTTCTTGATGCGATTGTACGTCTCCTTCAGACAGGATGTCTCGAATGGGGGCTTCCCCACCAGCAGAGTGTACCTGAGACAAAGCAGACAGGAGAGAATGAGCTGACTGGGCTCAGTCATATGAGACAGTGTCACTTGCATGTGTTTGTGTTTTTAAAACTTACAATATACACCCAAGTGACCAGACGTCCACTTCATAGCTGTGGCCCTTCTTACAAAGCACTTCAGGTGCGATGTAGTTGGGTGTTCCACACAAAGTTTTCTTTCTCTCGCCATCAAACTCGATCTTAGTGGCCAGACCAAAGTCCCCTAGGAAAGAAAACACACAGGCTTTTGTAAAGCAGTAGATTGAAAAATGTAGATTGTGTTGACTTCAAGGACACATTAATATTCTTAATGTGCTGTTTTTCCAGATGAAAGCTGATTGGTGTGTATGGTCCTCATGAGAAACCACTCTTCCAGGAAAGATAACATTTCTGATACGAGGGCCAGGGTGTGTCCTATCCTGTAACACTGAACTGAACTGACGGATTTGTTTGAGTCTTTAGACATTCCCTGTCTTTGGTATAACAAGAAAACTGGAGTTAAGTGAAACTTACCTATCTTAACCTCCATGTCATCATTGAGGAAGATGTTCCCCAGTTTCAAATCTCTGTGAATGACTCTGTTGTTGTGCAGGTACTGGACACCATTGAGCAGCTGGGTCATGTAGTAACGAGCCTCTGGTTCAGTAACAGCCTTACGGCGCTTGTGAAGCTCCAACAATGACTGAAAGAGAAAGGAAAATAAATCTCTCAGTAGGCATATCATCAACAGCCTGAAGAAAAACATGAGGAATCTGCTGCTCTCATCTTCTTGCTTTAGGACTTTAAAAGGTCACTTTTGAAACACTGCAGCCTTGGGAGCTTTGTAATGTGATTTAACACTAAAGTGAATGGACTGGGCCTATAAATCCAAAGCAAATGTCTGGAAATAAAAACGAGTTAAGTATGTTTTTCACAATTAATGATTGGCTTACTGTTCCACATTTATGTAGCCAAGATGTGACCATGTTCAAATGTCCCTTGGCTCTTTACAGATTGAGCCATTTCCACTCGGACAACGGAAGAGACCGGCGCGGTAACCGTTTGCCCTGATAAGTGTGCACACTGTAGAGAAAACATCTATTTTCCATTTTCACTCACCCTTCTCCTGCAGATTTCCAGGACAACGAAGACAAAGTCGTCATCTTCGAAAAACCCGTGGAAACCCACGATGTTCGCATGGTTGAGACTCTTGTGAATGGCGATTTCCGAGGTCATTTTCTCCCTCTGGTGTTGCTTCAGGATCAGAGACTTGGGCACGATTTTTCCGGCAAAAACCTGCTTCGTCTCCACGTCTGTGATTTCGTAGCACTTGGCGAAACCACCTTTTCCCAGGAACCTTCCCCTCGTGTATCTTCTCATAGTGCGAGGGTCCACCAGAACATCTGGGATTTCTTTGAGAGGAGCCGATTTTGGGTCGACATGTGCCGACGGGTTCGCCGGCTTCGGAATACCTGCACTCATTGTGTATTAAAGTGCCCTTCAGCGTATTTAAAATAAACGTTAAAACCCTCCGGCAGTCGAGGTATCGATAATTGCAGAAAGGGTCAAACTATTGTTAACCCTACCTCAACCGACGTTAGTTCAGCCTTGGAAGCTAGCTTGTTCCCATAAACTTCAGAATTCAAATCAAAACTAACGTTAACCACATTTGAACGCGAACGTTATTCAGACATTTGATTAAACGACTAAAAAAACAAATGCATGCGAATCTCGAGATTAAAAAAATGAGGTTTAAATGACATAAATCGGCAGACTGGTCCCTCGGTGGCTGCAGCGATTCCCCGTTCTGCCTTTTGACAACAGTTTCTGGTACAAGTTTAAAATGCTGCCTCGGTCGTTACGGCGCTCTCTCATTGGTCCGCTAGATTTGAATTCCAAAGCGGTGCAGCAAAGCATCGTGGGAAGTTTAGTGCAAAAATAGCCAATCACTGACCGAGAAAGTCGCATTCTGCGCTGTAATTCGCTCAACGTCTGTTGCGTGTCGACCACGTTTATCTAGAACAAAGTGCTCACGGGAAAGTTAGTCTGAGTGGGATTTAATTGAACAGTTGTTAATGTTGTGGATTTAGTACTGATATAATGTTTGAGAAGGAAAAGTTTTTAAATTCTTTATTCAGGTGATTGTCGCAATGCTATTATGTAAAAACCCTCAAGATAACAAAAACCTTCAATTTCAGTAAATGACAAATACTTCTGAAGATAATTATGGATCCGTGAATGTTCAGCATGCAGAGCTGTAACCGGATGTGGCTGAAGTACACAAACTTGATACTCAAGTGAAAGTGCGAGTAGGCTAGTTGTATAAACAAGTACACCATCCAAGTAGAATGACCACTTGAAATGTTTTCCTCAAGTAGAAGTACATGCTCAAGAAGTGTACTTAGAGTACAAACGTATTAATCTATCTGTCTATCTGAAGGTGTCAAATAAATGAAATGATTATTTACCTTTTAATTTTAGTGGATTAAAACTAAAAGTTAAAAAAATTTGGAGATAATCCACTAAAATACACTACTTTAGTAAAGTACTCGAATAAATACACTTCCACGTCTGACTGTTATTATATAAATGTATTCAAATAGTGTACAAGTACAGAAGTTCAAAATGTACTTTTGAATATTTTCATTTACTTCTTCTGTGGAGACCCAGAACAAAGTTTTGTTGTTTGTCGCCTCCACTAAATATTTGTCGGTGAAGATTCTCAGTCATCCAGGTGAAGTTGAACTGGACTTCTTTCTTGTTACCTCAAAATGTTTCACTACTCATCCAAGTAGCTTCTTCAGTCCATTATATATTCTAGTTTTGCTACTTACTCAGGGACCCAGAAATCAGTAAATCAGACTGTAGAGCTCAACTGAAATAATTAGCTGATAATTTATTACAATTTTGCAGTAGAGTTAAGTAAGTATTCAAGTAATGAGACAATTTGAGGTCAGCTTGGAGGTAGGCCTGTACTTTTAATTTATGTCACTTGTACTCCATCATATTTCAAGGGGAAAATGTTGTTTTTTTTACTTCATTATTTGACAGCAATCTGTATTTTGCAGAGGCAGCTTTGATGTAGGCTATTATTGTAGATTCAGCCACCTGATAGTAAACAAAGTGGATAAAATCACACATTTTGATATGATTTTTGACTGTTTGTCATACAAAACGAACATTTAAGGATTGTAGATGGCATTTTCTGAAATCTTATTTACTGAACAGTAAGTGGATTATTAGGATAAATAACTGTCTAATGTATCAATAATAAAAATTTACTTTGTCGGTTGCAGTCTTACAGTTCTCCTGCCACAGAATATGATGACGTTATATGAGGGGATAAACAACTTGTGATACATTAGCATTAGCAGAAATAAATGGAAGCACACAGCTAAATTAGTTGGATTGAATCTAACAGTACTTCTATTTTTGGATTATTCTTTTGTAGTGTGCCTTTTCATTACCATAAACTCACTCCACTTGGTGAAAATAATATTTAATCTTGCAGAAACATCCATGTAAAAAGAAAATCTATTTGAGTTTTTTAAAGCAAAACACACATTTGTCCTGTTTATTCAGCAGCAGCACTTCTCAGTGTAGCACAACATTTCAAGGGCCTTGTCTTTTGTTTCGTCCTTTGTGTGCTCCAGGAAACACTCCAGTGATGCTTTCATGCCCACGACTGTCATGTCTGTTTTCAGCAGCAGTTTATAGAACTGACATTTGGATAAGTGGATGAGGAGAGGATAGACGAACAAAAAGACCATGAGATCTGTGGGTTTGTTTATCGTTGTGGTTCCTCTCGACAGTGTGCGTGACAAGAGAGGAGCTATTTTTAAGACTCAGCTAGATACTCCTGCCGTGCTTCTTCTGAAGCTGCTAATGGAAGGTGATGTTCATTGTCACAATAACGATGAAACAGGCTGTGGGGGTTTATTTACTGACTGAATGGTGATCATTTTAAAATGTAGATTCTTAATATCAGGGCCCCAATAACTTTTTCTTTACTAAATACAGCTTTTAAATAGGTAAAACAAGTATTTCCTTATTTATTCCCTAATACTATGCTCCATATGAAAAATAGGTAGGTATAAAATCAAAGGTATATATAGGTTACCTTTAACATTAACACATTGGTACCTTTAACAAAGCTATACAGACTACTTTATAGGAGTGAGGTGGACCTAACAAAATCTATTTGATATTTTTCAAAAATGATTTCACTGCAGCAATTTTCACTGCTTTTTAAGTATTTAAACCTTACTTGGGTATTTCTACTTTATATTACTTTATACTTCTCCCTGTCTATAGACATATGTAAGGGGATATAAAATACATTTACCATTGTATAAAAACCCACTGGTCCTGTGTTAATTTAACAGATTGTGCAGGTGCTATATTGAACCGACACTGGGTTAAACCAGAAATATTTTCTCTCACCAAAGCCCAAACTTCATGTCATCCTAGGTGCAAAAATGTTACTGTGTCCTTGTATCCTGGGCTTGTACACTCTACAACATTTCATTAAAGCCCTTGCTAATATTAATATCTTTTGCTCCAGCTACTTTTCTTTAATAGCTACATGAAGCTCATGATTTTCCGTATGATCAGTACAAAACACAAATAAAATATGATGCAAAGTTCTAAATGACATAAAACAAGATTTAATTAAATCAGTTATGTGCCATAAAAATCCCAAAAGATATGTCACACTGACAAGGGTTGTTTTGCACAAGATGCATATAGGCCTGCTTATAAGTGATGTCAAAATGTTATTTTGCTGGTAACATGTTTATGATTTTCATGGCATTTGTATTTGTAATGGAGTCTTATATTTGTGACAACACATCTCCAAAAATATATTTTATTGACATAAAAAAAACTGTACAGAAAACACATATAAAGTGCATAAATCGATGAAGGGTCCCCTTGTAATATTTTTACAGTATTGTTCATAGGTGACTTCCACTGGACACACCAGCTGTGATGACACGCGCAGTCAAACAGTGAACACGTTCCTAAGACAGGATACAGCTGTTGTCCTTCTTCAGTGGTGGTCTCTTCTTGACTGCTGGTCGGGGCACCGTGTCTCTGCGCCTCCCCACCGCAGGGCTTTGCCGGGGCGGGAGGTTCACCTGCTGCAGGAGCGCGCGGAAAACTCCGACCGTGTTACCACCTGTGCGCGCGGACGCCTCCACGAAGTTGGCGTCCCATTCGCCTTCCACTATGGCCATGGCATCACCCGCCAGCAGCTCGCGACCTTCGGCCTCCGTCAGGTCTGCTTTGCTGCCGACCACGGTGATGGGCGCGCTCTTGCCGCTTCTCAGCTCCAGGATCTCGTCGCGGAGGCTGCGCACCACCTCGAAGGAGCCCGGGTCGTCCACTGCGTACACCAGGGCGAACGCGTCGCTGTGGCGGATGCAGAGCTCCCGCATGGCAGGGAACGAGTAGCTCCCGCTTGTGTCCAGGATCTCCAGCCTCATCTTCCCCGAGCCGGCGGTGTCGTACTCCAGCACGTGAAGCTCCTCCACTGTGCGCGTGTATTTGTGCTCGAAGCGGTCGTGGAGGAAACGGTGGATGAGTGCGCTCTTCCCGACCCCCGCCGCACCGAGGAACACCAGCCGAACCGCACCGGGACGTCCTGACAGAGGCATGCTGATGTGACATGCAGGTCCCTCCCGAGAATACGTGACTCCAAACAGCTCACAGTCCAGTGATGCCACTGCCTCTGTAGGTGGGCTATTTATACGCTGACCGCCGCGGCTCTCCGCCAATACGATCCCTCTGTGGTTCTCTCTCTCTCTCTGTCACATGAGGTGAAGCACGACTCAGAACGAACAGTATAGGTCAAGTTGAGGCCGTGCGTCAGGACCGTGCCGCGCACTGACATTTGGCAGCTTAATAAATAAATTTTTACTGGATGGAAGCGCAAAGGCCACTTTACAGCTCAAGTGTGTGTTAACAACAACAATAGCTTTCTTAAAAATCATACGAACAAGAAAACATTGTAATATTTCTACATCATATAACATATGCTGATGTGATTCATGCTTGAGGCCATGCTCTGTGCCAAACACATTATTTAGCCTGTTGAGAGATAAGGCTCATATTATACTAAAGTAAATGTATTAGCAGCAGAACAGTTCTTTATACATCAGAATGACCCCAGTCAGTGACATGGAACTTATATTGCCTAATTATAGTCTATATTATTCTCTATGTAACATGCATATTTAATTCTCTAAAACTAAATGAGAAATCAAGTAAAATCTGTTTTCACATTATTTAAAACAAGCTTTAATTTAATAAAAGCTTAAATTATCTCCTTTGACAACGTCAAACCATTAATTTAATGGATAAAGAAACATTATTTGCCTTTAACGTGTACTTGAGCAAACATATTTATATACAATCCAGCACAACTCCAATCATTAGTGATCTTCTGTGTGTGTGATTAGTACAAACTCCCCATCATACTTTGTGACCACACCTTTGTTCTGCATTTTCTTGGTTCATTTCCCTTATTCGTTTTGCTCTTGGTCCATTATCCCCACATGCTTTTTGTTGTTGTGTTCCTAGGAACTCCCAGCCTGAAGTCTGGCAATCATAAAGAGATGATCACTCATCCACACATTAGCGAGATACAGACACGTGCAGTCCTATTTACACCAGGTATGAGTCACGGAAGGTTTTCTTTTCAATCGCCCAACAACAATTTGATGTTTGCTACAAAAACATGCACACATGTTGCACATTTATTGTTGAGTAAAACACACTGGAACCACGTTTGGTGTATTTTTACGTTTGGTCTGACGTTTTTAAGCGTTCATGATGAAGATTCTGGATAATTTCAGCAGCCTAATGATTCAGTGGGCCACACCTATGTTCATTTCTAGAGAAGCTCTAGTCAAATATAGGCTATTGACAACAGAACAGATGGATGGCAAGAGCAGATTTTAGACAACCCCCCCCCCCCCGTATACGTGTCTTTATTGTCACAAGATACAGAACAAAAGTGTCCCTCTCTGTGTCCTGCTGACTCTCACTGTCTGGCTGCACATAGACTATCAGTGTGTAAACAGAGACTGTGATAATTTGTCAAAGTGTGCACACATTTTGGTGTGTGAATTTGTTTGTTCTGCCTCTTATCTGTACCCTTGAAGAAGGTCAGTTTTTCCTGTTTAATATAAGCGAACAACAGGACAGGAACAAATTAAACAGAAAATAATAAACCTGCCGACAAATTCGCCAGAACCACTGCTTGCAACCATACACTCACTGGCCATGTGATCATATGGTACCTTATGTACTTTCCATACAATCACTGGTGTTAATGCTGCTGTACGAGTCTTCACTGCTCTGGAAAACGCTTTCAACAACATTTTGGATGCTGGCAGGAGATGTTTCAGCCAGACGATTGTCAGCAGCTAATGTTGGTTGATAAATCCTAGCTCCATTTTACCAGAAACATGCTGGATTGAGCTTTAAAGTCAGGGTTCTGTGCAGCTCAGTCAGTTTTTTCCAAACAAAATATATCTTTATGAACATTTTTGTTTTGTTTTTGTCATGTTGATACAGAAAATTGGAAGCACACTGTTTACAGTAAAATATCACTGTGATGTGCAGTAACATTTTCATATTATCAAATCACATCATCTACACTAGATGGCAGCAGTGCACATGTTAGAGCAGGACATTTAATAATAATAATGAATACTTTATTGATCCCCTTGGGGAAATTGTTGTTTGGACAGCTGCTAAACCTGTGTCAGGGCTACTACAGGGTTTCGGTGTCTTTTCCAAGGACATCTTGACATGTAGCTTGCTGGGACTGAGAATCGATCCGCTAATCCTTGGGTTGGGAGACGACTGCTCTACCCACTGAGCTATCATTTCATCAAATTAAAAGTCAGTAGTGTGTGCTTTACATTTAAAAAGAGACACATAATACAAAAAATCAGAAATGAAAATAAACAGAAGTGAGGCACTGAAACAAATACACCCACACACATACATACACATATATATACTATATGTACTATATACCACTAGGGTTAAAACCAAGTAGTTCAAATATACAATGGAAAATTACTGCAGTGTGTGATACATACAGAAGTAACAGTGAGAGATGTAAATCAAGATTTACGGCCGTAAATCAAGACATCAATCAATGGGCAGCTACCACTCTCTGTGTGAGTTACTGCCTCGTCGAAATAGTAACCAGCCTGTTTTTACTTGATCTTGGAAACTTGTCACTTATGCAAAAAACATTTTAAAAGAGTTTTCAGCCATTAACATGCTGATGGGGATCATGAGATATGTCCGGGGCAGGAAGTAGTAAATGTTATTTTATGGATTTCCAGTAGTTTTATAGCCACTGGCTGGAAGGAGGCTCATCATTCAGTCAATACATTACTTTGAATGAAGTGTCTCAACATCTACTGGATGAAATGTCACAAAATTTTGTACAGACACTCATCATCCCAAGACGCACTGTATCATCATGACTTTGTTGATCCGCTGACTTTTCCTCAGGCGCCACCAGCAGTTTGACATTTGTGGCTTTGGGTGAAATGTGTCAACAACTGCAGTAGTGGGATGGACTTCCATTAAATTCTACAGACATTCACACTGCATTCAGGATGACAAGTAATAACTTTGGTGATTCTCATACTTGTTAAAAATATTGCTCCATCTTTAATCTTCTTTTCATGGTTTTCACTGAATAATGAAAATAATCATGGACAATTTCATCAAGAATAGTTTGAATTTGTCCTGCTCTGTTTGAGCCCTATCAGATTCAGGTCTCCCCTCTCTTATGCATCCAACCCACATCACGTGGTCAACAACCTTTTTGCTGCACATCTTTTCTCTTTATCTCCCATCTCATTCATCTCATTTCCTGCTTTGTCCAAACGCCATGTTAGCTTCTTTAGTTTTTTTTTCTGGCAGGCAGATTTGGCAAAACGCTGTCACATGTTTTCTTTTAAAGATGCACACACAGCACACAAACACAAACTGACTGAAAATAATGGGAACATTATTGTATCAGTGGCAGCTCCAGTTCATTTGGACAATCACATGTCTGTGCTTCTATTTACAGTCTATGAGAAACTGTATCTTTAGTTATGTGCATGTTTGAATATTACAAGGTTTATTAAGATTATTGATCTGTGTGTCTGTTATGTCTCCAAACATTCATCCTCCTCAAGCCCAGTCCCTGCCTTTACCTGTTACCATGGTAACACACAGGGATCCTTCAGTGAATCATGAGGGATATTTGTTGGTCTGTTTCTGTCTGTGTCTGCATCTAAAGACCACATGTAAAGTTTAGCTCACATTAGAAAGACAGAGAGGAGAGAGTTGAGTTTCCTCTGCAGAAGGACACAGAAAGTAGAGTAGGTCACCTCCCTCTCCTTCCTTTCTCTTATACAGTTTTGGCTCAGAGAAATCTCAGAGGGGCATGAATCAGACTCTTTCTTTCTTCTCCCACACACAGCAGTGTTTGCAAAAATCATGACGATGGATTTTCTTATGAGAGCAAGATTGTTACCACATTTTAATAAAAGTGACAAGTCGTTAAACACACACTTTATCTATTCAAGTTTAAAGGGCAATGGTGTGGTGCTTGTTTTGTGTTGTGTTAACAGACATCAAACAGGTAGATCTATGACACAGAGGAAGAATCTGGTGCATATTAATCCATAACTAAAAGGATACATTTGTTGTTTTTTTCATTGGATAAGAAAATATTAAATAATTCATGTTACTACACACGACTATCAAACAAAAATATTTTCAGAGTTGTGATATTCTGCTTGCTGCTGCTCTTCAGTTCATTTATTTACTTAATTTATTTCACACTGACATTTGCCCTTAGTGGAAAAACACAGCTGAGCCATAGACTCTGCAGCCTTAACCAGAGAAAAAGTTCACTCTGGTTCAACTTTTTCATATGTACAGTATTGGTGGAAGAGTTGGTAACATGAACACAGTATTCTGCTATTTACCTCATGAACTACCAAAAAAACACACAATTTCATTCCACCAAGTGAACTTCGAAACAACACACAACTACTGCTCGTGTGATTCTTTCACGTTGTTTTAATGCAGTGCAAATGTCTGTGTGAATAACAGCTGCATGTTTTTGCGCTCTATGCTTGAAAACCCCAGACTGAAGGATGCCACATACTCTGTCTTCATTACTGTCTATAGAACAAAGTTGTGGAATAATTTTAGTGGCTAGTCCCCAGAAAACAGTGAAAGAATCCATGTCTTTGGTAGAAAATAGATCAAATAAAAAGGTTGGTGGAATAGCCATTAATCAAAACCTGGACATATACAATCACAACTATCTGCATAGAGGTCAGAAAAAAATCTATTAACAACCTTTTAAATGTAGAAATAAAGATTAAAGAAGAAGGTCCACTGTTAAGAGTGAAAACTTTATTGAGATTCTTAATCAGTTCAGGGCAAATGTAAGAACATGAAAAAAGGAAAGACTGAAATGCTCTATGGAAGGCACGGCCACAAATAATAGCCAGACACACAACTGGCTATAGCATTGTGTTAACACACCAGCAGCAGCAGCAGCACCCAATCTAAGGCAGACATTTCATCACAACAGACATGTGCTTTGAACTTTCGCAGTTGACACTACATTATTGTGCAGAGTTTGAGTCACTGACTTTTCACAGCTGTAATTATTATATCTATGACTGCATATGTGTTATGTGCATTTTGGTATGTACTGTGCAGTAATATCTATCACTTTGTATTTATATGATTATACTTGTCTGACTCATCTGAGAGATCTGCCAGTCCTGTCCTAATTCTTTTTTTTTTCACCACCTCAACACACTTTTGCATTTAAAGTTTCCATGGTCACTATGTTTTTGAAGCACGCAGTGACATAAAAGCATTATTTACAGCAGAGACATTTAAATCAGTTACACTGTTATCTATAATATGTGCGTTACGCTTCATAGTTTGAAAAAGAGAAGGAGAACAAAGCAGCGAGATAGAGCGAGCAGGACCCTTAACAGGAAAAGAGTAAGTATTGTAAGTTATGAGTTATCGCATTCTACATGTTCGTTACACCAGTAGTTACCACAGATAGGCACGACTAATAACAGTAATCATTGTGACATTTATCAGGTACAGTTTGTGTAAATTTGACTTGAAGTGAAACAAAGAATGTGCAACTACACTGTTCATCAAACAGCAAGTCATTGTAAATCCAGTAAAAAGCCCAGTAAGAAGAGAAAATAAGTAAGAAAGGAAAAAAAAACCCCACACTTGTAGTGCTTTGGTGCCATGACTTCCAGTTTATCAGCTTCAGTTTCCACCACACATCCATCCAGGCAAATTCACAACTACACACACAGGCACACACGCTTATGCAAAAACAAAACAGCTACCCACAGTATCTATCAATAATTTGAAGCATTGTGTCAGATAAAGGTGGAGTCCTGCTGTGCTTTTCTCAGTATTCCCAGAGGGTGGCGCTGTCCACAGAGTCAGCGCAGGCCTTCAGCCCCCCAGCATGGTCTCCTTTAAGGTACTTTCCCCCCAGAGCACGAATGGCCATCTTGTTGAGGTCACAGAACTCGAACAAGAACTGGACATGAGTGGAGCTGCTGCACACCACCACCGTGTCGTCTCCTACACACCAGTACTTCCCCTGGGAGTCTGGACAACAAACAACACACACTTAATGAAGCCTTGCTCACACACAACACCTATGGTTTCAGATGTTTCTGGATGAGATTTGCTTATCAACAATATCGCCATTCTATTACTGAGATGAAAGATAGTAGATATTATTGATTCATTATTCAGGTCTAAGTGGGTGTGCTGGTTGAAATGATGAAAGGTTTCAGATGATTGATAGTTGTTGGTCCATATAGCAATGACATTATTCCCATTAGAAGTTTTAAATATTGATTTTCTCTGAAGCAAAGTGGATTTAAACATGACTGTGGTGACCACTGTTTGACAACAGACATCATTACATTCACAAGATGTACTGTCATAAAATACAAATCAAACCCACAGGGTGTGTTTGCACAAGATAATGTGCATCTGATTCAGCTTCTTGCATTAAAAAAAAGGATAAGTCTGCCACCAGCGAGTCAAAATGCAGTTTACTACAGTAAAATCTAGTATACTTACATGAAATTAAAGTTTTGGCTCCCTAGAAGGCACGAAAATTACTTAAATCACTATGTGTAGCCTATGACTTAACCACTCCCAGCTTTAGTATGAATAAAGAGAGTAATGTCTGGCAATGTATGCGGTTCATTATCTTGAAAGCAGAACAGAGACAACACTGTTATTTGTAGAGATTTTCAAATCTTATATTCACATAAAACTCCCTCAATGTTTTAGCAAGACTGTATTTGCCATTTCTAAGTGGCCAAAAAATCACTTAATGCTGGTTTACAGTTTATATATAAACAGCCAAAAGCAATCACGATATTATGCTATATTTATATTTTATATACACTGTGCTTCACATTAACCAGCTTTGCTATGTTTTGGAAAAATGTTCAGCACTGATACAAAGTCTTATAGTGAATAGGTAAAACATTTAAGGACACTTTTTTGCTCACCTTTAAGGGAGTAAGCTCCATTGTGGAACTCCAGCTGGAAAACATCGTAGGATGCTCGGTTGGAGTCTAGTGTTGCTGTTCCAGCTTTACGAGCCCCAATGAAACCGTGCTCCCCACGAAGGACGATGATTGGACGGTTGATCAGCTTCATCAGAAACTGTTCAGCCTCCCCTGAAAAGACAAGCTGGTTAGATTTGTGTCAAACAGATGAAGACACTTCTGAATCGTCGTCCATGCACATCCAAGGTTACTAAGATGGTCTACTGACAATGACTTAAAATTAGAATCCTGATTTTGTTGCAACTTAAATGAAATATAGGAATTTTGAAGGCAATGAGTTCAGAAACATGACTGACCTGCGCTGTCAACAGTGGCAACGAGCTGTCCGTTCTTTTTAGCGGTCACATATTTGCCATTGGCTGCACGAACACACACACTACCGTCACGCCATTCCAGCTCAAAGTAACTGTTGGCAGACCTTTGACACAAACACGCACACACACAAGACAGAACTCAATGAGCAGACCGCAAGGGACGGTTATGTGTCAAATAATGTGCTGTTTACAGCATGCTCTGTTGTGTGAGCGTGGTTACTTGGTGGAGGCAGTGCACTGGAGTCCTCCAGTTGCTGTCAGGGTCCAGTATTTTCCTGCAGCTGTTCTGAAGGCACATTTCCTGTCTTCACGGCTCATCTCCAACTGGAAGACTTCCTGGTCCCCTTCCTCGTCCTGATTAGCTGACAGGTCCATGCCTAGAAATTGGGGCAGAGCCATGTCAGTTTTCATTTGTTCCGACACATGGCTGAAGGGACCGTAGCCACTGCAGCCTTATGATTTGTAGTATCAGAGTATCCACATTGGGGGATGTGCCTTCCCTGAATGGGGCTTATTGGTGAGGAGCAATAGCAAGGAACAGCATGGTGGCAGGTATTTCCAGAAGGGAAATATTACAGTTAGTCAGGAAGGCAACAAGCAACACTGGTTTCTCTAATGTGGATACTGTGGAGAAATGAATAGTTCGGCTTCTTCAGATGTGAATTTCTGAAGTTGTAGGCTCAGCACTTACTGAAGACTTGACTTAAGTCTTGACAACATTCAAGTCTAAAGTAATAAAATCATACAACATCATAAACATAAGAGACACTGTATAGCCACACACTCTGGATGCTTCACAATCACACCTATGGAGTAAACATTATGTAAGACCACCATTAAAGCAGGAGTCTGGATTTTTTTGGCCACCCGAGGGCAGCACAACAAGTCATAAACTCCACAGTGACATATTATCACCAGTTGCCCATTTACACTTTCAGAAGATGTGGGGCAACAAAGATATGAATTCCAATATTGAAAGTCCAATATTAACTCGACTTTGAGCTCTGTTTTTGGTCACTTCAGTGAAAAATTAGACAGTTTTGCTTATAAATTCAACAGTATTTTCTCCAGGTCACACACTATCTGTGCCCTTTGGTGCAGAACAGGCAGCGGACAATGATTTATGATTATGATTTATATTTATGATTTATTTAATGATGTTTATTAGAGCTTTTTTTTAATTATTAAATCAAACCAAAACATTTACTTTCCATAAAGCTGATGGAAAGTGTACAGTTGAGGGATATTTCTTTATGGGTTTGTTACTATGAGTGAAACCTCTCATATTAGATGCACTTATTCAAGCAACTGCTAATATATAAATATATTTATTTGTGCAAATAAACACAGATTTAAAAGAACATCTGAGAAGCTGTGCTCCTCAGTTAAGGACTGACACGAAAACCTAATTCTTACCAATGAACTTCTACCTATAGCAAAACCAGTGTGAATGCCTCCACACAATCTGCTGTCATCTGAACTGGGTTTATTTGTCTAAAGAGGCTAAAGCAGAGCCGGTCCTTTAAACAGAAAAATGAAATTGTGAATGTTCAACATATGTTCTTGCCTTCATAATGCATGTGTTGCTGCTCAGTCTATTAGGGCCATAATTTAGTTGAAAACTAGGTCACAAGTCAATACC
This sequence comes from Sandelia bainsii, assembly GCA_032362345.1. Lineage (NCBI taxonomy): Eukaryota > Metazoa > Chordata > Actinopteri > Anabantiformes > Anabantidae > Sandelia > Sandelia bainsii. Next base: position 5,293,064 of record JAUMHL010000001.1, on the reverse strand, counting down.
ATTCAAACAAAGATTATCTTCCTTTTTTCATAATCCACCTCCCCTGGAATGCACACACACACACTGCATGTGTTAATACATACTGACTGTGTGACTGCTGTCAATGATCAGTCCCAGCTCATAAGAATGTGTGGCGACAAGACAAAGGGGTCACATGTGGCAAAAAGATCCACATTCAGTATGACTGTCTGAGTCACATCTCCCTTCTTTCTGTTTCCTCTGCCTGTCCTCCATGTTTTCCCTTTTGTCTCCTTATCAAATCCCTCCCTGTTTTCTGTCTGTTCTCAATAAAAAAAAAACATGATGGATGACTATAGACTGAAGCTGACCCCGGACCAGGAGGCACAACGCGGGGTAGAATTACTGCAGAAAAATGTTAAGCCAAGCAGACATTGGCCTAACAGAGGGAGGGGGAGCAAGAGAGAGCATGATAATGAAAAACACATGGCGTGGGGAAAATGAAGTAACGGGAGTGTCTAATTTAGCTCGGCTTCTCTCTCACATACACACATACGAACATCATGCAACAGCTGCCTGCGCTATGTGCCCAGTTATGCAGTGACTTCATCAGTGTGGTGAATGTGATTTTTTCCCCCCTTCTGGCTCCGTGCAGCTGCAGAGCAGAGCCTCACCTTGCCTCGTGGAGACGTTTCTCTCGTTTCCCGCAGTCAGCACGACCTGCGCGTGGCTGCGCTCCAGGCCAAACAGTTCATCCTTCCCAACCCGCGTGCTCTTCCCAGATTTCATTGTACCGGAGGGCCCGACGGGCGCCAGGTAGCGGCCGTTGCAGTCGCGGAATGCCACTTTTCCGGAGAGGAACTCCAGCATGTAGCCGGTATCCTTGTCCGTTTTGGTGGAAAGGCTGCCATCATTGCGCAGGAAGCGGTTGTCAGATGTCTCCAGGTGATAGCGCTGGTCACGGTAGACCAGTGTAACAAGGGAATCGACTCCCCATGGGACATCCCGGTCGATTGACACCTCCTGCCGCCCCCCATGCGTGCTCAAGTGGGCGAATCGTTTGCGCGCAAAGCTGTACAGGTTAACCTGCGGATGCACAGCCAGGTGCATACTCCATCTCTCCGCCGGAGAGGCGGTCTGCGCAAAACAGGTGATCCGGTCCTCGCTGCCGCCGAGGAACCGACCGTAGGGCTCGGACTGCAGCGACCACTGCCCATCCTCATGCACGGTGATAACGAAGCGGCAGTCCCGACCGCGCGTCTCGCTGTCCGCGGTGACGTTGCCGTCTTTGTCCGCAGCGAGGTAGCGGCCCAGGTGGGAGAGGAGGAACACCGCGCTGCCGTCCTCCCCGGTCTGCTCAAGGGTCCAGGTCTGCTTCTTCTTGAGGCTGCTGGCCGAGGCGTTGATCTTGAAGCCGAAGGTCTCCGCCGTCAGATACTTCCCGTTGCTGTTGATGAGCCCCAGAGGGATCTGCAGCAAGTCCCCGTCGGCGCCGTTTGCAGACATGATTGTCGTGTGTCAAGAAGAGAAAGGACAGGAGATGATGCGCTTGTTGAAAGTGACAGAACGACGGACAGAGCGAAAAAGCGAGTGAATGTGGGGGTGTCTGAGGGAGGGACAGAGAGATGGAGAGAGAGAGAGAGCTGCTCTGTGCGGACTGATGACGAGTGTCCCCTGACTGCAAATTCAGACTGCCTCTCTGGAGCTGCAGGAGTTTCAGGACTGTGAGTTTTTTATGAGGCGGTACACGCCCCAGATACAGGCAGAGGAGCTGGAGTGAGATTACTGCAATTTTGGCAAACTGCTGCCCCAGTGTGTATCTACACACATAGGTATTGAGCACATCATCCAAACTGCTACACATAACCAATTTTCCTTCACATCCATATTACCCCCTACTTTCCCTCCCTCTAATTGAGATCTGCTCACCCTCAGTTCCACATGGATAGAGCCATTCACCAACTGACAGACCACTGTTTGTCTCCAGGGTTGTGTGTGTGTGTTTGTGCTGAGGCTGGAGAAAATTAAGGGAAAGATTGATAGAAAATAAACTGGTAGAAGAAACAGATGATCAGGGTTGAACTTACATGACAGTTTGGTGTTTAAAATCTTGATCAGTCTGCACAGAGCACTGACCTCCTAACATCTCCCTTTAGCTGGTAGGAGGCCTCTTGTCTCTGCCTCTCTTCTCTCTTTATTTTGGTGGTGACACCTTATCATGGTAATGTGCGTTTGCTGTAGGGTGAGAGCTTACGTCTATTATAATGTTCACTCCTCACTCCCTCCTCTTTCTCTCTTTCTCAAACTTTATGGTGTATGACACGTATGCACAACACAAAGCGATGAAAATGTTTTGGAGAACGGTTTTGAGTAAAACTGTCTGCACCAGTGTAGGAAATAAAAAGATGCCATGTTGTGGAATATACACATGAGTGTGAGTTTCCGTTATCAGTTTCAGTTGTTTCCTCAGCTTCTCTTCTTTGTGACTTCGCCCATTTCCTTCTGCTGCTCTGCTCAGCCCTGTCCGTCTCTTCCGTCCTTCTCTCCTGGGGTTTGCCACAATTCCTGCCTGCACATCCATGCTTATTTACACCGGAATGAGAGTTAACGGATGTGTGCTTATCTTTTTCTCACACCTGATACAATAATATTAGCAGGGTAACAAAGCCCTGTCAAAAGCCAGTATATCCAGTTTTTTTCTCCTCTGTCAGTTTTGAACTTACAATCTGATTACGTTCATATCTGAAATATTATCACATTGTTCAGCAGGCGTTTATGAAGTTATATGTTTCTCTTACAACAACCACAATTGTTGTGTCCTCTATTGTCCAACCACCACACAAACCATACAAACAAGTTACATTCTTTAATCCTCATGGGCTTTGTAAAACTGAATTTAAACCATTTCCCCCCTTATTTTGTTTTCCACTTGAGCGTTTCACAGGCAAAGCATTTGCATAAGGTTGCATCTGTGTGTTTTCATTAACACTGTGTCTTTACTTTACTTTACTTTGTCTGTTTTGCAAATGCAAATTACTGTTCAAATACATTGGAAAATTTTGTCTGGTTATGCTCTTGTACATTTTGAATGATACAGTTGTTTTAAAGCCTGAAGTGAAGTTTTTTAATGGTTCAAAATCCTCCAATGGATCGTACTTACCTCACTTTGACATTTTGTAGAAGCATCGTTTATCTGTTAATTACAATAAAATGTCTTCTTACTGGCTAAAAGTTTGATTTTATTTGCCTCTGCCTCATTGTCTGCCCTTCTGATTTCACATTATTCATTGTTATTTACAGTATTTGTGCAGTTTCCTCTTGCTGGCACTGCAGGAATGCATGAAGATGCTTAGTTTATTCTAAATAATGGTTTATAAAATGGTAATAAAAGTTTATGATTCATAGTTTTAGTTTATAAATATGGTATTGTGAGCATTATGTGGCTAAACCAAGGTGTAAGAGCTAATTGATACCTGAAGCTGTGTGATAGGCTATTTGTATTTTTTTTGTACATACACTTATCCATTTGAGAGTGTAAAACAGTGAATGTGGATAAACAATGCACCTGGGTTAGCAGCTGTGGAACTAGGACTGGGGGAGAATCTGGTGGTGAGGAGGACATAAAAACTGGGACCAAGGCTGGGTTTGGGAAGTAAATCTAGACCACACCGCCCCCAGTTGGATATTGAGAGACCTACAATAAGCATTTAGCTCCAGATATTTAATGACAGCAGTAGAATGAACAACCTAAATAACATTAACAATGGCTCTTTTCTATTATTTATGTGATAGGCAGCGGCAGCAGACCAGCACCAAGAGACCTGAACCTGAAGCAGCCAATTCATTTTATAATGTTCACCTGTGCTTTCCAACCTAAAGTTACCAGTGGTGGTACATTCAAATACAGTTTTGTAGTAAGTAAAAGAAAAAGTAAATTACTTTAACTCCACCACATATATTTTGCAACTTTAGTTACTTGTTACTTGGTAGATTTAGATTCATAATAAAAACATATCTACAAAACAAAGCAGGACATGATTAATGTCATAATAATAATGTTGTGCAGCTGCTCTGTGGTGCAATGAGTAGCAAGTTAGACTTCTAGTGTCTTCTAGTATAAAGGCTGTGGGTTCCTATATAAGCAATTTGAGCTAAAACAGCATAATTTATTTTTAACAATAAAATGCAATATTTTAATTCTACATTATTTTGGTAAAATAATCATACAGGGTTAGGGTTAGTGTGCAGCACAGCTCCTGAATCCCTGCTGGACTCATTTGCAGGTTCTCTGAAACTGCAGATAAACTACAGTTTGACAGTGACTAGATGGCAGACTGTCCTCACTAACTACAGTACTGTACTACACTACCTCTGCTATGGAAAATTCTACATCACTTTGACACAGACAGTATAATATCCAGCAACAATGACAATAAACATGACTAAAAGACAGACACCAAGAGGAAAAAAGAAGATTTAGTTTGAAGATATTGCCGAATGGTTGTTTGCTTTAATTTTACAAATGTAGGTTGGTCACACACGCTGTGCAGCAGATTTTCCACATTGTTGGGTGTTAAATTTTGAAGTGATGACTGGGGAAAGTTGTAGTGCAGAGTGGAGTGTTGTTTTCTTACTCACGCAGCTGATATGGTTTTGTGCTCAGGAAACAACCACGGTGTGTAAGATATCGACAAGTCAATTTTGTTTAAAATTCCATGTGATAAAATCATATTTGTTCAGTATTAAATATCATCTCTGCAGCTGTGGTCAAACGAAGTGATGGAGTTTGTTCTGAAGATCAAGACTAGAAAATCTGTCTTGGTCTATGTTTGAAATTACATGAACAATAAATGTTAAAAACTACATTTAAAATATTACAGTTCTCAGTTGAGATCTGACTACAGTAAGTTTGTTTGCCCTGAACAAAAGTATGCTGGTTTGCCTGGGTGTGTAGCTTTGGGGGGCCACCACTTGTATAAACATTGTGTATGAGAACATGATACAGCAACAAGAGGCCATGGGGTTCTCTCCAGAGTGTGCTGGAAAGAAGGGAGTGAGAAAAATGGTTTGAACATGCCCATTTTTTCCTCCAGCAATGCAGTACTTACTCGTGTTCAACCTCTCTGTTAGAGACATTTAGGGGAATCATCTACCTGTTTTATTAAGCCTCTCCTGTGTTATAGCCAATAAGTTGGTGCTCAGTACATGAGATATCAGCATCCCTGCAGTTGAGACATATTCAGAGTAAAGAAAATATTAATTTATGTCAATCATGCCTTTAACTTCTTTCATCAGTTGTATTGTGCTGTGGTTTCTTACCTTTCAGGGTAACTAAAGGACACTGGGTGATGAGGAAAGAAATTAAAAAGGCAAGAACACAGACCAATAGGAACATAGAGTGAGAATAACTGAGAATAAATCACAGAACCTGATTGATGCTGCTGGGAATTTGGCTGCATAACACTATTGCTGATAAAAATACTGTTTCAAATTAGAGGCTGCATTTTGTGTATGTTTCACAATATATACATGTTTATACAAAAATATAAAACAGGAAATTGCAGTACAGCGTTTTAAAAGAAAATTTACCACATATATAGAAACATTATGTAGCCAATTATAAATAGTTTATGCATATTTTATACACAATCATGTTATGAATGTTATTTTATATCAAGCCCAGGTTGCTTTTCTGTGGCATAATGAGAACTGGCTTAGTCTCAAAAGTCTCCTCTCCTCCACTTTCCCATTTCTTTGTCTCCTTCTGTCGTGCTAGAAGAAAACACTTTAACTCCACCTTTTAGCACCTTTCCACCTATGCACAGCGTGAGGACATGAGTCTCAAGCAAGGACAGATAAAAAACACTGTTAACATTCAATCCTGGGCTGTGTCTTGGTTGTTAGCTCTGTCAAGGTGTCACAGCTGCAAATGCTCAGCTGTCCTGAATTTTCAAAATAAGCCTTTTATTAAAAAATAATTGACATAATTAATCATACGTTAAAGGTATTTGCCGTGATTATAAACAGAATATAATACAATTAGAAAACAATAGGAAGATATCTTACTAAATAGAATTTGATAAGAGTTTGAGATAGTTAATGATGTCTTTGCTTTTATTTTGAAGGCGTCCCATGCCGTTTCCGGCCGCTCTGATTTCGTCGTCTGCTCGTTAACGGCTACCTGGTTGCTAGACGACTCAACCTCCAACACTGATATGAAAACAGTAACCTCTGCTCGGAAAGAAAACTATATTTTAACAGATTTCAGGAAGCTATGGTTAACAGTGTGTGTCACCGCATTGCCGCCGTACTATGTGGGCAGTATGTAGTGTTATGGGCGAAAGTTTCGGGTTGTAGTGAAGCTAACGTACCTTTTATTGCCCCATGTTTTTACTACTAGCTTGAGGAGCAACCTGATGTGAGCTGTGTGGCTCGGTAAACATGAGACGATTACACACGGTGAAAGTTAAGTTTTACAATTTATCGTAGCGTTTGTTTCCTAAACTATGTTTAGTGCGACTGCTAAGATGTCTCTGGAGGCGAGTGATGTTCAGACGGATGAAGACTGTGAGGAGCTGGTGAGTAACGTTACTTAGCTTTGGTTAGGTTAAAAAACACATCTGACTTTCTTCTTTATTTATTTGGCTGCAAGTTGTCTCACAACCACACTTGTGTTCGTATCAAACATGTAGCTCAAACTAGCACAAACACAGTCTCTTATGACAGTTTCTCCCACCCTTTTTGGGTTGACTGCTTATATTATCCATTGTTGAAATTAAAAGTCTTTTAGAGGTTTATAGAAGTATTTGTGACAAAAAAAGCAAACATTAGAGAAAAATAAAAAAATACTTGATGTAAATTATGGGTACCCCTATGCCAGGTTAGGAACACTGGTTCACTCAATGTCACAAATTAAATTATCTTTTTTAGTGTCTCTGTCTCTAAATCAAACCCATTTCTGCCTCTTATCCTCTGTCCAACACAGGGAGAGGATGGCTTCTCTTTCTCTGCTGATATTTTCGAAAAGGTAAGCAAATCAACTGTTAATGATAAATCTGTGTGATAATGCTTCATGTGGAGTATCTTTACATCTTAGTTTTACTGAGTTAACATTTTGCTTTCTACATGTGTTTGCCTCACAGAATTAGTTTAACACACCTGTCTGTTTTTGTCCTCTAGCAGAGAACAAGGAGGAAACAATCTTCGGGGAAGCCTCCTGCTTCTCCAAGTGAGACCTGATTAGCTGCACAGTGGGGAATATTTCCAGATACTGGTGCAAAGCACACTTTACAAATTCCATGTTTATTTACATTTGTGCATGTTTAGGGTCTCCGTACATGTCCAGTTTGAATGTGAACAGCAGAAGAGCAGCAGTGGCAGCCTGGAGACTGCCAAGGGCCTCCTTAGGGGACACCAGAGGGGACACGCCTGGGGAGAGTGTCTCAGCTCAGCTCACATCCCTCAGCAACGGCCATCATGGTAGGCAACATATAAACAATGTCTTTAGGGAACTGATGATAAGCAACTCTCCAAGTGTCACAATAGCATTCCATTTGGCTTTGAATATCTTTCAAAGATTTCACTATAAGAAAACCTGTTTGGTCCCTTTGAACAGTATTAATTGTTGTTTTTCTGGTTAACCTGTGGCAAGAGGGCCTCTGCAGTGCCCTGAAAAATATATTATCACTTTAATAAATTGTTATGGACAACATGCTAGCATACAGTTGACACAGAGCAACATTCAAATTAATTTGGAGTCATGTTTATTGTCCATCTGAGAAATGCTAATTTTCAAAATCCAACTTCTAGTCTTCCCTTAGCTCTATTTTGGTCTCTGTTAATATGAAAGCAAATATCTGGGTATGAAGCTTCCTCTTCGTTCACCTGCAAGTCACTAACTTGATCTGTCAGTAAACATCCACCTGCTAGAAACAAGATAAGAGCTGAGTCTGCAGGATGCACTAACAAAACAATGAACTAAAACAGACTTAAAACCTCTGTAAAGGTGCATTAAGCACATTAGACATTTGATCTATTGTAATAAAATAAAACTGTTTTGGTGGAGCTTTACAGAATGCACATAGTACACCATGCTCTCAAAAGGTGTTAAAAACACGAGTCAGATGCAGCATTGATTTGTATTGGAGAATATCTCTGTTCAGTTCAACTCAATACGTTTTTTCTCCCGTCAAGGGCATCTGTAGCAGTCAGCAGAAAAACACACAATAGATAGACGGTAGAAACTTAATCACACAGCTAAAAACATACCAAGTTAACTAAGGTGCACTATAAAGTTTAAAACAGACATAAAGTAGACATTAATAAATGTTTAATGTCTAAAAAAAAGCTGTCTAAAAACAGAACCTCTCTGTCTTCCTTTTTTCCAGATCTGTCCCAAACACTGAGATCAGAGTGTGACATGACGCCAGAGCTTCTGAAACGAACCTTGAGTGCGAGGAAACACAAACATCTGCACTCTGCATCCAATGGTGAGAAAATGTGTAGGCGTGTCCGAATAACAAATGAAGTTAGAAAAATGGAGACACGTTGAAGGTCAGAGTTAGTGCTAAACAGAGCAGTTTGTGGATTTGACATCAGCACCATCAGTTGTTTAATAATTGCAAGGTGACTGTATGTTTGATGTGCACTTGTGTGACTGTGTATTTTCCTGTGTGTTGCAGGCTTCACCTTCAGCACAGGTCACTACAGAGAGAAGGAGGACATGTACGATGAGATTATTCGCCTCAAGAAGGTAAAGAGCTTATTTCTGAGTTAATGTTATGTATTCAGAAAAAAAAACACCCAGATGAACGTGCTGTAGAACAGGGTGGTGTGGTCAACAGGAGCAACATAGGAGATTTTTTTCTTCTGCATCAAATTCAGCATCAAGCACCAAATGTGCTTCTTTGTTGCACTGACCTTAAACAAACCATTGAATGCCTACCACTTCGGTGTGCCACTTTGTTGCTGACTTTAATTCCTCTGCAAAAAGAAAAAGGGTGTTTAGACATTTTCTCCCTGCGGGTTACCAGTTTTTCATGCTTTATCCAGTTTTGGCACCCCAGGATTTGCATATGCAGTGTTTATATGTTGATTGTTTTCTTTTTACAAATAATCAATGAATCTGCTGTCTGCAGAATCTTCAGGCACAAAAGTCTGACAACCAGAAAATGAAAGCCAAACTACGCCGCCTGGAGGAAGATAACATTAAAAGAGAGAAACAGATCGAAGAACTGCTGGATCCCACAAAAGTATGATTATTTAATTATGTAATCTTTGTAAAAGAAATGTTGAGCAACAAATGTACATTTTAAAAACCAGTGTTATTTGTTTCTATAGGGATCTGAATATACTCTCAGTTTGGTGGATAAGAAAAAAGAGGGCAGTGTGGTGAGTAGTCTGTTGATGAAAATAACAAGAATGTATTTATTTAGAACTCATCCTAAACAGGCTTATGAACGTTTTTCTGCCTTCAAGGTTGTCAATGGCCTGAAACAGAGAATCCTGAAGTTGGAGCAGCAGTGTAGAGAGAGAGAAAACGCCCTGAGGTAAAATGTCTCCCCACCTATTCATCTGTCCATTTGGTTCCATTTGTGGAACAGAATAATGTTATAATATGCATAATGTGCTCTTTTTTAGCAAACTGCAAAGTGAGCTGAGGACTACTAATCTGGAGGAGCTGAAGATCACAGTAGAAACCCACTTTGAAGAGGTAACCCGAGGTTTTTTTTGGTCCTCAGGAACGGTAAAGAAAAAAATCTTTTGGCATGTTGGTGCAAACAGATTTTCCAAAGCAGAACACCTAAAACAACCACCTATCGAGTGAGAGAAATAAGCTGAAATAATGTTGTGTTAAAATAATTATTCTACGGCTGCTTGTATTTCCTTTGCTGTGAAAAACTGTGTTATCATGACATTTGCTTTGGTCGCTGAATGTGAGCTCAGCTGTGGAAAAGAAAATTGCATGTGTAATGTGCATGTTTGTATGCCCTGTCCTTCAGATCCAAAGACTGAGGAGTCTTCTAGAAGCTTCAGAGAAAAGGTGTGCATGACTAAAAACAACAAGATCATTTTTAACTATCATGTGTGTTTTAGTGATTGGACTTGGTGCCGCAGGAAGTTGTAACAACACATACAGACAGTGATCCTGTATGAACCTATGTTTGTGTCTGAATGGGTAAAGTAGGTCATCTGACAGTGATTTTGTATATATAGGCTTCTATCTTAAAATAGTATTAATATGCAGGTGCTGTAAAATATTTTAGGATTCCTGGAACCCCACAGGTGATTTTGGCTGCAACTGCAGGCCTAAACTAATTATATCATTATTAGCAGGGCCAGTTCCATTATTTTTTTTAATATTATCTTAACATAAATATGTAACATGGTGTTATGTTAAATACAAGTTAAAAGTGAGCAAAAAACCCTCATCACTGTATTCATTACTTCTGTCTTACTCGCTCTCTCCTTCTTTCTGTCTGCAGTAGCCGAGCAGAAAGTAAATGCTCCCAGAGGCAGCAGAAAGCTTTAAGCTCCACAGTTGATCGTCTGTCTGAGAACCTGAAGCAGCTTCAAAAGGAGAACGTGGCACTCAAAGAAGAGCTCAACACTGACAGTCCTGCTGGGGGAATCAAAGGTCATTTATCACACACAAAAACACATTGACATGCCAGCCCCAGTGTTTCCAGATCAGATTAAAACATACTTACTTAATTTATTCCTTTATGAATTTCTTTTGGTAACTCAAAACTTACTTAAACTTAACGTAACTTAAATGTGACACATCAGCTTCACTCCAGTCCAGATAAGTCCAGAAATTTACTGTTGTTGGTGTTATTAGTATACAAATATGTGTGTCAATACGTTTTGAAACCAGGAGCTAAGTTATGTCATGTTTAAAAAAGCACAGTATATTCCAAATAGAGGAAGGCATAAAATTTTGAGTTACTGTACGTATGTCACCTTACTTAGAGGCATATATTTCACAGACTGGTTAAAATCAAATCAGTTAAAGAGCTGAAAGAGTTTGTCAATTAATAATGAAAAATTAAATATAAACTAAACATTAGACATGACATTTCATGGATTGAATAATCAATCGACTACTAGAGAAAATCAGTGGAATCCTTTATAAATACATTATGAAGAAACCTTTAGTTGCAGTTTCAATAATTTGTGTTAATTAAAATGTGTGTGATAATGTTCTCCTAGGTTATAGAGATTGGAGTAAACAGAGACTGCTGAGAAAACTGTTGGAAGTGGAGAAGGTGAGAGGAAATGATGTATGTAAACACACAGGAGTCATCTGTGTCACACTGTTGGTTAAGAGAGTACAGCTTCATCAAAAACTGTCTCTCATCTCCACCAATCAGAGACTGAAGGACAGCAGAAGACACGCCCTGGCAGCAAACAGCAGTGGCCGATTGGATCAGGGGGTTCAAGCCACGCCCACTGACATTCAGGGGTTTACCATGGCAACAGAGGCAGTTGTGTCTGTGGGAACAATAACTGAAGATGGGGAGGAGACTTCTGATTTAAGAGGACGCCTCAGTCAAGTGGAGAAGGAGAAGGTGGAGCTTCAAGAGAAACTGTCAAGTAAAGAGTGAGTGAGCAGCGACACAAGACACTTAGTTCACTACTTTTTATTTGTGATGGTCTAGTACAGTATTTTCAAGATTTAAGATTCAAGATTCAAAACACTTTATTAATCCCAGAGGGAAATTATTTTGGCATGTTACAGCAGCTCTCCGTTCA
>JAUMHL010000001.1:5270848-5281252 GCA_032362345.1 Sandelia bainsii | reverse complement strand
ATGCTTCTTTTACATTAGCATACATTAGGTCCAGTGTCTTCTCCCCCCTGGTGGGACAGCTCACAAACTGGCTAAATTTCTATCTTATTGTCAAGCCACTGGACTTTGTAATGATCCATAGAATAAACCAGTAGAAGAAAACTGTTCAACATGTTTAACTAGACTATGATGAGCTGCACCCTCATGTTACACCAGTTACAGTAGCTATGTCCCTACAGATGGTGAATTTTGTGTTTTCAGTGATGAATTGAGACAGCTGAGGACAGAAAGAGAAGAATTGGAGAAAGAAACTGAAAGATGGAAGACCGAACAAACACAGGAATGGGACAAAGAAAGACAGCATCATAAGTATGTTTTACTTGACAAATGGAATGTTTTTATTTCTTTACTGTGCTCTGTAATTATGATGTTTGAATGTAATGTTTTTATCACAAACTTTCTCAAACTGTCAGTTGACTACTGATGCACATTTGAAATAGCAGTTTAATGAGGAAATACACCAATCATTGACCGTTAGTTGCATGGTTGATGTTTGTGTGTGTTTCTCAGGCATGAGTTGGAGCAGTTGTGGTTGAGGATTCAGACTATGGAGGAGGATCTAATCAAACCTGCACAAGCTGAGCTCTCTGCTGCAACAGCAGACCAACTTGACAGCCCTCAGGTCAGATCAGGTCAGAAGGAGGGAGAGGAGAAGGACATTGGAGGTAGACAGAAGGAAGGGAACAGAAACAGAAAGTTGGGTAGAGATGTAGAGAAGAAGAGGAGTGAAAAAAGCCAACATTATAAAAGAGAGAAAGCGGCAAGCATCATCCAGACAAACTGGAGAGGGCACAGAAACAGAGTAAGTGACACAACACAGTTATGTTAAAGAAGGTATTGATGTGTGAGAAAAATGTAAAAATGTCCAGACACTCTGTCCCAGATTTCCCTTTACATCTCCATCTCTCCACGTTCTACCTTAAGGACATTGTGATGTTGCAGTCAGCATTAAGAGGACATCTCCTGAGAGAGTCGCTGCTCAAGGACCTGCTGAAAGACACAAACCATAAGGTCTCGCTCTCATACAAACACTTCCACACCTTCAGTCTATATTTGTAAAGCAGCAAAAATCTACCCTTACACAGGAACTAAACATCATTATATAGACAAACCTGTGCTGAAATAAATCAGATGTGCAGCTTAGCTAAACAACCACTAGATGGCTCTACAACGCTTTAATGTGACTACTGCAGTCGCCTACTGTCTGTTCACATTTCACCGTCTCACCAACTGCACTTTCCTTTCTCTTCTGTACTCCTATTTGTTTCTCACTCTATCACTTTCTCATGTCTTCATTTCAGGCTGTAACAGCAACAAACTGCAGTGTAGCTTCCTCCGTAGAAAGAGAGGTAGATGTGGTGGCCTTGACGATGTTACAGTCTGCATTTAGAGGGCACATAGCTCGTTGTAGTCTTGCAATAGCGAGGTGAGTCATTCATACACAGAAAAAATTTACGAAGCGGATGTATACGAACATACAGTATGTAATACAGCATTATGTGTGCGCATTAGCCCAGAGTTCTCTGTGCCTTGTCCAACGGAAAACAGTTTACCCACGCTGGCACCAAGAAGAGCTCGCTCAAAACACACACCCAGCAAAACAGGTGAGATTCACATGTACTTTTTGTTATCAGATTTTGTTTTGTATATATGAACAGAACAATGTACAATGTATATAGTTCACATAGCATTGCCTACAAAGGCAATACTACACAGAGAGATTAGTGTGACTGAAATTCTTCTCTCCTTTAAGATGTAGAAAGGCATGTAACAGAAAACACATGATCTGGCACAGTAACATCATTCAGAGTTCAGGCCTGATATTTGTTGAATATGCAACACCTTGGCATTACTCTACTGTCAACCTCAAAACTGCTGGTCTGACACTGTTTTGAATAGTGATGATTCTCAACAGAGCATCATTATTAACATTGTTTTACGGTATTTTAATTTGTTAGCATCCAGCAAATTAACAACTAAAGCCTGAGCTAGTTAACTAGTGTTAGCTAACATAATAACAGCTGAAAAAGCATTGCTAATTTTATACAGTCAGTCATTGATTTAAAACACATAATTAGTTTCTGAGGCTCCAGAAGTCCTCAAATGTAATTTCTGCAGCTAAATCCTGCTTTTCTTAATGGATCTCAATCACCCCTTTGGAGCTATTGAAAGCTACATGTGTCACGTGACCGGCTATCGGCTGACACCCCTCAGTGTCTGCTATCTCTGACACAATTGCAGGTTTGACAGCCTGCCATCAGAGACAGATGACACTCACTCAGCCCTGTGGACTAGTAGCATCGCTACCTCACATGACCCATAAAATCTAAAGTTTCCCCTTCTTAAGTGCCATGTTGTAGACTTCTGCGTGACCTAATCGACCCTGGAAGACTCCACTGTTTTCGACTTTGCTTTCCTCTCCATCTCCAAGACTTTCCTGTACTGTAGGTTGACAGCAGATGGGTGCATAGAGCAGAGCAGCGATGTCAGCGGTTTTCCCTCCATGTTTACAGGCTGACCCTGCATTTGATGTTGCAGTGGGCTTCACTGAGAGATTTTGGACTGCACTTAACCTTATGTTGCTCAAAGTAGTTCTTATTTTTAGGGTTATCATAACTGCAACTGTAGTTTTATTGCATTTTGATCGTAACCATCCATTGCTGTACAGGACACATGTTTTTCTGTATAGAATGTAAAGAATGTGGTATATACATGCACATGGCAAAGTCTGTATATTTATTGGTACTATAGTTGCACCACCTACACAGACATTTTTGAGGAGGTCTCTGAATTCTGTCATAATGACTGGTTGTGTGTTATTTCAAGGTGCTGCATCCCTCCATAATAATGAGAAAAATCAGGGTGATGAAGAAAAATGGCCTGTCTCAAGCACTCATGCCTCCAGGATGACACCCACAACAGGTCAGAGTGAGAAAATGTACAGTATATGCATCACTGTATTTTGACCATTAAAAGCACATACAGTAGAATCACAGTAAACATCCTCTATTTTGTATGTATTTGTGTGTATCTATGTATACATACATTTGATTATATTTGATTTTCTGACACTGTACTAGGAAATAAAGCTGCAATGAGAGTCAGCTCTTTGCAAAATGTCTAAATATTCATGTAGAAATATCCATATTGCAACTAAATTCTATGTTTTTATGGATCTTTAGATGTCTTACGGGTCTAGGTTAAATTCAGTTAATTAAAGTGATGCCCAACCATTAAGCACAATTGTACCTTTATGTCTTCTGCAGACCAAACAGAGCTCCATTGCACACCTGAGGCCGGAGCAGCCGCTGCAGTCGATTCTGATGATTCAGACGACATCATTGTGTCTCCATCACGTCCACTGAGAAACAGAGAAGTCTTAATCTTATAGACTGTCTGGGTTGTGTGACTTAATGTGAGTGTGAGTTTGTGTGTGTGTCTGTGTGGGGGACAGAGGTTTTTCGTTTTGTGTTTGTTGTCATAAGTTTAAAGGGCCATGTTTTTGTCAGGTTTCTTCCTGAACCTGCAAACAATAGCTTGAATATTTCAATATTATCCAGGGTAGTTAGAAACATACACAATATTTGCTGTTTGTTTACTTTATCATCTTTGCAAGAGCTTCTCTTACAGTAATAACCAGAATATTCTGGCAAGTCCAATGGACATCTTTTATGACCTAGAAATAATGGCACATAAGGACCTCATTTTGATCATGTTGTTATTTAGAATACTGTCAAAATAAATCAATGCAGCGAGTGTCTCGACTGAATGATCACCCACTTTGTTTGAAAGCTGTTACCTGAGGTTAAGGGATTTTCTGTCTAAACCGAGATAAAAGTAATCATGTGTACTTGAAATGGACATTATCTTTAATTTGTATCTCATTTTGTAGTTCAATTTTTGTGGTTTATTGTTTAAGCTAAATATTCTCCGTGGATGTTTTCTTTGCCAAAGTGCCTACTGTATGTATATTTATAGTAAAACTACAGTAGTTACTACATGTATTCATTTGTGTTAACCTGAGTGACTCAAGTGAGCCACATCACTGTAAAGTCCTCTGTATGACACAGCCTTGAAATAATTAATGACATGTCTGATTTGCAACACATAAACATCACTACACTAATCTATCATGTATGTTTTAATGAATGATGGCTGATTTTGACTTATGACTGAGGGATGATTCTCAACTGATGCACTATTAAGCTAAACTGTGAATAAATTATAGATCAGTCTGCTGCAATACTAAAACACACTCTCAGTACAGTGGAGGATAAGCAGGGGGTACTGTATGTCTAATGCCCATAATGTCTGAATGCGCTGGAATAGACAGATGATGATGTATAAGGAGGTCAACAAAAAGAAAGGGTGAGTTTTCTCCACATGATGTGTGTAACTGTATTTCTGAAACATTCAATAAAAGAAATACTGTTTTTACAATAAAACCTCCTGTTAGCGTATGTGGTTCTTACTGGAAACCAATCTTCACTCAGGTGCAAAATACAGTTTTGGGGTTGTTGTACTTTACATAGTAAATTTCAATGCAAAATGTTTACTTTTACTCACAACAAAACTGAAAAACACAGAAAAGATTGGGACAGCATTTTGTGATTAAACAGGACCCAAGTCAATTCAGAGTCTTTGCTGGTTTTGTGTGTTCTTTTGGTTTGTCTTTTTAGTGAAATGTTGAGTTTTCTATTTTGCTGTTGTGTCTCGTACTAAGTACAATTCTGAGGTATTTATCCTTGGGTATTCTTACTTTTCCAGCTTTTTGCTATTTCTACTACTTCATAATTTATAAAATTCAGAGGTAAATACTGTACTCTTTACTCAACATTTATCTTATAAGTTAATTTTAGACTAAGACCAACTACACAAAATACAGTATCATCATGAATCACCAGCAACAACCCAAGTGATACATGTACACACAATAATCAGGGATTTTACTTCTGGCACTTCAAGTAACCTGTATATTTTCCTTCACTAGTGTTTTGTCCAGTGTTGTGTAGTGTTTTAGCAGGGACACTTATTTTCCCTTAAAAGCCTGAATGCATCTTTCACCTCTGCTGTGATGGTTTAAGTCCCTACTGTAACTTGCACTGCCGTGATTTCACCGTCGGGGGGAGTCGTCTGCGCGTCTCCTCTCTCTCCCCCACGCTCACACTCACACAGTTCTCTCACACACATTTGCAGAACTGGAGCTGCCGCAATACCCCGTCCTCCGGGTTTTTCTTTCTTTCTTTTTTTTTTAAATACCGTGTTTGCTTCACTCTCCAACATTACCGTCCAACTGAAGAGCCGCAGCGGCAGATGAACTGAACCGACGACGGGAGTCGCGGGAGCAGCGCCGACGACCACGCACCGAACACGACGACGGCACCGTTAAAAAATAGAAGGATAGTGGGTTGCGGGTCAGCGAGTTTAACCCCTCATTATCTGTAGCGGCTCTCAGGGAAAGGTAGTCTTAACGGGTAGGTGGAATGTGAGCGGACCGGGGTGGCTGCCGTTACATTCCGTTATTTTCAATGTGGTTGAGACTGCAGCCAACTCGCTCGTTGCAGTTAGCTCGGTACGGCCGCTTTGATGCAGCAGCGCACGGCTGTGGTGTTCAATCCACCACCGGATCTGGAAAGACAATAGGTGAAATATTCGCCAGCCTGGACTACCAAGACTGCACTAAACGAGAGTCTACACCCGCTTGGACTTCACCAGGTAGGTTCGCTTTTTATTTCCTCCAAGCACAGGCGTTTCGCTGTGACCTCGGGCGAATTATTTTCGTTTCGCCTCCTCGTTGCCTTGACGACTCCGTGAGACTGCGGTAGTTTTAACGGACAAAGCGGGATGAAGCTAGCTAATCCCGGTTTAGCTAACAATTTACTGTCTGGTGTAACGATAAACAATGCGTGTGGTTTGAGTGTGTGAGGAGGAACCGCGACTGGGCTGACCTTCATGTTATGGTACAGTAAATTCAACGTGATAGAGACAGTCCTGGTTCAGTGGGGGCTTTGATTTAACGGCCATTTCACCGTCCACAGCGCGTTAATCTCACGAAGCCTGTGTGTTTCCGTATGGGCGTAAATTGGTTGATGCGAGGTAGCTGTCAGCCATGCTACGGTCATGTCATAATTCATATACAGTATGTCCAAATATAAAGTGACCTCGTAGGTTTGATGTAAGATTAGTTTACATTGGATTGCTTAAAAATAGATTATACGAACAAATATTCTTTCTCTGTTTATAGATTTATGTGTGAACGTGTGGAAATTATGTTTTTTTTTTATATTTCGGCATTGATGTGTTCAGTTATGATACATTATATGACTTGTGCAAAGCGGTTAACCACAACACAACGGGACTTGTGAAAGAAAATAGCTCTTTAACGACAAAATAATCACAATAATTAAATTTATTCAAGTAATATGTCGTCGCAGTGCATTGACATGTTAATTGTGCATTGCAGCCCTATTAACTACAAACAATATGTGTAGGTAGATAGGCGAAATCTTTTCAGTTTCATTAACAAAATATTATATGTGGCATTTGGAGGACATAATCTTAATTAAACAGTTGTGCCAGTGTATCTGTCATAAGTGGCAAACGAGTGTGTGCATTGTGTTGCCTTGTTGATGATGTTTCACATGTTTGTCCCACCCCAGTTACTGACTGTTATCAATAATAACTCATCATAAGCTTTGCTATCATGTTAGTCATCAGTGATCCCCGTAGCTGATGGAAACAGGGTTTGAGGTTTAGGTGGCAAACTGTATCAGCAGCAGTTACCTTCATCTTGCTTAATATTATTTGTAAAACCAAGATTGATAGTAGCTCTTTTCCACCTCTGCCAAAGCCATGACAGGTAGTTTGTATTGTGCGTTAAGTCATTTCTGTGCTCGTTAACCCCTGATTTGCTTTACAGCATCTGTGTGAGGAATTGGGTTCGAGAGTGAAGTGACAGCCGGCAGGTGTTTGCATCAGGATGGCGGCTGTAGTGAACTACTCACCACCTTGGTGGGTGAACCTGCTCCACCGGTTGCCTCATTTCAACATGGAATTTCAGCTGGTGAGCAGCGACTTCAGACCAGAGGACTCTGAGTACCAGAAGGTAAGACAAGTATGATGGAGTAATTACCTCCCACTCAGAATTCATCATCCCCTTCATCACGCAGCATCACCGTGTCATCCCACCTCCTGCCACGTGCCCACACTGTAATTTCACAGCAGAGTGGCCAAATAGTGACTGAGGCTGTCCTGCAGCCGCAGAGTTGTGGATTCCCTCCCTGCATCGATCAATGCGGTTTGTGTGTGTATGTGAGTCTGCAAGAAAGAGATGTCCTTGATCACGACAGTGACCCCCTACCTGCTTTATCATTGTTACAAATAAATGTAGTGGTTTAGTCGATTAATCGATAGTAGGGTGGTTCCTAACCTGGTTGGGACCCCTAATGGTGGGCTTGTGAGATGAATAGAAAGATAAGAAAGAAAAAGATAAAACATTATTCATTGCTACAAAAATGTTTTTTTTTTTTGTCTGTGCCATTACCGCCACAGAATTGTTAAAACTACTGACATACATTTATCAAGGAAATATCACTCTTTGCATGATGAAGAAAGGCAGCACATTTTCCATTGCCGGTTTGGCAAAGGGAAGAATATTCTGCCTTATGTCATTGCAAATTTAATATCTATGGATCTGGACTGTGTTTTGTTTTAATTTAAGGACCACATCTTGGGCTGTGGGTACTTTATCTGGGCATTTATCTCTATTTCTGACATAATTTGATAAACAATTAATAGATTTACTGAAAAAATAATCAAGGAGGAGAAACAATCATTAGCATCAGTTAAAAGCATAAAACTAATTGCAGTTGTTCTTTGATCAAACACTGCCTGAGTCTGCAGCGTTGCCTTAGAGAGCAGCTCTATCTCAAAGAGGGGCTTTGGCCCAGTTTTCCTGCATTTCATTAGAATCCTCAAACAAGGTGACTTCCAGGTCTCTGCACCAAAAATCAGTCTCTGTAGTCTAGAAGCACAGACACATTATTCAGACTCTCACATTTCATGTGCTGCAGTCACCCGTCAGTGTAGTTTGCTGACATGCACAGGGAGTGGAGGGAGGGCGTGCAAGTTCAAGAGCAGAGCGTGGGAAGGTACCCACGACCATGAACAAGGGAGGGAGATGAGAACTGGAGAGAGAAGCCAGGAAAGAGGAGGAGGAGTGAGAAAGATAAAAAGGGACTGATTGGAGGCTAGAGGAGAGAGAGATGGCTTGATGAGCCATGGGAGGTGCTTCTAAATTGCCAAATAGCCACTTCCTGTGAGCTATTCAATGTTTAACTAAGAGCCTTTGTGTGTGTGTGTCAATGTGTGTGACCACTGGAATTTTAAGGACCCCCTTTTTAGACTAATTACATCCTGACATATTTTAGCAGATGGGACTGTTTCTATGCCACTGAGCAGTCAGCACTAAGATCATGTTTGCATGTTATTTGTATGTTTGGTAGTTAGTTATTATTTGTGCTGTATGTATATGCATCACATGCAGTATATTCACTTTCTGTGTCAGAGCGTATTTAGCACTTAGTGTTGTTTGTCGAGGTGAGGTCACAGATCTCCCCGAGGGGTTGTGTGTTTGTGTGTGAGTGAATATAGGGGTTCTGTTCAGGGTGAAATCATTAATTCTGGCTAGACGGGGGGAGGGAGAGGGAGGGATAGAGGGTGAGAAGAACAAGAGTAAGGAGTCTGAATTGGATAGGCGAGGGGAGTGAAGAGGGAGAGAAGGGGGGTAGTGAGTGGGAAGGGGAGGGCTGTAGTCTGTTGTGAAAGAATGCTGTCTTTCTTTCTTTCACTCTTTCATTGGATCCCTTCTTTAGATTGGCTCAGTATATCTGTCTCAAAGGCTTTCATGCATCCACTCATCCAGCTGAGAAACGCACAAACACACACACATACAAACAAGCTCCCACACAGTGTCTTTCAGTGAACTGAGTCTGTCACCATACCATAATATGACACACACTCTCACACAATAGAGAGAGCTTATTCTGTGTAGTGTTTTTTCTTTCTGCTGTGATTTAGCACAGGTTCATTTACATTCAGCTCTGAAGCTGCTCAAGAATTTCTTCTCTCACTCACTCTCTCACTCTCTCTTCATTGTTCTTTCTTGTGTCGAAGTTTGCACAAGCCTGATGAATTTGAATTTATTGTGGATGCTGACTCTGTCACTTTTCACAAGAAAACTGTTTTTTTTTTCTTGAAAAGTTGAAATAGGAGCTCTTATCCTGAGGTTTTGCGAGGCATTAGAGTACTGTTTAGGGCCCCTTCTTGTGTGTGTCTTCATGTGTGCGTTTGACTGCTTGTATTATGGTAGAATAGCAGAATCAGCTACCAGCCACAGTTTAACAGCTGCAGAACATTACAGAGGAATCATGTGACCTATAATGACACATACATATTCCCAGCTGTGGAAAGTAAGTCAGTAAATTGTATTTTGAATAGTTTTTTGTCATTTGTACAGTGGAAGACATTATCTCATAGCATCATACCAACAATCAGAGGGGATTAAAGACAAAACGTACCACTTTTGAATCTTTTAATGGGTCCTGTTTTTGTGACAGCACAATGCAAGCAGCATTGCAGCACGGACAGCTTGGTACTTTTTGATGAAGAAGCGTGATATTTGGGTGCCAGGGACAAAGAACAAAACTGTGCAACTACCTGCTGCTATAAACTAATTGCACTGTTAGCACTGGTCCCTTTCATCACCAATCTGTTATTCTCTATGCCTCAATTTCTGCTATATGCTACTTGCACTATTAGTATTGTCCCTTTCACCAGTGTTATATTGTTTATTGTGTTTTTCTTTCTTCTTGACAAGGTTTTCTATAGGTTTATTTATACTGTTTTAGGAGCTAGGAGCAAACAATTTTATTCTGCCATGCACGTCCTATGTGTATGGTTTTAGAATGACTATAAAAGATAATTTGAAATTAATCTCTCCTCAACAAGTACATGAATTTGAATCAACAACAAACCAACAATTAACATTTATCGTATTTGAAGCTAATCAACTTGTATTTACTGTATATGAGAAGTTTCTTGTCCAGTCCTTGAAATCTCTGCAGCCATTTAAAGGCAGCAGGAAATGTGTGTCCATAAATTTGCAGAAGTTCTGTTTCAGAGAGCAGTGCTGTTACACATGACAACATGTCCACTGTGTTTACCTTTATTAAGTCACATGCAAATGACACCAGGTGACACTAAGTTACCCTATACCAGTGGTTCTCAGACTTTTTCTATCATTCCCCACTTGGCAGGAAGAAATATTTTCACGCCCCACCTCAACAAAACAATGACAGAAAAGCC
>JAUMHL010000001.1:5230239-5270748 GCA_032362345.1 Sandelia bainsii | reverse complement strand
ATCCATATCCCGGTATATTTTGGCTCTGTCATGATATACCTTTTATATCCCGGTATTTTCTTGTACAAAACGTTTCAAGCTTATAATGCCTTTGAATTGCACCTGCAGTTAATTATAAGAATGTTATTACAACAAACTGTCATCAGAATTTATAACCGAGAATTTTTTTTGTTTGTTTTCAAACAATGACTGAAGTAAAGAAAGTCACTATTATGTAAATTTAAAAAAAGAAATAATTTCCCTGATACTGAGGGAAATGGCTTGTTTGCAGACGCGCTGTTTTTACGTCTTCTATATAATGTTCATTTTCATGTGAGGCTCACACGTCTGACTTGACCATATGTCTGTGGTCAGTCTGAAATGTTTCACATTAGTGAGTCGATCAATAAGAACCTTCCGGACATTCATGTACATTTCTGACAGCACCTGTCCTGCAAACTACTGGCGAGTGGACAACTGGTAACGATAAGTGTTTTTAGCAGCTTTTTACAACCATCTTTGCCGTGTTTGTATTGGACCGTGTCTTTAGCGATATGGTATCTTACTGTGTTTGTTATCTAGTTATCACTTCCCTTTTTATAAGACACACCACAGGTAAACGGTGCAGGTTTTGTGGCCGACACGTTACTGACAGACTGAAGTTTTACTCACTCTTCGGACTGGAGTTTGTGGCGCTGTTGTAAACGGAGATAACGTTCTGACGTGCTTTCACATTTGGATGTGAGCTCTTTGTGACATACTCTACAAAGTATGTTTTTTCTGCCGGAAATCCGAACCACCTCAAACTATTGAGCTGCTGGTTTTCTTTTTACCAAGCAGATGATATTTCTCATTACTGTCGACTGGAGTCTGTGGTTCTTCTACACTGCTGACTGAATGATAGTAGAGCCGACTGGCTGTGGCCGCATGCGCAGTGGGAGAGGGGGGCAGGTGTAGGTGTGTGTGTGAGTAAGAGAGACAGAGAGAGCCTGATGAGAGACTCTGCTCTCAGTTGTAAAGATCTAAACGCTAGCACGGTATAAACGGCATTATAAAATTCTATACCGCGTGTAAAATTATATCGGTATAAACAGGTATAGGTATAGCGCCCAGTCCTAGTTTGTAGCTTCCCAGTGTATGTAGAATTATTTCCAGTAACAGTAAATTTTCTTACACATGCTTTTCCACACGCTGTCCTCATGTGCAGCATCAGGGATGTCTGAATATTTTGATTTTCACAACCGCAGAAAAACTACACAAACAGAATTATAACCGAGAGAAGTAGTGAAAGTACAGTGACCGGGACGTTTCTATCCATAAAACGCTGCAGTTTGATGAGCATGACTTTTCCTCCAGGTCACTTGCGCCCCACCTGTCACCATTCTTTGCCCCACACTTTGAGAATCACTGCCCTATACAATATCACATAAATCGCACAAGTCCGTCAATACTATTGCGCTGTTGTTTTTTTTGTTGTTGTAGTGGGAGGTGTTGGATTAGAGTGGCTCAACAATCCTGTGGGCCATTGCCTCCTTTCCAACTTTCTTTGTGCAGAAGTACTATTTTATGTTTTATTTTTGAAAGGCATTATAGTGCAAAAGCTGTTTTGTCATATTTGGTTGATATGATTTGGCGATTTAAAACTTAAAATACAATTATAAAACTGAAAAATTATCATATTGATGTGGACATACTGTATACATGGCCTTGTCATCATTTTTTATTATTTATTTCTAACATTGTACAAAATAAATAAAAATCATACCATATTCTTGCTGCTCTGCACCATTCAGTCAACAACACAATTTCTTGCAGAAGCTGCTTTTATTTGTTGAGCTGTTGTTGTCTTGCATCTATGTGATTGGCACAGCTGTTTCAGAACAATAAGGGCAGTGATGTAACTGAATAAGAGTGTATTTATTAATCACCAAACCCTTTGATTTGTTATACCTCAGCCAGCCCTTTTGCACTTTGCCACTGCACCTACAAGAACAAAATAGTCTGGAGATAACTTCACCATCACTGCTGCTTTGTGCTTGTTGTAAATAGGGCTGTCTGTGTTTAAATAGTGAAAATGTTTCCATCAGATGCCTTTGTCTGGATACAGATTTTGCTGTTATTGTTTTGTTTGCTCTTTGACCCCTAGTTCAGGTGAATATTACAATGAACTTGAGGTCAGTCAGTGCCTCAGGAAACTGAGATGACTACAGAATAACAGGCAGGGAGAGTGCAAGGACAACTCAGTGAAGTGGAAGTGATTGATCCTGTCAGCTCAAATGCACACAGAACTTCACAGGCGTGCACGTACACACACTGAAGTGAACAGATTGAAAGTAGATCACTGTGCCTGGGTGTTTAACGCTTAGCCCCTCCCCCAGCCTGCAAGCTGATCTTCTGTAGTGTAGATGCACACGCGTAGCCACACACAAACACACACACAGTTACCTTTAAGTACACACACAGGCACAGCCAAGCACACCATGCTTGTTAGTACCTAATTGATCCACGCTTAATCTGATCTGATGGTTTGTCAGCCTGAAAGTTAATCTAGCAGCAGTCATACACAGTGAGTGAGGTGGCTACAGAGACTTGCCGTCTGATTTATAAGTTTAACATGAAACTCATGCACCAGACACCAAGAGTCCTGGATCAGTTGTTGTTGCTTTACCTGAATACTAGTACTAAAATGTTTAGTTTCATTTGGAGTCAGGTAATGATTATACTTATTATACTTATAAGTATGAACAGGGAGCCTGACAAATTTGTCAAACTTAAATTAACCTTTATTTAGTGAATCATGGAAATAAAAGAAATGCATTGTCTCTTCTATACTCTGCACTCCCTTATTATTTTAAATTTAGCACAAGTAATGAAAAAACTAAACACCATTGTTCCGTGCACATTACAATGTAATTACAATCTAATATGCATGGTTATCTTAACCAGCAACATGTTTAGGTGAAATAGAAAATAAACTGCTTATGCTGTAGATTTCAGGATGTAAATGGTATGGATGGAAATTAGGGTACAGTATGTCAAGAGCCGCGTCATTCCACTCATATTCAAATGTAACATGATATAATATTGTTTTAATTAGCCAGTAATGGTGTTAGATTAGCTTTAGATGATCGAAGTGACTGATCCACTACTGTCTATCATAGACGATGGTGCCAGATTAGTTTGGTGCACATATGTGCAGGAGTACACAGTGATAGCATTAACAATATCAGCGCTAGGTTTTGGTCAGTGAACTTAAACAGTTTTATATCGCTTTTCAATTATCCATTTTATTTCCAATAAAATGTTGGAAAATAGAGCAGATTTACTTGTTCACCTTGCTTGTTCTATCTAGAAAACCCAAAGAAAAGCGTACATAACCAAAAAACAGAAATAAATCCTCAAATCTGAGAAGCTTAATCAGTCAGTTTAATTTAAAAAACAAACACTTTGTCTCCTAACTTGTTCTCTTTCACCTTTCCATCTTATCTCTGTATGAAATTACTGCACTTGTACCATTCCAGTGCTGCTTTTTGGTGGATGCCATGAAAACATTCAGCAATATTTTGTGTTCCTTTCTGTTCTGCAAAGCATAAAGGATTTTACTCTATACTGTACGGTACTAAGCCCTAACACAGATTTTAAAGTCATAAGAGATCAAACAGTGCATTAGTGGAACACAATATGCCTTAACCATAGCACGATGTCACAATCACCAGCCAGGCCCATAGATTTTTGGTTGCTTATGTATATAGGGTTATTTTGTGTATATACATAACTAACTTACTTGCTCTTCTCCTATGTTCCTTTTGTTATAAGAGCTCTGTAACACTTAAATTTCTCATTTGTGGGATAATAAAGGTTTATTCTGTTCTATTCTATTCTATAATAACAGAGGATACTACCAGAGAGTAGTAATCTACAGAGCTTATCTCTTCTTCCTCTAACATGAAGATTCTATCCTCCCATGCACCGCTTATCTTATTTAACCTGTTGGAGTAGGCTAGGGAAGAAGCCTGTAGCTCAGCCCAAGTTTACCCAGCTTCTTTCACATGAAAAAGTAACAATGTGGTGATAAGTACAGAATTGACACATGAATACACAGAAATCTCTATTCATAATTGTGCAAATGGAAGCTCAAGTTGTAATAGGACACAGCCACAATTTGTTTATAATTTTCAAACTCAAATTAACACCACCACCCATATACTGTTGTTATTTTGAATAGAATTTAATGCTTATAGTTCATGTCTCCTAGCTAAAGGCTTGCAGGGAAAGACACTGATGCTTTCTGCAGACCGAGGGCTTGTGATTTAGAGTCTTGTTTTTCAATTAGCACTCTTTTCTCTGTTGAGATGTCAAGATACAAGTCAGGTCACATCCTATTGTATTGTGTCCTATCTGCTGTAGTGGTCTGTATTAGTGACCCACTAACCTGGCTAGATTGGCTGAAGCCAACCAGAATTGATACATGTGAAACATATGCTGCAGTTCCCACCTAATGGTGGGATTTCTGTGATGTTACTTAGGTTCAGGAATGTTCTAGTGTCAAATCAAACTACAGCAGTTTCGAAGAATCTTTCAGATAAGCAAAACATCACAGTTTACGTTAACAGTTCAGAGTCTTAATAGAGATTTCATTGGTTTTAGCAGTCACTTTAATGCACACTTTAATACTGCTGTAGTTGGCTTTTCGTAAAGTTTTGTACAAACATCCATGTACCTCTCAGGATAATTTTTGTTAACCTTAGTGTCCCTAGTTCCATCATCAGGTCAAAATTGTAATTTGTCCAGGGTTTTCGATTATGAAAACTACTACTTATCTGCAAAAGTAGTGACATTTCTGTCGGCCTCAGCTATTCTTTTTGTTTAGTGGCAGTTGTCGTGGATGTAGACATGTTGTCTTGTGAACAATAGATCAGGTATCTTCCAACCTTTTTGGCTCATGATTCTTCTAAACAAAACAACACTTGCCATTACAGTTGTCTATGCCTCTCAGTTTAGCAGTTCATCTTTTTCTCTTATATATTTCTATTATTTGGATCATTTTAAGAGCCCTGAAGAGGTAAATATACCCTTTAACTTACAAGACAAAATGCAAGCATCAGAGGAAACCCTAAAAAACCAAAAACAATATCTTCCCTGCTTTCCTATCCTAATAATCACATGTCCACTTTTGGACGTTTTGAAGAATATTATGCTTTATGTTGCCAGAATTGCATACCTGATGTTTTTGGATGAACAAAGTAAACTTGAATGTGACGTAATTTTTGGCAGTACACTGATATAGTACATGTGCATATTTACAGTAAAGGTATAAATTGCTGCAGGGTGAGGAAATTGCTGGCTGGCAGTGAGGAAAAAATTAGGTCAGTAGAAAAATCGGCAGTTTCGATGTCTGGGAAGGGAGGAAATCTGTGTGAATCTTGGAGGCGGAGTCAGATTGTGCTATCATCCATGCAGGAGTCCCCTGGATTATGTTGCTGTTACTGACTGAGCAGAACTGTGACGGGATTCCTTTGTCTTTACTGGTCTAGCAGGTGGAGCTTTTCGTTTTGGTGAAACATGCCTTTGACTCTGCACAGTCCTGCAGTACAATGACTTTTCCAGACAAGTCTACAGGGAAAGAAATACTAAGACTGCAATGTGTGTGTTTGTGATGAAAAAAGATTTCATGAGTTACAGGCTCATCTCTGTCTATTCATTTTTTCCTTCTTGGTGTTCAGTCTTCTTCTTTCACATCTTCATTCTTTTCTGTCTCACATTTTCTGTTGGCCCCCACTGGCCCCTTATTTTTTTAAATTTCCAAGCTTTTAGAGGGTGTGTGATCTCTGTGGTGGGTCTCTAGCACACACAGCTCTCCAACAGCCTCGCTTCCGCTCACTCTGTTGAGGTGTGCATGTTTGATGGTGTGCAAATGCTTTTTTCATGGTATTCACGCCCATTTAACAGCCACTATTTTCTGGCCTCACATAGCTGCAGAGAGGAACAGTTTGTCCAAATCATGTGGTCTGTCTGTCTCTGTGTCTGGTTTCTGCTCATATCAGCTAATGTGTTTCCTGTATCCTTAAATCACTTCCTAAATTGTCCCCTTTCCTGTGATAAGGACAACTCTCAAACATGAAACATTGTGTGGTGAATGATTCAGGCCCAAAATTTGACAGAACAAGTATATCATATATGTCACTAATTGTTTCTTTCTCATTCTCTTTTCTCTTAAGTCTATTTTGTTGCTTGGTGCTGTGGCGTTGGTGTGTCTGGGCCTGGACCTCCTGTTTCTTCTCTTCTACTCATTCTGGCTGTGCTGCCGGCGACGCAAGAGTGACGAATCCTCGCACTCCCATACCCATTCACAGCAGCCTAGTGCTGACTGTTGCTGCACGGCCTGGTGTGTCATCATTGCTACACTCGTCTGCAGGTGAGAGGTTATCACCCAGTGGGTCCAGATACAGTTATAATAGAGTCATGTGTATTTAAAGGTGTTTAATTGCCTTGCAACCACTGCCACAGGTTATACAGTTTGTTTTATTAAGAATTCTTAGACGAGTAACGGTTTACATATTTAATCATTCTCTCCAGTTAAAAGAATTACCCTGTAGCTAAAGTGGAGGCTAACTTTTCTCTGGCAATTGACTGGGGAACATTGGATGTGATTTGGTGGCTTTCTTAAATTTAAAGCCCATGCACAAAGGCAACCAACAAAACAAAAAACATTAGATTTCTGGGATATTAGCTCGCATCAGGGAGCCGCTATTAATATGCATGTGTACATTATGACTGTACATAGCACAAAACCCATGTGGTGTAACCGTAACAGCCAGGTGGTTGCACTCCTCTGTTTGTGTTTATCGGACTCTGAAGGGTTTGTGTACACACACCCAGCAGTGGGGTAGAGTGTATTGTGACCACAGATACTGGGCTGTGTGGATTCTCGTAGACTCTGCTCCTCTTGGCACAAAAATGCACACGCAAACATACAAAGTATTCCTCTTTCATTTGCTCTCTCATCACTTTTCTACTTCCTTTTTCTTGACTTTTTGTCCTTCTTTTCCTCTTTTCTTCATCTCTGTTAGTCGGCCTCTGTTATTTATTATTTCTCTCTGTTCAGCCTTCCCTGGCCTAGAAAGGTTGCCATGGAGACAGAAGCAGAGACGAGAAATGAATTATACAGTCAGGGAAAGCTGCGTGTGTGTGTATGTGTGTGAGAGACAGAGACAGAGAGTGACTGCTGAAGAGTGTTTTTGTAGGTTTTAATATTTTATGATTAGCCATAATATTTCTTTTTGAATATTTAATATGGGTCTTAACATACACGTATTTGGTTGTGATTGTGTGTGCTTTTGTGTGTGAATGTTTGTGCATGTGCGTCTTTGTCCACAATTTAATATGACATCATATCTTATTCTTGGCACCAAGTACATGTGGACTTCCTCCATTTGTGTGCAGGTGCAGTTTGTTTAGGTAAACGTTGTATCTGTTAGGGTGTTTTCTGTTGTGTTTTACTGTAGTATTAGTTGATTTTTAATTAGTTGAGCAACAGAAAATTAATCAACAATTTTGATAATGATTTAATTGTTTCAGTCATTGTTAAACACAATGTTAAAAAAATGGCTGTTTCCAGAATAAACTTAATAATCTTCAGGTTTTAGATTGTTGGCCACAAACAATACGTAGCTGTTGGTGCCAGTAGGCGGTTTTTGCTATTGGTGGAGAAATGCTAAACAAAAATAGTAAAATGGGGTTTGAGTTTAGGATGTTTTTGAGAATTAGCTTGAATGTTGATTGGTTTAATTGGTTTGGTGCATCATCTAAAAGTAATCATTATTTACCACCCTAATTTTATATTGTTTATATTGAATCTAGTATTTTATCACTGCATTTAGTAGTCAATATGGGGGTTAGATGTCTGTTTGTAGGTGTTTAAATGGAATGACACATTGTGTACTCATGTTGCATAGTTACTGTTACATTAGGACATGTATGCTGTCTGAACCTCTGATAGGATGCATTTATTTAGGATCAAGGTGAATAAGTTTAGACTTAAAGTCATCATGAATATTTACTATGTCATTGCAAAGTGCTTTAAGTCTACTCTTAGGTAGACTAGGTACATAAAAGGATTTTTAGCATTATGATGTCATCTCAGCTTTAAATGGACTGAAGCAGAAACTAAAGCAGCTCTATCTCTCTGAGTTAGCATCATTCAGAACAACTTGCTGTTCCTCCAAGGCAAGAAGATGTCTTATTAATGTGTGTGTGTGGCTAAGCTAGCCAGTGTTGATAGTCAATTATTTGACTTCTTCGTTTATGTTTCATATCCTAAACTGTTGGTTAATGGAGTCATAAAATCCCTTGACAGGAGCCGAATGTATTAAACCGGAAAGATAAAACTCGTGAAGAGAGGAAGCCAGAGATGAGGAGCGAGAGAAAAAAGAGATGAGTGATTGATGAAACATGAGTGGAGGGAGATGATTTTCTATTAAAACTGAGATGACATGGAGGATGGAGTTAAGATGGTGGGAGGCAGGGATGGGTGGGGAAATGGATGGATAAAAGAGAAGATGTAAACATTAAGTCCATCGTAAAGCTCTGAAACACACACATGCCTACACAATGGCGAGTGTGTGTGTAAACCCTGCTGTAACATGGGGCCACTCAAGATCTAATGGGCTAGAATGAATTGCTTTAACAATTGCCATAAATTTCCCTCTACTAATCTGGCTAGTGCTATTGTGTAGACAGAGACATCATGAATACAAACTATTCACGTATAGTCAAATGTGTAGTGTATAAATACAGTATATGAAGGGAGGGAGGGGGCCAAAAGAGATTTACCGGGTGAGTGAGTAAGTAAAAGCTTAGTGGGGAGGGGTATGTGGTGAAAGGGGGTTAGTTATGATGAAAGAAAGGGTGGTGGTGTTGGGTGAGTGAGGGGTTAGTTGTGGTGCGAACATGGTTGAACAGTATTCAGATCTGGAAGAAAGGGTGTTGAGGCCAGGAACCTCAGATATTGTAATGTGTGTCATGTGTGAATGTGGGTGCAGAGCTGCAAAAGGTTCATGTTATGTGCGGTCTGGTGACCCAATTATTGCGTAGACTCTGCTTCTGTGTGTGTGTGTGAATGTGTGTGTGTGAATCATTCCTGGTAGTCTTGCTCTTGCCCATGAAGACGCCAAACCAAAGAACATAGAGCTCAACGCTGCCTGTTGCAGGTTAATATAGGAACTGCGCTTTATAGCTCAACTGTGCTGCAGCTTTGTTGTGTGTTATGTGTATGATTGTGAGCAAAAGAGAAAACAAAAACATTATTCACTCATACTAATAAATTTGATACCATCCGGTGGTTGACTTAGTCATTTTGTTAACGTTTGGCATTTCCTGATTTTTGCCTCCCAGCGCTGGCATCGCTGTAGGATTTTATGGAAATGGGGAGTCGAGTGATGGAGCCAGTCGTTTGGCATACTCCCTCCGTCATGCCAACCGCACTGTATCTGGGGTGGAGAAACTGGTAAGTTATCAAAAACAAAACCTCAAAAACAAATTGAACAATGAAAATGTTACTGATTGCAGTCTTTGTAATAATATCTGTGTCTAGGTCTCTGACAGCGCCTTAGCCTTAAACCAGACAGTGGAGGAGAGCTTAGTCCAGTTAGAGACTGCCTTCCAGGAGCAGACAGACTACGTTTCCATCGTCCAAAAGCTGCAGGGCCAGCTGGATGAGCTGGTGAGGCTGATGGTGGATGTTCCCTTCTGGTCCAACACTGACATTTCTCTGGAGGACTTGGCGAGCAAGACAGAGGCCTTTGACTTTTACAGGTCAGTACTAACAGTGAGTGATATGTTTCAAGCATTGAAAACAATGAAAACCATTGTTACATTCTCTCACTCAAGAGTATTTTGAAATATTTGTTTGGGGCTGCTGAAGAATGTATGTCAAAACCATTAAAACCAACCATGCAGACCTTGCATTTAAGTAGTTAACTTACCATGGCAGTAAAGCTGAAACAGTAAAAATCCCAGTTCATTATGTTGTGGCAACTTTATTCATATTCTTGTGAGTCTGAGTCCAAGTCCTTTAACACTTAGCTAGTGATCTGACTGTGACCCTGGTATATTTGATCCTTCCTCCATGGTGTATTTTAATGGATTAATTAACTCAGTCCCAAAAGTCTTAACACCCTCTGTAGCTAAAGCCGTTTGCCTCTGCGTTGTGTGTTAAAATCCTTGCCCTGAAAGAGTGTATCTGCAGTTTGTAAAAAACTGTTGTAAATGTGTGTGTTTATAGGTGGTTGGGGTACCTGGGCCTGCTGCTGTTTGATGTACTGATTTGTCTGCTGGTGCTCTTCGGCCTGATACGCAACTCTAGAGGCACTCTGATAGGGTATGTTACTTAACATCCTACTGCAAATCTTGCTCCTACTGGAAAAATTTAATCCCGTTAAAACTGTGTAACGCAGGAGAAGTTGGTAAATCAAAAAAACCAAATCCTCACTTTAATGATATGTATTTCTTTTGTCCTTCAGAGTGTGTCTGCTCGGGGTTCTGACTCTGATAATCAGCTGGGGGTCTCTCGGACTGGAGTTGGCTGTCGCTGCTGTAAGTGTAACCATGGCAACACTGCCGAGCTCTCCGGCTCTGCAGTGATGTAATCCCTATCCACTGCTCGAGCGAGTGTGTTGAGCGCTGATGTTGCTGTAGCCTGATGTGTCATGTGTGCTTACCCTCTTACAGTCAGCCAGTGACTTCTGCGTTTCCCCAGATACTTACATCACCAGGGTAACGAAGGAAAATGCTGTCATCAACCAAGGTAAACAGGGCCGGTGAACTGTTATAAATAATAAGTTTAAATAAATAAATATAATATAAATAAATATACGTTTAATTTGAATATATTTAGAGGCCTAAGCCAAATGCAAATTTTGTGTGCACACAGGTTTGCCAAGATCTTGTGTTTTTGAGACTTGTGTAGCGTAACAGCAAAGGAGTGTCTGCCTGCAAGTTAAAAATGTGTGTTTTGAGAAGTAGGGTAATTAAATGAATTATATAAGAAAAAAACTAAACTTGAAGCCACGGGTGAAATGTGAGAGACAAATAAATAAATAAAAGGCATTTTTTGAACTATGAACAGTATTGTTATTAATACATTATGTGGTTGGATGGTATAGGGAGGAGTAGTAGGACATTGCTCATACAAATAAGCAGAATAAGCAATAAATCTAGAATAGGCTCACCCTGACATGTTGTCTCTATTTTAAGAAACAAGTGTGTGCGTTTATGTGTGTGTATCCAGTGTGATTGTGTTTGATTGACACTCTGGTATCTAAAAGCTCGTATTCTCTCTCTGCTGACTGCAATGCATCAGCAGCCCTGCACACTCCCTGCTCACGTGTTCTCCTGCCTGTCACAGATGTAAAAAAATATATATAAATATTAAGAGCACATTTTTGCTTTTTCACTTAGGATCAATATCTGATTTGTTCTCTCTCTTCATCCTGTTACATCCCTCTTTACTTCTCAATTGCTCTATTTCTTCCTCCCCTCCCTTACTTCCCTCTTTGCACTCATCTAATGAGTTCTTCTGTCTGTCAGTTGTTTCCGCTGTGTCTGCTGTAGAGCACAGATGTTGCACACACATATAAACACACGCAGTTGTCCCTGAGAAATATAGCTATCGCACTTCCATAGAGGTATACTACCTTTCTTGCATTAAACTATATATATACAATGTATGTATTATTTTTCAGTCGATATGTGTTTATTGTATGTTCCCAGATATCCTGCAATATTACCTGAGGTGCAGCTCTGGCCAAATTAACCCTTTCCAGCAGGTAACCGCACTCCATTCAGTTGTGTCGACTTACTGTACTTTTGATCAGGCAGCACAGTTGCTGTTTTACAAAACAAGACTTTTTTTATTTATTTAAAGGATTTTCCTACATAAACCTGCAAAGCAGTAATGAATAACATAACAAAAAGTTATGTTTATATGTGTGTGTCCCTTCTGTCTCTGTATGTTTTGTAGAGGCTGTCAGGGAGTCACAAAGCATTGGTGGAGATGCAGGATGATGTGGCAGAGCTACTGAGATCAGCAACACGTGATTACGCCAACACCAAGGTGTGTTTGTGCTTGTGTGTGCAGTGATCTGTAGGTCTTTATATTTGCGCAGGAGTGGATTCACATTAGTGAGAGCGTGATGAAAGTGCCAGTTACACAAGTCCTAGTAAACACATTTATCTGGTGTGTGTGGAAGTCCATGAAGGCAGATATCTATATTTGAGAATGTATGTGTAACCTTTGCTTTGCTTTGTGTATGCAGGGGAGTCTTGAGCAGATCCAGTCTGTGCTGAATTCCACTGAGGTGGGTTTACACCAGCTGACTGCTTTGGTTGACTGTCGCAGCCTACACATGGTGAGTCATGTGTGTTGTGTTAAGAGAAAAGAGAAGTTCTAAAATCCCCTAAAAAATTTCAACTGACTCCTCTCCTCTCCTCTCCTCTGCCTTTGTAGGACTATGTTCAGGCATTGACAGGCCTGTGCTATGATGGAGTTGAGGGTCTCATCTACCTGGTTCTCTTCTCCTTTGTCACGGCTCTGATGTTCTCTTCCATTGTGTGCAGTGTGCCACATACCTGGCCTGGCAAGAGGTAAAAAAAAAAACACATGCACACCACACTGAAGCCTTTACTTTCCTAAACCTGTCTCTGGAGTTAATCTGTACACTAACAGCTAACACATTACTAGTTCTGACTTGTTACTGTGATTGTCCAACTGACTTTAGCTGATGGAAAGACCCAAAAAGAATCGACTAGGTGCCCATGCACGTCATACTTTGTATTTGTCCCCTGAACTGTTGTATCCTTTCGTATGTCTTCCTGCTTGTCTTTGCATCCATACAATTTTCTCTGCAGGTTTTATTTATTTTATTGTTTGCTGTTAGCACTGCCAGTCTGGCTGATTGTTTGTTTCTATGTTTGTACATCTTTCTCAGTTTCTTTTCTCTGTTGTGGACTTGGAGCACCATTGGTGTGTTAGATTGTGTATCACCACGTGTTTTTTTTATATGTGCCCCACTTCCTCCTTCTGTTCCTTCCCTTCCTCCTCTCTCCCTGTCCTGATTTGGAAATACTTTGGGCTTCAGTGAATGATGGTGATTATTGAGAAAATTGAAAATTGAAATCTATGGTCGCATACACAACCCATTCAAATAGCCTTTTAAACAACCAATTCTGTGGAAAAATCAGTGCAACAAGCCCTAGACTACACATGCAGCGATGGTTTTCACTCTGGTGCACGATTTGAATTATGAGCTGTGCCTTAATAGTCTTGTTTTATGCTTGTTGGTGGGTGTGAATTACTGGCAATACTACTGTATGGCCTGGCAGGTATAAAACTATAATCCACAATGTCCCTGAATATAGCAAAAATAATTGTCCAGTGGCTTGGTTGCTTTTTAGACTGACTGTGCTGCAACTGCAGAGTCTGTTTGATGGGCTGCACAACTTAGTTCCATTTTGAATGAGTGAAACACCTCCATCTGGTGGCCAATCAGGGTAGTAACATCTCATCTACCTTTTTGTTAACAGTGGGCCTTTCAAAAATATTTTTCACTTAGTGCCCTACAGTTTTACATCTCTGAAACATTTCCAGTCTGGTGTGACTTTTTTAGCATGTGGATAAACAGTAAAGACTACCCAAAAACAACAAAAAAAAGGTCTTAATGGGTTCTACATATGTAAGTGCACATGTGCATGATTGACCATGCATTGTAGAAGCCAGTACTTTTCTGTAGCCAGAGATCAAACTTCCAAATCAGCACATATCTTATTTGATGCCTCATTCTGTTACGTTGCTGGCCGTTTTACATTTTTGACCATTTTATGTCTGAAAATGGTTTTATCTTCTTTTTCCTGACGTTTTTACTTTAATTTTCATGAAGCACTCAGAAATGCATGAATTATGTAAAAGATAAGACCTTTGACGCTGTACAATTTGAAATGAACTTTGAAATGGACAGTAAATCCACGATCTGAATCTTCTATACCAGTATAGGATGACTGCATGAATAAAATGACTGCATGTTTCTCCATATTAAGAGAACTTAAGAAAACTAAGAGAAGTCTAGCATCTTCATACAGTTCAATGTTGTAACCACACACAGAAACAAAAAATCTGCTTAATGAGTCCTCTCTAGGCTGTGTAGTAACGTTAGAGACTACTTTTAGTGGACCTGTTTTGTAGATGAATGCCGTCCATGTTGCTTTTCTTCTTGTTCAGCTGCTTTGGGGCTGGAGGCATGGCCTTAACCAGTCTTTTATATGAGGGGACTCCTCATAGTACATCTTCCCTTTTCCTAACCTCCTCTTCAACCACTTGTTTACACTCTGTTGTCTCTCTCGGATCTCCCTCCCCTTCACCTTTTCCCCTCCTATCCATCATGCCCTCTTGTGCCCTGCCCTTACCCTGACCAATTGAAGGACGGATGAGGAAGACGGAGAGGACGAGTCGGGCGCCTCACGGGGCGGTGTGCACGATAACCTGTACCGCGTTCACATGCCCAGTCTCTACAGCTGTGGCTCCAGCTACGGTAGCGAAGCTAGCCTGCCCGCCACAGCTCACACTGTCAGCAATGCCCCCGTCACTGAATACATGTGAGTTAGCACCCACCGCTAGCTAGATTCTAGCAGGATCAATACACTGCCTGCCATAGGTAGCTGATGCTTGCCCCCATATGACCAGATTAGCAACAATCACTGTCTGCGATATGATAGGTTAAAATTGAATTTTATTTGCTATGTACATGTCCTTTGTGACACACTATTAGCAAAATGTACATGCAGTGAGTTACAAACCTTCACTAGCTTTCCCTTTGATGCTGAAAATCGATGCCTGCTGTATCAGCCAGCCTGCCTGTTTCAGTCCACAATGTTAGCAAAAACCAGATAAAAGCAGTAAATTTGTACTCGCCATAGCATAAGTTAAAAATTTCACTTGCTTGCTACATGTTACAGTTTGCCACAAGGCTTCAATTGCTTGCTATGAAAACTAGAAAATATACAGAAGAGAAATAAGCATATACATCTCTAATGTGCTGCTGTTTGCGACTGTTTTACCTGTGAGCTGATAGAGCACAATGTGGTGATAGCTTTGCAGCAAACACCTGTAACTTTAAATCTGTTGT
This sequence comes from Sandelia bainsii, assembly GCA_032362345.1. Lineage (NCBI taxonomy): Eukaryota > Metazoa > Chordata > Actinopteri > Anabantiformes > Anabantidae > Sandelia > Sandelia bainsii. The sequence continues at coordinate 5,255,593 of JAUMHL010000001.1, read as the reverse complement.
ATTCTGAAAATCAAATATTTCATGGCCATTAAAATGACCGTGATTTTCATGTTTTGTAAAAACGTGCATTGTACATTTCTTTTTAAAATTGAGACAAATATTGAAGCGTAACAAATATGTTCACTTGTTTTTGTTTATATTAAGTTACCTGGTAAAAATACATTTTTACAGTTTATAATATTGATTTGACTGTTGTCTGTATTGGAAATCTAGGATTCTATCATACACACACTATTTGGATTAAAAATAAACAGTATTTGTTCATTGACAAAAGTACTATTTTAGCTTTTTAGCTATTTCAGCTATTTGAACTTGTGTCCCACTGTGAAACTAAATGTTTGTGTATTGCGCATTATTAAGAAATAACGCTAACTATGTTGGACTGTGGCAGAGGTGTTTAACCCCTGGCTTTATGGTACCACCAAACTTAAGTCCCTGACTTGTAATCGTTACTGAGAGTTAGTTGTCAGAGAGTCACTAAGTTGTAATGATGAGCAGACCAAAGATCAACAGCTCAGCTGCTCAGCATCAGTGGCGGGGTGACCACATGCAGTAACCTCTTATTCTATAATGCAGGAGCCAGAACGCAAACTTTCAGAACCCTCGGTGTGAGAACACCCCCCTGATTGGCAGGGAGTCCCCTCCACCCTCTGTAAGTGCACACTTTCTAGATCACACTCTGCCTCCACTATCTTCCAATACCCACAGTGCTGCTGGGAAATACTCAAAACCACAGAGCCCACAAATATGGCATCTTTAGAACATAATCAAGAAGCACAATTTTGATGCACTTGTGATGTCTTTATAGCATACTAGTGTGGATATTGGAAGATAGTCCCCTATCCCTACACCACTGCAAGTGTCCTCTGTGCTAAAACTAGTCTGTGATGATGGATTGCCTTCATGAAGGTCATTTTGGCAGCCTGGGATTACCTGGAAGTTTTAAAAGAGACACATTGATAGTAGGATCTGAAACGGCATCAAAAGAGAGGCTTCACTCTTTTGATAAGTGTATTTGTTGGTCAGCCTAATACATGGTAGATACAAAGTTGTTCTCTATTTCTGATGTAAAAAGTCTGGTTAGTTTCATCAGTGAATTTTGGGAGGACTTGTAGATGATGATACAACAAAATATTAATATATAGTTCTATAGTGCTTCAGACTCTCTCTTCAGTACCAGAAGGTAAGTCTGCCAGTCTTACACATATGAATCGCACCTCGTTTTTAAGTATTTGCCTCAAACTGGTTGAATATTCTGGCTTTGACAAGCTGCTGCTGGGCCTGTAGTTGTGCATGTTGTTCCATGCAATATTGACTATATACATACATTTGGGACTACAAAACCATGGACTGACAAAATGTAATCAACAAATCTAGCACTTTTACTTCTGCACACCTTTCCTTTCTCCATCATACTCTGATCATACTATTGCAGTGAATTTATGACAGGTCATCCCCCGAGTAAACAGAAGCCCAAACCTATACCGTTCCTGCTCCCCCTCCCCCCTGTTCCCACAGTGTGTCTATGTGTGCATTCTCTGGTTGAGGTGTATGTGTCCTCTGTTTCTGTGCGCCCTCACACTTCACCATTATACACTCACAGGAGCACGTTACCCACTGCCACTATTGAACTGTAGCAGCCGTCAAAATGGCCACGAGTCATCATCCTTAGTCTGTCAACCAGGTGCCCCCTGTTCAGAACTGCTCTCCTGTCACCTGCAGTGATGTGGAAACCAGAGACCTCCAACTGTAACTAGCGAGCTGCTCACGAGAGACCACTAACTCATGCCAGGCTAACCTTCTACATCAGAACTAGAGCACTAACTACAACCCACTGACAAAAATGAGCCACATCTAATTTACAATAACATCATCCAGACCTAATCAGCTGTTGTATAATGAATGACTGTTGTAATCAAACACCCCTGGCTGTCCAAATGACTGGTCACAGTGTTTCTCCTGTGCCTGTGTGTGTATGCCTCACACGCTGTCACTCTATCTATCTATCTATCTATCTATCTATCTATCTGTACATTATATAACCGTGAGACAATGTCTACACTGCTTCTTATATTCCTCAGTGTAAAAGAGTGTTTATCATAATCCACCCGTGTTTTTCATATTTTTTCTTGTCTTTCTTGTCTTGTCTCTTTTTCCGTTTCTCTCTTTCCCTTTTGCTTCCCATTGCTTCCTGTTCTTATCCCATTTTCTCCCTCTGCTCGTTCCTTTTCCCAACATGTTTGTCTCTCTTTCACCTCTCCGTTTTTTTCTCTTCGGCCCCTCTTTTCCTTTTTCCTCAATGTCTTCCACCTCTTCAGTACACCTCCAGTATGAGAGCAAAGTACCTAGCCACCAACCGACCAGACCAGAACCGACGCTCCGTACCTAATGACCAACTGGACCCGGCTAGCCGGCCTCACCCCGCTGCCCGACCACAGTCCTCAGTTCACTAGAGACTAGAGCTGCTACCCAGTACTGCCTGAATCCAGATCTCACAGCCAACAACAAGAAACAACACAGTGCTCAACAGAGTGATTTAAGTACCAACAGGACCCCAGTTTGTAAAGATCCACAGAAATTACTAGAACCGGTTCACAAGAATCAAAACAGCAAACCAGGACTCATCAGAAAAGCACATCAGTGAAGGACAGCACATCCTAGAAGATCACTACTTCTCTTCTTCTTTACAGACACACAACCTTAGCTTCTCATTCCACCACTGCCGTGATGGATCAGCCCACATACCCACAATTCACAGCTACTAAAGCGCCTTGGCTCCGTCTCCACAGTTTCTTCTTCGTTCAAATATCTCCTCTTCCTCCACTGGGATCTGTATGCTGCCCTCCAGTGGAGATGGCCACATCATTGTCACCACTCAAACCTGACAGTTTTACATTCAGACCACGTGCAAACACACAGACGAGCGCACACACACACATATATGCACACATACACAGACTGTACAGAGTTGTAAATAGTAAACGTGTGATTTATCCTGATTTCATGAAAAGTAGACTGTTGTATCATTACTGGTAATGTGGTATGCTGCGTGTTCATGGAAACCTTTGCTGTATCTCTCACAAACACACACATACAAGTAGACAGATAGTCTGACTGAACACTCATCTGTATAACTAATAAGCCAGTGAATCATGAAGCCATGTTTAGATAAAAACCACCACATACACTTTTTCTCCTTAGCATTTAACATTGTCGTCTGAGACTTGAATCATGAGCTTGAAACGTGTGGCCCTGTCTCTCTCTGACTTTGCTTACATGCACATACAGTAAGCACATGAAATACTGCATTTTTTGAACATGAGCCTGGAATCCTGTTGTTGAAGAACTGCTTTGAATTGTGGGAAATGGAGCGAGAGACAAAGGTCATAAGATGGCTCAACCTGTGCCAAAAAACTATATACTGAAAATGAAGAACGCCTGGTTTGTCCTCTTCTCCTACTGCCTCCAGATGTTTTCAAAAAAAAGGGAAAATACAAACTCATGCAGAATGTTATCCCTCCACGTGTAAATAAAGAAGGAACAAGAAAGACACTTGAATAGAGAAACGATGGACAGATAGTTGCAACTACATGTTTGCTAGGTGCTACATAAACCACTCAAGGCCCCAGAGGACGTTCAGGACTGAGGAGGGACGGAAACGTTTTTGTTACTTTTAAATGTTTTGTTTTCATTCAGGGATGTGATCAGGAATACAAAAATCAGTAAAATAGAACAGCTTTCCAGTATTAGTGAATGGAAATTGTGTCCCGAAATCTGAAAAAAATCACGTCCCATACATAAAAGTGTTTCAAATTCAATGCAAGTGGGTATTTTTTATGTTTTAAGCTGACATTCAGGATGTAATACTGTGACCCACTGTAGTATTCTGTTGTTTATTTTCTTTGCGTGCTTTTATTTTGTTAACTGGTGACCTTGAGCCAACCTCTAGCCACCAGTAGTGATTATTTTTCTTTTCTTTTCGTACCCACAAGCACAAATTCTCTTCAAGGTGACTTTGCGAGGTGGAGAAATAAAACACACTGCCTGCAACACTGCCAGTGGTTTTTCCTCCTGCTCTATAACTCTTGTGTACAGTGTATAAAACTTGTAGTCGTGAACCCATGTGTGTGACATCACTGCAGCGTGATTGGCTATTGCTCTATCTCAGTGTTACTGTGTTTTAAGTACAGTGATCAGTGTGTCTGACTGACAGTAAGCGAGGGCCGGTGTTTCTAGCCCGAGTCATTTCTACACACACACACAGATACAATACACACTGCAGTATCATTTTAAGTCCATCTTTCCCTTCTTTTGTCCTGTTTACATTCACATGCTAGAGCTGTAGTAACCTTACACCCTCCCGCACTGATGTCCATTTGCATTATGGGTGATGTGTAGTAGGTAGAAACTGCTTTTCAGACAAATCTGGAATCTTGTAGTTAGCTGAGTAGGCAGAGCCCTAACATTCAAACACCTTTTAACCGTCATACCTGCACAGCATTTTAATATTTTATTATTAATCAATGACCACTTCTCGTATTAGCGAGACAATCTTACATGTGTGACTTTGCTCGAAAGAAAATATTCATGTTATGGTAACAATGCTACCTATGGACTAGTACTTTACAGTGTTTTCTTTTGCACCATTGATGCAAACAGTGTTAAGATCTGTGGGACTAGTCACTGATTAATGGCCTTTCATAATGTTTTTAAACTCTTACAACACTCTTCATACCACAACATGTTTTTTTTAATTTTTCTCTGTCTTGTAAAAATCAAACTTTAAAGATAAAATTATAGCTAGCTGTTTTGTAGGAAAATAAAGGCAAGAGCAGCGTTTTTCCTCTCTTATTAATGGTGAATGACTCTTTGTCTTGCAATGTTTTAATAAAACTATTCCAGTGTAATCTGCATACCTGAATTAAAGTTGAATTTGAATTCCTGTGCAATGCTTTCTGGGATTTCTCAGAATAAGCACAGTATTTCTTGATGTAAGAAGAGCCACGCTCACGGTTAAGAGTCAGCAATGTTTGCGTGCATGTGTGGTATTTACAGGACTTCAAATACACCTCCCTCCAGATGTGACAGACAAACAATGTTTTCTATGGCTGTTTTTATTTTCTGATAGTTTAACTAAGATATTAATGATGTACATGTCAAAACTGTGGTAATGATATAATTCAGCCTGGAATAAATGTTAAAAAAAAAGAAAGAAATTAAAGCAACTTTAACGCACTGATCGTGACTGTGGGTTATTTTTAATCATTTTGACAAAGCAGATGGGAACGTTTTTCAGGGGTCAGTGCAATCAAATGTCCAAGGAAACAAAGCACATACATACATTTTCGTTTTAGATTACGTCAGCAGAGAAACTGTTTTGTTTCCTACGTTTGAAAATCAGATTATTAAATCAGAATATAAATCCTGAAATAGCTTCTGTGAGACAGAAACAGACTCTTTATTTTGTGCCCTTGTCACAACCAACTCTTAATACCTAGTTTCATCCATCATTTGTATTATTAGTGTAATAATTTAAATTGGTCACGTCTTGCCTAATGCCAACCAATAACAGTGCATTGCAAATCATGTCAAGAGCAGAATTAAGAAGCGATGATTGATGGTGAAAAGTAAATACAAGGGAGGAACTTTTTATGATTCTGGAGGCTTTGTTCCTTATAGAAGTACTGCTCATGTAAAAGCTGGGTCTTCAGGGGAGCTGTACCCTCAGTTCATTCAAATAAATAACTATAAATAAACTGTAAATACTCTACTGTGACCAGCTACAATAGTAAATGCTCACACATAAAGTACTGTGTAATATATGCATGTAAGTCACAGGAGGCATTTTAATGTAGAAAATGTACTTTTATCTTGATACTTTAACTACATTTTGCTGATACCTGTGTACTTTTACTTAATCAGTACTCTGAATGCAGGGTGCAGCTTAATTTGCCTGTGATATTCTGCAAATGCAGTATTGTTACTTTTCCTTAAGTAAAGAATCTGAGTAGTTCCTCCACTGTCACTCTGGTAAGATGTTCCGTGTCTCCTGTGTTGCTGCACAAGAGCTGGACAGCCGTAGTTATCACCACCTAGTGGCATTTTAGTGTAAGTGCACAATTCAAGGATCAATATCTATATCTCCAAAGTGACAGCAAAGCTTTAGATGTAATTTCCAGTAAATCATGTTCATGTTGGTACTAATCTTACTCTTTAATGTAAAACTGAAACTGAAAATAGCTTCTTAGAATCCACAGAAGTTAACTGTGCTACTCTGTGTGTCAGTATATGCATTTTGTCTGGCAGGAAGTTTGAGTAGCACAGTTTACTTAAACTTCCTGCCAGAAAAAAATCATATACTGACACAGAGAGTTAATTTTCCTGCTTATTAGTGTAACATAACACGTTTGATTTACTTCTTACTATAGCTGTTTAAACCACATTATCTGTTTCCTGATGCACCATGTGCTTCATGCTGTTAACTGACTCTAATGTACCACAGCAGCTGTCTGGACTTTGTACACACACACAGCAAATGGTCTCAATCCAAAAACAATGTTCAGCTACTGCAAAATTGTGAGTTGGTTATATTCAGTACTGAGTCAGTACAGAAAGTTTTCCACAGAGGTAATCACACCTGTCGAGCCTACGTGAGCCTACTTTATGAAATGGAGAAACAGCCTTAGGAAGAACTGGGAAGATGGTTAAACAAGGTATGATCTCTAATAAGAGGACTGCTTTGTCCAATTAAACCTGACATTTTATTAAAAATAAAAAATAATACAGGAAATATTTTATTTAAAACAATGAACTTTGAATATGAGGGAAGTTAAATGTCACATGACCTAATTTTTTTGGTTTTGTTTATCTACATTCTAATATATGGTTAACCACCACCGATCTAAGAATGAAATAATTAGTTTGTGGACTTATTACTGCTGTAATTCCTGGTGTTTCAACTGTGCACCAACCTTTAACAAGTTGTCTGACCAGAGAATAAATTTGAAATATCTTTGTTGAACAAAAATAATCTTATTCTGCTGCATATGTTTAAATCAGGACATCAAATCAGTTTTCAGTTATTGCAGTAACACGAGCAGCAAGAAGGTGTCGCTGTTCTCAGCACAATGTTTAACGACAGAGTAATTTCACAAATTCACTACTGTGTAACTGTTTGTCTAACTGCTCCCTGTGGTCCACACAGCCGGACATCTCTGAATTCACAGTAGGAGGGAGGTCATGACACAAGTGCACGCACTCACACACATGCACACGCAGTCTGCTAATCTTTTCTGCCTTTATCTCTGCAGGACATGTGTATGGCTCAATCAGATAAGAGGACTGCTGTTGTTTCAGAGTGTGTGTGTGGGTGGGTGGTGGAATTTGTGGGGTTATGGGTGATGGGGGTGGGTCTCCAGCCAGGAACCTAACAGCTCACAAACAAGGTCTGAGCTGTGACCATCACATTTAAAATCCTCCAAAGTGTCAGATACAACACACAGGCTCATAAACTCACTTGAGTATTTGACCAAAAACTATTTTATTAACTTCAACCATGATGTCTACATAGTCCAGATACTGGAGAAAAAAAAAGCACGTACGCTTCAGAAGCAACAGTTTATCATACATTCATTTAACAAGGGACAGAATTTAACTTAATGTTTCATTCAACTGCTTTCAAAGCACAGAAAGAGAAACAGAAGACGACCCAACATGAGTCTCAATAAAACCTCCAAGGGGATAATTTGTTACTCTGCTATAACATTTTAAAAGCAGTTAGATGGATAAAGAGCAGCCATACCCATCATTGTTTAAAGAACATTTTGTAACAAGAGTCCATGCAGAGTTTTTGACATTGGGGAAATGCACCAATGCACTTCTCTCGCAGAGAGTTTGAGAACAGATACATCCTAATATTCAGCTGCCGAGCTGCTGACTGCAGCGTCTTGTTGAGCGTACAGACATGCTTAGCGGTATCGATCATCTTATCCAGCTCTCTGAAAGAAAGGGAATAACAAAACCACTGTATTTCTTTGATGTCCATTCATCAAACGAACTGCAAACGGCAAAGTGCTCGGTCATGACGACATACTTCATCTATTTACTGTAATGGTGCCGTGTATTCAATCCCAACCGGCTAATACTGCAACATGTTGAGGTGAAGGGTGGGCACACTCAAATCATCTTTCATTTGAATCATGCGTTTTTTTGTATAATTAACATTAAATTAAAAAGAGGGACAAGGGATTTCAGTCATAAAGCTCATTCAGTGTAGAATGGTTCCAGTGTGGTTCCACGAGTTATAATCTGATTGTTGGTTCATCGGTTGGTCCAACACTTTGCTTCAGAATGAAATCTCTAAAACAATAAGGTGGACTCCCAATATAATAGTACAGACATCAACGGTTCTCAGATGTTAAATGCTATGGTACACCAGCAACATGTCAAAATTTCCACTTATCCAACACTACGGCTAAAGGATAAATCTGGTTTACTACAACTTTGTCCTTCATTTTTATAATTTCAGTCTTGTATTCAGTCAATTTCTAAGATTTGTGATTGTGCAACCACGAAAAATTTGTTTTGGCAGGGTAAGAAATTTGCAGTTTTATCTTAAAATACAGTTGTTTAGACAACCTGGCGTGAGAAATGGGCACATTCTTGCTGAGAGGTAAATAATACGAGTGAAAAACCTGAAGCTGGAGGCAGTAGCTGGTTATCTTAGCTTGGCACAAAGATGAAGAATCAGAGGAAACAGGTAGCCTGGCTCCAATGTTTGTCTTCCAGTACCTGATTACCTGAAGATTAAAAAGGACAATGCACAATCAAGCTTTGCTGTAGCTCTCTCACCATGTTCCTGTACCCAGTGAGTTACTGAGGTGAGTACAATGTTATCCTAACTGATAAAAGAAATGATGGCCAAAAACAAAAAGACAAGCTCTAATAGACCAGAGTTAGCTTTACACTCTGACGAACAACTGAAGCTGATGAGGTGAGTCTGACAGGCTCAGCGCTGCGTTTGGAGCCAAGATGTCCACTGCAGAGAGGATAACTTATTTTTTGTTTGGTAATAACATGGCTCTTCCTCTCTTGTTCCACCCTCATACACTCATCCATGCATGATTTTTTTTATTTTTTTTTTGTGCCTTGTTGCATTTTTTTTGGCCTTTTGACACCTGAACATCAAGTGTCAGGGTCAGAGTTCAGGTGTCAAACTAATAAAGTGGTACTGCTTCCTAAAAAGTCAGACTACCACTCAGACTACGGAGGGATCAGAGACTCTTCAGAAGTCAGGACAGGGCAGCAGTGGGACTTCCTTTCTTTATTCCTGCAACAATTCCCTGCTCCGTCTGAGGCGATCAATTTAGTCCAACGTAGAACCGTTCTCCCCCCGTGAGTCCATCCCTCCCTCTTTGTCTCCAAATAGGTGTTAAAGTTGCCAGGGGCTCAGACACCAAGCGGTGTCTGGGTACAGCAGACAATGGACAGACCTGAACCTGAGAAAGAGAAGGAAACGAATGTCACAATGCCTGGAAGCCGCCAACTGGGGATTTCAAAATAAAACAGCGAATACAATTAGTGGAGCGCACACATTCATACACATACACAAAATGAACAAAAGGAGGAAACGTGTCATAGTAGTAAAACATACACAAACAGAAGCTCTTACATAAAGAAGAATTGTAATATACATGTTTTTAAGCTAAAGCCTTTCCTGAAACAGAGTGAACAAGTTGTAGGACTGTGTCAAAAATATATTTATTAAAAAAAAAGCATTATCCTGTACATATCACTCATTAACCCCCATCCACCAATAGATCAGCAAGCTTATCTCATTACCGCCAGCCCTCCCTCTAGGCACACTGCCATCAGTGTCTATTAATGAGCTACAATAATGACGATGATGCAATTACTGACTAGAGGACAAAGAGAGGCAAATAAAGTAGTAAAATAAAACAAACCCCCTTAATGTCAGGAAGAAATTTATGTTTTATGCTTTGTATTGTTTTGTTTGCATGAATGTTGTAGCTCTCAATAATGTGTTATAGCTCCTGTATGATAAATAATTAGTCAGAACGACCTTTTGTGTTACAATGAGCATTGCGTGTTGTTAACTTTGTGGTTTCTCTCCTTCCTGTAGTGGTGCTTCTCCCTCTCTCTCTCTGTACCTTCATGCAGGTATCCCCCACCTTTTGGGGTTTCATCTCAAATTTCACCTCGTGTTAAAGGCATACAAATTTTACAAATCAAAGTCTGGTTTTTTTGGGAGAGTAAGAAGGAAAGTCTGATTAGGCACCAACAGAAAATGAATGTTGATGCAGGGTCTGTTCAAGCAGAAAATGAGCTGAATCAGCAAACAGTTAATGAACTGTCATGGTAGCTATGCTTCAGAACATTTTCCTCATGTGGTCATTTGATTTTCTGCCGATTCTGGTCTCTGTTATCATGCATTATGAGTGGTCGCTGCATAATGAGGCGACACAAAGACTACATATTTATTTTACCTTGTAGGATCTTCATGTACTGAAAATGGTCCTTTCACATTCACTGTGTTTCTGCCGTTTTCTACAGTGCTGTAGCTAAGAGTCACCTAATAGAGAAAAACAGAAGCACACAGCTGCTCAGACAATGATAATATGTGTAGTTGCAGAGGTCACTCTATATGTTAATGTTTTGTGTGTGTGTACCTGGTTGTGTATGTCTGACACCAGTCCCAGGTTCTCCAGGTGGGAGTGAAACAAAGCTGAGCGAATGAGGCTCGCACCAATCAGTGCCTCCACTATGTAACCAACAGTGCAGTCGTCAGGGAGGCGAATGTGCTCAGCGGTCGCCATGAAAGCGCCGTCGCTAGAGACAGAGAGAAGCAGAGAGCACGTGGAGGGGAATGTTTAATTTAACAGCTTTAACAGTGCTAAAAACCGTCGTGGTTTATCTACGTGAGGGTTTACCTCGCCCAGGGTTTCATCTTGAGAGCGAGACCGCGGCTCAAACAGAACCCTGCTCCCCCTGTGGCGAACCAGAAACGCACCTGCTTCTGCACACAAACACACGTACAGCATGAGTAAAGGAGCATGTTAGATATCAGCCCTGAGACCAGTGCTGTCAGAGAAGGACAAGTCACTACAGATCTCAGTCTGTGTGTCTGGGATTGGAATTACATAAATAAAATAAAAACTTAGCTATGGTACTGTGGCAAACATGCCACTGGTGCTACATGAGTAGAACACATTGTTTTAAGTTGAAGATGTCTTCATCATATCTAGTTACCATTTCGGTAGAGCTGAGTGTCTCTGTGGCCTCTATCGGCCGTTCGAGGCTCGGCCGGCCGACGTAAACATCCTGAGCATGACTGTACTGAGACAGAAGTTTCAGGAGGGAGCCAACGTTCAGGTAGTTGTCATCATCAACGTGACAGAACCACCTGGAACAGATGATGCAGAGAGTTAGTGAAATGCCGTTTGTGTATCTTCAGTGTATGTGTGTTTGGGCTGCGTCTTACTTCTTGCCAGTTTTGATAAAAGTGTCGTATTCCAGAGCCATTTTACAAGAGAGCGCCTGACGACTGTGGGCCGCTGAGCAGTTGGTGTTGATCAGATTAGCTCCTGATGATAAAAGCAGAAATACACAACCATCCATAACACAGCAATGTTACAAATAATAGAGGAAAAGAAAGAGTTTTGAACTGAAGCAAGAAAGCTGTCTGACAATTTTAGACTCCATTGTAATCTTAATGCTTGAAAACAACCCTGTTAATTTCCTTGTTGTACATCACATTGAACAATGTGTCTGATAGTGAAAATAATACCTCAAACTAAAACAATTCCATGAGTAAGATGAGGAAAGGCCTGTTGATTAACCTGCTGTGACTTCCTGCATTCATGGAAACATAGTACTGCCCAGTCAGCAGCCTGGTTCCTGCTTTCCTGCCTCTTACACTGTGGCTAGTCAGCAAAACTGCTGTGTGTGTACTCACCCATCCTTTTCCTCAACTCCTTGTCCTCTCCATCAGTGAACACATACGTCTGTGGAAAAAAACCCATAAAAACACACAGTTCACATTATTCCAACACCTCAAACTGACCAGCAGAGAAAATAACCACCATCATACCACAGCTCTCATTGCTCCACCACCATCACTGTTCATGGATGTTTGTTTATGATCTCAGACTCTACCTGTTTCCTCAGACACACACTGACGTGCACCACGTGGCAGCAGCGAGCAGTGCTGATAGTGGCACTAGAGGCCAAGATAAAGTTAAGGGTCTTGTCTACCAGTAGCAGAGCAACTGTGTGTGTGTGTGCACATGTACACAAATGTTTGTGATGAGTGATGGGCTGTGCACTCAGGAAGCCATGTAGAGCCCATAACCTTCAACAGGAAGTGAACACACCTGTAGGGTGTCTGTCAGAGCAGTCTGTAAATAGTCTGAGGTTTTGACTATGCATTCCAGGGCAAGAGATTGGAAATGAAGCTATGACAGTGAAGTTAAATTGCTGAGTCTCAGCTTTGAGGGTGTTTATGTCCATACTGAGTGAGCACTGAAGAGCTTGCAGTCAGGCCCCCCAGTTTTAGAATAAGGCTATAAGACACTGATCTGAAGACAAGGTATCCAAACAGTTTCTGTGGGCAAACAGTAAATCATTTTGTCAGTCAACGTCAGTCAAGCGACCTCAACCCAAATGAAAAGCACTCTCACTCGTTAAAGATTAAACTGAAGACAAAAATTCCAAGAAACAAAGAGGTGATGATGCACAGTAAGTGTGATGTGTATGTAACAAAACTAGTCTACAGCCATGCTGGCAGCTCTGCGGATTCATCTTCTGGGGACCATGAATTTGGTGATCAAATAGTTGTTGAGACGCTTAATTCAAAAAACAAAAATGTCAACGTGGTAGTGATGCTGTGGGGCAAGAGATTGCTTAAGTCAACAGGATTTATCATCTGGAGAGCAGGAAGGTCTGTACAGTAAATTAAAAATGTGACCTTCTGGTGACACACAAAAAAAAAATCTAAGTGATTAGAATATATCATCTGTCAACATTAAATATCTGTCCAATATTTGACTCTGAGCCACAAAAGTCAACCTCATGAGGGTTTTAAATTTAAGTCAGAGAACAACCAACATCAGTAGGATTAATTCTCAGGGGCCCATGAATGTTCGTACCAAATTTCACAGCAATCAGTCGAAATAGTTTGAGATATATCGTGCTAGATCAACAAACTTTGCTTTAGATATCACACCACACTTATTTGTAACCACTGCAAAGTTTAAAAACGCTTTTCAGGTGGTTGACTTGACATGTGCTCTGTGTGCGTGTGTCTGTGTGTATGTCTGCACGCACGTGTGTGCGCGCGCATCAGAGCGGAGCTCCACCGTGTGTGATACAGAGATCATAGGAGAATAGTAAACGTGACATAAGACATAAGATAAATAACATGAGGCTGTTTAGTTAGTTTAATAAAAAAAACTAGGTACAGACCTGTGGTCACACACACACGGTTCTGGACTCTGAAGGCAACTAAATGTTAATGTTCTGGCAAATAGCTTCGGTTCTCTATTTGATTTGATTACATTAATGTTTAAGTTGAGATCTTTTGTACATATAGCAGTATTTTTAAAATAAAAAAAAATACTTTTGAACTCATTAAATTTTGCCCGTAACAATGCGATTAATCGCAAAAAACATGCGATTAAAAATTTTAATCGCTGCCCAGCACTAAATATAATATAAGTTCTGTTAAAACAATGTGCATCAATAAAACCTTCACTTTTCAACAGAGAGGGGAAGTTGGTTTGTTCTGAAGCTTGTGAAGTGAATGTCAAAAATCTGCTGTTAGCCTTCCCGATAAACTGACTGCAAATGAGTTGTTGTTCATCTGAAATGGTCGTAAACACCCTGATGTTAAACGTCAGCACTTTAACTTACCGTTTCACTTCAAATGCAATGTGCCGCAGTGCTGCAGGGACAGTACTGTAAAAATGTGAGAACGTCTTCACACTCCGACTACACCACACTGTCCCACTGAAAAGATCAGGCTCAGGGGGATTCCACTTTGCAACCCGCCTGCCATGCAGCACAAATTCAATAATAAATCTTTGGCTCAAATACTGTGTGATCACATCGCTGCCAAAACAGAGAGAGAGAGAAAGCGAGAAAGCGAGAGAGAGTCCCAGCAGCTGTGAGTTTTTGTCAGTCTGTTGTTTCCACCCTGAGCCTCTTAAGCCTCTTGAGAGCAGTCAGCTTCTGCCTCTGCATGAGTGTGTCTGTGTGTGCATGCTAAGCTGAGGGTGGGGTGGGGGGTTGGTTTTGAGGCTCAGGGGGGGTCACCAGGAGTTGAGCTCAACAAGACAGGAAACGGCGAGGCAGGAGAAAGTGGTCTACATGTTTGTGTGTTTACTCTTGTGATCAGACACATTTTTAACTTCCCATGAGACGTCTGGTGAGTTCCCAGGGCGTGTGTTTGTGTGTGTGTGCTGCTGCATTTCCATTACTCAGCAGTCTTACAGTATAGAGGTGTGACCGGGAAACAGGTAGAGTTACGCACACCTGACCGTGAGAGCTGATGCGGGAATGTGTCACACGCCACACCAACGCACCAGCTGATTTCTTCTGCACACACGGTGTTTACATGTCAACAGTCTGGTTGCAGCATGATACGAGACTTAAACTGAGGTTTAAACGGAAATCACAACGACCGCTGCACGATCCACAGTTACGTCTGCATTCGATTAGAACCTTTGAAGCCGCTGGGCGCAGCTTACCACAATCCCATGTGTTTTATAGAAGCAGATTCATCTTTGACTCACTCACCACTGTGATTCAGACCAAAAAGCTGCCTCTGTTCATCTCGTTTGAACTCACATACTTATCTGTGAGGCTCTACGACTGGGCCAACATCTCAGTTTAAACTCCAGCAGTCATGTTAGAACTCCTCCAGATCACAAGACTAATGTTTTAATCCTGAGCCTGGAAAAAACGGTTTCTAACATGATCAGTGGCAGAGGAGGGGTTGTGGTTTACAGCTGCAGTCATTACTCAATGAATTAAAAATTAATCAGCAACAATTTTGAGAACAGATTGGGTAATATTTCAAGTAAAAACTGCAAAAGGCAGAGTTCCCAGCTTCTAAAACATGTAAATGTTGCATTTTCTTCCTCTTTTAGGATGGTAACTTGATTATTTTAGTGTTTTTTGCAGTTGGTAGAATGTGAAAATACAACTGAAGGGTGCTGCGTTTTGGCAAAAATCTGGTGATAAAATATGTTTCATGATACTAGAGTTACAAAGTCAATTTACAATCCATCCATCCATTTTCCTAACCGCTTGTCCTCGTAAGGGTCGCAGGGGGTGCTGGAGCCTATCCCAGCTGTCGTCGGGCGAGAGGCGGGGTACACCCTGGACAGGTCGCCAATCCATCGCAGGGCCAACACACAGAGACAAATAACCATGCACACACACAGCCACAACTATGGACAATTTAGAGTCACCAATTAACCTAACATGCATGTCTTTGGATGGTGGGAGGAAGCCGGAGTACCCGGAGAGAACCCACGCAGACACGGGGAGAACATGCAAACTCCACAAAGAAAGGCACCCGGCCGACCCGGGGATCGAACCCGGGTCCTTCTAGCTGTGAGGCTAACCACTACACCTCCGTGCCGCCTCAGTTACAATTCAATATATTGCAATACTGTACATAAGGTGATATATTATACTTTATAAAAACTGTCATATTACAAAGAACACAAAACTATATGCATAAAATCTGAGTAAAAAAAGTTTACTTTAGCAGTAGCACCTGAGAAAAATAACAAATTACACATCAACAACCGTCATTCTAAGAATGTACATGAGGAAACTGAAATATGAGTAGTCAAGTATCAAAAGTGAAAGTACTCCTTTCAGTGTTTAATTACTGGTTTACAATAAGTGTTGTGTATGCACCATTTTAATCCAGGTGGATCATCATTTTAACTCCTTGATCTTCCGTTGGGACAGTTTATAGGCATCAAATCACATTTCACAATTGTGTTTTGAATTAAACAGTCATAACTGTCAAACAAGTGAGTGGTAGGAACAGAAGTGAGCTGGTTCAACAGAGAGCTGAAGAAAATCTATTAGTAACTGTAGTTACAAAATGTACTTCTTTTCTACTTCAACATGTATTAGCTCAAAGCCAACACACTTCTCTTTCTGCGAGGTTTGCAGCTGGCATGTTGATACCAGTCTGGACTACACCTCACTGACTGCTGTGCTGCATTTGCAGCCTTAAAAACAAATCTGCATCTGAGAAGGGAACCTCAGCTCATTCATTTGAGTCAGTGCAGGCCTGTGGTCATCTCTCTTTGAGTGCCCTGCTTGTATTATGTCATCCCATTAGCAGCAGTGTGGTCGGCCTGTTAGCCCTCAGATCTCCCTCTCATACATTACAAAGGCCTCAATCTCTGATTTACAATTCACTGGCAGGCTGGATCAAAGAGCGAGTGGACCCAGTCACATTTCACAGGGTGTATAACTTGCTTGCAACTGCTGCAGCAGATGAATGAAACTTTTAGCAGCTATTAACACAGGACGCATGTATGTATCAGCAGTGGTCTCACATGAAAGGTTCCTGCATGTGATCCTTCACCAGCTGATAAACCACAAAAACACAACACAACATCTAAATTATTCAGCCTACAAGTCATTAAAGTGCTATTTGGTGGCCTGTTTATGTTTAGATGATGGCTTCCACAAAATTGCATAATAAAAAGGGTAAGTATTCACTTTCTGAAAAAACTTCAAACTGAAGCATTTGGTCCAGGTACCAGCCTTAGCTCACCTGTTGCATGTTTCTGGAGATCCAGGTGTCCAGCAGCAGCTCCAGCCTCTGTCGATGATACCTCCCGGTGGTTTTCACCGCTACGAACAGGTCAGCGGAGGAGAGATGCTCCACCGGCAGGGGAGGACCGCTGCTCCGCGGGGGGGCGCTTATAGCTCTTCTCTCCCGGGTCAGTTTCTTGAAATACGCCGAGAAAACTTCCCCACTCGTCGCTGCAGCTGGAGACTCCTCCGCGTCTCCGCCGCTCGGGTGTCCGACGGTGACCATGAGCGTCCCGGACACAAGCAGACAGCTGACCGCGGCGGCAGCGGCACTGGAGAAGTACTTTGGTTCCCTGGCGGGTTTCCACATCGTGACAGAGCGGAGGGTTTCACAGAAAAACATCTGAGAAGCTCTTACATCGAGTTTACAACATGTCCACGGTGCTGACACAAAGCCTCGCCGACTTCAGATTCTCCTTCTGTGGACGAACTTCTGCTGAGCGAGCTGCTGGTTTATAACCTCCACCAGTGGGCGGGACGGTGCCTTGTTGAACCAATGAGCGGTTTGAGCGCTCATTGTGGGCGTGGGACATCTGAGGACCACTGTTCACATGGTCACTTCACACACTGACTTTATAAAGAAGTTTCAGCTTGTATAAACTTGTGAAAGAAGCTTATTTTGTGGTGGTGTTTTACAGTTTTTCAGTTTGGCCCTGTGTATGTGGGCACGCAGTGGGATCAGTTCTCTGACAGTGCAACCAATAAAACATCGTCTCTACAGTACAGATGACTAATTTTTTTTGACAAAAAATTACAAAAAATACTATTTCATGCCAAAGTCAAAAAACGGTTCTATAGAAAGTAATTTGGGATTTAGGATTTTAGTATAAATAGACAAACTACACAATGAAAACAAAAGAAGCCTCCAATCAGCTCCACAATGTCACTGAAAAGCATAAGTTAGTGGATAGGTACAAGAAAAGTGAATATACCTTGGAGTACCATTAAATCTGTCAAGAAATGGAAGGAATATGGCACATGTGTGAATCTGCAGGTCGTCCTCAAAGACTGAGTGATCATGCAATAAGGAGGCTCGTGAGGAAGGCCACCAACACACGTGTGACTCCTCTGGAGAAGTGTCAAGCTTCTGCAGCTGAGACGCGACAGACTGTAAACACATCAAATGTTGGGGTTTGATGATCAAAAGTTTAATTCTGGTCTCATCAGACTGTCGAACCTTCTTCCAGTTGACTTCAGCGTCTCCACGAGTCTCCTGACTGTGAGCTTTTTTTTCCTCTCTTGCTTTAATTGCTCATCTGTTGCTATTTGTGTGGGTGGAGACTACATTTGGGAATCCTCTAAAGGCCTAATCAACGTTCACCTCCAGTAATATTGGGGTTAAGCATGACTGCTGTACCAGACTTTGTTTTATGACAGTAACCCATCACACAGCACGGGCACTGAGAGTTACTGAAGATGAAAGCAGCACTTTTCCTTGTCAGAAAACAACATGCCTCGAGTTCCTTCGTGTGGAAGCCTGGTGGGTCGTTCTCCAAGTAGACAGATGTTGAAAAAGACCGTGACATCAGAGTGTGTGTAGTGCTGCCAGCTCCACACACACACACACACACACACACACACACACACACACACACACACAGGTTGCCAGATCCACCAACCATTTGAGGAATGCTTCCTCTCTCATAATGTGTGGTTTGTCTGTGCTGCATATCTGTGCTAATCCCTCATGCAAAGTCAGTGTAATATTACATTTTAGAAAATGTGCAAACAGCTCAACAAGACTGTGAGTCCATTTGGGAAGTGTGGAGAAAAACATAATCAGTGTTATGAGGTATGTTGAGGATGGTAAAGATTCACTGCAGAACAACACAGCTGCACTTAATAAAAAAAAAAGTTTAATTCAACATTGAGCAACATTAAGTCCACATTGTAGTTTTTATCAGACTTTCAGCTGGATCGCATGGAGTTTACTTTGTTGCCGTGGAGATGAAAATGCTGACACACATGCTCCGAAAAAAGCAGTCAGATTTGAGTTGAGGCTGAGAAGTTAGTAAAGTCCTCTGTGCTTGATGAGAACTGTGTGATATAGTTGAAAGCTCTGTAAAGATCTAGCATTATTTTAGCATTTAGCATTTTATTTTGTCAAACTACTAATTCTAAGATAAAAAACACATGATCATTAGTTCACATCCTCTTAAAACCTGAAAGATAAACAGCGTTTCTAAGAATGATTTCAACTGATAGTGTAGTTGATAAATAATTGCTGTAAGCTCCTTAGCATATTCTTCTAGAGTCACCAGACTTTAAAACTTCAGACTTCTAAGTATCATTTCCACATGCAGCGGTGGATAGTAACTAAGTATGTTTACTTAAATACTGTACTCTAGCTACTAGATACTTTTCAGATTCAAGCACAATCATGATACTTTATTGAACCCCTGTGTTAAATTCACAGGCTACCCAGTAGCACATAAAGTAGTTGAAATTAAAATGATCAGATCGAAAACATATCATCACCAAAACACATGAGGTGTAAATAAGCTCCGTAGAATAAAATGTGTGTTTGTGTGTGTTCTAGCAGTGTGGAGGTGCAGTAGTTAGCACCAACACTGCACAACAATAAGGATCTGGGTTTGAACCAGCTGAGTGGTGAGGAGTTTGTGTCATAAGGGTTTTTCTCGGCTGTTCTAGTTTCCTTCCACTGTCCAAAAACATGAAGGTTAGGTTAACTGGTGCCTCTAAACTGGCTGTAGGTGTGGATATTGTGTGTCTTAACATGTGAGTGCTGTGATAGACTGGTGACCTGTCCAGGATGTACCACACCTCTCGCCCAGTGTGACCTGGGATTGGTACCAGACGACCTACTGCACTTCTTGGGACGCGTAACACACTGATGGGCAGATGAGGACTTGCACAGTATCTCACACAATCCACCCACCAGTTAAAGTGAGTCATCAGACATCCTGTTCATTACTGATAAAGATCTAAGTAATAAACAGACATCATTTATAGAAGGTGGCTTCAGAAAGGATTCTCAGAAACACTATGATTCAAGATTCAAGATTCAAAACACTTTATTAATCCCAGAGGGAAATTATTTTGGCATGTTACAGCAGCTCTCCGTTCAAACAGAAAGAAAGAAAGAAAGAAATACTAAATACTCAATTTACAGAACAAAAATAAGTAATATATATGTGTACCTGCATGGACACTTACACCAGTATACATCAGTTAGAAGTGTTTTTCCTGCAGACCTTTCATAACTGGTGTGGGTGGATGTGTTGCTTTCACATCTGAGTGAAAGTCTGTGCAGAGTTTGTATTGTAAACAATCACTCGTACAAAGTTAACACGAGATAGCGGAGTGCTCTGTACCTGGTTCTGGGAACGTCCAGACGGCACAATTCTCACCTCTCCCATCTTGCAGGTCCAGGTGGATCTGCCTCAGATCGTCTTGTTCATTGTAGCATCTAGCTCACAGCATTACAGATAAATTTCACAGACCATATTTTCCGTATTGAAGAAGCTTGTTGCCCACTGAAACAGTGGCTCAGTGTGTGTTTTAATGCTTTAGATTGACGAATAAACTAAATTAAGTTCTGGATTAACAGACATCAGTTATTATCAGTTAGGAGACACAATTCATTGTTGGTTTTAGTGTGTGTGTTGGATTTGTTGACATTTACAAAAATATAGCCTATAAAATCACTTGCATTATCTTTAAAGAGGTCACCAAAATGATTGCAGTTCTCTCTGAGGAGGACGTGAATGTCTCTACCACGACAGTTCGCCCAGTAGTTGTGCAGACATTTCATTCAAAACCACAAATGTCAGCTTTGCGGTGGTGCAAGAGGAAAAGTCAAGGGATGATAAAATCATTAGGAACCACAACATTCATTTCAACAACAATTGTTCAACACAATTAACAGTCTAGAAGACATTAATTAAACATTAAATTAAGAAAATAACAACACATTATCGTTAATTTTGCTGTGTTCTTCTATCCACTCACCCCAGCCGTTCGAGGCAGATGGCCGCCCACCCTGAGCCTGGTTCTGCTGGAGGTTTCTTCTGTTAAAGGGAGTTTTTCTTCTCCACTGTTGCCGAGTGCTTGCTCAAGTGGGATTGTTGGGTTTTCTTTATAATTTTATATGTAGTTATATTCTGTAAGGTCTTTGAGGTCCTTGAGATGACTTTTGTTGTGATTTGTTGTCTTTTACAATGACACTTCTTTGTCTTTCTTTCTTTTCTTCTTGAACCCACAAAAACTACTTTATGCAGTGATTTTATCAGAAGTGCTTTACAGTTTACCCTACACTGTCTCATTCACATACACACACTTGCACACCAACAGCAGCCAGCTACCATGCACAGTGTTAGCTTGACCATCTGGAGCAAATTCAGTGTTTTACTTGCTACTAAAACAAATAGTGGTATGATTAAATCTGTAGTGTGACTTTTGGCCAAAACTTTTTGGTTTTGGTTCTGCTCTTCTTATCTTATGTGAAGCAGATGTCCTGCTCTGCAAGTGATACAAGGGAAGCGCTGCTGATAATTTAAAGAAACAGACACAAGTTGAGACAGAATCAACAAGAGATGAGCAAAACCAGACCTCTCATTATATCTTCTCCTGTCTGCCGTCGTCATAAAAACCTCTTTATTCCTTCTTTTAAAGTCGAGACAGGTTTGCTACCTCCACTTTCATGCTTCTGCAGATCCTGCAGAGCTCAACAGCTGACCCGCACATGCACTTATACACAGGGCCCACTCTTTAGGATGGCTTTAATTTCCTCTGAAACCATATCAGTGCAGCCACAGTGTGATCTGAAGTTGTGCTAATGTTTGTGAGTGAGTTTCTGGAGAATGTTGTGGTTCATGAATGGATCTGGATTGAATAGTCTCTATTTTTAGTCTTGTCAGAAGCTGTGTGTACGTTTATGTGCTGATCTCTTTTGACTGTGTGTTTAGAGCAAAACAATGGTTCTCTGCAATAACATATAAGGATAGTAGAGCTTAATACTGAGATTCTGTCTCTTTCTCTTTCAGCTGCAGAAATCCCCTTTGTATCTTCCCCTAGATTAACCCCCCTCTCTTCAACTTCTACTCCTCAAATATCCCTCTTCTGTCTTTGTTTTGCCTCCCTCCTAGTTTTCTCCTCTGTTGTTTCATCTTGTAGTCAATTTGTTGCAGGATTCAGAGTGCAAGGTCACAGTTTTCCAAGCCTCAAGTTGGGACTTTTCCCCCATTTCCTCTCACTCTACAAACTCCACGCACATGCACAAGCCGAAAAAAATAACAAAAATACCGCCAAAAAGTCTTGAGCTTTCAAGGTCACTTTCATCTCCATGATTAAATTAATTGACACTCCACTGCTGCTTGAATGCGGTTATTCCAGTGTAAAAAGAAACTGTAGGGTGTGTGATTGCGAGTGGGAAGGAGAACAAACAGCAAGAATGTTTTCCTCATTTCTTCTTGCCAGATCGAGGGATCGCTCTCAGACCACATCTAGAGGAGGAGAGGAGGGAGGAAGCAAGTGATCGGGGGTTGAGGGGGGAGAGGAGAAGAGCCAGTTAGATATGTCCCTGGTCGCAGTCTGGGACGGAGCTTTGTGGCTATCGTGGCGTCAGTCACGGTTTCAGGGGATTCTGGTTCACAATGTGATACTGATTATGCTTCTCAGAAAAAAAAACATGAGGATCAGGAAACAATTCATCTGCCTGTGTATTTGTGCCTGTGTGTAAACTTAAAAGAGATCTGTCTTTGGAGTAGACTTGAAAGGTGGCTTTGTAGCTTTTAGCTGGAGGACAGGCGCCGTAATCAGCTTGGATTCACAACACACTACAGTGGATTGTAATGGACAGCCAGAGTAACATCAAGAAAAAACTTGTCGAAGTGTTTCTCAAACCATTTCTGCAGATTAATCCAACTCTCCGTTCTCGAGCCTTTAGGTTCAGTATGCACGGCTGAATTAACAATTGGGTAAAGTGAGCAAATGCCAGAGTTTGCAGAGCCCTAGAGGCCTAAAAGCTTTAAGTGTACTGTGTGTACTCGGCTTTTAGCAGCAGCGTGGCTCCATGAACGGCAATGTCAACCTGTCCTTTTACTGCTATTGGATGAGTTTCTGTGAAGCTTTCTCAGACATTCATGGTCTACAACGATGTATCATACAAGAATCCAAACTGTGGCTTTGACAAGTCCCAACAACTATTGGATGGATTATGTGTCTTCATACCAAATGAGAATCACTTAAAACTGATCACTTAAATCTGATTTCCTTCAGTGATTATGTAGAAAATCTTTCTTTTCCAGTATTTTCATTTCATTTCAAGTAGACATTCTGGGCAGAAAGCAAACGACATGTGTTTTCCTTTGTTATTGGTTTTAACTTGCCAAGTAAAGTAAAGTAAAGTAAAGTAAAGTAAAGTAAAGTAAAGTAACTTTAAGGTTTTTGTGTTGACACGTGCACATGGTTTCTATTGTTTCTATATGTATTTGTAGTATTCTACCCTACTCTCATATTTATTATACTAAGAGTTAACTGCAATATCAGTTAAAATCTATTAACGGATTTCATGTTATTTTCTGACCATAATGTACTTCCTGTATTTTTCATTTAGCACTGCTGTTGTTTTAACAGAAAACAATTGTTTTTCGGTGTCAAGGCCAAGCAGTGAGAAACAGACAGACCTTTTACATGGAGCACACATCGCTCAGCTCGTATCACTTTTTTCACTCTTTGTTGCCTCTATTTTTATCTATCCTGCTCTTTGTTCTTGTTTCTCTCCATCCACTCACTTTTTTCAAGCACATTCATTACCATATCCCCTGTCTGCACTTCACAATCTCTCTCATTCTGTGCCATGCTGCAGATACTTTCCACTGTGAACCGTTGAACAGAGGAGGGATGCATATTGTGTGCATGCCAGAAGTTCCCTGTTCACTGCTTGTGTTTCACATCATCTGCCTGTTTTCATACTGTAATTCAATTAAAACCACATTAAGAGTGAAATATGTGTGTGTTTTGAATGTGAGACCTTCTGTTTCTTCTCTTGAATAAATAAACTCACAGACAAGAAAAAGTTACTTTCACCATACGGAATGTTTGACAATTTCCAGTATGTGTGTGGGGGTGTCTCTGCAGGCTGTGAATGTGTGTGTGCAGCTACAACAAGCAGTCTTGTCATCTTAACTGGGATTGTACAGTCATGTGCTTCTCATTAAAATACTTCCCTCCGTTTTTGGATAAAAGGACAGATACTGCATAGTGGATATGTAAATTAAAAAAAAGGGCAGTATGTGTGTGTGTGTGTTATTGTTGGTTAAAGTATTAATGAGCTTGACTTATGTTTCAGCTCAGCTCGAATAATCAATTGTGTGAATAATGCTAAAGGCTGACATGAAGTAATATGGGTAAAAGTGTGGTAAGGTTGTTATAATAATAATAATAATTATAATGATGATGATGATAAAAATGCTCAGAGCCACATATGTTTCCAGACTAAAAGAAAATGAGACATAATCACATGACTAATAGAAAACTAGAATAAATCTTCTTGGATGACCTGGCAGCTACTTACACAAAGCTGATTAACTTGGACCATGTGAGTCCATTAAATGATATCACAAATGCACATGCACCCAGGGCGTGTGTGTGTGTGTGTGTGTGTGTGTGTGCATCAAAGGTGCCTCCCAGGAGCAGTTGGAGACAGTGTGTGATCTGTGAGGAACTGAAGCGCAGAATCACTGATCACAAGATTTTCACAGAAGTTAACTTAATGAGTCTGCTGTGTATATTGTGTGTTACATGGTGTGTGTGTGTGTGTGTGTGAGTGTCTCAGAGGCAAAATGGCGCAGTTGAAGTCAGAGACTGACAGATGTGAATTTGAAAAGCTTGCTGATGTGTTGAACAGTCTGATGAACGGCAGGAAAAGCGCGAGGAAAATCGCTGCTCCAAGGCCTTAGGGTAAAAATCTCCAGTCCTCATATTTATGTTTTGAAGCATTAATTTCTGAGAAACATTTTTTCCAGAAACAAAGTGTGTTTACATTCACACTGGGTGTTTGGAGTTTTTGTGTTTGTGAACATCACATCTTGATTTCAGGAAATCTAACCCCAGATTTGGCTGCTAAGGGGAAGTGGAATTAGAACTTAAATAAAAAATAAAGTTGATATGTTGATATAACATAATGCCAAAATGCACTCTTCTTTTTCACCCTATTTTGGTCTCCACCAGCCCCTGAAGGAAAAAGCAGCTGCTAAACATTCCACTATGTTCACCAACTGCTAAGTGTGTCCACTGCTTGGTACGTGGCAGGTAGTGTACGGCGGACTTTTAGAGAAAACAGCTGCATGTTGCATCTGGAAATGACAGTGATGATAACATTCAGTACTCTTCTTCAAACTACAAACCAAGAAGAGACTCTGGAGATTTTTAAATGTGAAACACTGCATTATTCAATTCAATTCATCTTTATTTGTATAGCGCCAAATCATAACAAAAATCATCTCAAGGCACTTTACATAGCAAG
>JAUMHL010000001.1:5210329-5224399 GCA_032362345.1 Sandelia bainsii | reverse complement strand
GAGGAGAGAAGGTGGGGGTCGTCAACATATTCACTGGTAAAATAGGGGTCCCTTGGGAAAAAGGTTGGGAACCACTGTGCTAGATCTTCATTCTGCTGTCCTACTAGTCATTTTAGACAACTGGACCCTGTGTGCTGTGCTGTCTTAAACTTATGAATCCTTTATATATACCCACTGGCCACATTATGTTAGGAGACAAATAATAGGGGCAAATAATTAGAAACTCCTCTTGATATAATGCACCCCAGTATGACTCCACCACCTACTATAACCTCAACAATAAACATGTTGTAGAATTATCACCTTTCTGACAGATTCAACAAAAACAGGGAAGTTATAATCTTGTAAAAGTGTGGCAGAGCTACATTAGATTGTACAGGTGTGCCTAAAAAAGTGGCCAGTGAGTGTATATCTAATAATAATAATCAGTGAAGAGTTTATTTGTTGGTTAAGCTCCTCACACGGCCCCGAAGAAGCCAACCTTTAGACAAAAAACTCATATAATTATAACATCAATTATAATAATATCAATGTAATGTTCTCACAAGCATGAAGCCAGACAGCAATATGTTTGTGTTTGTTTTGTATGAGTGATAAAGGTGCGCCACATGAATATGTCGGGATGGAAAGAGCTGACACCTTTCTGTTAGTGTGAAGTGACAGTGACACACACACATGGTCTTATCTTATCGCTGAAGTACAAACAGGCCTGCAGCTGAGGTGTGTCGCATCAGTCTGACACCTACAAATCTCCACTCAGAAACTTGAACCAATTATATGTCACACACACATAACACACACTTGTGCTTTTTATCTCACATCATATATTTCTATGTATTTTGTTTCTCTCATTGTATTGCACCACTCTCATTTTAATAGTAGAAAGAAATATGCAACTAATTTATTTCCTCTTCAAAGTTACACTACAAACTAAATCTATGTTTTCAGTATCAAATGTTGTTGTAAAAATTCTTGTTTTTTTCAGACCTGTGAAAACATGTTTTTAGGTTGGTAAAAAAATAATCTGGAGGAAAGTCTTTTGGGAACAACTGGAGCCAGATAAGACAGTTAACAGCACAGAGACTGGAAATAGCACAGAAAATCTATACAACAAAGTGTGAAAAGTGCACATTGTGATGTTTTTGGGGCTGTACATGCTGAAGGTGCAATTACAGGCTACACCCTGCAGCCTGTAATTCCTCAGAAAACTGAGATATCAGACACACAGAGATCATTGTGCCTCATGGAGGCAGTGGAAGGATTAGTTTGGGTTAGGGGAAAGGTGTAGCATGAGCAACAAAACCCTGACCACCTTCTGTGGCTGCTTTCGGCCAACCCCTTGTACGTTGTAGTTTTCTCCAGGTAGCGTACATCCCATTAACACTACTGTTTGCTGTCCATAACGGTTCTGATGACACTCTACTGATGACTATGTAATAAATAGTGGATAGATTTAGACTCTGAATTTAGACTCATAAATTAAATAGACTTAAACTCATATAAAACTCATAGAAATTGGTTATACGTATAGTACGGTGTAATTTCACAAAACTGTCCCGGTACTAAAGGAAGAATTTATTTTTTCTCTGCTGTTTCCACCTACTGTGCTTTCAGTCTTTATGCTAAACTAATAAGCTTGGCATGCTACAGTAGCTTTAGTTTAATAACTTGTGCAAATACACAAATACCATCACTGAAGAGAAACAAGAAGCCTGGTAACATCAGTCAGTGGAGCATCTTAATCTGAGGGTTGTGGGTTTGAACCTCACATTGGATGCAGAACTGGGCGTCTGGAGCAGGTCGTCCACTAACTGCAGTGTCGGCTGTTCAACCTCCAGCTTCTCCTGTTAATGTCAAAGTGTCTTTGGGCAAGATATCAAACCCCAAGTTGCCTCAGCATCTTAAAATACTGCGTGTTCATCTGTGTGTCCTGAATTTCTCCATGAAGATCAAAAAAGTAAAAACTGTACAGAAGATGATTGATTAAGTCTCATTAACCCCTGTAGATGTAGGTGCTGCATTCAGAATTAAACTTAAAACAAAGAAAACAAGTGGAAAGCGAACTAAATTCCAAATATGCTCAAACACAAACTACAAAATTTTTACTTTCTAATTGAAACATGTTTTTTAATGTAAATCTTAGCTAAAGGGATGCAGACTGGATAGGATACAGTTGGTTAAAGTGTCATCTAACACAACAGGGACTGACTGCCAGAGTGTGAGAGTGACGATGTGTGTGTAATCTCCCAAGGGAGACCAAATCAAATTGAGGATAAGTGATACCAAAATAAATCAGAACAGTGTCTCTTGTCACCAGTGAGTCATCGTAGCATGAGAAGAGCAACTCTCACACACACAAAAAATGGCTGGCCTTACAGTGCAACACTTTCCACTGACACTGATAAGAAAACATCCCGAGGGACAGTGAATCATTTTTAACACTGATTTACCACTTTGTGCATGCATAGAGCCCCCCAAACGGAATCCATATATGGTTTTAATTCTCCTCAGGACACAAAGATGTCAAGAAGAATCAGTGAGAGTCCATCAAAGAATGACTTTGAGCTTTAGACCAGATCCACAGCTAAATCTCTGGACAGATTAAACTAATCTACACTGACCCTGAGACCATATCTGGAGTTTGTTCCAGGCACTTTACAGTCCTTTAGAGAAAAGCTGCTCCAATCCTCTGAAATACTTTGCATGTTTCTATTTGCCTTGGAGAGCGACATGCTTTTCCCACCTGACTCCTTAAAGATGGAGATGAAGACAAACTCGGTGTCTCTCAAAGTCTCTCACACCTGTTGGTATTCGCTGCTGGACATGTATAAGTTTAAATGTGACAGAACCTTTCTCACCACTAGATGGTGATATAGACTCTTTAGGCTATTTCATAGCACATCTCGCTCATGAACTGAAAGGTCTGTTTATTGATTTTTTTGTGCACTTTTTTGCAGCAGTTGCACAAAATATTGATCATGTTTTATTGCAATACCAAATAGATCTCTCATTTAGGGACAAAGAATGGCTCTGACTACCAAATTTAATCATTTGAGTAATGTTGTTAATGTGGCAAAACATTAAAATCAGTCAGATGCAAATAAACCTTCTCAATATTAAAATAACTCTGTGCTTCTATCTGCAAAAGTCCTCCAGGTGACATCATCTGGAGATTTTCAGTTCATTTGATGTTATGTGGAGGAGGGCAGGTCAAACAGAAACCTTCTTATACAGAAAACCTGCTATGTTGGTCTAAAACTGACCCTTCTGTAAGACACTTCTGTGAATTTCAAGATTCAAGATTCTTTATTTGTCACATACATAGTTATACAGTGTACAACACACAGTGAAATGCATCCAGCCGCTCTTTTTTATAGACTGTGCAAACCTTACAAATTCCCAATTTAAGTTAAAAAGGCGTTATTAAGCTTTATAAAGTTACAAATTTACACAGAGCAAATTTACACTGAACAAGCTAAACGTAGAGAGACACTTTACTATATTGTAGGTAGAGTGAGGTTTAAAGTCTTTCTATGAATCCAGAACCATAGGAAGCGCATCAGACTCACTCTAATGTTTAACAATAATTCTAGGACTTAATTTGTGTTACCGTGCAGATAAAACCGTGCAAACCTCTTATAGTTTATTCCTTTTCATACCCGTAAATAAGTGATGACAATTGTCGAATGTTATGCAATAAGCATTTATTACTAATCTCATACATTTTCAGAATAAGTCTAGCTAAATAAAGTGCAAAGTTAAAACAAATAAATGTGAATATAGCAAAACAAATACAGCAGAAACTGTTCCCTTCATTTTACTGTGTAACATCCATTTAACTATTAAAACAACAAATCCACCAACATTTAAATATGTTTTGAGGTAACCCTGACTGTCTGCAGCATCTCTTTGACTTCATTGCTTTTTTGTGATATGCATATAGTATTAAAAAACAACAACAAACAAATAAAAAAACATTTATATTTTCCATGTAACCATTCTGGGCAGTGAATCACAGTATTAACAGTGTCCTGTGTTTCACACAACAGTGTGCTGAGTTATGATGAAGAATACAAGGAGAACAAGGAAGGAGAAGCCAGCGTCTGCTCGGATGCAGGAACCATTACCTGAAAGAGACACAAAAACCCACATTAGAGATGAGTAAAACTTTCTGTTCTGCCCCCAACTTCTTGATCCCATCTTAACAAACATCAACAATGTGCACGTCTTTCCTTGAAAATGAGATGTTCTTCTAAAGCCACAGTTTCACATTTTGCAACAAGTCAACTAATAAACTGGCTTCTTTTAAATGACAACTCTGTGACATGTGTGTGTGTGTATGTATGCTCTTGTTTGCTACATAAATGATATAATGCTGAAAAACTGAGGCTAAAGCTGCATGAGAACAAAAAAAAGTAAGCTCAACTAACAAACCTGTATTTTTCTCATGATTTATTGTTTGTGTTCTCAAATATATTAAACCTTTAGGCTCCTAACTGAAGTCTGAATTAATGTATCACTGTCAGAGAACGAGTTTCCCTGAAATTGCTGGAATGCACATATCTCTCAAATCCCATCAAGAGCAGGACAGAGGAGCTAATGTCGGACGCTAGGACTTGTTTACCTTTGCTAAGCTATTATATGGCTGGAATGGTAAAGGTCAAACTACGCTTTGAGTATACAATGTGTGGAGTCTGCATGTTCTCCCCGTGTCTGTGTGGGTTTTCTCCTACCATCCAAAGACATTCATGTTAGGTTAATTGGTGACTCTAAAATTGTCCGTAGGTGTGACTGTGTGCGTGAAAGTTTGTTTGTGTCTATATGTCGGCCCTGTGATAGACTGGCGACCTGTCTGGGGTGTATCCTGCCTCTCGTCCGAAGACAGCTGGGATAGACTCCAGCACTCCCGCGACCCTTACGAGGACAAGCAATTAAGATAATGGATGGATGGATGGATGTTTTTTTTTACTGTAAAACTCAGTCAACATAAATAATGGAGATTTCTATACTTCCATGCTGCTCCATCAGCAGTGAACCTCGTCTCTTTATCCTGAAAAAATCTTCATATTCATATTCATAATCATAATGAAAAAATATAGTTTCACAAACTTCTCTCTGGCTGTTATATTATTGTCTTATTCTACTCTTTCTCAATCTCAGTAGGATTAAAGTTTTTAATAAAAAAATAAAAAAAATAACAATAATGATAATTTGTTTCCTGAGGATTATTTTTACACCATGCTACTTTTTCAATAGGCACCTTTGGTGGTAGAAGAAGTTGCTGTGCTGGTTCCAGAGCTGGTAGTAGTAGCTGCAGCAGTTGTAGTTGATGAGGAGCTGTTATCAGGGCTAGCCAAACCTCCCACAAGCCCCAGGCCCAGGGTATCAAGCTGTACCTGGTACTGTGAGCTGATCCAGCTCTTTACCAGAGTTTGGTTTTGATAGGACAACAAATCTGGCAAATTGGTTCCAAGAAGACTTTGAACTTGACTAACAGTCAGGTTCTAGACAAAGAGACAAACGTTGTATAGTTATTTACAAATAAACACACAATTACTTTCTAATCCAACAGGACATAAACACAAATGAATATGCTGGATACAACTAAACAGTCACTAAATATACATGTATCAGACAGTAACAGCTGAAACAGATGACTTTACATGTACTTCCATTTTTTTCTGTTCCAAATGTCTCCAGACACTGCTAAAACTTTCTAAATGACAATTGCACACACACACCACTGACCATTACAACACTGGGAAGCAGACTGGTGAGGGTAGCTAGGTCCATGTTGACATTGGAGCCCACCAAACTCAGGATGTAGGATAAATTTGCGCCACCTGTAAACAGAGAAAGAAATGAACACTGAGTTTTCTGTCTACGAATGTGTGTTTTGTTTTTTTCTCAAATTCTTTTTTCTGTATGTGGTATGGATTTGTGAGTGTTCGCCTACTGATGTAAGGTCGTGTAAGCTGGTAGGAGGTTACAGGGGTAGTTGCGCGTGTGGTTGCAGTAAACGCCTGTACTGCGATGTTGAATAGTGCAGTCTGTTTCTCTGTAGTACAGTTGGACACGTTCAGGGCACCGGCCTCTCTGCAGAAAACACAAAAACACAGGGTAAGAGAAGAGAAGTGACATGTGTCAGATGTTCCTTATTACATTATGTAAAAATAAAATAAAAGTTTAAGGTCTGATTGTAGGTAACACATGGACACAGCAACTGTGTCGGAACTTTTTTGTGCTTTTGTCATCAGAATTATGACAAATTTAATAATGACTCTTTCATAATAATTTTAATAATAATGTTAGTAGAACAACAAGGATGATTCATTTGTGTTGCTGTACATCAAAGAAATTTGGGTTAAAGATCAAACAAGGGAGTTTCAGCTTTTATTTGGTGCTGTGTACACACACACACAGAGCTCTGACTTCTTACTTGAGGCTTTGTGGAGAAATGTTCATCAGAACACTAAGGTCCAGCGAGCACAGGTTGACTCCGATGGCGTTGAGCTCCGTGCTGCCGAGTTGGCTCCCTGCATTACTCAGATACTTAGAGATGATAGCATTCCCCTGAGTGAGAAGAAACACAACATGATGAGAAACACACAAGCGCAGACTATAATCACACACACACACTTAACCTGCTAACTTTGTTTGCTCACCAAGCTCGGGTCCCACGGTCCGTTCGCTGAGGACATCAGAGCAGAGAGGGTGTCGATCTGAGTGATATTCCACAGCTTGATGTTGTCAATTGTGGCCACACGAGACGCTGGGCCTAAGAGCTGAACTTGATATTCTGGGATGATAGCGAAGGCTCCATAAGCCTATAAATATATGATAAATCAAGTCAGAGTGTGAGTTAGTTAATTATTGGACCCTCCTGACCTCTCCAGCCTCTGGGTAATCCTTACATGGGTCATGTTAATTAACTAATTATATATCTAGCAGTTCTTGTGGTATGCAGTTGGTGTGATTAAAAATGTCAATAAATTAAATGATTGTGAAAAAGTTAAGTTTTATAAGATATTTAATAGATCTTTTGGTGAATTTGGTGAAGACTAGAAGAGTAAAGTAACTAAATACATTTGTGCTGTAGTAAAGTACAGTTTTGAAATACTTGTAATTGAGTATTTCCATTGTATTTTACTTTTACTCCACTATAATTCAACAAGAAATATTGCACTTTATACTCCACTACCTTTATTTCAATACTCACTAGTTACATTACAAATAAAATCCACTGATAAGGATTAAAATACCTGGCTGTACATAAACCAATTAAAATTGGCTCCACCTTCACCAACCACAACATTAGATACACATTGCATAAAACTTTTAATACTTTTTTGGTACTTTATGTGTTCACACTAATCAGTATTTGCTTCGGTTGCTGCCAACTAAAGGGTTAATTTCTGAAGAGGAAAATTTATTCTTTTTAAGGTAAATTAGGAAATAAAGTTTCTGAAGTTGTTCTCTCCTTGAATCTGTAGGTTAATTAATGATCATGAACATAAAGCCCCAGTAAACAAGATTTTGTTTTTTTTATTTGGCTTCCCCTGCAAGTTCCTAAGTGCATTCACCATCGTCATAAATACCAGGCACGCTTTGCGTTGTGACACACAATGGACCATGTGATCCTCCCACTCCACCCCAGGCGGCCATCTGACATGGTGACTGTACTGAATATGTCTGTAGTAAAGTTATTAATGCAGAAATAATTTATTTCAAGCACAGTGTCAATGCAAAAATCAACAAAATCTGCTATGTTGGCCCACATGCCACAACCCCCTACTACTGCTTGGCCCCCGGGCAGAATATGGCTTTGAAAACTGCCCGAGAATGCACATGCATACATAGTTCACGACATAACTTGGTTATTACACTGCTGATGGTTTCTTTGCAGGAGTTGTGTTAAAATGTGTTCCCTTTATAAATTTTAGAACACTTGAGTACTGAGTTTGTGTACTTCTGAAACCCTGCAATCACATACTCACAGCCTGCTGCTACCTACCTCCTGCAGCTTGCTGAGAACAATGCTGAGGTAGTCCAGCTGGTCCACCTTCTGAGTGATGGCAGCCAAGTTGTCTTTCACGCTTGCGGCGGTGAGGCAGCAGTTAAACTGGTTTATGTCGTAATAGTTGAACGGGAACGTGTCATCGCTGATGGTGACTTGGGTGATTATTCCCACAGTGCAATTACTGACTAAAACACATAAAAATAAAAACAATTAAAATAGTACATTTATGAAGCAAAAATGGGCAGAGCAAATGATAGAAAGAGAGAGAGACTGACCTGTTGATCGTTTTGACCTGTTGATAACAGAGAGTCTTATTTGTGCCTTTAAAGTTCGCCTCTTCTGTTGACTCACTCCGTTGCTTTGAATAACATTCAGGAAGTACTTCAGGAACTGCTGCTTTGTTTTCTGCTCACAGGGATAAAACAAGTGCATGATGTTTCACAAAACAGACTCCACCAACGTCAATCCAACACCAAACACCTCATCCACTAAAGGAAGACCTCCACTTATTCATGAGTTACTCACTTGGTCAAAGTTTTTATAGAAGGTCGAGGTCAAGTACAGCGGCAGCATCCCGAGGTTCACCAGAGTTTGTCCGTTCCATGTTGATGGAGCTCTGAAAAAACAGCATAAAAAGTGTGTTGCAAACTAAAAATGAAACAATAACCCGTGTTTCAAACAGAGATATTCTGCTTGTAAGAAATAACTTAGAAAGGACATACAATTAATATGTGATTTGATAAAAAAAAAAAAAGAGAAATAAAGTGCTGTATTGCGGGTGTTCACGTACCCATACTGTGTGTTCCCGCTCAGCAGCATGGTTTGAACAGCAGCTGCTTGAGCGTTAGTGAGGTCTGGGCAGCTCTTGAGAGTTTCCAAGATGTACGGGTCGGAGTTCTGGATGTAGGAGCCGTCCAGAGTGCAGCACATGTTTCCCAACACCAAGATATTGTCCTTAGTCAAACTTGCGTTTGTTATACCCTTAGAAAATAAAAAGGAAAAAAAAAATTAAAAAAAATTAATTCTTCAAAGAACAGAAGTAAAAAACATCTTAATTGGAATAGATTTTCATTCATAGTGCTGAAACTTAAATAGTGTTTTTAAACCATGTTTTACACTGAAACATTTATTTTTAATTGTTTATAAAGTAGTTTTATGGTCGGTTAAATCCAGGAGTATGGTTTGATTTATCATATAATTAGACTCATAACTTAATACAATCTACAAATCCTGTAACCTACAAATCTTTGGAAAGTGGTTTTCTGTAACCATCTTGAATTTTCTGTAAGCCATGGAATCCTGGACTAACTTAAAGGGCAGGTTCACAACTTTTGAACGTCGTAAAACAATAGTCATGTGCTCATATGAACATTGCATAGTGTTTTGTTTACTGCAATCATTCCTCCTTTTCTTAGTGTCCCAGAACAATGTAAGTCACTGGGGACAAATCACTTACAATAAAAACAAATGTCTTTGACTCAATTATCTGTCTGTCAGTGTGCAGCGACAGCATTAATCAAAGTAAATCTGCCCTCCTAAGGATTTCATTTACATTTAATTTCACATAGTGCTACATCAACACTGGGCCATTTCTGAGAAAGACTGTTTAAATTCAGTCTACTCCTACTGCTAGGCTACTTCAGTGTGTAACATGTGTAGAAACTCACCAGGCAGCTCCTGGCATTGGTGAACAGATTAGTCAGTTTGTAGCTGAGGGTGGAGGA
The DNA here is from genome assembly GCA_032362345.1 of Sandelia bainsii. NCBI lineage: Eukaryota > Metazoa > Chordata > Actinopteri > Anabantiformes > Anabantidae > Sandelia > Sandelia bainsii. Next base: position 5,214,655 of record JAUMHL010000001.1, on the reverse strand, counting down.
GAAGACGGAGTAATCTGCATTTGCCAGCTGTTGAAAATAGGATCTGCAGCTGGCCCGTGGCACCAGAGAGTAACTGTAAAGAGAAAGGGGAACAGTAGCTCAAACAAACTGCTCTGTCACATTAGTTAACTAAACTTGTTTTTTAGCTTTAGACACACCAATAAGTCTAAACTCACTCATAATACAGCATCACATCCGGAGGATACAGCGTGAAGTTGGTGACATCTGGATTTCCTTTAATGTAGTTGTACATGCAGGTCAGCTGTGGGTGAGAAAAGCACAAACTGAACCACACATTTGGTGATTTGTATCTTCTAAAAATAAAAACTGGGCTAAACTTAGTCCAGTCTTAACCTTACCAGGGCACATTTATCTCACTCTCTTTGTGTCACATACATACTTTAAACACTCACTCACACACACACACACACACATGCACACTTTGTCCTGGTTTCTCACCTGAGTCTCCACCAGTTGGACCCTTTTCTTGCCGTTCCTCCGACAGGCTTTAACCAGCTGATTGATCTGTGTTGTTTGAATAGCCCTCACTCCGGTGCAGGTGAAGCCTTGCAGCACAGAGGACGACAAACTACACACACACACACACACACACACACAATATATTCTGTATTATGTATATTAAAATCCAGTTGCAGGGATTTTTTTCTGATTTGGTATTCTGTGCTTGTGCTTTAGTGAACATTTCTTTAAAACTCACTTGCTTGGACTTCCCAGCACCGCGGTTGCACTTTCTGTAGCTATTACATCGAAGAATAACTGAACCTAATGGAAAACATATATGAGTGTAATGATGCACAACAGGTCTGTTGGGCACAAATGTGTTTTTTTTCTCCATCGTTGCTGCCTCCTTACCTGCTCTTGTTTCCACGTCTTCTTGTTCAGTGTAACGATAACATTGTTGTTGTTTGAGAAGCCCAGCAGCAGAGATCGAGGGATCGCAGTGGCCATTTGATCTGGTACATCCCGGATGATCACCTCACTGTTGGTGTTCACTGATACAATCTGGGAAACAATAAGAGACGAATGACTGTGTTGTGTAAATAAAGGTAATCAGCATTTGTAGAACCTGTTAGTGTTTAACAGGTGCTTGGAACAAACAATAAACGTGAATTTGATATAGCATCATGGCCACAGGATAAAAAGTTCTCACAAGGAATGCTGGATCTAGCATCTGGCAGACAGTTGTATGCTGATTTTTTTACTTTTACTTCTGCACACAATAATTGACTATATAAATAAAACTGACTTGACTAAAAGGGAGCTCTACATTCATGCATCCTACAAACCCTGTAACAGACATGTAACAGTCAAACCTGAGTAACAAAAGCCTCCTGGATGATCTGTGGACCGGACATCAAGTTCGCCAGGAATGAAGGATTTGTAGCGGCAGTAATAAGCTGGGATCCACTGATGCGGTTAAACACCGCAGCTGGAACACCCACAACGAGAGAGCCCAGCATGAACAGGCTTGAACTGCTGTTGATCTGGGAAGCAGCATTTGGATAAGACATGTTCACAAACTCACTCTCACATCAAATCTGAATTCAGTGAAACAAACAGTGACAGGCAGCAGCTACCTGCACAAGCCCTGAAGTCATCAGAGCCTGGATAATGGCGCTGGCCTGACCGTAGTCCCAGCCTGACACAGTGCTGAAGGTGCTGAGGGCACGATATAGGTTCGCAGGATTTATTGTCTTGATCTGGCCTGTGGACAAGCCGATGCTTTCGTTGCCGAGGGCAGCTAGGAACATTGCATCCATGCTGTTACCAAGGTTACCCGCTAGAGCTGCAGAAATCTACAATGACAAAAGATAAAATACTTTGTTTTGGAGTAATGAAAACATGTTCATGGTCATAATGTGAACTATGCTCTAAACTCATACTTTCATATGTACAATTATGTAGCCTGAAGTGTTAAACAGTAAAGCATTACTTAATAACCAGCAGGAAATCAGCTTTGATTGCTGAAGATCAACTTGATATTTTGGAGTCAACTTGTTTAATAAAGCTATAGTCAGACAAACTGGATCTTGTACTGGATGTTTGGATATTTTTGTGGAAAATTGTGTTGTGCTATTTACGTTAAATGTCAACACATCCTCATTATGTTAATAGAAAACATAATCTGGTTTCAAGCCCTGCTGGCATAGGCTCCAGCACTCCTGCGACCCTTACGAGGACGAGCGGTTTAGATAATGGATGGATAATCTGGTTTCTAATATGTTTAATTTTTTTGTCTGTTAAAAAAAAAAAGAAAAAAAAAAGGAAACCAGGATCAAACCATGCATTGCATGGAAAAGTCTTTATGTTTCTCCACTTTCTCCTGCATAGGCCTAATTGTCAACAGACTACAGAACTGCTGATGGATAAAATTGTGTGTGTGTGTGTGTGTTTACTACCTGTGGGTCTATGTTTGTACAGACAGTGCTGAGGTTCTGCAGAATGATGATACTTTCATTTGCAGACAGTTGGCTGAATGCTGGACCAGGAGCGGAACACCGGCACACCAGAGGGAGACTGAAGACGAAGAGGGATTAGTTTATTTTGGGGTTTTATGGCTGGAAGGTGAAGCACATTTTATAGGTTTTGACTCACAGCAAGGGGTTGAAGTTGATGTCCTCTTGATAAACAAGCTCGGTGTAGTAGTTGGTGAGGTTGAGAGGTAAAGTAGACTGGTTGAGTAGGGCAATGTTGAGAAGGTCCACTGTGAACACCTGGATAACCTGCAGAGAAGAGGATGGGGTTATAAACACTCACAACATAGGCTGAACATCATGAATCATCAGCTATTTCAATCTCAGTGAACACAGTCTGAGTTGCAGTTTAAGATTTCGTTCAGTACCTGTGCTGATCCAAATGCCTGAAGATCGTCCAGAGTGAGGAAAGACATGAAAGGGCCGATGTACTCAACAAACCAGGCTGTAGAGTTCAGGTCTGGGTTGCTAGAATTGTAACACCTTGGCGGCTCTTAAACAGGGAAATTACAAATATTTCAGTGGAGTGAAGTGAACTTCTCAGGCCCTGAACCAGCAAGATTAAATCACTGAGCGTTAGTTCCCAAGACTTGGGAGAAGGCAGATGTAATTGATTAGAGTTAGGGTGAAGGTGGGGGTCAGGTTAACCATCATAAACACATCTGGTAAGGTTACGGTGAAAGTTACCTTAAAGTTTAATTCTTCAATTAGTCAAATAAATTCTGCTAAGTTTTGTTGAAGGTGCCACATGAAACGCCTTGCTGTGTTTTACATGTGCTGTTCAGTACAGCAGTAAATACTTATTAAGTCAATTAAGCCAATTAGAGAAACTGTTCAGTTATTCTAAAGACTCACCTGATGCATTGAGAGAGAGATAAGTTTTGATGGAGTCGTACACGTCTATCATCATAAAGTCTGCAGAGGTGTAGTTGTGTCTGCCAAGCACCGAGACGCTGAAATAAAACAAAATGAGAAGATTTTAGATGATGCTGGATGTTCATAAATCACATGGACATTTTGATTACAACACATCTCCATTTGAAGCTGGAATATTTATGACAATTGTACCAAAGAGGCTGAAAAACTAGATGGAGAAGAGATGGCAGAAGTTGATGTGTTTGATGTTGTATTTTTAATCCCTTCTCTGTCTCTTTATGTTTTAAAAATGTATAAAAACAGTTGACATGGCTTAAAAGGAAATGATCATTTTTCACACAGTGAGCATTCACATCTGTGTAGAGGATACATACAACTTTTGGAAGGCCAAACACGAGGCGTCGTAGGTGAACTCAGGGCTGATCAGGCTCTTAGTGAGGAAGACCAAGTAGTTCTTGAGACTTTTGTCGAACCAGACGTTGACGTCTGATCTCCTGAAGCTGCTCAGAGCCATGGGCCAGACGCACAGCAGTGTGACCTCTCTCACTGCTGCTGGGAGAGACTCCTGTGGTGAATATACATAGTGGTGTGGTTATGTCATCACAAGTCGGGGTTCATCCATCCATCTGCTTATGCACATTTCAAATACAACACATTAAAGTGCAAAAAGTCTCTTTACATTTGTATAACTATAGTGTGTGTTTGTGTGTGCTTGTTACATACGGTCTCCAGGAACACAGGTGTCTGGATGTAGTTGTTGTAGAGCACACACAGCTGTGTACTGCTGTCGACAACACCTGGGCGACTGAGGAACGCCCCAAGATCAGATGGAGGAATGGAGTTCAACAACTATAGAACAACATCAGAAACAAAATCAGTCATTCAATTCAATTCAATTCAGTTTTATTTATATAGCGCCAAATCACAACAAAAGTCATCTCGAGGCACTTTACAT
>JAUMHL010000001.1:5191270-5210229 GCA_032362345.1 Sandelia bainsii | reverse complement strand
AAGATGACTCCAAGATTCCTCACAGTAGTACTCGAGGCCAGTGCTATGTCATCTAGGGTAGCAATGTGATTAGATAAGGTGTCTCTATGGTTTTGAGGCCCAAATTGAATAACCTCTGTCTTGTCTGAATTAAGGAGTATCATCTAGTAGTCATCCTTCTTCTTTTCTTGCTCTTCATATCGTTAGCTGCTTAAAACTTTCTAAATATCTCCTCACCCTCCATATTTTATATCTCTACACACTCACCTGTTGCATTCTGTCTTGAGGCATGAGCGACATGAATGTGGTCAGGTTGGGGAACTGGAATCCCATGAATGAAAGCTGCAGGAAACTGTAGAAACTGTTGCTGTAGTTGCTGCCGTAGCAGCGGAGAGGTGTTGGTCCTAGAATAACAGATCACAAACGAGTTAAGATGTCGAACAAACTTGAATTTGTTGATTTGAAATGAAGCTGAACAGTAAGCTGCGGCACTGCCCATGGATGTTCAACACAATCAAACATACATCAAATAAGTGATATGATTGCAGTAATACATTATTTTGTAATATATTCACCCATGTAAACTACCATAGCCAGCTTTCAGTGTGCTTTTTTACCTCCAAGAGTCTGAATGATGTTGTTGTAGATTTGTGTCTTTGTGTCTTCACTGAGAGACGAGATTACAGAATTCAGATCCCCTACACTGAAAAAAATAAAATAAAATAAAATTAATTTTGTGATATATTATAAAATATTTGCATAATAAAATCACATTCACTGATAACTGACATTTGTGTGGATTTCCACTGAATTGTAACTGTAACTTTAAGAAGAGTCACTACAAATTACTGCAGTCCTCAGGGCTGCAGACATACCCCTGCTGTCCAATACTGCAGTTCCTTCCAGCAAATATTCCAAAGAGCGGTGCAACATGCAGCGGTGACAGATTAACCAGCAGTTGGGGCAGTCGTTTACTGAGCCACAGCGACACAACTGAATCACTCACTGTGCTGTCTGCGAGATTCACACGACTGAACACAACTTGTAACAAGGCTGACCTAACTGAGGAGGGGAGTGTGTTTGTCTGACCCTGCAGAAAAAGAAAAAACACACAATACATACAAGTAAACGCATGTTCTTGTTTGTAAATCATTTGACAACTCACAAATAAAAGGGAAATATAAGTTAAAAAGGAAATATGATATATATACTGTGTTTTATTTGAATTAAGACAATAAATACAATTTCCTGATACCAAACAAAGGCCAGTTATTATCTGAATATTCAGGTTTCTCACCACAATAGCTGAAGAGAAGTCATCGAAGAAGGCAGGGAGAAGCTGGTCGGGGATGAGGCTTGTCACCATATTGACCTGAGCAGGAGAGGCTAACAGGCCAGGTGTGGCGGACAAAGCTGCTAGCTGTCTGGGTGACAGCTGTGACAAGGCTGCCATCTGCATATATTCACACGAACAGAGATGATCAAATCAGACCCAAAAAACAACCAAATAAACAAACATCATAGAAAACGCAGCAGACACAACATAAGAGAAAGTACCGGTGAAAACTGGGGGTAGAGAATCTGCAGGTCTTGGAAAGGTACAACGACAGAGAAACCTCCCAGGTTCTTCTGCATCCAGTCGGCACTGTTTACAGTATCTAAGCTGCAGCTGGGATCTGAACCACAAAAACACACAAAACAAACAACTTTACTAAAGGAAATACTATTGTAGACTAATCTTTATGTGCAATAAAAACATGCAGATTACAGATTGCAGATTAGGTTGTTTTTATGTTAAGAAAACAATTCAGTCACAATAACAGGACATTTTCTTGTACTTCTTAGTCTGTCAACATCTTGTGACAGAATGTGACAGAAGTACAAATGCGGCTAATGAATTACATTAGACTTTTTCTCTGACACTGCACAGCAACAGGACAAACTTTGTTTCCCTTACTAGTGGTGAGGATCTAAAATCGACTCAAAGCTGGAAGGTTATACACTAACTAATTATTATTAACTATAATATTAATTAAAAATCATAAAATAAAATGTACTATGATTTGGAGTCACATCATCTACTGTACATGTGATGTAAATTGTCTCGACTTTTTCCATTTGTCCAACAGTTTTGTTTTGTGCCGTAAGGATTGTTACAGCCTCAAGTGCCATCGCAGACACTCACTCGTGTTGCTGTCATACCTTAACTTAAATATCCTGCCTGTAAGGTAAAGCAAACACATACCTACGGTGTTGGTACCGGTCAGGAAAACCTTAATGAAGTTTGTGTAGACAGACACCTGTCTGGCAAGTGTCATGTTGGGCTGGACACTGCTCAAAATCTGCACACTGATCAGAAATTAAATGAGAGATTTTAGGACATTAGTGCAGAGTGTGATATAAGTGGTAAGATGCTCTCATGAGAAGTGCTGAGCTGCTTACATGAGTTGGTAGGTGCTGCAGTTGAAACTGCTTGAGGCGAGACGTGACAGGAAGTTGGGGGAGACAGCGGGCAGGAATGGACGAAGCCTGACGTTAAACCACAGCAAGATGAGGGACGGATCGTTAAGGTTGGCTGTGCTGAAGCCGTCCAGGCGGAGTTCCTGTATAGTGTCCAGGATCACTGATGCTGCGGGGTTACTGGGGTCCAGTATCTACAACAAGGGAGAGTCTAAGTCAAGTCCAGTCTTAAATTATGCTATATCATCAACATAACGTCAATTCTGTCATTATAAACATAATCTGATGAAAAGGTAACAGCTGCATGTTTCAAGTGGTATTGATTTTCTGTATCTATGCTCTCAACTAAACAAAACAACACCTATAAAATACTGGGGGATAAAATGACTGAATTTAATCAATACATAGATTTCATTTTATTCTATGTGCAATTATTGCATGTCAAACACCTTGAACCATCTTATAAACATTGTACTACCAAAAATATGAATGCTTACACTACACAAGAGGGCAAAGTGGGCTGCTGATTTGTACCTGGTTGCTTAGAAGTTCCAGAGCTCCATTCAGCACAGGAGTAGCTTTGGTCAGGAAAAGTTTCCAGGCGGGTCTGGATCCGGTCGAGTTTGGGGAGCGATTACACTTCAACACTGCTGCCAGATCCTGTGCTGTTAATGCTGATAGCTGTGTAGTGAAAGAATCACAGCAGATGAGAAGCTGAAGTGTCCTAATTCTAGGACCGTTAATTTGAGATGTTCTGACGTCTTACAGAGGCACAAGCAAACTGCTCAACAGAGAAGTCACAGAAATGTCCGTTCATCAGTCCGTGGTCGAGATAGAGCTGCAGCATTGTGCTGAATTAAAAAAAAAATTTTCAGCAATGTATTTGGAGCAAAACTTTGTTAACTCAGAATAATGTGGTTTAAGTTGATGCTTTACGAATCTCACCTGTTCACTCCAGCACAAATGACTGTTTCTGTAGAAGACAGAAATACATGAACTCACATAAAGTGATAATGAACATTTACATATTAAAGTATAGCATAAATACTTTGTAAGCTGTCAGAATACTTACCATTTGCTATGGTGACATTGCCCTTTGGAGACAAAAAGATGAATATGGTTGATTAAGAGTTTGCTATGACAAGACTATAATTTGAATAAAAAAATATAAAAACTACATTTACTTACCTGTCCGCTGTATATGGAGCAACCTATAATAAAAGAATAGATAAATGCATATTACAGTTTGGTATAGTTTAAGAAATACTTAGTAGAAAATTGTTATATTATTGATAAGAGCATTATGATAATGCAACAACAGGAAAGTTAGCTAGTTAGTTTGCACAGAGTCTGCTTTTAATAGAGACTTTTAGCAGTAGACTGTAGGAAATTCACATGATTAATTATACTAATTTACAGCTTTAAAATCCAGATCATACTGCAGATTTAAAGATAAAAGATAATTACGAGGTAATGGACACTGACAAAAAAAAATCAATGTGGTTTCCACATATAGTAACAATTTTGCAGATAGAGACTGAGGAGTGATTGTGAAATTATTCACTGAATATTAATTTGCAGGGTTATTTAGAAAAGCACGTTTAGGTTCTTGTTATTCACCTGCAAGATAGCTGGTCTGTTGATAGATTCTTAATGCCTCTTACAGACATTTCTGCAGTTACAAAATAGTAAAACTAAAACGGAACTTGTGAGTTCTTTTCCTCAACCGAGTCAGTGTTTTGATTTTACTGTCAGCCTGCACAAACTGAATAAAAGACGTTTTCAGAACGACGTTCTAAAAATACATCTCACAAGAACTCAATAAATGAAAGAAAAGATTTGGTTGGCTACTGTTGATGTAACATTTATATTTTTATTTGTCTTGTGTTTAGAGTATAATCCTGACTTGGTTTGTCATTACAAACTGAAACTGGGAAGATATTTGTGAAGTGAAGACACCAAAGAAATTAACAATGTCAATTTTGTATTAAAAAATGTATTTTATAATGTTTTTTTTCCAGCCTCAAAGCTAACTTAGGTGAAAAGTAATTTAAAAAAGAAATTAAAAGTTTAATAAGCTGGTTAAAAGGTGTTTTATACCTCTATGTGTGTTAATATTATTTGACACTTACCTGGTGGTAGGTGCTGAGATATGTTCATCTTGCTGGCGGCGATGGATGAAACTATATCAAGAGAAACTGTCGCCATGGCCAAGTCAAGTTTGGCAAACCTGGAACACCAAAACATGTGAAATTAATATTAGAGTGTAATAATGTGTATTGTAGATTTTTACAGATGTGTTAGATTGGATGAACTCACAGTGTTTTGTATGATGCACAGGAAAGATTTCCCTTGAAATGCAGAAAACAAATATTACTTTTAAGTGGTGCAAAGTATAAACTCTGAATAAAGAGAAGGCACTTTAATGTTTTTACCTGTGGAAGGAACATGACAAGGTAAACCAGGAACTTGGAAAATTGTGTCTTATCAGGCAGCTTAGTCAGGAAATTAAAGACACTATCGATGATGACGTCTTTATCTTGCAGAGTTAAATCATTCAGCACTAGCAGTTCTATAGTCTGCTCCGGAGTCAGAAGTGGTAAGACCTCGAGCTAAAGAGAAGTTAAAAGAAGGGAAACAATATTACTGCTGCTGATAGTAAAATTAATATGCAGTATTAGCCCATTCAACTAGCAGAAATAAAATCTCACAGGGCGGAAGAGTGGGTTGAGATTTAGCAGGTCTCTGAGGGACACGAATGCTGAAAATGGACCCAGATTCCCATTTAGCCACTGTGTGCTGTTTATAGAGCTGTTCACACAGCCTGGACCTGGAGAAGATATAGAAATGTCTGTGAATCCTAACATAGATTTACTTTGAGTCCATCCAAGTTTAAAATTTTAACATTAATATCAAAACGGTCAGAGTAGTTTTAGTCTTGCATATTTTTTGCACTAAGTACCTGAGTTTGGTTGCAACAGGAAACCAAGGATGAAATCCCTCAAGACCACTTTCTGCTGTGTTAAGGTCATGTCACCAAAGTGGAGGATAAACACCTGCAGTCTGAAAGCACAGTCACAGACAGAAGACATCAGTTAACAGAGGAGAGCACATAAAGCTTACTTTACTTTTATAGTATGCATCAGGCATTAAAACACTGAATAGTTTGATAGAATAAAAATTTATCTCTGCTGTTTTTCCAGTGGGATGAAATAAAATAGAAAATGGCCCAAAAGTGACATCAGAAAGTTCATATTGTAACATAGAACTTTATAATGTCCAGTTACATCTCAGTCTTATGTGTCTTGGCTCAGATTTACATGATTTATATTGATGCCCAAGGGACATTGTTGTTGGACAGCTGCACAAAGATGCTGGTGCAGAGTTTCAGTTTCTTGTCTAAGGACACTTCAACATGTGGTCAGGAAGAACCAGGAATAAAACTCTCCATCCTGGGGTTCCTGGACAGATGCCCTACCAGCTGAGACTTGCTCTAGTTCCATCAATCTAATAAGTTTTATTAAGACTCAGCAGTATTTATGCTAAAATTAGTTTGTTAACATATAATTTCAAAAGACCCATTAAATGTTATCGTTACTTCTTAAAACCTTTTGAAGTTTTTTTCCCCCACTGCAATCAAGAAAAAAAAAAAAGGTTTTAAAGTCGATATGGTTAATATGTATGAAAACAGTTTACATTGACAAAGAACTGAAAGACGCTACAAAGCTGTGGGAACTGCAGAGTCAGGTGATTCTCTGTGGGTTTGTCTCTATGAACATGTAATCATGTTCTCAATTGTTAATATAATTTCACTGGTTAGTGGTTAAGCTGTGTACCACGTGACTGCAACCGCAATGTCAACAGTTCAAATCCCAGCCCGTGGGCCTTTATTGTGTGTTTCAGCTTTTCCTGTCTCTCAAAAATTCAATAAACATATTAAAAACATTCACTATGTTGATGTGGGACATAACTGATCAAACTTACTGCAAGTGTGAAAAAAATGGATTATTAGCTATATAGAGAAAGACACAAAGGTGGGCTTCATCCCTGAAAAATGTGTCATTGTTGTGTTGATTGGATTATGTAGTTACACCCACTTATGCAGCTTGAGCTCACACAAGATTTCCCATTATTTTTCAGGGCAACTGAGAGAACATTTCATCGTCCCTTTTAACATGTTAACACACAAAGCTAGCATGTTAACATGACAGTAATATGACCCAAATGTCACATTTACCACCAAGGTTAAAATAATCTACACATCTTAAGTCAAAATACTGTAGATATAAGCATGAAGTTTTAGATAAAGTATATCCAGAAGAGTTGTAAAGGTCACGGCAGTTACTTACATTTGCTGGTACGACTGACAGCTGAGGTTCCTGTGGCTGAGACAGGTCAGAAAGCCTCCTGATGCATATGGCAGGAACGCGCTCAGTCGAGTGGAGAACCATTTCTCAATCACACTGCCGTTGGTCAGCTGCTCATCAGTCAGCATCGACAATCTCATCTCCCCAATCACGTCCAAAACCTCCATTGCTGACCGATCAAGCATGGTCACGGTCTGTGGCACAGATTGATTGATCAAATCACAAAAGATTCTGTTATCTGGAGCCTTCCTCCTTCATGCTTCTTTAAATCGATTTACACATTTTGTACATCTAAATGATTAATTAAAAATTGTGGAGATTTGGAGATTTTAAAAAGCTGCTCACCATGTCAGCCAGGATGTCCAGAGCTGGGTCCAAGACATAGGACAGTTTAGAGAGCAGCACCTTCCAAAGTACTTTGGAGTGGCTGCTGTTTCCAGGCAGGTTACACTCTAACAGGGACACCAGCTGATTGGCTGTGAAGTTCTCCAGCTGGATGTGTGAGAGAATAATAATAAAGCTATTATATTTATTTAACCAATCAGGCAGCATGTTGCATAGAAGCTACTCTCAGAAATAAAACTTTGACTTCACACTTTGACCTAAAATCTTTCAAATTAATCACCTGTGCACATGCATATTTCTCCAGGGGAAAATTGCAGGGAACATCCGTAGATGTGTTCAGGTAAGACTGTAGGTCAGAGCTGTGGATGCAAGCGCAACAGAAAATGCACATCAGTACAGAGACTATTGTAACAGTTTTGACACTTATGGATGTAAATTAAACAAAATGAATACCTGTTGATTCCTGTGCACACGCTTGTGGCTGTGAAAGAGCACAGAAAACAATGTTCTAAAACTCTAAAAACACTTGGTTTAATATGGTGAGTAATAACATGAGACTTAATTGTAGTCTTACCGTTGTACAGGGTTACGGGGCACTGTGAATCATAGGTTTGAAAGAATGTTTTAAGATATCATGCATTACTATCAAAACAACAGCATTAAATTACAATTAAATAGTTTAAATAGAAATGTAAGTTGAGAAAAAGCAAAGAAATCTCACCATGACATTCTGTGGTACACACTCTGCTCAAAACAAACACAGAAAATATGTTAATGTTGTTAACTCTCATGCACACATGATGGGTAGTAAAAATAACACAACAAAAAAACAACAACTTGGCTGCCAGACATATGATTTAATGGTATGTGTTTCTATGTGTGGGTGTTAGACTGACCTGCTGGTGCAATGTTTATCAGGTCATAGATGCCACCCCAGGTAACTGGCTCCATGGTTGGAGGCAGCGATAGTATGGCTCCGTACAATGCTTCAAAACTGACGCATAAATGGAAAAATAAAACATTTATGTAGAAATTATTTAAAGATGCAAACTTCTCCATTTCATATGTGAAAAACTTGGAATAGCAGGAATAGCATCTGAAATTACTCACATTTGTTCGTAGACACTACAGGGCGGATTGACCTGAGAATTAAAAAATAAATTGAAGTTAAATAGGGCAGATAAAAGTTTGGTTAACACTTTGAAATCATAGCATTATAACAAAGCTTTTTACCTCTTTCGCAAGTTGAACCAGGAAGTGCAGGACTTCTGGAAATTGTTCGGGCTTCTTCACCAGAAAGTCAAACACTTGACTGATGACAACATCTTTCTCTGGAGGAATAGGAAGAGGCAACAACAGCAACTCTGCTATTTGTCGTGGAGACAAGACATGAAGAGCCTGCAGCTAAAGAGAAGACCCAACAAAGGGAAGACATTACAGTAACTTCAGGTAAGTCAGTTTTTTAAGTATTAAAACAGTATTGTTCATGTTTTCCAGACTTACTCCAGAGAAATTTGGGTTGAGTTTGTAGAAGTCAGTGAGGGACGCGAATCTTGAGAAGAAGCCAAAGTTGTTTACCACCCATTCTGCGCTTTGATTGGAGAAACACTGGGATTCTGAAACATATATAGTATAAACTCTGTGTCCTGACATTGTTATTCTTTATTCATGGTAGAGAGAAAGAAAAAAAGACTTTTAATCAGCTTATGTGTTTCTAGTGATTGTTCTAAATGAAAAAGGAATAATTACTTTTTTTGGCATGTTTCAACTATGACTTTACTTACCAGACATGTTGTGTTGCAGCAGGAAGGAATAGATGAAGTACTCATAGATACTACGACTATACACGGGGTCAGCATCCATGAAACTCATGTGTTTGCTGAGAGCTTCAACGCTGCACATAGCAGGATAGAGACAAAATAAAAACACTACCACAACATACTGAATTGTTTGTGTGTAAATAAAATAACACTGTCACAGCTGTGAACTCACATGGTTTGGTAAACGGGGCAGGAGAAGTTCTTGGTACTGAGGCAGGAGAGGAGAGCTGGGGGTACGTTAGGCAAGAGGGGCATCAGTTTGATCTGGAACCAAAGCTTGATGAAGTTCGGGTCCTCCATGTGTTGTTCTGTCAAAGACGGAGAGTTCATGTCAGCAAAGATCTGCTGAAAGTCCGACGCCACCTCAGTGATGTTCTAGAGAATAAACAGAATAAGGAAGCAGCAGATTTTAGTTTTTACTGTAATGTATGAACCAGCACACAGACACACATGAAGCAGTTTTCACTAAGCATGTGTGACAGATGGATTGTGTCCCAAAGCTGCAGAGAGACTTCAGCACGAGACATTTTTTTCTTAAAATAAATAGTTTAATACATTATTATTAGAGATTTTACATGATTGTAATTGTGTATGACTGTTAAAAGCTGTGTGTATTATCTTGGTTTGTTAGATTTAGATGGAATCTGCTTTAGTTCCCACATTTTTTGATACTTACAATGATACAGGCAATAAACATGGATTTAATCTCAGTTTATTAATGTTTGCTGATGCTTTAAAAGGTATTGTAAACACTGAAATAAAACAGGCTCATATTTTAGATTATGATCCTTAAAATTAAGCATATACCATTTAAAGATTTTACTTTCAATATTTACAAAGCAAATATAAATCAAAATGAATATAAGAGAAATCAAGATAGTCACCTCTGTGGACAACTCTTGAATCAGTGAGTTCAGATGCTTCGTCAGGTTGACCATTAATCTCATAGTTGTTGCTTCAGACACTGTCAGGTTGGATTGAGCTGCACAGTGCAAAACATGGGCCAGGGTTTCCACTGCGTTGGTCAGCTGGTAGAAAAAATGAGTAAACAACAAGTTCAATAATATAAAAACCTAAATAGAAATGTACATATTCAAACATCATTGAACATAAATAAATTAAATGAATCCTCACCCCACATGGGCTCTTGTCAAGAGTGATGCTACAGACATCCTCGATTTCAGAGGTTTCATCGCTGTTACCGTAATCCAGATAACTTCACAACAATCAAACACAAATGTAAATATTTAAATCTTTGTAATACATCAACTAACAACACAGAAACATAGATCTAGAGTTTGTGAGTTAACAGATGAGCTGACTTAAAGCTGAATTCATTGATTTTATGCAACTAGTGGGCAGAGAAACCATAACCCAAGAGTTTGTTAAACATGGCCTTATTTTCATGAAGCAACATTTTTATTAATCGTAAGTTAAGTTTCTGTTCAACTGACAAATTTAGAGTAATTATTAATTATTTCTGTAACTTTACGGTTTTGAAAATAGTTTCTAATTTCTTCACCACTTAGTTGCCAATTTCTTTAACATTTGATAGGCTAATTAATCCAATACTGCTGGAGGTTATAGGATGCCTAAATTAGAATTTAAGTCTAATTCTTTTGTTTCAGCTGGCAAACACTAAATAAACAATGTATGAAAAAGTAAAAGCATTGAAATGATGAATACTGTTCACATGGCTTACAACAGTTCCTTGAAGGCGAGTGTGATGTTTTGATGCATCAGGACTGCTTCATTAGGCATGAACCTCATCAACACCGGCATCACAACTTGCTGGTACCAGTCCTCCAAACTGGTCACGTCAAATGTCGGCATCTCTGGAACGACAGACATGTTTTGCGGCCGGTACATGTCTGCAAGTTCAGCCAGAGTCCAGTTGAGCAGGAACTGGGTCAGAGTGGTGCTTCTTATTTCTGACACATTTCTCTGGAGAAACACAGCAGTTCAGGAGTGATTACACTTGGCAGACTGGATGTGTCTGAAATTAGTTTATGTGGTCAGTGTGCATGCGTTTGTATGCGCGAGTGCTTGTACCGTTTGTGTGAAGGACACAAACTCATGAACGAAGCTCCCAACGGGCCTGAAAGCCGTCATGAATCCGTTTACAACCTGTAAATGTTACAGAACAGGTAAATAAAAAGTTAGTTTTTATAGCTTTGTTATTACCTGTACCTGTAACTGCCATACTGTATTTGATATAATATTACACTTATACAGTATAATATAACACTTTCAGAAGAATTTACGAAGCTTTATATTTTGATATAAAGAAACCTGCCAGTATTCAGTGGTGAAAAAAGTACATAGATCTTTTAATCCAAGAAAAAGCATCAATAACACAATGTAGAAATACCCTTTACAAAAGTCCTGCATTCAAAATGTTATTTAAAATATAAGTACTAAAGAATTATCAGAAAAACATACTTTATGTACCAAAAGTAAAAGGAATCGTAATTGGAAAATGACTCTTTTTCAGAATAATCTATATTATTGGATAATAATTTTGATGCAATAATTCATACATATTGTCTAAAAATGTCAGATCCTGTAGTAATACACCATCATTTACTATACTATTAGTATTATTATTATTCACTGTCAAAAAGTAACTAATTACATACTTTTACCAGTGTCTGTACACTTGCTATATTACAGTACCTCTCTGAGACTGTTCTGTGGAGATGGTGGTAGGTACGGGTCATATGTGGGTTGTGTCAGATTGGTATAAGGTGGATATCCAGGGGTTGTCCAGTTGTTACCCCCATCAGGGCTCATAGTGGGAGCAGGACTAGAGCCCCCAGTCAACAAACTGTGGAAGACAAAGGCCAGGGTGGCGTTGTCTAAACCTGTGAGCTCAGGCATCAACAGCAGCTCGGCTTTCTGCGCTCCTGACAACAGGTGAAGAACGTCTAACTGTGGTGGAGAAAAAGACAAAGCAGCAAGAAAAAGGTGAGAAGAAGAGGCCAAGAGAGTCAGATTTAATCGTAAGAGCGTGAAAAGCAACGGTACTGCTTGTTTCCTATACTGTAACTCCCCTCACTCTGCTGCTGTGAGGTTTATTTAGTGTTTTAAATTATGTAAAGTCATTTTGACTCACTCCACTGAAGTTCTTGTTGAGTGTCAAAAAGTCTTTTATTCGGGCCACAGCGCTGAAGGCACCAAAATTCTTCATCAACCACTCCTCACTACCCTCCTGTGGGTTCACGCAACCTGTACAGTGATTAAACACACACATTTTAAACACATATGACCAGGAAATCTCACAGCTTATTAAAGTACAGTATTGGTAAGATTTTTCCAACAAAGTAATAATTAAGAAAACCAGGAGACACACATATAGGAGTAGAGTTACTCCAAAGAAAGATAGAAAACAAAACATCTTCAGGAGGAAGCAGTACGTGAAAAGAAAGAAGCAACAGTTGCCAGCTGATTACTCAGGTAACACAGTTAGCATAATGATGTCACAGGTCTTCCCTGTAATTCTTATTTTTACATGTTTAGATTTTTATTAGGGATCGCAAACTAGACTTTTTTGTACAGCTCCGAGAGAATTAACCTTTACTCAATTAATTACTTAAATACAGTACTTTAATCAATGAGTATATACAGTACTACAGTGCTGTGAAAAAGTATTTGCCCCCTTCATGATTTTTGATTTCTTTGCATATTTGTCAGACTTAAATGATTCAGACTATCAAACACATTTTACAATTACACAAAGATAACCAAGGAAAATACAAAATGCAGTTTGATTTCATTTATTAAGGGAAAAAAGTTGTACAAACCTGCCTTGTCCTGTGTAACAAAGTAATTGCCCTCTTAACCTAATAACTGGTTGTGCACCCTTAGCAGCAATGATGGCAATCAAGCCTTTATGATAACTGCCGATTAATCTTTCACATCACGGTGGAGGACTTTTGACCCACTCTTCTTTGCAGAATTGTTTTAATTCAGCCACATTACGGAGTTTTCGAACATGAACGTCATTTTTAAGGTCATGCCACAGCATCTCAATCAGATTCAAGTCTGGACTTTGACTAAGCTACTCCAAAACCTTCATTTTTTTCGAGCCATTCAGAGGTGGTGTGTTTTGGATCATTGTCCTGCTGCATAAACCAAGTACATTTGAGCTTGAGGTCACAAATGGACGGTTGGACATTCTCCTTCAGGAGAGAATTCATGGTTCCATCAATTATGTCAAGTTGTAAAGGTCCATAAGCAGCAAAGCAGCCCCAGACCATCACTCTACCACCACCATGTTTGACTGTTGGTATAATGCTGTTTTTATGAAATGCTGTGTTAGTTTTACAACAGTTGTAACAAGGCACACATCTTCTAAAAATCAATGTACCAAAATTGATTACGTTTTCACATCGGCACAGGCAGGTTTAGACAGTTTTTTCCCTTATATTTTGTTTGATGATTTGTTTGATGAAAAAAAAATCAGGAAGAGGACAAATTCTTTTTTACAGCGCTGTCCATCAGCATTTGCCAAACATAATTGCAACAGTACAATGTACACCTTAAGTTGAGGTATGCACTGTGTAAAATAGAATCATTAGATTCATTAGTAAAAAATGTTTACCAGCTACTCTGTCTCCAGACAGGAATGGGTAGATAAAGAACGTGTAGGTCCACTTTTGTCTAACTGGATCCATCTCAGAATAATAGTTACTGAGCTCCTTCACCCTGTAAGAAAAAAACAGGATAGTGAGAAGTAGTTTAACAAAGGCTGTGGTAACAGAAAACGTGGTAGTGCGACACAGAAATATACATACACAGTCTGATAGGTGGAGCAGCTGAAGTTCTTGGTGCTGAGGCAAGACAGGAAGTGTTTGTTGATGGATGTTATCAAGGGTTTTATCTTGACCTCCAACCACATGTGGACCAGGTCTTCATTCTGAAGAGGGTCTGCTCCAGGTTTTATGACCAGATCTCCTTGTAGGCTGAGAAGTGGCACTCCTCTTACGCTGGACCTCTGAAATGGTGGATGAATGTAACACATTAAGAGAAAATGAGGGAGGGGATAGAGATAGAATTAGCTGTTTTTTATTTGATGGAGACAAATGTGTTTTCCTGAAAAGGTAATAATAGTACAAATATAAAATAATATATTTAATACATATACAATACAATATACAACATAATACATGCAACAAAGTAGTCTCTCCACAGTTGATTGAACATCTACCATCCTGAAAGTCTGAGAGCCATTGAAAAATAAACAGTATTTTTAGCACCAACTGGTCAGATTGGAATTTGTGACAGCATTCCTTATGTTGTGTGTCTATTCAGAGAAATTCCTCTGAGTTTTACCAAGGAGGTGTACACATCCATTATCGCTTCAAGCATTTCTTTCAGCCTCTGCATGTGGTCTTTCCCTGTGTCTGTTGGAGACAATCCCACACACTGGAGAAAGTTTGATGTTGGGTCTGACACCTTGGAATGAATGACAAGGGGAAACTGTGAGCAATAAGAAAACAATTTGATATAGCAAAACTAAGAGAAATTTTGGGTATACTATACACCAAACATTTGCAGACAAAAGAAAGTTCGTAAGTACTGAGCTGATATTATCAGTTCATAACAGTACGTTCCCATAAAGCCAGAGTTGATTGTCTGGTTTTGTGCTTCTAGTAGTGTCTCTGGCCCATACATGTAACATTGCCAAATGTGAACTTTGTAAAGATTTTGCTTTTTTTTGTCTGATATTTTTCCAATTTAGGCTGAGTTCTTAGCAGAACTTACTCTGTGTGCCAGAGGTGGCCTACATAGAGTCATTATTCATCAGAAATCAACAAGACAATGGGGTTACCTTGATCATAAACATGTACAAAACCGCTTCACAAAGAGTCAAAGTAGGAACAAGTGAAATCAGTAGATTTCATATAGGACAGATTGGGGCTGATTGTTGACACACATGGCTGCATAAAGGCACCATAACAAATTTGGATAGATTTGAATTAATTGGCACCATGTTGGCAACACTTAAGATACTAGTACAGAAACACTGAAGTATGTACGTATATTAAAGTTTTGTTTGATTGTGTTGCATGATTAATTACAAAGCTGGCAACCATGCACATTGTGTTAAGGTGTAACTATGAACCAGACAAGCTACTGTAGTTCTAAGAAAATACATAACTTATAGTTACATCACATTTCATGCTGGGACATGGGGGAGGCGTGTTGTGAGGTATGCGCTCTGTGTACAGTACAGTATTTATTATACTTAAGGCTGCATATTTTAAAGAAATTGCTTAAGGCATTCAAATTTGATGTAGAAGTGAAGAAATGAGGAAGCGGAAGCAACAGTATTGGCTCAAACTATTATCATAGATCCGTATGACTTGGTGGGTCATATGAACTACCTTCACAACCCAGACATAGTAATTCAATGTATATTCAAATAAAATAAAAGTTTAATTATGAAAAAATGTAAGAGATTGAATGACTTTGAAGTTGGAGCTTTGAATAACAGAAGTGTATTGATTCACCTCCAGCAACCTAAGAATGTGTTCAAAAAATGGCTCATTGTTTGTTTTTTAGAAAACATTCATGTCTAATAGTCTTTAAACAACAAATGAAATTGAAAGTGACAGTTATGTACATTTGGGAGGTGTTTCATTAGGAAAATGAAATCCAAATTCAACATTCTGGACATTTTGCTTTTGAGCACAATTACGTAAAAACACACCTTGAACCGTGTAAATGTGCAACACTTTCACTCACCTGACCACAGGTGTCTTGTGATGTGCAGGTTGCATTACTGTAGATTTGTATCAGTGAGGCAAAAAAATAAGTATTTAGAAACAAAATACATCATTGTTCATTACGTTTACTTTACATTTAGAACAAAAGAAAACAGTGGACTAATGTGAGTTGTACAATACTGACTTTGCAATAAAAATGTTTTGTCTGTTTTTTTATTTCAACTTTCAGATCTTACCTTTGTGCATTTGATGCCCCTGTTAAAACAAAGCACATTGTTAGAGACTACTAGACACTAAAATTTAAAGGTCTTAAGCTTTAGACTTTTAATTATTAGAAAATATATATTGTTTACCATATTAATGTATTCACTTTTAGAGTTTTGAGCTATGTTAAAAGCAACACATATAATAAATGTAAGGCTGCATTGCATTATGGTCAACTGTGTTGGTTGTTGGAGGGAAAACAGTATGTTTTGTTTCACTGCAATAGCTTTCAGCAGATTTCAGGATTGCTGAGTGGTGAAATAAGAAATAACCTCAAACAGTTTAACAATAGGTTATAAGCCAAATGTTTCACAGCTATTACATCCCATGTTACTTACATTTAATATATAGTATGTCAGTGTGCGTTTTGTTGTCTTTATTTGACCACATATTAGAGAAACTAATGCTACACTTACTGTCAGTAAATCTAGTTGAAAGACTTCAACCAAAAATTACACTTATACGTCCAAAATTGTTCTATACAAAAATATAAAACATGGAAAAGGTTTTTTTTTTAAGGGTGTGCACCATTTAGTCCAAACACTACTAGAAACACATGTACCAGTTTCTTTATGATAAATGTAGGCTCTTTTTTGAGTCAATGCCTCATACACCATCCTGCTGCCATAATAATAAGCTAGCACACAGACACTCTGTAAATCTGTGGCTAAAAATACTGCCCAAATGAAATGTACTGCAATGTACCCCTGTTTTAACTTTTGTGGAAAATTTCAGCACTTTTAAGAAATTACAGCCTTTTATAAAAATAAAAAATGTTTTACTTCTTCATTAGGAACCACCAGACAAGGAGCTGAGATGGTGGGGACTCAGAAAGACAGACTAAGACATTGTTGAATTTGGTCTATTCATAGGGTTTGTTGGCACAATATTTATCCTTTAAACAATATGTCTGGTATTATTGCGCAGGTTTTGTATTGTCCGCAAATACAGTGAAAAGAAAAAATGCAACAATGAATTAGTCAGCTTCTCAGAACAACTCTGACTTGTCACTCATCCCTAAGCTCATAAATTCCTCCTGAAGACAATATGCTATCTCAATTCAGTACTGTGTTTAGTGTTCAAGGGGTGTAAATGCAGAATTTGTTGGGGATTAATACACATTTGGTGCATTAGTGGGAATTTATGGCAATAATAAAATAAAAAGAGTCATTTTGTGGGGTTTGTGGTGCCTAGAAAACTGCTTTCATTGCTTAATAGCTGTTAGTAGCTGTCCTTTCCACAGATTACATGCAGGACAAATGTGCTTTTGCTCAGTGAGCATTGTGTGACATGTGGCAAAAGCTTGAGTTGCACAGTTTACCAACTACACATATATTCTTTCACGGCCCAGCTGTTTTTGGTGGCTCACAGCAGGATGGTGTATGATCATCAATTTAATAAAGTGAAGGAACATGTGAACTACATCAGACTTTGGACTTGGTTGGTTGGTTTTCTAATCACGTGTTGACAGTGGCAAAAGTATAGAACATAGGAAAGGGCTGTTCTTTAGGGGTAGATTTGACTTTTTGACTGTATCTTGACACACTTTTTTATTACTTTAAAAAAAGACATCTGGCATTACCAAAGCAGCATCGCAGCAGGTAAACTAGTAGGATTAGGTAGTGCGATCTCATGATGCAGTAAGTCTCATGAGATTTGAAAACTCTGCTGTTGAAGTCACCTGGGGAGGGAATCAGAGAAAGCAGTCAGCAACTAGTCGTACAGGACTAACAGGTATATTAGCAGCCTAAACGCTGGATATTTTGTTATCAGTGAGTGTAAGATCAGGCGCGTAAAAAGAAATTAGAAATAGAATTAAGAATTAAGAAGATGTAACCAAAAACTCAAACCGTAATATCACCAGTCACCTTGGTGTGATAACAGTAACTGCAACATGAATTTTATGTAATCATTTTCCAGTCCAGTCTTTGCCACTGTGATGTCATGGGCCGCCAAAGCCTGTTTTATTGCATGAGTAATCTACTGTAAAACAAGTTTAGTCAGAACATTGTTGTCCAGTCTCTGTCATTTCTGTTTCCCATTCATGCGTTTTGTAAAAAGAAAATTCAGAACCTGTGTGGGTAGTGAATGATAGGAATCAGGGAGTGGCTGTTAGATATTTCATAGTCAGTGGTATAAAGTGACCTTTAACGTAGTGGTACAAAGATGATGAGACAATAGTTTAATCTGTGGAAGGAATACTGAAACTGTACACCATTCATCTCCTAACAATGAACACAAAGACAACAATCACATGACCCTGGTTGAAACATATATCTGGATAAATGTTCCTACAGCGTACCTTATTTTACCATGGTATACTGATTTTCTGTTGATCTGTCCTTATAATCTAAACCCAATGTGTTTTTAGATGCATTTAGCTTAAAGGAGTTTAGGTTAAAAAGTCAAGAACATTTGTATCCTGTGGGCCCAAGTATGTAGTTTGATATTTGTCATATCTCTCAAGTTGTTGACTCATGTCTTTCAACTGCTGTCACTGATAACAAATAAAGCACTGATTGTTGTCTTTACTTTGAATTCTTTCTCATGCACACACACAGATGTTTTTGTCACTTGAGTATACCCTTACTATATCTTACCCTTATTATAACCAAAACATGTCCAACCGCACCCCAAAACTGTAAAAGATCTATTCAGAAGCATGAATACCTTTGTAATTTTGTTTAGACTAAGAGCATTACTGAAAGCTGTAAATCCAGTTTAAGTAATTTCAGTAGAACAAACAGAGCACAAAATATGAAGCTTTAGCAGCCTGAGACAAAACAAATCATATGTATATGAGTTATAAAACCCTGTATACTGAAATAGTTTTTAGGAGAGAATTACTTTGCCAGTGTGGAGAAATGGTTATTAGAACTAGAAACTATGTCAAAGCAGGAATGGGCCTGCGGCAACTCTAGTCAGATTGCCACACTAGATGACTTTGCATTGGCCTCAAGTACTACTGTGAGGAATCTTGGAGTCATCTTTGA
>JAUMHL010000001.1:5172602-5191170 GCA_032362345.1 Sandelia bainsii | reverse complement strand
ACTGTAAAGTGCCTTGAGATGATTTATGTTGTGATTTGGCGCTATACAAATAAAGTTGAATTGAATTGAATTGAATTGAACTCTTCCATTTGATAGTTTATCTCATAAGCGAATCTTCAATCTTCAAACACAAATGCATGGAAATTAGCGTAGGATGTTACAACTCTTCAGAGACAGTTTTTTGTGGTTTGAACTTAACATGTGATTTTTGTTCATGTTGAACTGTTTCTTTTCATGATATTAAAAATGATGCAATAGGTTATTGTTGGATTCAGTCCCTACACCACTGTAAGTTCTATATTTTTATAAAACCTAAGATTACTTTTTATTGCCAGAATTTCTAAACATTAGTTCTTCTAGTTTGTATTTTAAGTGGAAATGAGTTGAAAGAATGAACTGCTGAGAGTTCAGTCGACTTATTCAAAAGTTTAAAGTTTTTAAAGGGAAACTACAAACATTTCTGCCTTGTCTGTTCCATCAAAAACTTACTATCAGAAATGTTCTATTACCTTTTCTGACTTTTTAACCTAAACGTCTTGTATATTTTTTATATTTTTATATTGTACTTTTAGTTTAAAGTTTAGATTTTATAGTCTATTTATATATTTTTTTGCTTATTCTGTGTGCCTATTTGTTCTGCACTGTTGAATAAGAATGCTAACCATGTTAAATAGTGTTGTGTGTTTTCCTTGTCCTGATTTTGTTACAAAATGGCTGCAGATCTAAGTTCTTCATGTCAAATGAAGAACTGACTCCTTAAACTGAAGAATGTGAAATGAAACTAAAACAGTTTGTACATGTGATTAAACAGTTGAGTCAATTTAATTTAATCAATCCACTCTTTTCTTCCCAGCTCTCACTCTCCCTGCTTCTCTGTGCTCTGCTACTGTCTGCACTATCCTTTAAGTATTAGTCATTATCAAATGATAATAAATAAGATGCAGCAAAACTCAATAATTGCACTGTTAAAATCCTCTGTGTGGCTGGAGGGGCAAAAGGAACAAATATCTCTGCACTGCTGGCAGGTTGTTCAGTGAGTCTGACTGCACTGGCAGCATCAGCGGCACCTCTCCACAATAAGATATTGGAACATATTTCACAATATTTCAAGCAAAAAATAGCAGAAAAAAAGGGAAAACTAAGTGTGTTTTACATTTTCAAAACTTACAAAACAGTATTAAACTAACTTTTTGGCCAAAGTTCACTTACTATGCATTGTTTAATGATATCAATAAAGATAGTACGTATGATGTAAATGTTTGTTTGTGATGTGGTTTTTGTTATACATTAAAAATTAAATAAATTTTTATGGTTTATTGCCAATTTTATCTATTCAAACGCTTCATTTGTGAAGGTGCTACGGTTGGGTGATAATCAAAAACATGAGTTGTGCATTAGGAAAAAAAAGCTTTCGCTGTGGTAGATTTTGTGCACTGATCTTAGAACAGACTTCTCTGTTTGCATTGTAATGTTACATAAGAATATTTCACCACTGCAAATATGTGTTTGTATCTTATAACTATAGCTAACAAGTACACACAAGCACAGACTCATGAGCTCCCTCTCAGCGCTTTCACCCTATTGATTCTTCACCAAATGCTGTATTGCAGCATACTGTACGTCCTTATGTTAAGATATAGAAATGGTTTCAACTTTTATGTATTTGTTCAGGATTATTTCTCCTCCACAAGCATTTGTAACTCTGACATGTGAAAGACACAAACTGTTTAAATACTGTGTGATTAATTTACTGGTTTTAAAGACAAAGCTTAATGGAAGTGATGTGAAAATGTTAAAAACATAAGTTTAGTTGAAGATTGATGGTCCTTAACAATATTGGTCCTTCTTTCTTACTGTTTTTGGACTCACATAGAAAAAAGTAGAAATTTGATTAAGGACTGAAAGAATTTGAAAATAAATTGTTGACAATCTATTAACACAGTTACCATCCACAACTCTGCCCAATTATGTGCTGTAAATTTGTTGTCAGAGTTACTTCTAGTGTCATTAAAGATAACTCATACAAATTTTTTTTAAATTGTATTGCACCACTTAGTAAAAAGTACATTTACACAATGACTCTACTTACTACAACACTTAAATTCTGCTTGCACATCAAGGCTCCAGTAATAATACTTTTACTTACCTGAATACTTTTTCTTTTATAGATTCCTATTGTATGTAGAAGCCAGTGAGTTTATCAGCTTAATGAGGCAGAACTCCTTATTCCCTTAGGTAACATCCCCTATTGGCATGTTGTTGCCAGAAGTACACACTCACTAGATCTGCCTGTTTACACTGTTAATTCATTATTCTGTGCTTTCTCTTAAATAAGAAATCTCAGACATTAGGAAGAGATTTATCTATGAGTACATGGAGTACATGTAGAGATAACATTTAAACCTTTAGGTTGCAGTGACAATAAAATGAGATAATGATATTAAATCAAAGCTGAATCTCTTACCAAATCCTGTCTGTAGCTAGCGTCCTATAGGTGCTATAACTTGCTGGTAACACCGTCTTTCCAGATACCCGAGACACAGGTGTGCACCTGTGAACTGTAGGGCGTGCTGTTTTGTGATGACTACACAGGTTACACTTGACGTCCCCAAGCTGCCAAACAAGGCAGGAGGAGGTTGGCTCTTCTCTCAGTGTGTTTAACATTGTAATGCAGTAGTATGTTTGTTGTTTTTGGATATGAAGTAATAATAATATAATTTGGAATTTAATTGTTAAACAGACAATTGTGTAGTGTTTAACTTGGAAATCAGCTATGGATTTCATATATATTATTATTATTATTATTATTATTATTATTTTTAACTTCAAAAAAGCTTGTCAAGGAAACATTTATTTTTGTTTTTGTGGTGATACTGCACCAAACCTAGTCATAATAGGTAGACACCAGCCTCAGGGCTAATCATACACAGTTCAGACAGAGGTCAAAAAGGGATCTTTTAAAGATGATAAATTTCCTTCCTCCTGTTTATTTCAGGGTGGCAAAAAATTTAAGTAGGAGCTAACAAAGAACTCAAGCTTGTAAAGATCCACTGACTTTTCTCAGAGCAACAAGACTTTGGTATTCACACATGAATGGACACACACACATACTCCCATTCACGCGTGCAGATCAAGTTAAACCGCATTGTTTGTTGTCTGAGCCAAACAATTCAAAATCATTTGACGTGACAGGAACAGTAAACAGGGAACTGATTTGGGTGGGTTCAAATAAACTTCAGTTTATTCACAATTTGATAAGGGGTGTTGACAACGAACACCAACACTGTATGAAATTTAAATAAGAGAATTACATGATGACGACAGAAATATTACAGTTGAAAGAATGAACCCCTTATTTGTGTATATATCAGTATATAAACAGCAAATGTCCACCTTAAATATTTAGTGCTTATATGCAATATTGTGGAGGGTTATATAAGATGAATAATACCACTTTATCGTTTAACAAACCTTGACAGAGTCGCTTCTGAGCAGATCAGGTTTCATTTAATCACAGTCAGTTCAGCACTTTCACCTGTTTTGAGTCTTTATGCTAAGATAAGCTAAGTTTAAACTTGATGGACAACTTATTATACTTCTTATATAACTTTTCACTTGCAAATTTAAATCTATACTTCTAATTATGGGGTAGCTGCTGTACAGTAAAAAAGGCTTATATGATATTACACACGTTGTGTATTAGCAGATACCTGACCTGAATTTAAGCTAGTACATCAGAGGAATTTAACCACTCAGCTCGACACAGTTTTTTTTGCATCTTTCAGAGGATTGATTTAGTTGAACAGCCTGCACGTGTTTTTATCATATTGCCGTCCTAATTAATGAACATGTCAAGTGGCAGAGGCTCATTCTGCTTTTTGATTTAATTAATTGATTGAATCAGAGACCAAGATAACTTGACTTAAACCTTAGCGTTATGTAGGCTACAGAAACACCAGATCCTTCATGAAATATTTTCATAATATATTTTCTACTGTCTGATAAACCCTCACATCTTTCTAACACCACCTGGTGGTGTTAACGTTGTGTGATGTCTGATACAGCAATCTGTTATGCACTGTGTGTTCTGACACCTGTAAATCATGGTTTGCAGTACATTTTTCCAATGCTGACCCTGGTCCACCACAACTAACACCTCCAGGTTGTGTTATTGTTGTGGCTGCAACATGTGACGTAGAAGACAAATAGAAAGGAAAAATGCATGCCCATGGAGGAATTGTTGGGTTTTCTAGGTAAGTCTATGTAGTTGTTTTCCGCATAATTCAGTACAGTCATACCCCTTACAGTGTTAAGTGTCTAGAGATGATTTTTGTTGTGATTTGGTGCTATATAAATACTGCATTTTTGTTATCATTAATTTTCACTACTTAAAATATTTTAGTTAATATGTGTAATGTAGAGAAGAAGACACCGCAATGGGGCCCTAGGGACTGTCTGTATGGGCTAAGGCATGAACAGAGTCATCAAAACAATAGCAATACAGCCATGAGGCATTGTTGCTTCTTGTTTTTTATTTAATTCAATCTCAAGATTTAAGACACTTTCAGAGTATAAGTTAAAGTTATTAATTGTGTGTGTAAAGCTGCCTGGGTTTACCGTTTACCAAGGGGCATTATTAAATTTGAAGTTATAACACCCCTCTCCGCTGGGTGGCAGTGTGCGCAGTCAGGGTGCTTCATTCTTCTTCCGGTCTTGTATCGACGAAGAAGAAAATCATTCTGGGCGCTCCAGTCATGTTGACCCAAACAAACGCTGCTGAAAATTTTCACATGTGACAGAAAACTTTACCGTTATAGCGTTTTGTGTTTCGTGTTATCTTCCTGCGGTGGTTTCAGTAATTCTCCTGCGGAGTAGCTACCTGCAGGAGATGAAATGTAAAGCTGTGGTTGACTGATAACACTCGTTTCTTGCCGGTGTCTCATCTCTTTTTGTTTTATAATTTTGTCATCATGTCCATGTGGCTGTGGTCATATCAGCGGTGTTACCTGAGCAGCAAAGTGATTCAGAGACGTTTTCAGTGTCCCAGGAGCAGATGGACTAAACTCCTGCTGAACTCCGGGGGTTCAAGACGCTGCTCCACGGTTCAGGGTGAGGTGAGGGTCCGGTTTGCACCGAGTCCGACAGGTAAGGTCCTCACCGAAATCTACAGTGTTTACATTAGCTTTAACTCTTTTTAACTTCTCTTTTTATACGTCTTTAGCACAGCATGTTTTTTACACCAGAGATCAACAAATCAAACATAGCTCATTTTCAGGTCCGGAGTTATATATGTTGCCCTCAGTGACCCTGTTCCTATACTACTGAGTCACGTTTCAAGAAAAATTAGACACTTCCCATCCAATCTCACACAACTTGAGGGGATCTGCCAGGAAGAAAAGTATAAACTGGCCAAATCCAGCTGTGCCAAGCTTGTTTTAGCTCTTACGTTAACCCTTCAACATATATATTTAAAAGATCATTTAGACTTTTCTCAGTGAGAAACTATAATTAATAAAATGATGTGACTGATTGTTCTGCTTTAGTTTCAGGGTGCTGGTGCTGTTCATTTTTGTCGTCGTTCACTGGAAATCTTATGTATTAACAGAGACTGTGTTAATGTGACTAGTAACACTGGTTCTTTCCCTGCTACAAGTCAAATGAAAAGAGCAGTTTGATTTAAAAAAATATTAAAAATGTTACTAATCTGCCCTGCATATGAAAACCATTTTCTTTAAGTATTTATTTATTTGTCTTGCTTGTCAGTCTGATATTGATAGCCATATATTGCTTTGTGATGTAGGGTTCTTACACCTCGGAGGTCTGCGAACTGCTCTCTACAATTATATATTTTCAAAGAAGTATGGAGGCTCATTCATCCTGCGTCTGGAGGACACTGATCAAAGCAGACTGGTACCAGGAGCAGCAGAGTCCATAGAGGACATGCTTGAGTGGGCCGGTAAGAGAGACTGTGTATATTCTTTCTTGCCTGCCGTTTTTTTTGCATATTGTTGGAGATATCTATAAAGATCTATAAACCACAGTACAAGTGAGGGTGACAATGAATTGTGCATGCATTGTGTTTTTTTTTTTGTGGAGTTAGTTTGTAATATTAATTATTATTACATTTAACCACATTAGCAGAGGAAAGTATTGAGGTCTGAGAGGTAAGCTGCACTTTTAGTAAAAAATCTAAATAAAATGCAGAAAACCTTAGTTAGGTTAATAGATCATTATTATCAATACACTCAGAAAAGTGACTCAAGTCCTAATGAAATGCTTTGCTGCTAAGTCATTCATAAAACTTTTTCCACTTAGTACCTAAACTCACATTCACCTCCAGGCATACCTCCGGATGAGAGTCCTCGTCGAGGGGGGCCGGTGGGTCCATATCTGCAGTCGCAGAGACTTGACCTCTACAGTGAGACCGCTCAGCAGCTTGTGAAGAGTGGTCACGCCTACTACTGTTTCTGCAGCACACAGAGACTGGAATTGCTTAAAAAAGAGGCACTGAGGACTGGACAGACACCTAGGTGACTAAATAACCTTAACGCATACACGCTTCAGAGTTTAACCCTAACATATTGTCACAGACCTGTAGACAATCAGACTTTATGTTTTTGTAAGAGTTAAGATTTACTGTTCTCTCCAGGTATGACAACAGGTGTCGTCACCTGCGGGCCGACCAGGTCCAGGAGAAGCTGGCTAACGGAGTGCCACATGTGATCAGGTTTCGTCTAGAAGCAGGTGTCGAACCTTTTCAGGATCTGATCTTTGGATGGAATCGTCATGATGTGGCTGAGGTCGGTTCTGTAGTGAATGCACTATATGTTTCAGTTCACGCGAAATGATGCAGGATTCAGCAACACATCGTTTTAGGTGTTCGGAGCATCAACACTTGGCTTTTCAGGAATCCAAAGGCTGTTTTATGTGTTTTTAAATTTACCTTACTCTACCTAATTTGGTTCAGAGATAAAACATTAGTGTTTAGCTAACATTAGCTAACATGTCGGACCTGAAGTGACTTTGTATACTTTGTCTCTGCATTTACTCGTCTGGCTCATCTCCATCTCCTCACATTTCTTTTCCCTGATTTTCCTTTCTTTTCTTCCCCTCTATCCTCTCTTGTAGGTGGAAGGGGACCCTGTGGTGATAAAAGCTGATGGATTTCCCACTTATCACCTTGCTAACATCATAGATGATCACTACATGAAGATCACCCATGTACTGCGGGGCTCCGAGTGGCTCATCTCTACCTCCAAACATCTCCTCATGTACCGTGCACTCGGGTGGCAGCCTCCCACTTTCGGACACCTGCCGCTTCTAATGAACAAAGACGGTACTAAACTATCCAAGAGGCAAGGGGATATATTCATCCAGAGCTTTCAGAGAGATGGGGTCCTGCCGGAGGCTCTGCTGGATATCACCACTAACTGTGGATCTGGATTCAACAGTGAGTAATGGAGGGAGTAGTCAAAGAGTGAATAAAAAGAAAATGAAGTCACTAAGTGCTGTAAAGAAACTGTATTTAATTGCACACATACATAGGTTTTAAAATTACATGTGAATTTGCCATTAAGGAAAAATCTGTTCTGTGTTTTTGCATCAGATTAAAAAAGATTAATTAAGAACTATTATAGGTTTCTAATATACTTATGTTACCTTGCAGCCAGTCGAATGGGGCGGAGGATAGATGAGCTGATATCTGAGTTTAATCCTGCAAAGATCACAACACATTCTGCCTTGTTAGACCTGGACAAACTACCGGAGTTCAACAGGTAAGTCAGAACTCTCCATGTCTTTGTGTCATTCTTTGTGCTGCATTGTCGTATTTCGCATAGAACATAAAAGCTTCTATAAGACTGTCAGTGGCTTTAAATGGACAAATGGGCTTCAGAGACATTAGCAGTGTTCTGTGTACACATGTGGATGTCTGTCTCACTGTTGGTCCAACACTTTATAGGAGAATGAAATATGTGTGTGAAATAAGTATGTTTATAAGTAAGTATGTTTATGTTTATAAGTATGTTTATTTTCAAATTGATGAATGCACTATGACATGACGTCACACTAATCTGTCATTTATATAAGCAAAACCAAATTTTACATATTCAGCGTTGTAGGCTACCTTGCTACCTTACGTTGCTGAGCTAGCTAATGTTGCCAAGTATCTGCCTGTAAGTTGCTCTACAACATTACTTTAGAATAAAAGCATGGCTCTGGAACTTCACTGCACTTCAAAATAAAGTCATTTTCCTAGTGCTGACAGATGAACCAAGCCCGACCACACTATGACAAGACACTGACACTTCATTTTAATATATGTAAAACCATGGTGCCCCCTTCAGGCCCGCAGGAAACATTTTTTATCTTCCTCTAAAAATGGCAGACTTCTCCTGCCTTTTTACCATCCAGGACTGATTAACTCAGCTCATCTGGATCAACTGTGGCTTGGACTTTACAAACCCCTTTTCTAGAAAAGTTTTGATTTTTTTTTAAAACTGAAAACTAAAAATCTGTGATTTTGCTAATTTACTTGTTTTCACTGACCAACTTAATTGTAGCTGGTAAATGTAAGCAAGCATTTAAAGTTTGATGATGAAGATACTAATTGTTGTAGTATGACAACGGGAATATTTCCCCATTCTTGCTGGATACAAGACTTCAGCTGATCAACAGTCCGTCGTCTCTGATGTCTGATTCTCCTCTTCATGATGTGCCACATTTTCAATGGGAGACAGATCTGGACTGCAAGTGTCTTTATAGACACACATACTCTGCATCTATGAAGTCAAACTGTTGTAGCTCATGCACAGCAAGGCCTGGCATTGTCCTGCTGAAATATCCACAGACTTCCCAGGAGAAGATGTTGCCTTGATGAGATTTATCTCTCTAAAATCCCAACATACACCTCTGTGTTTATAAATTCACACATATGTAAGTGACCCATGTCTTGGGCACTGATGCCTCCCCATGCTGGCTTTTCCACTTTTCCACACTATAGACTTGTGGTTTAGGTCATTCGTCAGACGTCTGTTGTTTGAAAACACACACTTGAGCCACTGCACTGGCTGACATGCTTCTTCATTCTGGTTACAGGATTCACCTGCAGCAGCATATTGAAGACGAGGAGCGGTGCCTTCTGCTGATCAAAGATCTGCAGGGACAAATTCAGCAGACCTACACAGCAGAAATACAGGATAAAGGAGTCCTGCATGAGGATTATGTCAGGCGTGTGCTACATCTTCGCAAGGTAACAGTAATAACATGCTTAGGAGTGTGTGTGTGTGTGTGTGTGTGTGTGTGTGTTTTCAACATGCTATATGTATATAGATGGTAAAGGGCTGTTAGCATGTTGACAGTGTAAACACTTTGCGCCCATGTTCAGTTGTGGCAACAAAGCCCAACTTAGCCTGAAACTTGAGAACTTCTGCATTTGTTCCTTTGATGGTACTTTTTGTTTTTAGCTCAGAGACCGTGAAATAGGTAAAGTTTCTTAAGTTAGGCTGGGTAATGACTTAAATGTTCTGGTATGTTGAGGTTGTAAAACTGTTTGATATCAAAGATTAAACTGTGAATTCTTGCACTGGACATTTTTCAACAAGGTGCTGATAAAATGTATGTTGCAAATGGTTTCATTTTGCAGCTCATTGTCAGATTTCCTACAGTGAATTGAGGATATTGTGACACTGTTTGATTGTAATCTGACCCTGTTTATACTAGACTGGCTATGAGTGACCTTCTATATACTGATGATGAAATGCTGAGTTCACGTTTATTTCTCAGTACTGTCCTCTCATCTGTCCAGTAATAGTAAAACAGTCTTCTTCCCTCCTCTGCAGGGTCACATATCCTCCCTGAAGGAGCTTGTAAGTCCTAATTATTCATACCTCTGGGTTTGTCCTTCCTTCTCCAGCCAGCAGGTGGTAGCACTCACTGCAGAAGCCCAGCACATTGCCTCACTAGTGCTGAAGTATGTAGTATTAACAACTCAAACACAATTCACTTAAGTTAACAACTACAGTGTTTTCTGCAGGATTGTGGACATTTTTGTGTCTGTGTATTTAGATTAATAGAAGAGCGAGGTGGAGAGCTGACAGTGGATCAACTCCATAAAGACCTGAAGACTTTGGCCAAAGAAGCTAAAGCCACAAAGTACAGAGACGTGATGAAGCTGTTACGCCTGGCTCTCAGTGGTCTGCAGGTACCTGAAGACACGCTACTGTACATATGTTGTGACTGGTAGTCATGTGTCAAGTGTTTATATTAAACACTTGTTGAGTCTGAAATTGGTTTAGCAGATGTTGTGAGTGTTAAACTTAAATTCACTCACTATAAAGGACAAAGATCAGGCTGGATATTTTTCTAAATTTAGCTTTTTAAAGGTTCTGATGACAAGATCACAACAACAATGACGTTATCATATCAACATGTGCTGTGTGCTGTGTCTCCAACCTGATTTGGCTGATTCGTCTGTGCCAAAGAGCTCTGTTGATGTTCAAAAATATACACACAGTACTTAATAGGATAAAGTCATTGTTGTTTTAGTGTTTTTGCTGCACACTAGCCTTTAACCCAGAGCTTCACCAGCAGCTCTGCTTGTGCTCTGGTTTTTCACACATCCAAAATATTTGTGTGTGTGTGTGACTAAGCTCTCTGCGGTCAACATTTCTTGACTGAAAAGAAAAGTGAGATTTTTTTTTATGAAAGCCTGTTAATTAATTTGAACCTTGAAGCAAATGCAGACTAGAGATCCTTCTACAAGACACTTTTGTTCCAGGCTTGTTGCACTCTCATTGTATTCTGTATTTCCTATCTCACACACATCTCCAGTGTGCTTCACCTAGAACAGCATCTTGTATATATTAAATCTAAAATGTTTGAAAAATATCATTACGTATGGGACAGTTCACAAAACAAACTCAAGGTGCTTTTCAAAATCACACAAGTGTTTCAAGCACAACAATCTGTGCTGGACGGGCTAATCATAGGAAATCTTAGTTTTGTAATCTGTGCTTAGTTTTGGCAGAGGTGGTCGTTAAAGTAGTTGTGCAGGGCCTCCTTTACAGAAACACAGCTGTAGGAAAGTCTGTGTTGCTGTTAGTAATTGTAATCTTCCAGTTGCAGAAATCTTTAAACTAATTCATTCAGTGTTCATATATTTCACCATAAGTTGCAGTTCAGTCCATTACCCACAATACATCTGCAAAAAAAAAAAAAGCATTAAAATGAAAGAACACTTACGACCAAATTCAAAACACACTGACACTAAGGCTGACTGCACTCTGAGGTAACAGATCATACATTAGCACATTTATTTGTTTCTTAGCTTTATGTTCACATAGGTATTGTTTTATCCACACAGAGAGCACCACCTGCACTATGATAACTATAACTCTGAGTAGAACTGCTTTGAACCTTCATTCATTTTTTTTTTACTTCTCACTTGCAGTTTTCATTTCTGCAATTTTATTTTTTACTTTCAAACTGCTTTTTTTTTTCTCCAAACTGCACCTCAGCAAATTCAATCAGTTTTGGCTGCAGTAATCAAAAGACTTGACTGTTACAATTGCACGTGTCCTGTTTTATTTCTGTACGTGGCATGACTAAGCTAAACTCTGAAATAACACATTCTATATGATAGTGATGAGTTAACCCTGACTCAGTCACCACAGTAAGTCTACACGGACAGCAGAGGAAAAGAGGAAGCTTTTCCTGATTGCATTTCACAGATGTTACTGTCTGTTTTGTTACCGTCTGGTTTGATTGCGTTACTTCACTGACCCCTGATCCTCTGTTCTCCTCTGGCCTGCAGCAAGGTCCCAGTGTAGCCGAGATGATGGTGTCTTTGGGGCCTGCAGAGATCATCCATCGATTCCATAAACTTCTGCAGCTTCCAGAGACTCGTTAAACACTGAACATACTGTTGCCTCATGAACTTACAGAAGATGAATGAAGAAAAGAGCTGCTATTAAGGATGTGGCCTCTATGTTGAGAGTTACCTGCTTAAACTCACACTTGGTGAAATGGGACACATTTAAAGTGAACTCCACTTACACAAGTTAAATCATACTTGAATTATTACAGATATTTTATCATATGAGAGTTGAAAACTAATTTCATGCTTGTTTTGTTCGTTACTGTGAGACTTCATGACCTACATGACCATATGACACCGTGCACACAAGGGTGGGAAGTACCTGGGTATTTTTATGCAAATTATCTATTGCTTGACTTGAGGAGAATGTTTTAACAAACTCTAATATACAGATGTGTTGCACAAAACACCTTCAATTTGAAATATGAAAAAGTCATAAATGCCTGAGATGCACAAAGAGGGACACAGAAACATTTATCAAAATAGCCCTTGAGGATTTTAATTTGTTGTGGGACAGATTTTAAAAAATGTGTCTTTTAACATTCATTATATTTAACAATCTAACAATCATATTTTATAACCTAATTAGATTTTTTTTAAATCCCAGCCTTTAAAATGACTGCAGCAGTACAATACAGTTGTATGCAAATGTTTGGGCAATTTGTTGCTTTGTTTATTTATTGTTGTGCAAAGATATAAGTAAAGTCTATACAGTAGCCAAACAGACCCAGAAAATGAGCCTTACTGCTACATTAATCTTAATGCACAGATGTCAGATTTTATTTTATGAACTTAAAAAGGAAGAAGATAAAGAAAAATTGTTCCTGCATCTGACTAAGTCAGAATTTAGTGAACACAGATATCACTGCTTGCAAAAACTGTTTGTGAGCTGACCAGGGGTATTTCCTACTTTTGCACAGGAACTGTGCATTAATAATTTTCTACAGCACTTTAAGCTTATTTTAAGGCTCAATCATAAATTGGTTTGTTGCAGGGATTATATTTACTTCTGTGCTGATCAATAATCAACTAAATATGTCATGTTGAGCCAGAGGTGCTCAAATGTTGCATACGAACGTCCTGTACAAAAGTACAAATACCCCACTATGAATTTGACACTGTTGATAATGAAAATGTCAAAGGGTAGTTCACCTTTGCAGCACCACAGTTAAAGGTGGAACTGATGTTAACCACTTTATGTACTGACAGGTGATTCATTTTAATAAAAGAACATAATTTATTAGTTCATTATACTTAAGAATTTGTATCTGTAAAAAGTAACTAGTAAATAAACCTGTCAAATAAATCTAGTAGAGGAAAAGGTAAAATATTACTCTTTAAATTGAAAAAAGTGCAAGTGCCTCAAAATTGTACTTTAGTACAATACTTGAGTAAACGTATGAAAGTTGAACATGTTTTGCTTTCTGGGATTTTTCTTCATTCCCAAACTTTTGCATACAGATATATTTGCCTCCGAAAAAGAAGCATAAAGAAACGTGAAGCGGAAATACCCGAACTTGCACACTGGTCGTATGAGTTGATGTTTTTGATGAAGTTTTTAGTTAAACCTCTATCTGATGTTGTTTTGTGCCACTTCAATGAGATAAAGAGAGTGAGGGGAGGGGGTGTGTAACGAATCATCCGTGTCAGGAGAGTGACTGACTGGGCGTGAGTGTCACATGTCACCGCGGCAGTTTAACACCTTCTCCCGCACAGACGCACACACATCGGCGGCTTTTATATCTGTGGACACTGACAATGGCGTGCGGTGACTGCCCTGCAACTTTTGAGTCATGGCTCAGTAAGTAAAACTGGCGAAACTGTAAATGTTTTATTAATTTTAGCAGCTTAACGTCAACTTGTTCCGACCTAGCTAACGTAACGTAAGTCAACGTCCCGACAGTTATCTGCACTAACTGTCGCTGCTGTTAGCTAACGTGGCGTTAACCGACAACTCATGGCGGCACTCCGCCTTCACTATCGAAAAAAATTGTTTTATTTTGGTCTAATTTGTGAATTTGTCGATTTGTTTTAACTTTAATAAATGACTTTGACATTGTGCAGAAAGTATCAGTCGGAGCAGGAAGTTGGTTAGTCCGTGTGCGTGCCCGTCGAGCGCTCGAGCTGTGTGTTGTGTCTGAGCTTCCGCTATGCGCGCTCACGATGACAAAAAAAACCATCCTAAATCTTATAAGATTTTTTTTTTTTTTTACAAGTTTTATTTGTGTAGAAAGAGAAACCACGACAGAGAAACACACGGGTACTAGTTGGAGACCTATAATAAATAATATAATAGAACATTAGGATTTGTAAGGAGTAAAATGTATGAAAAACTCTAGTACTTCTACTGCTACTACTAGTAATACTTGCAATGATTAGATTAATCAGTTGATTAAGAAATGCGTTTTAAGGAAGAATGTAACTACAAGATAGCATCTTGTAGTTGTGATTTGCATCAAGAAAATAATGAAAAAACCTGTTGCAGCTTTGTGTCACTTAGCTACACACCAAAGGATTTTATGCAGTATATTTCCACACTTATGATTACTTTTTACCCAGTAATCATATTACAGGCAGCATTTCCCTGTTTTACTACGTGCAGGTTTCTTCTTCATTAAATTATGTAATTTAAGGGGCCGGCAGTGGAGCATTTGGTAGACTGGTTGTCTGTCAATGCTAAGGCTCGTGGTTTGGTGGTCGGTGTCCCTGTACAAGACACCGAACCCCAAAAACCCCAGCCACTGAGGTTGCAAAATCCAGTTTACTCTGGGTGTTGGTCCCCTGGTGCAAAACTGGGGAGGGTTGCTTCAAGAAGGGCATCGGGCATAAAACCTGTGCGGCAACTCTGACCATAGGATAAGTCTAATGAAAGAGAAAAAGTCTGAAAATAGTTTTATACGTTTGAAAATATTTTATGAATGTTTAACCTTTTCTAGACCATGCTACAGACCCAAATAACCAGGAGGACAGATGGGACTGCATCCAGGGCTTCTACCAGCTCATCAACCAAGAGACTGATGGGTAAATACAACCTGAGTGTTCACACAACCCCCACTGGTCTCCACATTGTTTTCAAGGTTTAAATTAAAGTTTTCGGGCCAGGCCACCTGTTTCTGAAAGTTGCTTTAATGCAATAGTGGGGTTTGGTAAAGACTTGCTTAACATCCATGTTGCGCTAAAAGTTTCTGAGTTACACCATCTTGCAAAAGTGAGGGGGAACTCTACATTGCCTTTTTTGTTTGACCTCTTAAAACCAGTATGGGTAGGAAAAGTAAAAAAAAACAAAAAACACAAACTTAAATCATATCAAATCTAGTGCATTAATTAGTCCTGTTTTTAAGGTTAAGCTGTTTCTGTGTAAACAAGCATGTAATGTTTAAAAAGCTATGTGAACATTAGAACTTTTTCTACATGTTCTTTGCCCACGGTCTTTTCAAACATTTTAACCTGATATAAAGCTTAATTCTGCTTTCAGGCCACAGATAGCTGTTCGTCTTTTAGCTCATAAAATCCAGTCTCCACAGGAGAAAGAGGCTCTGCAGGCTCTCACTGTAAGTAATCCTAATCTCAACGTGTGCTGTATTACACAGATTAGTTTTTATCTGTTGCCTAATATCAGTGTTTTTATTTGTGAATTTACCAAAAGAAAGTAGCAACAAATTTTTCCTTTTTTTAAAGTTGAAATAAAGGTGTTTTTTTCTTAATCTTTCAAGACGATGTCAAGATGTCATTCTTGTTTTTTTATTTCTGTGTTGGTATAAGTACATTGGCTGAGTACGAGTACGTCATGGTCATTCACTGAAAAACTGGTTTTGTTTGTTCTTCAGTCCTGTGAATATCAACTATAACTAACTTTTATCACATGGACGAGGAGATGTGGTGGATTTAATCTGCATTTAAATTTGCTGTGACATCACTCATTAAGAAATCTGCAGTTTCACTTTAAAATGTAACTGGAAGAAACTTCTCGAGGTTCATGTGCTTTGTATCATGTGATGAGTCTGTGGTGAACCACAGACATGCACTGACAAAATCTGCCCTCACCTCTTTTGTTGCATAAGAACAAAAAGGTTCAATCAAAAAATTTTGATTTGGTACTTTCCAGGTTCTTGAGGCCTGTATGAATAACTGTGGAAAGAGGTTCCACAGAGAAGCTGCCAAGTTTCGCTTTCTCAATGAGCTCATCAAAGTCTTAACACCAAAGGTACTGCTGATCACAGACAGGTGTTGATAGCTGAAAGAAAGAATTAAAAATATTTTAATGCTTTTTGCTTGTGTTAGTACTAAATTACTAATTACTAAGTAAAATGCTGTTAATACATAATCTGCTCCTCTGAAGCCCAAGTTTACAAAGTCCAGTGGTTAATTTTGTGAAATCAGTTTATTAAGTGGTCACCCCACAATTTATGAATATTATGTTAATCTTTATTTATAGAGCAATTTTTGGAACTCAAGTTACTTTGCACATCAAACAAAGTACAAAATTACAATGAGTAAATCTAGAAATGAAACATAATCTGGTATATTAACTTAGAAAAAGAAAAATGTACTGAAGACAAATCTTACCTGGTGTCCTGTCTGATAAAACAGCAACATGTTAGACTGTGGAGGAGGTTTTATGTTAATGTTTTAAAGTAGCAGATTTACAGACTAAAAAGCAAAGTTACATGAAAGACACTGATGAGATATGGATGATCTCTTGTGAGCAGTACTTCGGGGCGTGGACTCCTCAGAAAGTTAAAGACCGAGTGACTGAGGTTCTCTACGGCTGGACGCTGTGGCTTAAAGAAGAACCTAAGATCCAGGAAGCCTACTACATGCTCAAGAAACAAGGTATCGATGCAACATTTTTTTCAATTCTGTGCTGAGCAGATCTGTACTAGAGATAATTCAAAATGGGTTTTTTAATGTCATGCCACTGTGATACAGGGTAGTGAGGACATTATGTTGACACATTCTTGTAACCTCAATAACTCAAAACTGAAACAGTAGAAACTTCATACTTAAGTCAAATGAAGCCCCTATGGAAAACATGATCTGATTATATTTTAGTGTGCCTTGCTGAATAAGCATGCATATTAATGAGGTAAGTATTATTTTAACTTATGTTAGCATTCTTGATGATAGTCTGCTACTGCTATACTGTGAGTATACATGTTATGTCATGGAGACCATGGCAGACTACACAAGATATATTAGATATACAATATTTAAAGGTGTGAATACAGTGTTGTAATTATTTGTTATTTTCATTACTTTAGGTATCGTGAAGAAAGATCCCAAACTGCCAGACAAACCTATATTGGAACCTCCCCCACAAAGAACCACAGACTCTGTTTTCGACCAGGAGGACAAGGCCAAGGTGGGTGTGCACATGTCTTTATTTCCGTGTGTGAACACATTTCGTTTAAATACATTGTCGTGAGGACATATTGGTCTTATGAGGACATTTTAGCCATTTTAGGGGGGGTTAAGACTAGGTTTAACACAAAATTTAGTGTTATTCATTAAGTTGTGATGGTTAGGGTTAGGGCAAGGGAGTGAGAGAGTGTGATGGTGTGTGTGTGATATCTGCTAAAGTAACATGAAGCTCATTCTGTTAATTTGTGTTTCTGTGACACCAGTTGTTAGCCAGATTGTTAAAAAGCACGCGTCCTGAGGACCTGGAAACTGCCAACAGACTGATTAAGAGCACCATCAAAGAGGTGAGCAGTCCTGTGGGAGTGATCATCCTTAAATGCGTATATTAATAAGTGTACATAATGGGTGCGTGTGTGTGTGTCTCAGGAGCAGGAGAAGGCAGAGAAAGTGCTGAAGCGTGAATCTACTCTGAAGGAGGTGGAGAGCAGCACCAAGCAGCTCAGAGAACTACTGGACCAGCACAAAATCACTGGAACCTCTTCACAGCCCAGTGATGACATGAAAGTATGTTGGACATTAAACAGACACACAGTCAACCAGCTGACAGTGAAGTTACGTAGGTGTGGAGGTCAGAGTAGAAATCCTGTATCTGTCACCATCTGCTGGCTGTCCACAAGACTGTTTGGGACTCTTCTTTCGGGGCTTCTTTGTGTATGAACACTGATTAGTATAGTTAACCTCTCCTTAGTATTAAACCAGTTTTTACATTAATTCATCATTTAGAGGCTGAAGAACAAACATTTCACCATCTTGGGTGTAGTCTGTGGTCTTTTAGATGCAGTCTACCTGTCATTTTATCTGATTTTCACCTTTATGAAGTCGTTTGCGATGTCTGTCGCTGTTCAACATCATGTGTCTCATTAATTCTCAGCATCTTTGGCTTATCGATCATTTTTTCATCACAGAACTACATTCAGTCACATTCATACACGTGTACTGGGTTCCCTTGGTGAATTGTCAGTTTCACTCTACCTTCGGATCAACACTTCTTTTTGATGTGATTCCTTCTACAGTTCTTCACACTGGAGCTGCAGCAGTTACGCAGCTGATTTGCTGATCATCAAAAAAATGATTTCACCTTTTTCTTACACCTTTTTCAGTGTGAGGATTTGATGCTTTGCTTTTGTTGCTTGTAATAATAAAGTAAAAATCTTTGGGTT
Organism: Sandelia bainsii; assembly: GCA_032362345.1. Lineage (NCBI taxonomy): Eukaryota > Metazoa > Chordata > Actinopteri > Anabantiformes > Anabantidae > Sandelia > Sandelia bainsii. Next base: position 5,172,714 of record JAUMHL010000001.1, on the reverse strand, counting down.
TCGGACAGTTAGTTGGACAAAACAAGACATCTGATACTGGGACTGTTGGGTTTTCTATATAGTTCTGTATATATACTTATATTTTGCAAGGTTCTTAACCTTGCTATGTAAA
>JAUMHL010000001.1:5160448-5172502 GCA_032362345.1 Sandelia bainsii | reverse complement strand
CTATGTAAAGTGCCTTGAGATGATTTTTGTTATGATTTGGCGCTATACAAATAAAGATGAATTGAATTGAATTGATACCTTGAGCAGTGAGAAATTATAACTGCCATAATTTCCTGATGAGTAATCTGTTAATGAAGACAATAATTGGCAAGTGTTAGATACTTTTAAATTAAAGTAAATGATTATTGCTAAAAAGAGAGAGGTTAATATTTTAATGTGTGTTGCCTGCTTACTATCCAAATTTTAACCTGCATCATCTTCAAAACCATGGTTTAAAGTGATATTTGGATTGAACTAACCTCCAGATACTTTTTCAGAGACTCCTTACAGTAGAAGAGTGTATTCATGTTAAGTGTGATCTACAGTAAATGCAGTTACCCAACTCCCCCCCCCGCTGCAGGCCTTGTATGAATGCTGTGACCGTCTGAGGCCCAGTCTGTTCCGCCTGGCCAGTGACACAGTGGAAGACGACGCTGCTCTGTCACAGATCCTGGCGACTAACGACGAGCTAACACTTGTAGTAAATGCCTACAAAGACCAGGTGAGGTGGAGCGACTCTAACGGTGGAAGAGAGAGAAGCAAAAGTGAGGAAAAAGTGACACAAAAAAATAATGGTGGGTCTCATTTCGTACACTTTCTTACATTAGTATCCCTGTCGAAAGAAACCTTGACCCGTGTGTTTGGCACCGCTCTGTTCTGCTTGACTTAGACCCTTTTTCTTTTTGTTCCTCCAGCTCCTACGAGTCCCAGAGAGATTAAAAGTTACCACCTCATCGACCTGTCAGCACTGGACTCTCCAGAGACTCACAGAAAAACTGATTCACCACTGTTCTTTGAATCCTCTTCGCCTCTCTTTTCTTCTTATCTGGAAAGCACTTTCCACTCAGTAGCAGGTCAGCTCGGTAGACCTCTATTTATATAGTTTAATTTTCTGCAACAGTGATGAATATGCTTCATTATGTAATGTTGTGGTGTTCTTTAATTACAGAGTTAAATAATCTGGTCTCAAAACAGACTCGGGAGACAAAAAAATCGTACTATGAAGAACTAATGCAGGTGAGGTTTGAATATGTGGTGAAAAACAGATTTAAACACTGATTTGGATGAGTTATAAAATGATGCATATTTTCTTTTAGCTTAATGGAGACATTCAGATGAACAATGTTGAGCAGGATGGAGGGAGAGGCCCTTTGCTTAGAGCACGTGGGTGTGGGGGAAACGGTACCACCTCAAATGGGATGGATATTTGGTAAGGAATGATTGCAAAGGAGAGACTGAATACCTGAAAGGCACAATGGGGATGGGTTTGCTGACAGTTGTGTGGGTAGAGATGTACCTGTGGCCACATGGAGGGCTGACGGTTACAGATATGGAACCCAATAAACGCAGGTGTAATATAAAATGCCTTAATAGTAATGGTTGTTGACAGATGTGCATTATTCAGGACATCTTTCTTTAAGTCATACAAAGTACTGTATTAAAAGGTATTACAATTTTTTTATTAAAAATATAATATATATGAGGAAGCACATTAGCTTACAATGTGTTTATCAATACAAATATTCACACATCCAGGCCAGATGCTATTTTAGTAATTTAGTAAGTTATCAATTAACCTAATAGCATTTTTCTGGACAGTGGGAGGAAAATTTAACACAAGCAAGCACAGGAAAATAGGAAAACTACACAGAAAACCCACAGCTGCTTACTCTGTCACTATGATGCCTCATTCCATTAATCGATTATTAAATATATTCCTTCAAAGTTATGTATACTGTATATACAGCTGGGAAGTATTGATAAAATAATGTATGTCAATAATCTCATGTAGGACTTTTCATCATCAATGGATAAAGTGTTACTGACATATCAAACAATGTCCTGATGTCCACACAGTTGACTCTACAAGTAATGATCTGGTTAAAAAGAAAAGCACAACACGTTAACCAAACATTGACAGATTATTACATTATAAAGTTGATAGTCACATGCTTTGTAACTGTGCTCTTCTTTAGATGAATAATTGGAATTTTTATAAAAGAATAAATACAAAGAAAATCACAAAATATAGAGAACAATTTTTTCTGGTTGCTGACAGTAAGATAAATTGTAAGATGAGCAAGATAAATGCAGATAATCCAAATGTATATAACACAATAAAGCATTTTGCTCAAACTTTAAGGCAAAATATAACTACTGATTTGTGTTCTAACTTATTTTAACTTTAAACCCATGTTATTGCTCCTGTTTTTCAGGTCTGAACCTCAAAATCAAGAGTTCACAGGGTCGGGATCAGTGTCCTTGTTACAGAAACAACCAAATGACATGTCTGGGGAGAGCTTATGTCCCCCTCAGTTACTGAAAAACATCTTTGTTTCATTGGAAAACATCAAATCCAGTACGTGCTAAAGCATAAAGTTATAGTTCATAAATAGAAATAGGTGGTTTAACTTTTGTTAAGCTAAGAGTTTTGTGATATCCTGTCTAAATGTCTGTGGCTTTGTTGTTTGTTGTAGGTCACCTGGAGCCCATCACTTTATACAATCATGGCGGTGTCCATGTGTCGCTCCATTTTGCCAAGAACTCTCCACCAGGTCATCCAGGTGTTGCTGTGGTTGTCATTTCCACCGTGAACACATCTGCCCTTGATGTGAAAGACTTTGTGTTTCAAGCTGCTGTTCCAAAGGTAAGAAACTCAATTAATTCAAACTGGCCTACCACAGTGGCACAGCTAGCATGATTGGAAACAGAAGTATGTTGAAAACTATGACACAAGTCCACTGTGGCCCACTTGCATGGTGGAAGCCTCCAAATACTCCATTAGGCATTAAAAAACTATATTTCCAACACTGCTGCCACCTCTTGAAATGCTCATGTTGCATAAATTGCAACTCTTTCTTGAATGTAAGAAAGAATGTCTTACATTCATAACATTGGTGTTTTATAGATCAGCTGATTTAATGAAAGAAAAAAAATCAGCCTGTTCTAGTCTAGTCCACTGTGCTGTGTTTTCAATGAAAAATAATTTAATTAATAATTTAATGGTTCTTTGTCCTGCAGACCATGTTAGTGAAACTTCAGCCTGCCTCAGGGACACGACTACCTCCTTACAACCCTCTCCTGCCTCCACCTGCCATCTCCCAGGTTCTCCTATTGGCTAATCCTGAAAAGGTGAGTTTATAAATCTTCGCATGTTAGTGACTCATCAAACTAGACAAATAATACAATTTATCTATTAGAAAAATGTTGGTATTTGTATATATGAATGGTTACATTTGAGTTGGTTTGTACTCGTAGTTTAAGGGTTTTATCATGTCCTTCTATTTATGTTCTTGATGACTGGCCATGGAGATCATGACCGAACATAAGCAGTAGTAGTGAACTAATATGGATTTTTAAATGGCCAATACCAAACTTAAATGAGTATTCAGTGAATTATTTATTATTTAAAGTATTCCAAAATATAAATAAATAAAAATTAACTGACTCTATATAACTAGCGGTAGTCAGGAAGCTGCTATTAAAATGAGGGACACATTTGTGTCTGAAAACTTACCTGAAATGATGTAAAAGATATGGAAATATTAATTTTAATATAATTATTTATAAGTTTAGCTTCTCAATTCATCTCAGTTTTTCTTAAAATATTGGTATGTGTCTGTGGTACATTATAAAAAATTAAAGCCCTAAAATTTCTGTTGTCAAGCGTAAGGTGCGTCTACGCTACAGACTGACACTCACTCACGGAGACCAACAGCTGAACAAGACCAGTGAGATCGTCGACTACCCAGACTGGACTACTTTGATTGGCCACTGAAAACATAAGACACCTGCATTAAAAACAGTCTACGTACAGGACCCAAAATCTAGATTTTGAAACATGACCACCTGGGGTTGATCAGCATGAGGTAAATGATCGTGACAACAAACAAGTCTGTATTCTCAGGAATATACATGTTGTGTTTTGCCCTTAAACACTTTTTTTCTGCATTAGATAAAGTAGCATACCAAAATGACATATTACTCTAAAAGGTGCCTAAACTCTATTTCACATGTAAAAATGTGCAGAATGCTAGCAGTTGAGGTGGGTTTGGTGCATCTCTGATGTTACCTGGTTTAGGTATTTATCACTGCTGTCTTAGTTTGCCATTTCTGCGATTGCTGCCTGTTGCCACATTTTATGCACATTTTAAGCCCAGTTTCATACAAAATAATCATATGTGTGTTACTGTTTGTCTACATATACAATTTAGTATTTATTTGCTTTTGCTTTTATGTATACATTTTTAAGTGCCTTAAGAGAGAGATGTTTATTTTATGTGTCTGTGTATGGCAGCGTCGCATTGAGGTCTGCATATGTGTGAGAAATGTGCTGTAGCTATGAAAATATTTGTAGTTTCTTTGAATGCAAGCTGAACTTTTGTGCCTACAGGCGGTTAATAGGTGTAACAGTAAAAATGTAACGATACTGTTGGATGGATGTCGCATTGTAAACAAGTGTGTATTTGGAATTAGCCTGTTTTCATAAAAGGTGACATTAACATGATCTCCTGATGAAGGAAAGATCTTCATCCGTCATCAATCCTAAAAATACATTTCGAAAAAAACTGCAAATAGATGACACAGAAGCAAATGAAGAAACACACTGCTATTTGACATGTGTATGTGTTATAATATAATGTGCTGAAAAAACAGAAAGATTCAAACAGAGATTAAAAAACGTTGTTTGTATTTTAGTTTTAACTTTGTGGTTGTGTGTTTCTGATGTTACTGGAGATGCTATCTTCATCAGTTTGCTGCCTTTTACGAGTCGTGTTTATCATTTTGACTCAGTTTTTAGTGTTCTCAAGAATTGTTTCCTGTTTCATTTCCTGTTTTGTCTTCCCGTAAGCACTGTTTTTAAATCGTGTGTGTCAGATTGGTGAGTATGTTTTTGTTTTTTTCTTCTCCATTTGCTTGGGTTGTGTTTATTTACAGCTTCATTCTAAATGGGATGTCAATGTTGTGGAGATTATTTCTCGAATTACTCTAGTTTTTGTAAGTTGCAGTTGATTGAGCTCTTTTGTTTGCAGTAGATTTGAAACCATTGTTGACTCTCATTAAGTCTAAGTTAATTTCACAAGAACCAGATCAGTGTTTCCAGACCACGAGTCTTGTACTGTGAAGTTTTATGATGCTTTTTTTTTTTAAACTCAGAAACAAGGAAATCTGTGCAAAGTGCCCTTACTGTCAAAACAGACTGCATTCAGGGTTTTGTTAGAGGATTCTGGATGATTTAAAGGCTCACTTTAATGTTTTCCTGGAACGCTTGTCTGCCTCCAATCAGTTTGTTGTTTTGTGTCATTGAGAAATTCAATTTGTGTGTTAGCTTCATGGAAACATCATCACCATGAGCTATTATCCTTAAATGACCATTGTTATTCAATCAGAGTGACCCTGTTTGAGATTTTGTTTTGTCGTTACTGATTATTCTTTTGCTTAATAAAACATCAGAAAATTGTAAAAACTGTCCGTCACAATTTTCTAAAACCTCCATGAAGTAAAGTAGTGCTGTAACAAACTGCCCATTATTTTCTCAGCTGACTCAGTGTAAGTGAAGGAGGTGCTACAGAAGTAAAACAAGCTCCAGCTAATTACTGTATGTATCGCAGGCCCACAGATTTCTATTTAAAGAGTAGATGAGTAGTTAGTCATCTACTCCCTGACTGTGGAAAATGCAGGACACACAGTGAACTGTAATATTCAAAGCAGTAAAAGGTACAATTATGCAACATTTACAGTCAGTAAATGCCTTAGACCGCTTAAATTTTTTCACCACGTGATCTAGCAGAATATGTGAAGGTTGTTTTTTTTTTGGTCTATACTTGCTGAACTGTGCGCTGCTTGACTGTAAACACACTGTAGTATACATTTTTGCATGTAAAGTTGACCTGATGTGTACAGTACAGTTATTAGTGGCAATTAAAAAAAATCATCCATTAAATCTAAAACACGGAAAAATGGGAGGAAAAAAAGAGTCAAATCAACCAAAGCAAAGATACCTGTGAGATTTGTATATTATTAAAATGTTAATTTTTAAAATTTTGTCAAGACCATAAAGCCACATGATAATGATGTAGGACAAGAATAACGATGATAAATGCTCATGTTAAAGTAATATTAATCAGAGAATGTTGCAGTTTAACTAACTGGTTGTTGAACTAATCGTTTTCGCTCTACTTTCTAGGAAACTACGTAGACCCATAAAATACACTTGGTTGACAGTTTATCAGGTACACCAAGGTAAAACTAATGCTGTCCAACACAGGAGTCCACAATAAATCTCCTTTTCTAGAAGATGATAATCTTGTTTGTTCAGATATATTTCTATTATTTAGTCCACTCTCACTCATGTAAATGAGATGGACAGAATAATAGAAACACCTGCCCTTATAACACAGTATAGCACATCATCCACTAAGCAATTGTCTAAAACAGTTGTAACAAAAGAAGTGAACATTATCACGTTCATACTGCAGGTAATAAGACTGTTGTATCAAGCTGTATTATATTTGAGCTGAGTTTAGAGTGCTGCCAAAACTACTTATCAACTTAATGTGGTAAATTCTTGTTAAATGCCATAGAACTGAAAAGTATAAGAGCAATCCATCCAACTTCGTTGATCATATTTATTATGACATCAGCAGATTAAAATACATGTTTATTATGTACATATATGTAACAGGGGTGTTAGATAAAGTGCCAAATACCATTTTTACAAAAAAAAAGAAAAAAAAGGGGGTTTCTGGAAGACCATCACACCCGTTAGCCTGGTCCCACAGTTCATTGCTTCATTTTGGTGGAAGGCTGAATTGCTCAGTGCTGGTCGTGGGACAGTTTGGCACGATTCACCTGGGACTCAAAGTCACAGTCTGGAAGAAGACGTGAAACCCTTTAAATGGAATGAATATTGGCTGTTGTTTTGTTTTTTTTCTTTAAACACGAACCAACATCAACATGTACAATACGTCAGCCTTTTGAGCTGAACTGCGAATATTTCCACTTTGAAGAAATGGTCCAGGTATTAATCAGAAATCCAGAACTGTTCTAACGTTAGCATGTGAAGAGGATAAACTGTTTCTAGATCAGAGCCCAGTGATGTAATTCAGCATCCTGCTCACAAGTGGAAAGTTTTTGTACTAACTATAAGACGACAGACTACACTTTCCAGACATTTATCCTTTTCTTTTTTTTTCACTTTTTTTCTGACAAACGGAGAAAGTTGACATTCTTTAAACAGTGTTTCTGGACTTGATGGTCACTGTGGGATGTTACAGAGATGGTGACTGAGAGACGATGTGCAGTAATTTATGACATCGGGAGAACAGGCACGCACTTATTTGCATGTATTCAGACTTTTTTTCTTTAAATTGTCAAGAGCTACAAAAGGTCGATAAAACAGATTCCTCCTTTTTATTATCCCCCGTTTTTCCCCATACGGCAGTGATGGATGTACAGACACTCTGTGATGAAGACTTCAGTCTTTCTGTTGTTACCAGTTGATCAAGATGCTGCGACAATCTGGCTCTTCTTTTGTTTTCTGGTCCAGAGTTGTACAGTCTGTCTTAAATATTTATCTGTGAGCTGTGACATTTAAGACGTCTGAGCACGCACCGGCGTTCAGCTGAGAGGGTCACACGATAAAGTGAACTGAGCACATTATCTGAAAAGAACACAGACGTGCTGCTGCCTTTTGTTTCCTCTCTGGCGACATCTCTTTAATCTTTCCTCAATGACCCTGTTAATTTGTGACTTTATATCCAACTAACCCTCCTCTTCCACAGCTGGGGTCTCCTCCTCTTCTGCTTCTTCCAACTCTTCTTTCTCCTCTGTTTCTCCCTCTTCTTCAACTTTATCCTCTTCTTCCTCTTTCTCCTCTGTCTCGCCCTCATCTGGTTCTACATCTTCCTCTGGCTCCTCTTCTACATTGTTCTGTATCTCACCCTCCTCTTTTCCCCCATTTTCCTCCACTTCTGCCTCCTCAGTTACAATTTCTTCTTCCCCCTCGCTGCCATTTTCCCCATCTACCTCTTCCGTTTCTACATTTTCCTCTCCTTCCTCCCCCTTTTCCTCCTCATTTTGTCCTTCCTCCACATTTCCCTCCTCATTTTCTTCACCTTCCTCACCTTCTCCTTCATCCTTTTCCCCCTCCTCATCTTCCTCTCCTATTGTCTCCTCGTCTTCTGCTGTTTCATTCACTTGCTCTACCTTTTCTGTTTCATCTGTCTGCCCCCCTCCATCTTCTTCTACTTGCTCCTCTCCATGTCCCTCTTCTTCCTCTGCGTTCTGCTGCACCTCCCCTTCTTCTTCTCCCTCTTTTTCTCTAGTCTCCTCCTCTTCATCTTGGACTCCGTTGTGTTCGCTGTTGTGATTCTCCTCGTCTTCTTTCTCAGTCTCTACATGGTTCTGCTTTTCACCGTTCTGCTCCACCTCGCCGTGCTGCGTCCTGTGTGGATTGCTGTCATCGCAGACGGCTTTCCGGCCGCTACTCCCACTTCTCCCTCCACCACTGTTCCTCAGGTGTATGTCGTTGTGGTTGTTGTGCTCCAGGTCCTCCAGGGTGAGTTCAAACTGGAAGCGGTCATGCTGCAGATGTCTGTCTGGGGGAGGTGAGGGAGACTGGGGCATGGTGTTCAAGTACCACTCTCTGTTCTCCTCCAACGTGTCCAGCAGCTCCTGGGCATCTGGGTGCACCAGGTCAGCCCACGTCTCCCACAGCGGGTGGACTATATAATCAATGAAACCCACCTGGAAAGATAAATAATCACAAGTTAAATACCTTGGTTGTACCTGAGGCTTGAGTTGGTGTTAAAGGGGTAGTTTGACGTTCTGGGAATAACATTTATTTTCTTTCTCAGTTTAAATTAAGTAAATCATATAGGTGAGGACCAATATGACGACAGATTAAGTTAAAGGGAGAGCAAGACTTCATAACCGATACGGCTGTAATGTCGGCTACAGGTGGGTACTGTTAATGTCATTCAAGACTTTGTTTACATTTTGGAAAACTTGACCCATTAAAATTATACTGATTAGCGGCGCTAATCATGAGCGTGAGACTATAGAAAACTTAAAAATGATGATTCACGAAAGACACCTGAGATAATATTTTGTAACCGTGACAGTGAATAATATCAATATGCTTTTTATGTTTGTTAAGGTGTGTGCTAACATTTGACTAAGTTTTACCTTTCACAGTCTCTCGTGCTGCTGCTTTAACTCCCCTATAATATTTTTCTTTTGTATTCTGTCCTGAAACATCATGATGGATAAAATGGAGCATGTGGAATAGTTTATTCCCTATTTTTCCCTGTAATGTTAAACCCATCTAAATGGGGCTTTGGGATACCCCTGACATGTGTGCATGCTAAATGCTAGCAGAAACCATAAAGCTCCCAAATTAGCACATTGTGTACTGTTCCAAACCATGAAACTTCCTCACTACATATCTGCTTTGCCTTTTGAATGTCTCATATTTGGACAGAGCTAGTCAGTGCTAAAAGTGTTACAAACCTGTACTTACTTACAAATAGAAATACCAAGCAAAAATAATCCACTATATGCAAAAGTTGAGTAAAACTTAAATAAAAGTACAAAAGTATTAACAGCAAAATGTACTTAGTTACAAGTACAGTACTTGTGCTTGCGTGTATTTAGTTACATCCCACTAATAGAGCCAAGCTGTTTCCACCCGTTTACAGTCTCCATGCTAAGCTAAACTAACTGTCAGACAGAGGTGTCAGTCTGTTTGTCTAACTCTCAGAAAAAAAAAAGCCAATACGTTATATTCCAAAACAAACAATTCCCTTAAAGTACAAAGATGTAAAAAAAAAAAAAAAGATACAATTTTAAGTAAGCACAGATTCAGTGACCTGAATTTGACATGTAAACATGTCACTTTTAAACACTGAGGAGATGACATACATGATGAGTGTAGCCACTGCCATCTGGACATTGAAACAGAGATACATCTTTTCATTAATGCATCCATGATACAACAACAAAGGGATGAGTGATGGCTAAAGTTTATAGTTACTTATTCCAGGCTTCATTATCCTGCCAGATTTATCAAAAAAGATTCTCTGTCCCTCACAGCTAACAGCCATGTTCACCTCTTTCCTGCCACCATGAAAAACTAAAAAAATATTAAATATTCTGACAATCAAACTGGTACACTTAAAAGTTTATATCAGTAAATATCAGCGAATTTTAATTTTTAAAAAATGATGTAAACAATCCATTAAAAAACACGAAAACATTTGTCTTTGTGTTACATCATTTGGCTCATTTCTTACGACTTTTCAACATGCAAACCGTCTTGCTAAATTTGTATTTTAAAGACAAAATACCGAAATTACACAGTCAGTTCTCCGAATGCTGACTCCTCCTATTCACCCAATTTCAATTAATTATACTACATTGAAGACCAGTGAATCAGTGTTAACTTCTTATTGTAATATTGTTAACGTCATGATGAAGTTTGCCATATAATCCAGCAGTACAGTACTACTGTAGCTGTAGCAGTGAAGTTCAATTAGACAATTTTGTCTTTTATTAATGATGTAGTGTAAAGTCAGAGTGTTTGAATCCTAGCAAACATGGAGAACAAAACCATGCTTGTGGACTAGTTAATGATTATCACAACGTTACAGAACGTGCAGAGACACGCTAGCGATGTGTTGATACAGGTTTTTGTTTATGTTTTTCATCACCACCTTGGCTTTGTGACATAAACAAGGGCACAGATAAAGTGGGTAAGAGAGAAAATAAAACGGTGTTACCTGACTCTTCTCTACAGACGCGGTGTGTTTGTCACACATGGCGCTAATCTCCATCCCTCTCTCTCGTTCTTTGTCCCCCTGTCGGAAGAATTCCTCCATGATCCTCTCCGTCCACTGTCTGTATAATGGTAACGGCTTGGTGGGGTTGCTCAGGTCTGCACAGTGCACCATGTTCTTCAGCACCTACCGCCAATAAAGAGTATTGCACAGTATATATTATATTTACAATACACACACAAAATATGGTACTGTTAACAAGATGTCATGTGATTTTCTTGCTTTATACGGCTAAACTAACTTGACTTTGTTACCAAAATGAATTCATTAAACATGGAAGCAGCATACTAATATGTATACATGACAGATCACCTGTATTCGCTCTGTGTAGTGGTCTAGGAGCAGCACACCAGAACTTGTTACTTTTTTGGTCTCCACCATTGTCTTCAGATCAGCCATCAGAGTCATGTGTTTAGACATGTCTGTAGCCAGCACCTGCAGACAGAAACAAAGACAGACAAAACTAAAATGCCAAAGATACAAACTACTCTCCGTTCTTAATGGTGATGGGGAAAAAACACTACCTAAAACGGTAGGCAATTTAAGAGCAATCCAAAACCATCAGAAGTAAATAAGACAAAACTATTAAATTATACATAAGCCAGAAAAGAGTAACTAAAAAACTAACAAACGAAAGCAGCCAAAGGACAGGTTGATCTGATAACAGTTAAATTCTTTGTGTAAGTTATGGTAGGGGAGTTCCTGACCATATCGATGACGAGCTTGCGCAGGCTCTGGCGCTGTCTCTTGGTGAGATTTTGGAAAATGTCACAGTTTTCTTGATGCAGAAGCTTGAAGCCCACAGCGAGATGATGGTTCTCTAAAACTGACTCATCATTATACATGAGCGCCAGCTCTGAGTCTGAGCACAGTGAAGAGGGACAGGGGAGGAGGTGTGAACACAGTTTGTGCTAATATTGAGACAGCTTTAACTGTTTGTGTGTGTTTGTACTCACTAGTGTTGATGAGGAACTGATTGGAAACTCCAGGGTGGTCTACATCATGGATAGCTGCAGCAAACAGAGCGGCGAGGATCTCCAGGTCAGTGAAGGCGGCCTGAAGGTAACAGAAAGGGGCAGGAGAGTTACACAGGGGCAGAAAATCAGAATCAGGTTTATTGTCATTGTAGTGCGAGTACAACGAAATTAAGAGGTCATCCCTAGAGTGCACTTATGAG
>JAUMHL010000001.1:5147370-5160348 GCA_032362345.1 Sandelia bainsii | reverse complement strand
TCACCTCATCACCTCCTGAGATCAGCCCCACTAAGACAGTGTCATCTGCAAATTTAATAATTGTGTTACCAGGGTAGATGGGAGAGCAGTCGTGGGTGTAGAGGGAGTAGAGAAGAGGGCTCAGCACGCAGCCTTGAGGAGAGCCAGTGCTGAGTATACGGGTGTACATATTCAGAGAATTAAAATAGAACAACTCGCTGACCTTCAAACACCTCACCTCACTATTACTGGCACCTTTTTTGCCTAAAGAAAATTTGAAAGTTAGGGCGCCCTTGTGGGCCAGCGGTTAAGTGACAGTGTCATTCACCCATTGAGCTATTGAATAATACCTACCAAAATAACTTTTAAAATAAAATAAGTTCTTACAATTTATGTGTGCTCTAAGAAGAATGTTTATTTTTGTCAAAGAGAAGTTTTCTATGACTGAAGCAGGAAGGGATGCCAGTTCTATACACTAAAGTGCAGAACGTAAAGGGGGGGTTTGCTTTGACATGAAAGAATTTATTTTTTTGTAATTTTTTGTCAAATTATCCATGATTTAAAAATGTAAAAAAACATAAGCATTGTAAATGAAAGTGAAGTATGTCCATCCATACATTGAAATATTATTAGTCTATGTAAGTATAAAATGTGCTTAAAGTATTAAAAGTAAAAGCACTAAATACAAACAAAATATATATTAAAAAAACAAAAATCAAACTGCACAAACTTAAAAAAACAAAAAACAAATAATTCTCATTTAGTACAATGAAATGCTTTTTGTCAGAATATTTTTTTTTTACTGTCGATTAGATCAGTTAGTTAAATACAGTAATTGAGCAAAGGTTCTTAGTTACATTCCACTAGTGTGAGTGTGGGTGAACACTTCGACGTACATCAAGGGCAGGTGTGGAGAGGAGGACATGTGTGGACTGGGTGACGTCTGCAGCATGGAGACTGTTGTGGTACGCTACGTTTCCATGGTAATGGTCCTCCAGGGTCATCACATAAGTGACAAAGGTGTCGACTGGGATACGAAACGTCTTCAACAGCTCTCGCTCCTGAGGAGGAGGAGGAGGGAGAAGAGGAGCCAGAACTTTACTCAGAGTCCATCAGGAGTACATCGTGTACATGAGCAAACACACAAACACGTCAGCTGCTCCTGGAGAAAACAAACAGCTCCACACATTCACACTGAGTTTACCTGGAAGATGGCGTACATGATGCAGCTCAGAGGTCTGTTGTTGGAGAATTCTGCTACTCTGAATATATTAAAACTCCACTTGTCCAGATCCTCCAACTCCTGGTTAAACAGCAAAAACACAGAAAACATAAAAGGCAACTGTTGAGACAAAAAAACAACAACACTATGTTATAAATCGTAACAATCCTAACACACTCAATGCTTCATTAAAAGCTTAGCACGTCTTCTAAAACAGAGGACAGATTTTTCAAAGTTCCCAAACAAAAAGACCAGAGATCTCAAGAAAGTAGTTACAGGGCAGAATTGAACAATAAACTAAGTGTACTTTACTCATTAAACAAAGTGACAAAAAAATCTTAGAAGCCCATATCATTAAACTGAAAAACAGCCAAGCTACTCAAACATGAATATTTTGTGGGTTTGGGTTTTGGGCTATCTGTAGAACAAAACAATCTGTCACTAAAAAGCACCTTTATTATTCAGTCTTTGTTAAGAAGCTCTGTAGCCTCTACTTATACTGACAAACCATAAAAAACGAATATTTGTCTTTAAAGTACAGTATCTAGTCATCTGATGTACTGTATGTACTGCTACATGAAGACACAGAACTAGAGACAGTCTCCATCCTACTGTGGACTTTCCAAATATTTGGTGCTACAGATTGGACAGAATTAAACAATGAGGCACCAAGCAAACAAAGGGTAAAAAAAGACACCTCAAGCATTTCCTTTTGTATATTATGCAGACATAAACCTAAAAATATCTGCACAATGTGTTAATGCTAGAAGAAGAACAAATGCAGTGTCCCCTTAAACACAAAGATTCATTTCCAATAAAACTATGTAATAACCTTTAGTAGTATATTGTAATAATTATGTTTTATTACTACTGGGAATGTTTTTGTTTTTTTTGTATTGTGCAAGGGGACAAAGACGTTAAGCTAAGATTTACCAGGAAAAAGATCTAACTACTCTGTGTTCAAGTCTGAACAGGGATTGATTTGTATGACTTTTTTATGTGAGTCAGAGAACACCAGACAGACAAAAAGACCTTGGCAAGCTCATCCTCGTGGTCTGTGTTGACACCGAAGCGAGGCATTGAAGTGCTGGAGAGGCTGGAGCTGTGAGACAGTTTCCTCACTCCACTGATGTGACTCATAGATTTGTCTTTCAGGGTAGGAGATGGGATTTCCACCTCGTTCTGCTTGTCTAGAGGTTGATGGACAAACACAAACGCACAAAGAAGGATTTATTGTTTCCGTTAAGCAAAGGCTGTAAAGGCAGTTTGGACAGAAATCAGATTCGGGTCTCACTCACCCAGGAAGGTGCTGGAGATGTATTCAGACACCTGGTTACCAGAGCGGCTCATCTCTGACAGGTGGGACAGCTCTCTGTTCAGCATCCTCTTAAACTGTGGCAGAATGGGAACAAAACAGAAACAATTTTGTTTCCCCTTAGTTTAGGATAAAGACTGTTTGTTAGTGGGAGAAAACCTAGGGCTCATGTTTAATACACAGTAGTTTTTTGGAGGTATTAAGCAAGTCCCAGAGTTAAAAGTTGCACTAACAATTATTTTGCCAGGTTGCAGAAAAAAACTTAATTAGCCATTGTTCTAGTAGAAAGCTGCTACATTTCACAGTTAAAATGCATGTGGTCTTACAGTAGCTACAGCATGGCCAATATTTATGTTTTACATTTACCCATTTTTGTAAACAATAACTGGAATTTAGTGACAGAAATATGTAACGAAATAAGATATTTTTTTAAACGTGTATTAAGAAAACGTGTCCAAACACATAAACCTCTGTATATACTGTAGTAACAAACTATCTATCTGACGCTGACACAGTGTATCTGTGATAAAGCAATATTAACCTGCTCATACAGTGTATTGGTTTGACATTAGTGCAGTGATGACTGCATACCTTGTTGGAGGCCATTTCGCTGACAGAGCGATGTGTTTGAATGGTCTCCAGTTGGTCCAAGCACCAGTCTAGTTCCTCCAGTGTGTCTAGGGCAAGCTGCTGGTACTGCTGGTCTGATAGTGTCGCCCTAGGACTGACACACAAGCCACCCAGAGGAGACCTCCTAAGAACATACAACATGCATCTTTAGAACAACACAGAGCTGCAGATTGATTTAAATTACTTAAAACACTGAAACTGAAAACGCTTTTCTTGATAACACAGAGGACAATGTACTATTATAACGTGCATTAGTGGGATATTTCAGAACAATCGGGTGCTACTGACTTGACTGTTGGTGTGGAGACGTTGGCAAGGATGGTGAAGTTGCTCCGTACTGATCGCAGACTGGCCAGCACCTAAATCATCACAAAGTGTCACAGGACACCAGGTTATATACAGAACCTCAGAGAAATATACACTGTACATGTCCTGATAGGAAGTGACTCTCCAATTATATAAACACTTTATACGACTATTCATGAAGATAAATGAATAATCTATGAATGAAAACTCACTTGAGCAAAAGGTGTGACAATAAAGTCTTCTGCTGTGTGCCTGAGAGGGGAAGGGACAGTTGGAAGAATTGGAAAGAAAAGAGAGGAAGCAGAGGTGATAGGAATATTTCTTTATGAAAATATCAACATTTAGGTACACACATACAGTACATGCTCTTTCCTTCTCACTCATTCTTTCAGTTGTTGTTTCTGCGTCTCACCCTTCGCTGGCGAGGGAGGAGTTACGTGAGACCGTCTTTGGTGACATGTCGTAGTCCGAGTCGGAGCGGTAGAGGAAGGACTCTCGTCTCTGGCCCTGGGGGAAGGATGTGTGAAGGGTGAGGCTGGGACTCTGCGAACCCAGAGGGGTGTGACCTGGTGACACGCCATTTTCTGCTTCATAACTGGAACATGAGGACAAGAATAGAAAAAGTTTGATTATTAAAGAGGACAATGAGGAAACATTTTTTATCAACTAACTTAATAACTTGTGAAAAAGTGTTTAAACCTGTCAGAATCTGCTTGTGTGATGGAGATGCGTGGTGGGATTCGGAGGGGAAGAGTTGTTGGACGTGACACATTGCTGAGGACCTCTGGTGAGCGAGTGCGATCTCGAGGGCGAAGCCAGCACGGTACCTGTATAGTTAGAAAGAAAGGATGAGAGCACAGGGGATTTCCAGTATAGCCTCGTATTTCTTCCGTTTAAGACTGGAGAATAACCAAAGCTGTCAGCTGCCACAGAAGGCCCAGGGTGACATGTCATGTGGTTTTAAGGCAGTTATCATTATCAAAATAGGTTTACTAATGAGTTTACTGGGGACATGCATTAATCCCCCCTGCCCCCTATGTATGGTGGAGGGGGACTGACACCATCATCATAATGATTATTTATGTCGTCACTGCTCATTGCATTTCACTCCTGTCTATTACAAACCTATTTCATCCATCTTAGTGGATGAGTTTTTTAGTGTTATTTTGTATTTGAAGGTATTTTTTAAACTCTTCAAGGTGGTCAGAGTCAAAAACAATCCAGTTCTGGTCACAGAAAATTATGATCTTAGTCTATTTTTCGGGGATGACAATTTCTTCTTCACAAAAACAAAGATGGCAACAGGAAACATTTTCTCGCTTATAGTAATTATTTTAGCACCTTTTTGAAGGAAAAAAAGAATGCGATGATGATATTGAGTACATGAAATTATGGATAATAACCTTAAAGACAAATGTAAATGGTAAAAAATATTTTCCTCCTTTGAATGACAACAGAATTGCGTGCCATCATCTTTGTTTTTGTGGCGAAGAAGTCATCACCCCAGAGAGACAAACTAAAATTATACTTGTTCAAGACCAAACCAGATTGTGTATGACTCCGACCATCTTAAAGAGTCTAGAAAAACACAACTGAAATATAAAGTACATGTGATTTGATGTGGCACATCCTGTGTAGTGCACAAACAGGAAGGACAACTGTGAACAAGGAATCATTTTTGTCCCACAGCCTCCATACCTGTGCTTCCTTTCAATACCTGGAGACTAGATGAGAGTCTTCTGCTCCTCCCTCGGCGTAGCTCAGCCCCCAGTGTGGCCCCAGACGTATAAGATCTGCTGTAGCGAGATGACTCCGCCTTCTCCTCAGGACCTGTTATATCAGTGTCATTACCCTGTGAGACAGCAGGGAGAGAGGGCGAGGGAAACAGGGGAATGAAGCGAGAGACATACATCATCAGAGGCTGAAACACCATTTTCTTTTTATACAAAATCACAATGAAGTCTAACAACAAAAATCTTATAAAAATATACATGTCTTTGTGCATGCGTTCAGCTACATGCGTGTGTGAGTGTGTGTGTGTGTCTGGGATAAGGCCTCTAAAGACCGAGCTCTTGGAGGCTGATCTGCACTGCAGTACCGTAGCAACAAAACACTGGGGGAATGGTAGCAGTTGCTAGGCAACAGGGCCGTGTTGCTTCCATGCTGCATTTGATGTCGTCCAGACCCAGATGTGGAAAGATGCTAACATCCACACACACACACACACACACAAATGAAGGGGCAGCCGCTCAGCACAATCAACAAAAGAGGGTTTGAATAATGCATGGTATTATGTCCTTCAGCCAAGACATCACCTTTAAAAGAAAATAGCTAATTTACATAGAGCTTCATTTAGCTGGGGCTCGTTTGCATAGACAACTGAGTGTTTCACACAGTGTGAGTGGAGGTTGGGGACAAACTGTCCACTCTGACTCCTGAGTGTGTCCATAGCTCGCGATAACAAGAACAAAGAGAATCTGGATATATGAGTCACAGGGTTTGTATGTCATTGTATTGCATTCAAGAAAACAAACACAAACAGTCCAGTTTGTCAGTCTGCTCTGCCTAATATGTGCTCTCATAGAAACAAGTGACAAAGTTGGCGGATTTTCTTGCATTTATCTCTCTTTGTTTATATTCTCACCTCTTCTCCAGTCACCGACAGCACGCTGCGGCTCTTCTTCATTCTGATTGGCTCGTTCTGGGCCCCAGGGCGGAGCGTTCCCGAACCCAGGCAGCAGAGCAGGTGGAGAGCCAGGACCGGAGAAGTCAGAGGTCACTGCAAGGTCAAACCGGGGTCAGACCAGGTCACAACCGGCCCCCATTGGAGCTGACTCCTCCAGCCAACCACCTCACTCGAACTGTGTCCACACCTCAGTCTTCAGATGGTGGAAACTGGGCGTCCTCCTGCCGCAAAATAGTTAAGGAGCATATAAATGCCCCTCAGAGGCTCCAGATTCTGTCCAGATTGAGCCGTTATATTTTATAAGCCAAAGATAGAAGAAAGAAAAATCTAAATTTTCACTTCATTTTAGCAAGAACTTGTTTGGAACAAATCTGCTTACACGTTGCCTTGCATTGGCCAGATGAGCCAATGGGATATTCCGTTCGGAGTGCATGACCTTTTTCCCAAGTATTTATCCAACTTGCAGTATCGTCCACATTTCCAAACTGTAAACCTGCACCTTGCACCACGTATCTCCTGTCTCAGGTCACCGTCTCATCAGTCGATTGAATCCAAATGCTGCATAGGGAGAAATAATAAATATAACTGGCTCATCTGAAAAGTCCAGATGTCAAAACTCCAGCTTTAAATTGCTGGGATCCATCCTTGAATCTGTCCCAGTGTGTCCTCTTCTGTGTAAATCCCCTGTGCAGAAACAATAAGAGTTAGTGTGGCCAGGAATTCAAAAATTGTGAGCTAATTTTCTCTTTGACTCATGTTTTCTCTCCTCACTGTCCTGCTTTCATGTAATGAATTCATCCGATGCATCGTCAAATGTGAGAAAATTCTTTACCCACATATACAGTTACACCTTGGAGACATGCTCAGGAACAATTTCCAATTGTTTTCCACAACACAGAGATCATTCATGTACAAACACTAAAAATTAATTAAATACTAATAAAAATATCCAAATTTGATGACTAATATTCAAACTAAAATTCTGTTGACTAATAAAGAGGGCTGCCATAACAAAACATTTTGACTGTGGTGGTCATGCATGAGCTGTACGTACAGTTTGGCTAATTCTGAGCAGATACTGCAACACCAAAGCTCTCTGGTGTTATATAATTACTCTGAGCAGTCCGAGCTGACCCAATTCCATCGGATAGGACAGATTCAGCATATCAGTGTTTCTGATTGAGCTGGTACACAGACAGATAGTGGTGGAGACGACTTTTACCAGGGTCACCAAGAACACACCCACTCAATGAAAGGTCTTCCTCACCACACTGCACAGATTGACGGAGTAAAAACAGGTCTGTGTGGAGGAATCAACAAATCCATAGTGACACAGTGACATATATATGTACACGCAATGACAAATATGAGCCACTACAGGGTAAAGCAGCTTACAAACTAAGCAGCAATGCATCAATATGCAGCTCAACTAGCAGCCTGCTCTTCTGTTACAAAACACCCAAATATATATATATATATATATACACATACACAGAGAAACCATGCATAAATGAGGTCTGCCCTGCTATCATGCCTGTGTGCACTCACACAGCAAGAGATGTGTCAGACAGACACATGTACCCACTCAGGCTGCAGCATGTAAGGATAAAAACACACTCACCTTGATCGCCTCAAGATCAATGGCAAGATGGGCTGGGCCTCATCTTGCTTTCACTTGTCTCCTTCCCCTCTGTGTCTCCGCAGACTAGTCACCATGGCGAGAGAGAGGGGGGAAAAAAACAACAAAACACTGGGCTTCTTCATGAATATTCGTGGTTTCACCAGCTTCCCTCCCTCCCTGTCTCTCCTCTCCTTCTCCCCTGCCACAGTGGTCTCCCCCAGCCACCCACCACCACCACCACAGCCTCCGTGGAGAAGCCCATCTCTCCTCCCCTCCCTCCTCCCATACAGACGCACAGTGTGTCCATTAATCCCATACAGCAGCCTCCGTTCCTCCTCTCTCCATCGGTACCCTTGCCTGTTTTGTTTTTTTTCTGGCAATTTTCTGGCCTTTTATTTTTTCTTTTATTAGCAGCCACAAGCCGATTCTCTGCTTCAATAGTCAGGCATAATTTCTCTCCATTGTACACACCCACACAGAGCAGATTTTTATGGGAACACACTGCCCATATTAAAAAAAATCATAATAAGGATTCATGTCTTCTGGTGCTCACTCTAATTTTTTTCTCCCATTCCTACTGACTACATCCTTGTAAAGCCATTCAAGGACATGCAGCACATCTTTCCATTTAAATTCCTAAAATACAAACCATGTTACTCATTTTTATCTTTACACCACTGACAACATTAAGGCAGCAACTACTGATTTTCTTCACTTCATTACTGATTGAGCTGCCATTGTTTTCCTATGTAATTTCTCATTTGGTCTATAAAATGTCATAAAGTTGTGAAAGATCATCACAGTTTCCAGATTTAAATGGCGACAGCAGTCCAAAACTGCTATGATAGAACATTAAGAGAAGACAAATGAATATTCACATCAACTAGAATTTTAATTGAAATTACATTACATTACAATTACAATTTACATTTGGTCAATTCACTAACTGACAAATCATTTCAGCTCAGAAAACCTACGTGAAAGAAGTGAAAGAAGAATCAAGACAGTCATTCTTTTAGTCAAAAAATGATGAAAATATTAACAGAAAATAGTGAAACAATCTCATATGTTCCCAGAGACTGAGATGACATCTTCATTTTGCTTGTTTGACCAATCAGCTCAAACTCAGACATTCAGTTCAGTAACAAAGGACAAGTCTGTATAACCCTCACACTGAGAAGTACCAAGAATATCTGAAAGAACTTTGGACAGACTTTTGCCTGTTAAATGCTTTTTCAAAATCAGTAACATTCACACATTAAAGTGAGGACCTGACTGTTAACATTACACCCACCAATATAAACTGACTGACAACATGCAAACACACACACACACACTAGCAGTTCTGCATAAAGCTGTGACGTTATTCTGTTACTCTTCCATCGGCTTTTATAGACATTATCTAGATTTGATTTATGCCCTGGGCCTGCGCTGATTGTTTTCTATTTACAAAAGTGACTGCACAAAGAAGCTTTGCCACAAAAAAAAAAAAAGACTCCACTAAACAGACCACTAAATCAAACTCTCCAATTAATTATGAAGGGGAGAGAGCGAGAGAGAGCAACCTAGCAATTAATTATGAAAGTGAAGGAGAGCGAGATGGAGAGAGAAGTATGGCAGCGAACAAGTGAGAACACACAGCAACCAGAGGAACAGTTAATAAACGCAAACAGTTTGTGAACAACTAAGATTAAGGCTGGTTTATTGTTCAAATTCCACAACACAAATGTCTCACAACTTCAAAGACAAGTACAAAAATATTGGTTTGACAAATACACACAAAACTATGTTGACATTTCAAATTACGAAGCAGCAGCAGCAACAAAATATTACTTGGACTAACACTTAAACTCTTATTGATCACATCAGTTTGAACATTGAAGTGATTCACTGACTAATTCATGATTCAATTGACAGAAGATTAAACTGCAACTGTTATTTTTTCATTTTTAATAAAAGAAAAATGTCAAAACTCTAGTTATAGCTTCTCAAATGTGTGCATTTTTGTGTTTTCTTTATTTTATATATTTGCAAATTAAATATCTTTGAGTTTTGGACTGTTGTGGGATATTATAATGATCATTTTGTCACAACTTCTCCGAGGTTTCATATACTAAAAAGACTCATTTGTTAATCAAGAAAATAACTGGCAGATAAATCAATGACCCTAATTGGTTTATGGCCAGATCTGCAGAAGGCTGTTAGGCTTGGCTCTGTGATTTTCATTAAATCCAACTCAACAGAAGCCTGACAGGTTTATTCTGTACTGTGCTGCAGCCTGACCAATACTGGGTTTCTGAACTTCATAACACATTGGCTGATCATCATTCTTATAACGTGTTTCTGAATAACCTGAGAAATGTCTGTAGCATTTCTATAATGCAATTTTTTTAAGATCTGCCAACGTTGAGTATAACAATTTATTGGCTTAGTTCTATCGTTCTATAGTTTTGATCTTGCCAAGGACACACCCTCATGGAAAACAACAGAAAATACTTTACTTCACTTTCTAGCTAAATCTAGACTTCTAGACACAAGGTAATGTCTAAACTTCAGAATATATTGCACTGCACAGCTTTGCTTCGACAATGAAAACAAGTCAACAAATTGAAACTGTGGAAATTAATACACTAAGAGAACCCTACAGAGGGAGAACTAAACAGACTGACATAACTGTTAAGAATTCTCTTACCATTTTAAGACCAAATCATTCAGCCTACTATCGCACATTACATATTAAATAATCAGTCACAAAAATGACAAGGGAGTTAAATAGAAGGATTGCTGACTTCTGATGTAGTTTATACCCTGTCTGTCTAAAAGCTGACTTGAGATGGCGCTGTTGACCACGGTAGAACAACAGATGAAGCGAGTCTAAAACAGCAATGGTGTAATATTAGTGTAACATCTTGGCATAAAGACGTCATTATTAAAAGTGATCTGGTTAAATCAAAGCAGTAAAGAGGAACTATAGCTCCTGCTATCAGGTCAGGAGGCCTAAAACATACATCATTCTGTAGCTTTTGTTTACTTTGTTACACAAAGTAGCTTAAACTTGAATTTCATTGCCTGAACACTGTTAACCCAGTACTTGCTGGTCCTTTTTTTAAAATCATGTTGGTTTAGTTCGTAATAAGTATTAATGCATTTAGAACATATAGAAATTATACATTTTGACATTTATGGGGATAGATTTATTATAACCTATAATACTTATATAATATAAATATGACTAGGAAAAATTATGAATAACTATATGCCCAATATATTCCATGTATGAAACAATACTTGCACAGTGAAATGCTTTATATACCAACATTATTCAATGAAGCTGCTGCAAACTACTTTCACATAAAACATTAATAAAGTGACTTGTTGCTATTCATTTAGCTTTACTTTTTAATCATCTTCATCATCCTCTTCCTTAATACCCTCTCCTGAATCAGGGACCCAAAGTCCTGAACCAATGCACCTCTTAAGGTGGTATTTTCCTTCCTGTAGAGACAGAAACAAACAGATACAATTATGTGCCAGTCTACATCAGATTACTTTTCTTGACTAGAAATGATGATTTCAGGAAGAGGTACAGTAACAACCGCTCACTCACCTCAGGGTCCAGTTGGTGGATAGCTTCCTGCAACATCTGGATGTTCTTCTCACCAAAGCTCCTCTGTAGTTCCTATGAAAAGTGTCAAACGTACTAATGTGATGTATCTACTTAATAGAGAACTGTCTAGTAGCATGTTAGCACTGAGTATGACTGAGTCAGGGACGAAAAATGTATTCATTGTGATTTTTAAAATGTCAGCATATGAACATGCCAACAATGCATCCGATACTAAGATCCATAATAAGTTCGGACTTTATTTTATTTTACTGAAATTTTCCATGTCACTGACAGAAACTGAAATATTTTGTTCAAGCTAATGTGTAAACTAAGGAAAAGCAGATGATGCTATTTACCTCGCACAGAGAGAAGAGTCCTTTGTGCTGAGCTGTCTGGTGACTTCTGATTATTCAGATAGCAACACAGCTCATGTCAACTGACAGTGGAAACACTGACTTTGAAATCTAGCAACAACGATTTGATATATGGAAATGCTTCAGTCACACACCTACTACAGAGAGACGTCTGGACAAACAGAATATGATACTTTGTCACTGCAAAATTTCTTCAAAGAGACAGGATGAATTCTGGAGGCAGTGTGTAAAGAAAATGCTGACTATTTTCTGTACATACCTTTTATTTCTCGTCTCTGAGAAAAAACCCAGTCAAACTTATAGCCGAGAATGAAAATTTCTTTAAAATATTATTGGCTGATAAAAAAAGACTGCAAACTAACCTTTATCTTATGGCTATAACACAATCAATAAGTAATATACTGGGAAAAGAGTATATCTGCATAGTAGACGTAAATCAGTATATATAGTACATAAAATCTTTTGCTTGTACAAATAATGTTCCCCACGTTCTTTAATGACTGATAGTGAAATTAAGTTGCAAAATCAATAAATGGACAAACTGTGTAGGAAAAACACATTTTCTCAAAGTGTATTACAAAAAAAAAAACACAAATGTACAAAACATTAGCAAGAAAAATCTCAAGTCCTTCACTCTCCTGCTTAGTATAAACAGACACACATTACACACTACTGTGTTACATTTACACTATACAATACTATAAATAAATACAGTACTGTTTTATTTTTATGACTATACATGAAAGCCAGGTGGCTTATGCCAGATTGTACAACTCTTTTGGCTTTAAACGGTGCAGAATGTGATGTACTGTGTTAACTGAATCTAATGGGAAACCCTGTAACAGGCAGTTTTCTCTCAGCCTCGAGGCATGTAGCACGGAGCAAGACACGCTTCTTTAGTTGCACTGTAGTTGTAGTAATACTTTAAATCTCACAGACACTGAAGTGGGCCTGCCAAACATATAGTAAAGCTGAATAACATCTGTGCCTGTAAAATGGGTCTAATGTCTGATTTCAGTAAATGTTTATATTTGAACTTTATGAAACTTGACAGATATTGATTTATGAATCACATTAACATTGCAACTTCTAAATACTGAAAAATATAATAACTCAATCACAGAGGAAGGCGCTACTTTTCTGTTAACGTTACTCTACATTTAAAAAAAAAACGGTTTTTAATGGCAACTGGACTTGTTTTAGTTCCTTGACTACGTTTCACCCTCCATTCCAGAGGG
>JAUMHL010000001.1:5124143-5138120 GCA_032362345.1 Sandelia bainsii | reverse complement strand
ATGTTTCACAACCAGTCTGGACGGAGTGAACACAGGTTTATCTGCACAGCTCATATCTGTAAGAAAGACAATGAAGATTGTGATTTTAAACAGTTTCATGTAAAATCAGTAACCAGATGAAAGCATCTACAACATTCAGGAAACCAGAAGTTCATCAGTGTGATATGCTTTTTTGTTTTTTACAGTGTTTGTTTGTTCATTCAATGTATTCACTAAGTAGAAATGCCACAGTTTCCCCTGACTTATGTAATAGTACATTTCTAGGTATTGGACGAAAAACTCACCAAATATACTTAAATTTGACATCACATAGTCATGTGTTTTTAGTCTTATATATTTGCTTAATTCTAACCTGAACAGCTCAAACCATTCACTTTTACAACCGACTGTAGTTTAATGATGTACACATTTTCGGAGTGAACACAGGTTTATCTGCACAGCTCATATCTGCAAGAAAGACAATGAAGACTTATTTTAAATGGCTTCATGTAAGTTTATCTAAAACTGAGAATCCAGAAACAGACAAAACCACAAATCTTTGCTTTGTTTTTTTTAATTTGATTTGAGATACAATTTGTCTAGATAATGGACTATCTCTCTGTAACTGGTGAAATTGTAAGTTGCCGGGCAAATTGGTATGGTAAGTATAAACTAATACAATGAGCAGTTACCTGATTCAATACATTCATACCTACTGTAACATTAGTATTTGGTTCACACAAACATTTTACACTTTAATATCCTTTAATGCAGTTTTGCTGTGTATGTTCTAATGTATAAATGTGCTTATCTCTAATCAGTTACTTTATTTGTTCTTTCAGTTCATCATTAATTCAATAAACAAGAGATTTATAACTGTCAACTGACCAGAGACTAATTACTAATTAGTCTCTTACTTATGTCTAAGTAATAAAGATCAGCCTGCTGACAATAAAGCCAATTTTAAAGTGCATAGAAAGATAGAAAACTTCTCTCTTACCACAATCAGAAGCATGTAAGTCACCCAGAAAACTCATCAAAGACACAACCAAAAGAATTAAATATGAAAACATTATTCCGGCTTATTTTCTTGTAAAACCCATCAAAGACAAAACCCAAAAGTGGTCAGAAAGTCCTTTCACTGTGAGGTTACACCCTTTTTTTAATCCTCTGTTGTATCTGAACAATGTTGGCGGCACAGCCTGTTTTCACAGATCACATCCTTTATGTTGACTTCTGCAGTCACGTGTGTTCAAAGGTGGTCACTTGTGAAAGTGAAAGTGTGTTTCGTGTTGTTATGAGTCAGAAAGTCACTTAGAGAAACAGACAAGTCCTGCTTGTATGTCCTCTGTGATGCCAACTCCAGGTTTATTTTAAAGGGACTTTGCATCTTTCAAAAGTTGTTTCCTCCTGAAGTGTTTTCACTGTGTAAACAGTGCAGAAGAGGAGAGCTGTCATAGACTTTCCATTGTAGAGTTGGCATCTCTGAGGTTTGTAGCTATGAAACTGGAGCCAAAGACGAGACTAACACAACAGGACTGGGTTTTAACATGTTCAATAATAGTCAAGAGGGGTTGAGGGGCAGACGAGGATGTTCAGAGACTGAGGCTGGATGGAGGCGCATAAACTGGAGACTTCGAGCTCTTGAGGTTAGAATCAGCAGCACTCAGAGACTCAGTGGTGATATACAGACAGTTAATGTTTTCACAAGCATTCAAAACCACAGCTCAGAGTGAGAGACTTGTTCTCAGTTTCCAAAACCACATTACAAGAAATAGGTGCTATTCTTCAATGCAAAAGTCAAAACCAGATCTGAATCCAAATAAGCACAGACATCAGTAGAGCCAACCTGTCCAGGGTGTACCCCGCCTCTCCCGCTGGGATAGGCTCCAGCACTCCCGTGACCCTTACGAGGACAAGCAGTTTAGAAAATGGATGGATTGGTGGATCAATAGAGCCCCTATGTTCAGGGTCCAAGACCAGAAGTCAAAGGTTCCAGAGTGTCAGTGAACATCAGAGCCAGAAACCAGAAATCCAAAAGATCATGAAAGCCAGAATCAAGAGCCAGAGAAGGTCAGAGAGTCTTTTGAACAATAGAAGAGACAAGAAAACCTGGCAGTGAAGCAGAGAGTTTATCTAGTCAGTGACACAGGTGCAGTAAAAACAGGCCGATGAGTTCAGACAGTGAACAGGAAGCAGGAGAAAAGTTTAAAGGAAACAGGAAGTTGCTGAGGAAGAGGCTCAAAGATAAAAAGAAGACAAAATGATGAACAGACAAAACTTGTAGTCAGGCTGAGATGGTGGCAGTTATCCATGTGAAAGAAAATCAAGGACTGACCTACTTATACTACTTACACTATTTCTGTCTCACTAGAATTAAATGCATTTAGGACCTCAGTGATAAAACAGATTCACTATGCTGTGGTGTTAAAGTAAATCCATTTCAGTCCCTGGCTACAAGCTGCATTGTTGTTATGTGTTATGTCTTAAATCTCTCAGTAGCTACAAGTGGATGTATACCACGTTGTTTTTCTGAATAACTAAAACAGTTTGAATCATCAAAGAAAAGTAAAACAACTAATTCCTGACAGGAACTATGGGTTAACAATAGCATCATAAATAAAATAGGTGCAAAATCACAAGTTCATAAGTGAAAGAGCAAATGAAACCATGTTCACTAATCTTTCTGACTTCATGCAGTACAACTTAACTTTGATGCTCACGTTCTTAACATTATAAATCAACTATTATTACAGTTTGATAGAAATGTATCCAAAGCAATATTAAAGCTTCTTTAATGAAAATTTGGAAATATGAAGTTTAATAACTTCATCTAAGGTATGTTTCAACATGACTTGCTGCCTGTATACCCCATACAAATGATAGAAAAATTAATGGCAATGTTTGCAATTTCTTTTTTTTCTGCATACATTGGTCATGAAATGTGATCTGATCGTCAGTAAAGTCAATCAACAAACACAACATTTTTAAGCTGATACAACCCAAATAGTCACAATCTTTCATGTCTTTTTTGAACACATCCATCAAACAAACAGAGTGATGGTTGAAATGTAATGGCAACAGTGTTTTAACAACTGGTTGAACCACCTTTAGCATTAATAACCTAACCAGCTTCAGCTCCGACATATTTTTAGGATGTCTGATGTGAGCGGCTCTCTTGAGGTCACTCCACAGCACCTCTTTTGGGTTGAGGTCTGGGCTCTGACTGGACCACTCCAAAGACAGATTTTGTGCCTCTAAAGTCATTCTGTAGTAAATTTACTTTGATGTGTAGAATCATTGTTCTGCTGCATCATCCAGCTTCTCCTGAGCCTCAGCTTGCAGACAGTTACCCTGACGTTATGTTGTAGGACACCTTGATGAACTTGGGAATTCATATTCCACTCCATAATCACAAGCAGTCCACAAAATCGACAACTCTTGATCGAAGGTCTTCTGATGTCTCTTTCTCACATCAGCTGATGCTGCTTGTGAATAACACACTGACACTGACACTAATACACACTTCCAGTCCTGTTTCATTGATGGGACTCCAGGTTTGCTAAGACCTGACTCCAGTTGACATTTAATGACATGAGAAGCCAAGTGTTACCATAACTTTCCACCATAACTCTGTATGTTTAGTGGATGTCAGACACATTTCATGACCAGTTTATACATAAAATAGGAAATGTTAAACATTACAGAATTACTCTTTCTTTAACTGTATACAATATACTTTATTTGCTACACACTACACAAGAGGAATTGCCCTTTAAACAATCCTATGTCCTAAAGTTTTTTACATACTGTATTGATAGTGTTTTATTTATTATGTGCTAATTTTATGTCACCTGATGTCATCAGTAGAGTGATGAGAATGTCCCCCATTCAAATGAGAGAATGAAAGATGCCAACAAAGGCCCCTCCAATGAAGGATGTCACAACTGATGGTTGGCAAATTAAAGTCTGCAGCTAAAGACAAAGCAACGGCTCCAGACAGTTGGTTACCCACTGTACATGGGAATGAGTTGTTTGTGAAGACAAAAAACGCCCTTCCTTTTGTTGTAAACAACAGCTTACATGAATACTTTGAGCATTTGGAAGAACAATTAAAGATATCAAATTAAAAACTATCAACGATGGAAACACAGGAGGAATTTGTTCAACAGGAAGTTTACTTAATGTAAACAGTAACAGGCAGGAAGCTACAACACTGCTTCTCATTATTAGCAACAGTATAAAAGCTCGGGAGACATGTCTCCCATTCAGTCATTCTTCCATGAAACCGTGGTTCCATTTTTTGTTTGCTCTCTCACTGATCTTTCCAAAACAAATGTGGTGTAATTGTAAAATTGGATGGAGTGAACACAGGTTTATCTGTGCAGCTTTTACTATGTCCGCATCACTTGGTCATGCAAACCTGATCACTCCCTCTGTGTAGCAGTGACAGAAACTTTCCACCACCCTGAGCTGGAGAATCACCACCTCTCCATCTCTCTGTTTGCTTGGAAACATCACAGAAATTGACCATCACCCAGTTAAATACAGGAACCTGCTGCTCCAAAAAATTGCTGTTCAGTGTCAGCTGGGCTTGAAAACGTTTCACCTTCCATCCAAAAGGCTTTATCATTACTGATGAAGCCTTCTGGACATTAAAAACAAATCCAGTTGCCATTGAACAGCACTTTTTGGAATAACCATGACCTGGACGACTGAGAATCTTCACAGACAAACCTGCTACTCATTCCTCTATCACTAAGAAAATGCTTCTTTTAAACTGGAAAACTAGAAACCTATTATGTATCGACTCTTCTTACAGAACGCATAACTATAGACACAATAAACTTGAACCTTTCATGAACTTTTCATTGAACATTCTTACTTTACTTCAGTTTAAATGAGTAACAAAAGTTCACATCTGGTATTTCATGTGACAAAGTGCAGGAAGTTCTGTGCTCATCATGTGGAAAGGGATCTGAGAGCAGAATTATGGGCAAATATTTTTCAACTTCCTGTGGATCTTTATTTTCCAGTTTGCTGTGAGCCGCCTCCCTGATTACTGGACAAAGTCACATTACTACTAATACTATTCTCTTATTTAATCTTCATCAGTCATTTTAACAAACAGCATTTTACAGCTATTTTTTAATTCTCAGAACCCCATATCAGAGTTGTGCAGTGTTAATTTTAACACCTGATTTTGATTTAGTTTTAGTCTCTTGACTAAACTCTTTAATTAGTTTTGGTCAAATCGATCAGCGGGATGCCTTTCTGTGTGGAGTTTGTATGTTCTCCCTGTTTCTCCAGGATCTCTGGCTTCCTCCCACAGTCCAAAGACAATCTTTACTTTACTTTACATGACTTTACTTGGCAGACGCTTTTATCCAAAGCGACTTACAAGGGGAAGACACAATCAGTTAGGTTAACTGTTTATTCTAAATTGCTCATAGGACTGAGTGTGAATGGTGGTTTGTCTATATATGTCAGTCCTGTGATAAACAGGCAGACCTGTCCAGGATGTACCCCACCTCTCACCCAGTGACAGCTGGGATAGGCTCCAGCACTCCCACGACCCAACCACTTAACAAGTGGTTAGGATAATGGAACAAAAACAAAACAAAAACTAATTACACATTAGTCTCATTTGCGTTGTGTATTTTTAACATTTACATTTATTGATATACACATACAGGTTTATACTATAGACATTCTGAGGCAACAACTGTCACCATCTTTATTTTAGTAAAGTCTCATTATTTGATTCACACAGTTTCTGTGTGTTTCTGTTCTGCAGAGCAGTGATTGATTCAGAAACTAATATTTATATTAAAAAGAAATTAAAAAAAAGTTTTTATAATGAATATTAAATAGGCCCATCACTGAGTGAGAATCAGGGTGCACTCTTTAGTCAACATCTAGAGGAAGATTTAGATGAGGCCTGATCCCTCTTTAATCCATTTTAGGTAAATATAAGCTCTGCAGGAAAGAAGAAACTAAACCAAACTTTTCTTTAAAGGTTAATGCAGACGTTTAAGTTGTAACTGTGGCATGTGTAAAACTTTTGGAATCTTTTTGATAGTTCTGGTTGTTCTGGGATTGGAGCCAGAGGTGCCTGTTCCCATTTCTTGTCTTGCCCACCTCCCTCACTAAGGGGCCTCAGTCCTGTGCTCCAGGCAAGCTGCAGCAGTCACAAAGTTTAGCTGACATTCAGCGTGGTTGTGATTTACTGTGAACAGCACGCCACCGTGTGTCTCAATTCTGTATCCTAGTGGGTACTTTTAACTTTGTGTTGCATTGATTTGTTGTTATTGAGACACTGTTTTCACCCCTGGACACAGGGTCAGTACACACAAACTTACTATGAGCTTGTTAGAGACACAAGGAGCAGAGGTGTTGCTGCTGTTGTATTTTTGTTTGGATAGAGTTTTATTTCACAGTTTCACAGTCTGTCACAGTTTGATTTCCTGTTGTACTTGAGAAGCTTTTGCACCACAGCCTGTGGTATCACAGAGCACATGTCTCCATGGTGTTTTACCACCATGTTTTCGATGTTGGTCACTTGTGAAAGTGAACATTGGAATCTGCTAAATGAATAAATGTAAGTAGAGAAATCAGCCATCTGTCACTGACTGCAAAACAATGTAAAATGTTCAGTTAGGCTACCTGGCTACCCAATGCAACCACAGTTGCAGAAACATCCAGTACACACTGCGCGATGACGCTGGACAGCTTTGACCTGAATGATACTGAAATGCTCAGAAAAGCAGTTACAAAACACATTTAGAGAGCAGGACAATCAGTTGCATGTGCAACAGTAGACACCCCTGTGCAAGTGACATTTTTTGTGAATACTGTGTAATCCCTGCAGCAAACAGACACTAAAATTAGCCTTTCTTCAAATGATAAGAACTGAAAAAAAGTAACAGTAACTGTGGTGTGGACATTCTTGTTATGACCTTGGCTTTTACATTTGAACATGAATCACAGGAAATATATTGAAATGAATCAAGCATAAATGCAGTGCAACAAACTCATGGCAGTAACGGTTTATTGCTGATATTATATACTTGTGAATTATGGCGTATGCTGAACAGCTGTTTGCAGATGTTTGAATCCGTATTAGATACATACAACATTATTACACAACAGTCTGCCCTTTTCATTTGAAACATTGATTATATTACTGAGTCAAAATAGAGAAAGTAAAGACAGAATGAAGCAGATACTGAGTCCGGGATTCAGTGTGATAGCGTTACTGTTCACACTGGCTGTGATGTGTGGTGATTTCACCACTAGAGGTGGTGGTCCTCCAGGTCCCAGTTCTAGTTTGGCTTCACACCAGTACTTGACACCATCATCTGCTTTACTGGGGGTGATGTTAATGCTGTAGGTCTCAGTCACTTCTGCCTTTTGTGGCATATTTTTGGACAGGGGTGGACCCAGTGGTGTTTTTCCTTTGTAGAAGGTCACAGTGAGGTTTTTAACAGGAGCAACGTTATGCACTTTACACTGCAGAGTGTACCAATGACCCTCCAACACTGGCTCAGAGTTTTCAAAGTTGATGGACACACGGTCTGGAGGCTCTGTGGAGACAAACACAGAAATATACAGGCTTGAAACAACAGCTGACAACATTAAATATAATATATAACTAAATAGAAATACCAAACATACTCATTTTGGTTATAAATAATTAAATCATGAGTGTAAAAGTTTACTTACTGTAAACAGTCACAGGCAGGATGCTACAACACTTTTTTTGAGCATCAGCATTGTAATAGCACGTGGGAGACGTTTCCCACTCAGTCATTCTGTCAACAACCCATGAAATCATTGGTCCTTCTGTTGAGTGGTTTCCCACTGATCTTTCCAAACCAAATAAGTTCTCAGGACAAGCAGACTGACACACACGGCATTTGGCAGATGTTGGGTCGCCGAACTTCACTATCAGGCTGGATGGAGTGAACACAGGTTTATCTGCACAGTTTGTGTCTGTAAGAGAGGTGTTAAAGGCTATAATCTCACAGAGAGGCTCAAAGGTGTCAAAAAAAGGACAGTCAAATCCCTTCCTGTCAAAGTACGTCTGCAATTTTTTATTTACAGTCTGTAAGATTTAGCAGCTGATGAGAATACCACAGCAAATCATGACACAAGTTACACAGGATGACAATAATCCCCCTTTTTTATGGCAGACTGCAGATAGAAAACTCTTTTCTTACCACAACTGGACACATGGAAGTCAGTCAGAAAACTTACTGAAGCAACAACCAAAAGAATGAAGCTTAAAAACATGATTCTGACTCAAGTCCTTGTGAAACAATCAAATCTGTCGAGCATAAAATCCAACAGTGATCAGAAAGGCGATGCACTGCCAGGACACACCGTCTTCTCGTTTTTCTTTTTTATGTGAACAAGGTTGTTGACGGTGCATCCTGTTTTCACAGAGAACATCCTCTCTAATTCAGCATAACGGTTTCAAACATGGTTATTTGAGAAATGAAAGTGAAAGTGTGGTATTCTGTAGTTACTGATCAGGGGTTCACTTTGAGAAGCAGACCAATCCTGTTATACATGTTACTGCCCCACTCTCAGTTCTCTGAAAACAAAACAAAATGTTTGTCTGAAGAAAACTGTCCACTTAACAGCAATTATTGGGCTAAGCAGACATGATGCATTTTCGGGATCTGGTCCACGAAAAATAGAATGGGGCTTGAATGAACAATCTTAAGGGAGTTCCACACCCGCTAACATATTATTGCAGAAAAGACACAGAACCTGTTCCTCTGAATCTGCAATATGAAAACTGAAAGTTTAAATATATGTCATCACTTGCTCTCTGCTCGGTTTTACATTTCACTCATCAAAACTAAAACTAAACGTGTGACTCCTGCACATTCTGAGTGACCATCATTTGTAAAACACGCATCTGTTTGAGAACATTTTTTGGCACTGCAGTTTTAGTTTTACACTGCAGTTTGTCAAAATATTTTACTACTACAGTCACACAAAACTTAAAGCCAAGCGTGTAATGTAATGGATTTTTATTTATACATAATTACAAAACATGAAACACAAGAACATAAATTTAATTTTAAAACAAAGGCTTTGACAATGGAACAAAAATGAACAAAGAAAATCCTTGAAGTGAAAACTAATGGGCCACAGAAGGTCATGAATACTTTCATGGTACACAGCAGTTCCAGTGACGTTCGTTTGGTAACAACTGCCCGAGCCGCAGGCAGCAGCTGATGGTGGGCTCATAAAACACAGTGTCTGGGCCCTCAGTCTCCACTTCTGTCTCGGCCACAGGGCGGGAAAACAGTGACGGTTTGGGACTTTTAACAAGTGTTTTTTTGGTCACACAGCCCATGTCTGTAAGTGCCTACAGAGGAGAGAGGGAGGGACATTTATCAGGGATCAAAGACATGAAGGAATTTATTGAAGCCAAAGTAACAAACACCAGTGAATAATTGAAATTCAGCCGTCTGTAAACCCAGCTGTACCAATGTCCGAGATATCTGCCAAATAAATTTTACAACCTCAATAGTGAACAGTTATTGTTCAGAAAATTACAACACTTCATTGTTGCTGTGCATCCATGAGACAGTGAGTGTTAAAACCACTGTTTTGATATAAGGTAGATAATGTTGTGTTATTGTTCAATGTTAAGTATAAATACATATAACATGTAGCTGCACAAAATAAGTGCCAAGCACGGTCATGTTGTTAACTCTCATTATATTTGTGGATTATGTACAACATGGTCTATTATATTCTGTTTATGATGCCATTATATCTCAACTTGTTAATGTGTCTGTTGTTAAAGGGATAGTGTCACTTTTAATAAAGATGATTCTGAATGTGTCTGCTATAAGATGTGGTGTGGATTTAATATTGCATGTTATAGTTCCGTCTAATGCGTAATTATCGAGACCTGTATATCTGTGTCTTCATTTGTCAATACAGTGACCACAAAAACATAGGCAGCATCACTGCATTGTGGAAGACATGTATGCGTTTAAATAAATAGCAAGATTGAATTGGAATTGGCCTTTTCTTCTTCTTACTGGTCAAACTGTGGTGATCGTCAGTCAGTTATTGAACAGCACCTAAGTCTACATTCAGCAAGGTCACAAGTTTAAGATTCAAGGATGCTCTGACTTGATTATTACACGATTAATTATGCGAGCACGTATGCATATGCATTTCTGTTTACCTGCACGAGGTCCAGCACCGCCATCGGCTGCAGCACATCTTTGTAATGTTCCACCAGCGACTGCTGTGTGAGTCCGGGTCGGGACATGATGTGATAAAGAACGGCCTCCAACATGCCCTTACACACCTGCCGGTTGAGCTTCCCGTCAACCATGCGCCATGGCCGGCTGATGA
Source organism: Sandelia bainsii (assembly GCA_032362345.1). Classification (NCBI taxonomy): domain Eukaryota; kingdom Metazoa; phylum Chordata; class Actinopteri; order Anabantiformes; family Anabantidae; genus Sandelia; species Sandelia bainsii. Next base: position 5,127,749 of record JAUMHL010000001.1, on the reverse strand, counting down.
AACTCACATTATCACTGAATGGGTTTGAAGCAGAAAGATGGAGGATGTGACACAAAAGAAGAGGAAACAAACATTTAAATGTGATAAGATCATTAAAATCAATCTATTGAAATCTGTACTCACTCATCCTGCTGTTCAGCTGATCCTGTCGTGGGAGAGTAAACTTCATCTATCCTGTCCTTTCTTGCTCTCAGCTGTCTCTTTTCTTCCCGTCTTTCCTGAGTTTCTGCCTTCTTTTGTCCTGCCTCATTCTCTCCTTCATCTTCACACTGTGTTTGCGTTTCTCTCTCTACTCCCATCAGTGTGTCTCCATTTTCCTCATCCAGCTGCTCTTTCCGCTGTTCGTCTTCTATTTGATTTTCAGTTGTTGTGTCACTTAACGACCTGTTCAAACCCTCTCGGTCTTCACTCTCTTGTCGGTCCACAGCCAGTTTTTTTGCTGGCGGTTCCTCCGTCTCCTCTTTTACTCCTCGCTTGGATCTCTTGCGCATGAAGGGGATGGTGTGCTGATCCTCTAAAAAGCGGAGTCTGTCCGATTTGTAATGCATCTGGGGCAGTTGCTTGGTGTTTACAGTCAACAGCCATGGTTCAGCGTGCTGCATGAGCACCCAACGTTCGCCCAAACTCCCAACTTTTATCATCTGGCCCTCGTCTTGTAAATCCTGAAGCAAAATGGGGAGAACATCAGCTCTCAATAACTGATTATTACCACTAGCATCAATTACTATATAATATTTAAGACCTAGCTAGTTTTTATTTTGGACAAAATCGTCAGCTAGAAATGATAAGCTTCTTGTTTACTTTACTACTTCTCTACTTATTTCTACTACTAATTTCAAATACTACTCCATATTTCAAGTGGCAAATCTGCCAAATGTAATACTAATTTTTACTGTTTTTACAGAATCTCAGCAAAAGAAAAAGCAAATGAATGTGTGTTTCCATCAACTGCTGTTATTTTTTTAGGAGCTGGGAGCATTGAGATAAACAGTTGATGCTAATTCTTCAGTCAAATGTGAGTAAAGCACAGAAGGAGAAGGTGCAACAAACCTGCCAAATCTGAAATGAACAGAATGATGTAATTTATATTTGTTTCACATATTAATTTGAGGAACAACATGTATATAAGTATTTATTTGCCAAGTTGTTACCATTGCACTCTAGCATTTTGCATTTATCAAAACATCATCTTAACCACCTCAGCCAAGTATGATTTACACATTACAGTTTTCTTTTCTGAATTTTCAGCATCTCCGCTCCATTCTTTGAATTGAAAGGAACTGCAGTAACTACAGGAGCAGGGTTTATAGAAAGGTGCACAAAAAAAACCATCCCATTAATAGCTCAGCAATAGCTTTGTGTGTATACCTCCATATACTGCTGCAGGCCCCTGCTGCATCCAGACTGTGGCTCCTCCAGATGTTTGTAAGCCTTGTACAGGTCATGTCTATCCAGTCCATTTTCACCAGCTTCATCTAAGATCCTCCTAATATGAGCACATGCTTCCATGTCCTGAGGAGTGTATCCTCTTTGCTCAATCAAACGTCTATCACACTCCTCCACACTGAGAGGAGAAAAGGAGGAACGGATGGAGTAGGTGAGGATGGAGGGCAACAGGGATGGACCACATTTAGTCAAGTCCAGTGGTGAGTCTAAAAATGAAGAATCATTGGAAACAAAAGATTATTTTGAACAGATTACAAATCAGTGTGCACATCTTTTAAGTGTATTGATACTCGCTCTTCATACTGAACAAGTCGTGAGCAGGTGTGTTCCGCAGCTGCAACCTCACTATACACGGCTCCACCACGATGTTGTCCCCGTTGCTGAGGTTACGTAGCTTGACTAGAGAGAGAACAAAACTAAAAATATTATGTTCTTTAACTTCTTTATGGTGTGTGCTCCTCACCTGTAAGTTGCTTTGGAGAAAAGCATGTAAAAGTACAAATTCACACACTACCTATGCCGGGGCAGCAGTATCCTCGCATCATCAGGTATTTGGTGTGTGACGCTTGATGAGCCTTCACTTCCAGTTTCTTTCTCCCATCACACTCCTCACCGTCATAATGGTCATCGTCTTCCTCCTCCAGTGCTGCCATACTGAACATCCAAGATTTAACTCAATTTAGAACAAAATCTCAACAGAAGATGAAAAGCTGCAAGTTTTTTGGCAGGTTTGATTACCTGCAAAATTCAGAAATTCACCGCTTACAGAAACATACGTTCCTGTCTCAAATAACAGAGCCAGAGTTATGAATAAAGAATGAATAATCTAATGCAAATAATATTTCACCTCTTTACTACATCTTTGTCCACCAGGTTGCTGTCCACCACCACCATCTGTCTTGGTATGGAAATGTGCACACTCAGCAGCCCCAGAGACATCAGGCTGAGAGAGACCACACAAGCTCCACCTGGAGAGTCTAGATAGACCTGCACCATGTCCATCACCTCTGAACCTGTGGGTGCTGTGTTTGAGGCTGCAGACTCAGCTCCTGACGGCTCCTCCTTGGGCAGCTTATCATCTGTTTGCTCACTGCAGGATGGACCATCATCTGAGGCAGCTGTGAGGAACTCCTCTGGGTTTTCCGGTTCACCTGATTTGTTCATGTCTACCTCCATCAACTTATCTTCTCCTTCCCCTTCGTCCTCTCCTTTTGCTGATTTGGTGTTTGTCTTCTCTAGTTCACTCACTGGTCTGCCATCTTTTTCTCCTTTGCTCTGTTCTTCTTCTCCTCTTTTTGACCCCCTTTTTCTCTCCAGCACTACCTCCTCTCCATCCTCTGACCTATTTTCAGTCTCATGGTAAAATGCAGTAACAGGTCTGTCATCTCTTGTCCCCTTGTTTATTAGATTCCTCAAGAAGTGGAAAGAATCGGTGCACAGCGAGTGAGGAAAACGCCACGAAAAACACCTGTCAGGAAGGACAGTGAAAGGAGTATTGATCAACACCAGCAAACATTTCAGTTCTGAGTAGTATCCCAAGCATTCAAATACAGCAGCTAAGAAAGAAAAAAGAAAACATAAGGCTTTTTGGAAATTGACTCAGTAACAACATCAGAAGCTAAAACGCTACTTTGGAGAATTCATGTGTTTCTATCACATCTCGCAAAGCTAAATCAGCTAAAATAAAAATACTAGTGATGGCTTTTGCGAGCTACAATGATAAATGTTGGTATCTTTTGTAAAAGAGATAATATGTCAATAGACTGGTTAAATAAAATACAAATTATTCTCCATGTTTGTACCTGTAGTAGGACTGGGACAGCTGGTAGGACATGGGCAGGATGGGCAGTGCTCGGTTCTTCTTCGGTCCATCCGGCTGACAGACGCGACGGCGGTTGACCAGACCTCTCTTTCTGCATTGTATGAACACTTGGCACAGCATCTCCTGGTTATACTTACTGTACATGTGGAAGGTCTAAGAGACAAGAGGAATAATGACAAGTTTGTGTTTGTTTGGATTTGTTAGTAACAGGGACAAATTAACACTGTGGACATCTTTAAATTTAAATATGCTTAGATTCAACTCAATTCAATTCATCTTTATTTGTATAGCGCCAAATCATAACAAAGATCATCTCAAGGCACTTTACATAGCAAGGT
>JAUMHL010000001.1:5098900-5124043 GCA_032362345.1 Sandelia bainsii | reverse complement strand
GGGTGAAAGAGATATCTTGATCAAAGATAACGCCGAGATTCCTCACAGTAGTGTTTGAGGCCAAAGCGATGTCACCTTAGGTGACAATCTGATTGGATAGCTTGTCTCTCAGGCCTTGGGGACCAAATAGAATAACTATGTGCCTTTGTGTAATTTTCCTTATATTTCTATTTTACTTTTTATATTCTTCTTAAGTTTTTATTTGTGTATCTTATTTGTTATTGTGACATTCTAGTTTGAAAGGTGCCTATTAAATAAACTCACTTTAATTCACACTTTGTGTACAGAGGAATACAATAAAAGGTTTCTGTACCTGAAAGGATCTTGAGGACTTCATCTGACTGTTGGTCATGGCCAGAGTGCTCTGGATCAAGTTATGTAACACTATGGCATGAATGTCATCTGTGCTGCAATTGACACACAAAAGACACAATTCAATGCTACCATAAAATACACTTTTAATCATTGGCAACCTGAACCTAGGAATCTAACTGAACTCTTACCAGTTGAGAACATCTTGGCATGAAAAGTGCTTTCCATTGTCTATTGCGGAAACCTTAAACCTGAAAAAAACAACAATACGTTACACAAAACACTCACTACTTGTCTACAGTGCGAACATCAAACCTCTTCTTACTGTGAAAAGAGCTCCTGTTTCGTGTCAGGGATGATCACAACACGAGCGCTCACGGCAGAGCTGAACTTCATTCTGAGCAGCCTGACGTACTCCGAGAACGCTTCAGCGCAATCCTACAACAACACAAGCACAAATATTCAAATTTTTAATAACTTTAAACTCACAGGAAAAAAACAGAACAAAAAGCACAGAGCAACACCACCACCTCTGGTTTGTCGGGATCAGCAGGTTTCTTCTCCTCCAAAATTCTCATCAGAGCTTTGTCCTGGTAGACCTCAGCCAAACAGATCCTGCAACACATATTTTTGATGAGTGAAACACCAGGAATGTTTGTGTTTTTGAAGTGTGTGTTACTATCCTTACTCACCTGTAGTTCAGAAGTGTCTGCGGATTCTTGAGGATGTGTCGTGTGCGACGACCCACAGCAAGAGAAGTTTTATCCACCGATATTTCAAACCCTGCATGGAGCAGGTCCCTCACCACACAGTGAGGTACAAATGGCCTTTTCAGCTGCAACATATCAACAACACATTCATGTTTTCTTTCCTACAGGTAAATAAGTGAATGATTGTGAATGTATTGGACTTAAAAATGATTAAGAATACAAAAAAACTAAACTTTTTAATTTCATTTATGTTCTTTTATGTGTGTACCTTCCTGTTGAGCAGGTGTGAGGCCGCACAGCAGAGCATCATCAGTGAGTCTTCCTGTACAGACCAGTAGACTCTCTGTCTGGTCATCATTTTCAAGGCTCTGTGGTCCGCCTCGTCATGGGCAGGGGTGCGTTTCTTGGGCTCTTGAAAGCAAAAAAAACAAAACAGAAACACACATAATCTGTCAGTTGTCCAGTTTTAGACTTTCACTCATGTGTCATATATTTTTATTGTTCAGATGACCATAGTGCACCTTTCTTCTTCTTGCGTTGGACCTTGACAACCTGCTTTTTGCTTCTCTTCCTCTTCTGTCTCTTTCCTCCGACCACCTGCTCATTTCGGGAAGCAGACTCTATACCAACCTGGTTACAAAAGAACGGAAACACGACATATTAAAACAAACACTTAAAGCTAAACTACATTTAGTAAATCAGTCAAAGTGCATCACTCTTCCCTACTGACATTACTTTGCACTGTTGTGCTCACTGTTTCACTGATCATAGACTAATGTGATAATGGACATCAACAAACGGTGAGTACATTATTACATACAACATGTCACAACAGCGACATTATTTCATGATTCATTCTCATTACTCATTAGCAGTCACAATGTGCAATGTGTTCCTAAATGTCTGATGCTGCCTGAATTTTGCTCCAGACTGTCTGTGGCCGTCAAAACTTGAATCAGCCGTCAGTGGATGCGATTTAAGATTAAGTTTTGGATTTTGGATTCATTTTCTCAAGACTGACTCCAGACTCCAAAATTTCACTGTTTTAATAGAACACATAATAAAACAATAATAAATTAAAATTAATACAACTCATACCTCAACATATTCTGCCATCGGTGGTCGCTTGGAGGTCACACAACGCGGTGAGGTAGTTCCTCCTGTTACAAAATGTATAAAAAGTATATTTTAATAGAAATGTGGTGACAGCGCAGGTAAACCTGAAGTCAAATTTTGTTTAATTTAGGAAAAAATCTGAGGAAATTTCTTCATTCACAAAAGAGCCAACACGAGAGTGTGTCTCAGCACGACCGATGGAAAAACCTCAAACATGACTTTACATTAAAACAGTAGGATAGTGACAGCATCATTTATATGATTATTATAAAGTTTCCAAATTAAAGCAAGAATGTCATCTGGTAAAACATTCTCTGGTAAGACAGATGAAGTTTTGTCATTATTGTATAAGTTCATTATGTTCACAGCAGCTCACCTGCTGTAAGTGCAATCCTGAGTGCATTTTTAGTCAGCAGGCTCTTCAGTCTGATTTTGGTCTCAGGTGCCTCTGAACCAGTTGGCTTCTTAAAAAAAACCCAACACAACAGCCCCAACGCAGATATTAGACATTATTAACATTGTCTTTGTTAATGAACTACATGACATACATATATACTGCATGTGTTTATAAATAATGTATGTGTTTGGCTTGTGTTCTGTGAACGTACCTTTTTGACATAAAGTAGGTGATTGGTCCACAACCAGTTGCGTTTAAGATGAGCAAAGAATTCAGAGTGCAGACCTCCTGCTCCTTTACCATCTCCTGGTATCGACCCGTCATCACACACTTCACAACTTCCCCTGTGTGCGTACAATGACATTTATCTTTAACACTGTGATGATGAACTAAATCTGTACTGCCCTGACTTTCTTTTACCACATTTTGAGCTCATTATTTTATGAAATATCAAAGAAAAACATGGAGAAGAGTAAAATATCTATTCAGAAAACGAATCACATTCCACTTACTTCAGCAGATATGCCAGTCCTACAAACACGTTGCGTTCATGCACAAAAGAAGGTGCAGCTTCCTCCTCTGTGACATTTCTCTTGCTACGAATCACCCCTAAAAATGCAAACAAAGAGACAGACAATTATTAAAAAGGGGTAATCGTAGTTTTCCATATTAATGCCATTGCTGTGAGGGATTATGTGTGCACATGTACCCAGCGGTGTGTTGAGGCAGACACACATCAGGTCAAACCAGTATTTTTCTACATCCTCAGTGGTGTTGAATATGTACTGGTGTCGCTCAAATGGTTTGTCAGGTGACTCTGTGACAAGCCAGTAGTGAGGTTCAGCGCTCGTGGTGTCGACAATGGTGGCTTTGTGTTTCAGGTAGAGAAACACCTGGATCAGGGCAGATGTGGAGAAAGAATATTGACACTGGAGAAAACGATTCCTTAAGTTAGATTTTCTTTAACAATTTCAAACCTTTCAGGGATACCCATTCAACTGCGAGACAAAGTGAATGCAAAGCTTTTGTTTACAACAACAGAAGTATTTAAGCTAAGAATATCAAAGAATGCACCAAATATTCCTGATTCCTATTAGCTGAAAAATATTCTTTATTTGAATCTATTAAATTACATGACACCAAAAAAAGCAAAGAAAATGTTCCTCACAAATATCTGACGTGTAATTAATGCATCTTTGACATTTAGGGTTCAATACAAATTGTCTCAAATTTGTCTCAACACTTTGTGATGATATTTGTTTATCTGAATCTACACTAATAACAACAGTCAAATGCAAACCTGTGTTTGTGGTCTACTCTCAATTCTATTTGTGTGTACAGTACCTGGTCTTTCTCCTTGAACTTCTCTACGGGACCAAACTGCAGCAGACCCATGTAGGCCAACTTTCGCAGGTTCTCATGGAATGAGAAGATGTATTTCCTGATATAAAAAGTCCAGAAATACTCAGTTTAGAATTATAGTTGCATGTATGATGCGTCATAGAGAGAAAAAGGGAACAAGGAAATCACCGCTTAAAAAGCAACTGTCTTCTCATTCTGGCGGGCAGCGCACTAACGAGATAGTGTTGCTTCACAGGGTCATTGAGATATTCTTCCAGTCCTTCCACCTGCGAGGAAAAAAAGAAAATATGTTTGTGTGTACTGCACAAATTATGCTATTATAAGTGGGCCATCAACCACCTTTTTCAAATATTTGTCTAATGGAAAAATGCTCCAAAATTATTTTGAAGAGGTGCTAACAAGGCCTCCGATTAAATCAGATGCACAGAACAGTCTGTCAGCAGTGTAGAGAAATTCACTTCTAAACGTTTATGCTATTATAAAACCTGGGGGGCTGAAGCAGATGTTAGAAGAGCAAAATGTGAGTGGATTGATTTAGAGTTTTATGCTACCACTAGCTTATGTTGCATATTGTAGCTTTATGTTCTATTTAGCCAGTATTTTGTCCACCTCATTGTGATGTCGACTAAATGTTTAAATCACCTATAAGTATAATTCAACACAATTCAAAACAACCACAAAGACGCCTAATGATCATAAAGCTAAATCAACATCTCTCTAAACCTGTTTCAACAACAATGAATATTCTAATCTTAATGAGTGAAAGGTTTATTGCATGACTCAGTAATCAGACTGTATTAGTTCAGCTGTACCGAAATTGCCTGAACTGGCAACTGGGCGTATGTCAGAAACTTACAGTAGCTTCTTCTATTAAGCATGGGATCGTATTCTGCTTAGGGTTACTAAGCACAGTGCACAAACTGGGGTTCACATCGCTATTTTCTATTTTTTAAGATCGTTAAAGGTGAGATTATCAAGTTACAGTGATGAAAGCCTCATTTTAATCTATTAACTGCAGGAGTTTTATTATTTCTTCTTTTTTTAAAACATCAATAGATATGTCGTTTGCAGCCTCAACTTTATGAACATTGTAAGGAATCAAGTAGTTTGTACATTTGCTACAATTTGAAGGACGCATGAGTACTTTTAACGACTACATATCTAGCACAGAATGTTATTACAGATCGATATCATGTCACCATAAGAGGAAACTGGTGTGTTCCCACAGTGTGAAAAAGGTGGGTTGGATGGACTGTACAGGATCCTTTTTAAAAAGAAAACAACATTCATGCTCACCTTATAATTTATCTGCACAAACTGAACGAAGATGGAGAGAGGCAGGCAGAGGAGCACGTCTCCAACCATTGCCCAGCCACTGCCGTACTCCTTGTGTACACGGACGGGAGGGATGAATTTCTTCCATGACTCTTCGTCAGCATAAACTGTCAGAGACAGAAAAATCACTGGTTTAGTAATGAAACAAGGTCTGCAGACATCCTGCACTGCCTTTGACACAAACAGCATTAATAAGAAACAAAATGGAAGGTTTAATTAAAAAATGCTTTCACCTTTCTCACCTTTCATATCAGACTGAGTGTGTCCAGGTGTTAATTTTTTCTTCTGCTCCTCCCCTTCATCACCTGATGCCACATCCAGATTAGACAGAGTAGGATTCGCAGTTTGCTGTTCCACAGAGGCAGCATTTTCTGAAGACTGTGTGCCGTTCGGGTCCAGCTTTTCATGGGTGTCTGGGTGACTGGCGTCAGGATCAGAGCTGTGTAGGTCTGCTGGTGTTTCACTGGTTGAGTCAGAACCAGCGGAGTTGTCTTTGACAGGGTGATCGTAAATCAGGTAATGGAGGAAAGTATGAACAACACGCAGCCGATACATCTTAGGCTGGAAGCCGAACGTCTTGCCCAATCCTCTAACTAAAAAAAAGGAGATAGAGATATTTAGATTATAATCCATCGGTGAGGCTAATTTGTCCCCAATTTATTCTGGAGCATGACAACGAGCCTAAAGATACAGCCAGAGACATAGTACGACAACAAATAATGTCTGATCTCAACATCATGGAGTCAGTCTGGGATGACAGAAATAGAAGAAACTCTAACTTGATTTGGCAATTTACAGTCTTTTAGATACTCTAACTACAGACAAATAACGATGGTTAAACAAAGAAACATTCATGTCCATTCATTCAAGATGTAATGGTCCAAATATCTGTTTTTAAATACTAACTATACAGAAAATTATCAGATCTCTGACTTTTTTTAACTGTATAAAATCAAACGGAACCTGTCGTGGGCTTGAACTCCTCGTCGTCTTTGAGGTTTGCTCTCTTTTTGTCAGCTTTGCTCTTTTGGGTTTTAGAAGAACCGGGGCTCATCTCATCAGACTCTTTCGCCTCTTCTCTGGCTTTCTCTTCAGCTTGTTGCAGACTGCAGGACAGAAGGGGGAAAGAAAAGGCAGTTGCACAGAAAATCAAGAAAAAAGACGCAAAGCATATTTGCTGTTCTACACTACAGACTAATACAAATTAAAGTACATTTACACTAAAAAACTACATACAGCTATAGTCAGTGGAAAATGTGCAACTCTACTGTGGTGACTACAGAGCTAAAACATACAAAAAACATAAAACTTGCTGACTTATTTTGAATAGTTTGTGCTCACCGTATAGCTGAGTAAGAGCTGGAGATTCTGAATCGAACCTGCTCGATAACTCTGTTCACGATGTCATCGTTGGGTTGAACGGATGGATGTGCGACCATCTCAACCTGCGGGTGGAAAAACACCAAACAAAGAGAGGAGGAGTGAAGGAAGAGTGGAAAAGGAAAGGTGATCTAAATTAATATTTATCTTTTTTTTATTTTATTTTTCTACTGTCTGGGTAAATTCTGAACACCAGATTTCAAGCAGATTAAACTACTGAGATGCATTGTGTAAATTAGTGAATTTTAGAAGGACTGGTAGGTAGATTATGTCAGCTTTGAACAGAGGCAGGAGAGCTGTTTCCCCTGTGTCCTGTCTTTATGCTAACATGAGCTAACCAAAAGCTGACCACAGATATGAGAGGTGGTTCTGACTTCCCAGCAAAAACACAAAACTTGCATATTTCTCAAATAATAATAAGAGCATTGGATAGCTATAACACCACTGTATGTAAAACTATTACAGTTACAAAAGTTCAAAGTGCTGTTATTTGAGAAGACGTTTAGTTTCTCATGATTGTGTGCAGGGAAGCAGTTTTATTTTAGCACAGAAAGTGGATGTAGTGAAAATGAAATGTGACCATCAAGACACAGTGTGTGCATGTACCTTCTTGGTGATCCCGTCCACTATGACAGTAGTTGTGTAAATCTTAAGCAAGCCTTGTCTAGACAAACTGTTGACGAGACGTAAAATAGTTTTCCGGCAACACTTCGAGCTGATTCCGTCCTGCTTCTCTTCATCGTTGATCATCTTCTGTAGCCTGAAGAAACACAGCATGTTTCTATGCTTCCTCTCTTTTGCAGTGTGATAAAATGCATTTTAATTAACTGAACATTTAAAACAAACTGACTGGAAAAGACCCTCTATGATCTTGAAGTTGCGGACAGCCTCGACGATCAGATTCTTCCTCCTCAACAGGCGGTATGTCTCATGAGACCTCTCCGAAGACTTTTTGGAGATCTGTACACTGGGTATCTGAAGGAAGTGGATAAAGCTATTAATTTCACCAACCTATCTCAAAACAAATAACCTTCAACCTAGTCTAGTCTAGCTGCAGAAAAACACACCAATGAAACATTAGACTAACCTGCAGCTGTTCCACATCCTTGACAACCGCAATGTTGTTGTCTACTGGGTCGTCACCAGCATTCAATGCTTCACTCTGAGGTAAAGGGTCAGCAGGAACCGAGTTACATAGTTTGTTCTCCTCAACTGGAGCTTGTTCTGTAAGAAACAGTTTAAATGAAAACTGAATAAAAAACAAAGGGGAAGGCACATAATTAACCGTATACCTGTAAAGAAAAAGAACTTAGTCCTGAAACTATCACAGATTTTGGCATTAGGTTTAATCAATTTACTTATAACTGTGAACCAGGATATCAGTGCTGTATATACTAATTTAATAAGATAAATTTTTAGTTATATGATTAAATTTAAATAATATGAATATAAAATAATATATGACGAGATGATTGAATGAAATATTGTATTATACTTTAGCCTATTTCTGAATAAACTGTTAGCTAATAGTGGTCATATTGACTTCTAAGGTTTATGTCAGATTGTCTGTTCCCCGTCTTTATTCTTGCTCTTGACTTTCCTCCTTTTTTTTTACCTCCTTTTCCATCCAAGTCTTCTTTGCCTGTATCACACATCTGCAGAACCTTCTTTGCATCTTTATTTTCTCCTCTACCCGACTTCTTTGCAGCTGACTTCTTGGCGTTTCTTCTTGCTGCTGATTTTGAGGTTGGTGCCGTTTTAGGGGTGGCAGGTGCAGCATCTGATGTCTGTGCTGCAGTAGAGTAGCGCTCCTGCTCCTTAGCAAAGAGCTGGAGGTGATCACTCACACCTACGGACCTGTCAAGAGACACAAGTAGAACAACCTTTGGTACAATGGTCTTAAGTATAATGTGGTGTTAAAATGGAAATATATTTTCATATACTGATACACACTTATGGCCGATATATTTTGTCGTCCTTTGACGACCCTCATCCTCCATGAATCCCTGCAGGATGAAAGATATTATGCTTAAGGTGATATGTAATGCACTATATGCTGTGTAATGATCAAGGCCTGGATTAAATACTACCTTACATTCTCTACATTGGAAATTATGTAATAACACCTAGAGCTTGCCTTAATTAAACCTTCTCTCTCCAGCTTTCGACAGATCATACGAGATTCCAGTTTACCAATGTTCATTCTAAAACCAATACCAGTCCGGGGAATTCCCTTTGTACCACAGGATAAAACTGTATCAAAACAAAAAAAAAAGATACAGACAAGAATTAATGCAACAGACATTTGGAGGTTAAAAAAGGTAATATGAATAATTATAGACTCAGACACGGCGGCATGTACAATAAAAGTCCCATCATATTTACAGTTGCACTCAAAATTATTCAGCCCCCCATTTCAAATTAGGTCTATTGGCAAAATTTACAAACTTTCAGCTGTTTGCAATGAACCAATAAAACAAGAACTAAAATAGCTCAACGGAACTAGTGTTACAAGTGGTTCTTCCAAATTCAACACAAAATCCAACTTTTATGACTACTGCAGTTTAAGTAAGAATTATTCAATGCCTTCATGTTTTTTCTTAGGATGTCATGATACGTGAATGAATCCATTTTGCCTTCCACGCATTGCAGGTTTCCAGTGCAAGAGGAAGCAAAGCAGCCCCAGAGAATCACCAAGCCACCACCATGCCTCACTTTATGCCTCATTCTTCTTCATCCAGACACAACACTGATCCATAGCCCCAAAAAGTTCCACAGAACGGACAAACTGACGGACAAACAACAGAACCATAGTTGGTTCCTTTGACCCACTATGTCTCTTTCATTCAGTGCCTTTGCTATCATTTTGTATCATTTTCTTGCTTGTGAAAGGCAATAATCTTTTCTCTTAACTTTTTGACAATTCTTTTGACTTAGCCATATTTCAAACATGCAATCAAACATGACACTTAACAAACTCGTCAGTTTGGGTATTTGATGTGTCCTGTCTCAAGCTCATCTGGTGCAACTAAATGCCCTTAATTAATTGTTTAATGTTAATAAACCCAAGAGAGAGACAGTCTCCATAAAACATCTTTAAAGCTCTAAAACCAAGACTTTTATTTCAATCACTGATTTATTTCAAATACAGTGTCAGTGCTTACTGACAAGCTTTAATAAAGTTGCGCTATAAAAAATTATATATAAATGATGCATTTTAGTAACAACATTCAGCCCATCTCAATATTCATATTAATGCAAATCTTAATTTTAATTTAATGATTTCAATTTATGATGGGCCGAATGAAATGTGTTCTTGATGGTGTGTGTGCTTTTTGCAAGTTGTTGGGCAAACTGACAAATAACCACTCCATGTAGCCAAAGATTGTATGAGGTAAGTGGTATCACTCTGTAACACCTCAGAACATTTTGTGTCTCTTCTACAAACTAACAGAGTGAGACCTCTTCTCTTGTAAAACCACCAGCTGATCTTGCATTAGTTTCAGAATATCTCTTAAGAGATATTCTTAAGAGAAGTGATTGATAAAATGTACCCAGGTGATAGGCCTGTGATAGGACATCCTTCTCCATGATTCGGCCCTCAGAAGGGAAAGCGCCTCTCCCTTGTGTGCCACGTTCTTCATCCTCCTCCTCATCATCATCGTCATCGTCATCATCAGCCACACCTTTCCTTGTATATTGCTTTAACAGTTTCAAACAGCGCACACGCACTTTACTTCCTGGAAAAAAAGCACCAAAAAAATACAGTACTCATGTTAGGTAATGTTGCTGGCAAATACAATGCTGCATATAACCATCACAAAATAATACCACACTAAGGTATGAACATTTAATTAGACATATGCTGTATGTGTAGCCTTGGGTGCAAGATGGCTGCAACGGCATTGCCCAGTCCTGTACTGTATATCACGATAAAGATGAAGCTTGAAATAATTGTATTGTAAAATTATTGTTTTGGTTTGATTTAAACTTTACTTCTGATATTATGATAAAATACTCTAATAATGATTTTTCTGTGTGTCTATATATAGTGTTGCTACCATTTTTGTTGTTGCAGGGCCCAGCAGTGGGATCCAAGTCTTCCAAAGGATACTGGCAAAACTGAACCAACTTGGCAGATCGTATGTAATGTAACAGACGCTTAAACGTACAGTCATTCACATTCTGCAAGAAAAACAATTGTTACCACAAACAGAAAGCTGAGCACACCCACAGACCAGTTTGCACTCAAAAAGATAGGTACTCACAAGTTGTTCTTTGAGTAAGACCAAAGAGGCAAACTGACCAGGTAACTGCCGGAGAATGTTGGACACACTCTCCATCAGTATGTCATATTTACTCCTCCTGAAAGAACAGAAGAGGTGAGCGTGAGTAACATAGACTTCGCATTAATGATGCTCCCAAATTTCAATACGTTTAAAAGTTTCAAAGCTAAGAGTCTACAGTCATGTTATCAGCTCTGTGAAGCTGTTAATTAAATGCTAATGTCAGTCATGGACAGAAAATGAAATTCAGGAACAAATGAGAAACAAAGTAATTGACATCTATCAGTCTGGAAAAGATTACACAGCTTTTTCTAAGGCTTTAGGTCTCCAGCGAATCACTAGGAGAACCTTTATCCACAAATGGAGAAAACTTGGTGGTGAACCTTCCCAGGAGTGGCCGGCCTACAAAAATCACTCCAAGAGCACAATGACAAGTCTTAGAGGAGGTCATAAAAGAACCCAGAACAACATCTAAAGAACTGCAAACCTCACTTGCCTTAGTTAAGGTCAGTGTTTATGATTCAACAATAAGAAAGAGACTGGGCAAAAACGGCATCCATGGCACTTCCAAGGTGAAAGCTACCGCTGACCAAAAAGAACATAAAGGCTCGTCTCACTTTTGCCAAAAAACATCTTGATGATCCGCAAGACTTTGGGGAACATATTCTATGGACTGACGAAACAAAAGTTGAACTTTTTGGAAGGTGTGTGTGTCCTGTTACATCTGGTATAAAAGTCACTGGGTCTGCTTTGCAGCTTTAGGACCTGGACGACCTGTTGTGATTGATATGACCATGAATTCTGCTCTCTACCAAAAAATCCTGAAGGAGAATGTCCGGCCATAAGTTTGTGACCTCAAGCTGAAGTGCACTTGGGTTCTGCAGCTGGAGAATGATCCGAGACACAATAGCAAGTCCACATCTGAATGTCTTAAAAATACAAAATGAGGTTTTGGAGGGGCCTAGTCAAAGTCCGGCTGATTGAGATGCTATGACATGGCTATGGCTAGCCATAAACAGGCTGTTCATGCTCGAAAACCCTCCAATGTGGATGAATTAAAACAATTCTGCAAAGAAGAGTGGACCAAAATTCCTCCACAGCAATATGAAAGACTCATTGCAAATGCTTGATTGCAGTTGTTGCTGCAAAGGGTGGCACAACCAGTTATTAGATTTAGGGGGCAATTACTTTGTCACAGTTTTTTTTCCTTAATAAATAAAATCATCATTTAAAAACAGCATTTTGTGTTTACTTGGGTTATCTATGTCTGATATTGAAATTTGTTTGATGATCAGAATCACTGAAGTGTGACAAATATGCAAAAACTTAAAAAAAAAAAAAAAATTTAGGAAGGGGGCAAATAGTTTTTCACAGCACTGTAACACTTATTTGATGCTAGTTTTCCTTTAGTTATTTCTAAAAACACATTTCAGTCAGTACCAAGAAATTATAAAGGTCTCATACCCAACTATAGACTTCACTTAACACAATATAATTCTATTATTCAGTAAGATCATTGAGAACGAGATTAAAAAAGAAAAAAAGTACACAAACCTGAAAATGTGAAAGCGTTTGAGCTGCAGAAGTATGGAGTGCTGCTGCTGTTGTCGTGACTTCAGCCGCGTGACATGGGACTGCATGCGGATGAGTCCATGTTTGACAAGAGACTTCCTAATGTAGTGCAACTTTCGAGCATCAGTCCTATTGAAATACGTCAACTGTTACACACTGAATAAATATGTATATTATATATATATAATATATATAACGTGTGTGTGTGTGTGTGTGTGTGTGTGTGTGCGCGCACGAGAGAGTGTCTCCTACTTGAAAGAACATCCATGCAGATCACTCTGTAGTTCTCCCTGCCATCGTGCTCGGCCAACTCTTTCCAACAAACAGTAAGAGTCATCACTGAGTTTTAAATCCGGATCACTCTCACTGCCAATCAGCACTCTAAAACGCAGAGCCTGAGATGCCACCACAACAAGTTTTCGGCCGTATCTGAGGAGGCACAGATAAGACATTTCCAGTGATCCTCTACATCTGTGTCACAGAATGCAATTTAAGTGAAGAGAGACAGACATAAACGTAGACTGATGTTACTGTGTGTGGATTAAGTTGTGAAGAGATTGAGAATATTCTGATTAATCTTTTGTTCATGCACTACAACACAACTCTTGTGCTTTACTCAAATCCTCTGAAATGACTCTTAGCTGATACCAACCACAACATCACAGCTAAATAAACTTAGTATTAGCAGCTGACATTGTGCAGGTAACTAACAATTAAAGTATGTTCAATATCAAATCTATGATTTCCTTTGTTTCTAACAGTGCTTGCATTTAACTGAAAACAATGTCATCAAAAATGTTGCCAATTTGGCTTTCTGATAACTGCTTTAACCAAACTACATACACTATCATTAAATATTACACAATACTTAGATAAAATCTAGTTAACATTCCTCAGTCCAAATATATGCAATCACACAATAACCTGAAATTTACAGGAGACAAGTTTGTTATCATGGCTCATATAAATGCACAATGCCTAAATCAGTATTATTTAGTCAATTTTTGCATATTTGAGGAAGAGTCATAATTATTCAGAGTTTTAAGTGTAGGCAGTGTAGCCACCCAATCAGTCTTTACCTTTCCAAAGCCCCCTCCAAGCTGACCAACGGGGTGAGGGACTTGGAGCAGACATGCTTTGTGACGTCTTTCCTCTCACTGAAGAGTGCACACGAGCCCTGTATGCCATCCTTGTTTTCTAGAATAATACTGACTGGGTAGATTTCTTTCCTTGTATTTGAAAATGTCTGTGCTGTTTCAATGCCAGTCTCTGGGTCAATGTCTTTATACCTGAAAAAGCAAACATGAACAAAAAAACACAAAATCTAAATCACAGCTTTAAGAAACCAACATAAAGAAAATGGATTGTGAAATAATCTACAATGTAAGGTGATTTAATATATTTTTTACCTCAACATCACAACCATGTGATTGCTAATGACAGCTCTCACTCACAGTAGGTGGTCTGGTTCATCCAAAAATGCTGGATGAGGTTGAAGTCAGGGCTAAGTTCAGATCAATCAAATTCTTCTAAATTAAACTGGAAAAACCACTTCTTTATGGAGCTGGCTTTGTGGACTGGGCACTGACATGTTGAAAGTGGAAACCAAACTTGCCCCTACGTCTAAGATATATTTGTATGCTCCAGCACTAAATAGACACTACATAGACATTACTATGCAGCATCTGAGGAAGCTTAGACCAGTCTCGTAAAATAATCTTTGACATTGAAGACTACTTTTGACAGTAATCCTAATGTACAAACTGGGTCATTAAGTTTGGAAGACACATGTATTAAACAGTAATAAAAAATGCTTTTGAGAAAATGAAGAATCCTGCAATTTCATAACATGACATATACAGCTGTGCCACACCATATATTTTTCCATACAGTTGCAAGAAAAAGTGAACTATTTGCAATTTACTGGTTTTCTGCATAAATTGGTCACAAAATGCAGAGCACCCCAAGGCTTGCTTCTTGGCCCTCTCCTCTTCTCTTTTTATATTTGACCCATAGGCCACATTTTACACAGTCATGGAATTAATTTCCAATGTTATGTGGATGATGCACAGCCATACATCTCTATTAGTCTTTCAGTGTAGCTCATAGTAGTCCTGTCGAAGAGATCATGGTATTTATTTTCTGACAATAACTGCATTATTTTAACCCTTTCTCTCCCAAGCCCATAAGCATACAGACTGTGTGCCTCTCCCTCTTTTTTCTCTCCCCCTTGTACATTTTATCCTTCTTCCAGGTCCTCATCGTTGGAGGCTGCTGTGTGGCCCAGGTCCTACTGTCTGGCTGCATGAGGAAGCTGTTGGCTTTCTCCCTGATCATGTTCTGTCTGTTCCTGTTTTTGTCTGCTCTCCTTTTCTCTATCCACTCATCCCAACCAGTCAAGGCAAATTGCCGCCCACCCTGAGCCCGGTTCTACTGGAGGTTTCTTCCATTTAAGTGTTTTTCTTCTCCACTGTCTCCCAGTGCTTGCTCAAGGGGGATTGTTGGGTTTCTTTCTGTATAACTATATGGTTTTGACCTTATTTGTGACGTGCATTGAGATGATTCTGGTGTGATTTGGCGCTATATAAATAAAATTGAATTGAAAATTTTGTGTGACATTCATACATCAAGTTTGAATAATGCTATAATATAACTCTTTATATTATATAACGCAATATAACTCAACAGGATCACAGACTAATACCTTCAAAATGCACAACACTGTATAATTTATTGCTGAGTTTTTGTATAAGACTACGTTAGTTTTAGCAAAGGTGATAAATACAATTTTAGTCCCACCAAAAAGTTTAGAGTGGTCTGCTGAGTATGCTGAATAAACAGCACGTTGTTGTCTTTGACTATTTCAGTATATCGGTACAAGTAGTTTATAAACTCACCTGTCAAACAGCACAACATCTTCTCTCTCATGTGGAAGCTCATAAAATTTCAAGTCGGTGTTAGTTACAAGTGACTTCCAGATATATTCCTTGGTGCACTCGTCAAGTTTAAGGGGAAACTTGGGCTTTCTGTCATCTAGTCGTATCCACAAAGAGAAAATAGTTATCCCGTCCAAACCCTCCAAAGCCACTTCATCCACGACAATGCTCAACGCATCCATAGCTGACTGTGCTAATTCTGTCTGCTAGCTAACATGCTAACTTTGTGAACAAACGGCTAGCTAGTTAGCAATATGTGCGGCCACTCCAAGCTTATAAATTCACTAGATAATAAATGGAGAATATTTGCGCAATAACGAGAATTCTTGTCAGGTAACTATGTTGATGAGTTAAATAAAATAAAGTAAGAAAAGCTTGTTTACTTGAAATACGATTTTTAACTAGTGCGTGTGGACGTACGTCCTTGCGTCATAACTCAACTTTGACCTCACGTTGTGCGTCTGTTCTGAAAATAAAATCCACGAGGTGGCAGTCAAGCACAGTTTCTGACTTAAATTCAAGTGTAAATTCCAATTTAAATTCATCGTAAAAAATTAATATTGTTTTGAAGAATAACATACATTTCCAGATTATATTTAGGATTATATCTATATATTATATTCACATTATATTTGTAGATAAATAGATTTAAAAAGACTTTATTGGAATAATATCTGACTTTAAAAGACACATTCACATCTACAACCAAGCACCCCGGATGAGCTGCAGAACATGCATCCAGATTCATTTAAGTTAAAATAGCAGTACCATGACAGACATATTTCATAATAAGTTTTATTAAAATATCATAAGTAAAAGTCCTGGCTGACATAATTATCAGTTTCTTAAATATACTACACTAATGGATTATTATTGCTAATGCATTAACATGTAAGCTTTACTGTCACCATTGATCAATGAATGTTTGCTACTTTATGTGAGTAAACAAAAATTAGATTAACACAAACAACAACGCCTGAACAAAAAGGGAGAGAAAGGTTTATTTAACATCTTTATTATGAAGTACCTTTTTAAAAGAAATTTACAAATGGAACCAGCACAGTGACATCTTGGCGTTTACCTTTGAAAAACTGAAACACCATGGACATGTGGTGCAGGTCTGAAGACAAGTATGAAATGATAATGTACATATTTACAGCAGAGAATGTATCAGAACAGAAGTGAGCAAGCATGACTGCAGCTAAAAATACAACAGGACTGACTGAAAATAAAAACTTATATTAAAAGCATGGATTGGTTCAATAAACATATTTCGAAAGATAACATGATAAAGGCACTGTGTTTCACACAAATTGACAACACAACAGATGCAGTTGTTTTCGTTTTGCCCATCGAATCATAATCACAAATAAAAACTCTTGACAAATGTTGTCATTTAACTGTCCCTGGGTGTTCTAACAAAATAGATAAAATATATCAGAGGGCCATAGCAGTTACAACATTAAAACAAAATAGATAATTCAACTCATCAGGAAAACATTCTTTATAAAGAACATGCTTGGTGATTATTAAAATTACATTTTTATAAACAAATACATATCTAAATTTTTTTATTTCATATTGAAGGCATAATGGGTTGAAGTAAGAAGAAATATATTTTACGATGCTATGTTTCCTTTACTGGGCAGAAACCCAGGACAAAATGGATTTGACATTCCTGCAAGATCTACTGTAGGACCTCTTTGTTTTACAAACACATTCAATTAACTACCAGCATAGATAACACAAAACAATTAGGCCAAGAGTCAGAGATTAATACTGAAGGGGTAACCAGACACGATGACATGATTTAGCAGGTGAAAGTGGGGAAAAATATCAAATTACATTCAGCTTACATAGCTGGTGTGTCACTGTGCTTTATGATATTCTGGCCTATTCAGGCCTTACTGCAGAACTCTACTGATGTTACAAGTTCAATAGATTTGGAAATCAGTGTTTTTATTTTCTTGAGAACAAATGCAAAGATTCTTCTTCTTCTCTTTGTGTCTGTATGTTAAAGAAGAAGCTACGATCTGCAGCTGGTTAACTTAGCTTAGCATGAAAGCTTAGAAGAGTTAGCCTGGCTTTAAACATCCGCCTACAAGCTCCTCTAAAGCTCACTAATGAACATATTACTAGTTTGTTTTAGAGCTGGCTTAATTAAAATAAATCATAATAAAACATTCTCTAGCATTCAGGTGTAAATTGCAAGAATATGATTTTGTCAAATATTTAAAAATTGTTTTGCGTGATTTTGATTCTTAGATTTCACCATTTATGGTTCCTCACGCACAGAGATAAAAGGCAGTTATTCAGCCTCTAACAATGGTGGAATTCGTGTTCACGTTATTGGTTTTTTTCTGTCCCAATAAATTATGTAAGGTGTTAAAGTAACACAAATAATCAGGAAGATGAAGCCACAACAATCATCTTAATTTCCATTTTGTTTAAATGTTGTTTATGTGGCATATTAAACAACGCTGTGCTTTTCAGCTTTCACTGGAAATAACAATGATCGTGACTCGTTCTCTCCAGGTTTTCATTTGCACTTCCTGAATGTGTCGAGAGCTGCAGTGAGCGACAGGGACGCAAAGCCATGTCTCACTCACAATGAAGGGCAGATGTGAATCTGTATGCGTGAAAGCCCCGTCTTTATGTTAACCAACTGTTTGCTGTCACTTCATATTTATCATGAAGAAAAAAGAAAAGTTTACCCTACCCAATGTCCGGTAAGAAAACAAATAAGAAAATCTGTTTAAGGTAAGATTAGATTTTTAGGCTACAATATTTGTTCTGAGTTTGGAAATCTATAAGAGGAAAAAAAGAATAAAAAGCATTTAAATTTCTCATGAGCTTGGACTGTACAGACACACGCATGTAGAAATATGGAACTATGGGACTCTTTGGCTAAGTTCAGGCATATGCGACTGATAGGCTTTCCCACCCACCAGCACGCTTCAGAATAAGCATTCTAGAAAGTAATGGCCCTGGCTAGGCAGGTAAGCAGGAAGGCAGGCACCTAGACTGAGCTTGGAGTTATGTACAAAGGCTCTCGCTATAGCAGAAACGTTACGAGGTACATGAGGGGCCAGTGTGACCTGTTTAATTACAACAAAGATGGTCAAATATGGCACACTTAATGAGTGTGCTCTGTGTTTTTGAGAAATTTCTGAGGGTAAAAAATAAAACAGTTATCCTATATTTAAAATCGTGCAGAACAGAAGGGTAAAATCACGGGTCAACAGAACAGAATTTAGGTGCAATGCGTTTTAGAGGAAAGAGACAAACATACGAGCTGCCCTGAAATGACTAATGAACTAGCTTCAAAACATACACAATAATACAACATTATGTTGAGATATGACAAAATTAGGCTGCATTAATAAGTAATAGTACCTGCCTTGTACATACATAATTCAAATAAAATGACAACAAGTAGCTAGGATACTTGTCTTATCAAAAATATGTAGCTTTGGTAAACAAGTTATGTAGAGAACTGTTGTCTGAACATATCGATATGAGAGATCACTACATGACATCTGGGAATCAAGGGTGAGAAAGTTTCTCCGTTTTGAGGCAATGAAGTCAGCGAGAGGAGAAGCAGGTTGAAGTTCCACTCCCCAAAATCCTCTGCCCTCTCTCCTTGTCGCCAGCTGATGAGGAACAGAAACAGCAAAAGGCAGCGAGACTCCCGAATGGAATAAAACTGCTTTCTTTACTGTCCAGAGCACCGATTGAAGAGTTTCTGTGGTAATGTAGCAGCATCGTTATGGTCTGCGGAGGACAGACTCCTCCAAAGCAGAAGTGGAAGACTACTCTCTCTCTCTCTCTCCAGCAGTCCCCCTCACCCTTTTCCATCCATTGCAGTGGAAGACTGGTCAGACATCTGATTTTAACAGCCTTCCTTGAATATCCACAGTAGAGACAAGACAGGTGAAATTATTCAGCCATTTCTTCCACGGTTGGCCAAGCTTCTTCGCTTTATGTGGGTTTGATCCAGGCGCTGATGCAGATATCCAGATATTCCATAAAAATAACCACCTCCTTTATACTCAAGCTTCTACCATACAGCTCAACCTCCCTTCTGTCACACGTTACTTCCTTCCATCGCCCTACTTTCTTTCTTTCGTTTTTATTCACAGCTGAATTTCCACCCGACCCGACTGTCCTCTTTCAATCCCCTTTTTTCAAATGATCTTTTTGCAACTGTTCCATCCTACTGTTCCCAAATTTCAGTCGACCTTCTCCACCTTGCCGATGATCTTCTCCTCGAAGATGGGCAAGATGGCATCGTCGTCACGAACTTCCTCGAACACTACACCGCAGTCAAACTCATCGCTTACTTTCTTAAAGTAGAATCTGCACACACAATACACATGGTCATTAGTTCCCAAAGCAATTTTGTATTATTCTTTACTCTACTTTATATATTATTAATGACTAGTCGGAGTGAATGCAATCATGTTTTTGTTAGTGTGTTACTGGTAACGCATTTAGAAACGTACTGTACATTATGGTCTTTAGAGACTATCCAGTGATTTTACAACAGTAAAATTGCTGGTACATGAAGAGTGTTACACATACAGCTCTGGAAAAAACTAAGAGACCACTGCAAAATTATCTGTTTCTCTGATTTTGCTATTTAAAGGTATATGTTTGAGTAAAATTAACAATTTTGTTTTACTCTATAAACTACTGACTAACTCCCGAATTCCAAGTACAAATATTGTCATTTAGAGCATTTATTTGCAGAAAATGAAAAATGGTCAAAATACCAGAAAGTGTTTTCAGACCTCAAATAATGCAAAAAAAACAAAAAAAAACAAGTTCATATTCATTTTACACAACACATTACTAATGTTTTAACTTAGGAAGTGTTCAGAAATCAATATTCGGTGGAATAACCCTGATTTGCAATCACAGCTTTCATGCAGTGGTCTCTTAATTTTTTCCAGAGCTGTATAAAAAACTGCTGCTTTTTCCCTTGATATTTTCAATCTTGTACAAGAGACAATAATAAACCTGCTTTGCTTTCATTTACAAGGAATATGCTGTGTGAATACAGAACATCAAATATGTAGAAGGTTCATCATCCATCATCGACAACTTAGTAGAGTGCGTCTGAGCCATACACACATTATAGATTTTTCAATCAGATCAGATTCTCACCTGTAGTGGCCCTTTTTGGTAAGCAGCTCCTTGAACTGGCCCAAAGTTACCACGCGGCCTTTGACTGATGTTCGATATGGGATTGGCTCTCCACAAAAGTAATAAGCGACTGTCATGTTCTCACACACCTGGCGCTTACCAGACTTGTGCCTTCAAAAGAACAAGAGGCACATCAAATTTCTCATAAGAGTACACGCACAAGTACAAATTAAAGCTGTCTGAGGCAAACATGTCATTTCGGAATTTACATCTACCTCTGCTTGGCCTGCTGTAGTGCGTTTCTCCTCCTCTCTTCCTCCAGCCTCCTCCTAGCCTCCTCCAGCTGGGTGAGGGGGTTGGGAGCTGGGTTCGGGGGCATAGCTGGGTCCTGGATGAAAGGGTGTGAGGGCTGAACCTGGGCAGATGATGAGCCGGGGATGGTGGAGGACACCGAAGAGGGGTTGTTACGTAGCTGAGCAGAAACCCAGGGGTGAACGGCTCCAGGTCGCTCCACTGATGTAGGACGTGGTGACTCACTGCTGGCTCCCGTCCTCCTGGAGCTACTGGTGCTGCCGCTGCAAAAAACAACATGGAGGGAAACATGATGAGTATCAGAGGACCTGACTCAAAATATAAAGTGCAAGCAGCAAAATTAATTGGTTATGCAGACAGATTAAAATGAATTTAATCTGCAGTATTTTCCAAAAATGTATTCTGGCAGGCACAAGTGTGGGAAGTGTGAGCGCTCTTTTAATGAGAAGTGGTGGGTACAACAGCAGAGACATGCTTGATAAAACATTTTTTTGTTAAATTGTCTATATACTGTATGTAAATATATACATAAAATAAATGGATCAAATAATTACATGAAATGTCAAAAGATATCACTCATAGTGAGGGAAAGGAGCAACCTGATCTCAGCTCTACAGAGCGGTTTCAATTACAATCACTAGACAACAACCGCAACAAAAAAAACTGTATGAATGTCTCCTGGATGCGTAAAAAGACAACCGTTTACGAAAGGGTTTCTCTATTAACAAAATGTGATATTAATGTTGTTTACAACTGCTTTTGTATGTCATAAAACAAGGATGCCAGAGTTTAGAGAAACTGCTACTGCCCAGTTTAATTCTTTGAGCCTGATACAAGCTGATAAAAACTCACCCATGTGAGCTCTTTCTCTGTCGGTCTCCTTCCATCATCCACTGCAGGATCTTCTGGTTTCTCTCCAGATCCTCCAGTGGCACCTGGGATTCCAGGCCACGACCGCCCTCATCACCTTTGCCTGATGTCTCTGAAGGCTTCTTACAACCTCGCCGTGATAGCGTGCTGCCTTTGCTACTGCAGAATCAACAGGTAACATACACACAAACCAGTTTGGGACATCTGAATAAAAATACAGCAAACACAGCTGGATGTAGACCTACTAATGTTCAGCAAATACAAACGCACTAGCTTACCTGTAACCCATGCCCTCAAGTGTGCTGGCTCCAGCCCCGTCAGCGTAGTTTCGACTTCTTCCTGGGTAAGCCATAGCTGGGTCTCCGTTCCACAGGAAGTTGGGCTGACACCGTGAGCTCGCCTCCTCCTGCCCTTCTCTTCCTCTGTGGTGATACAGCTGCTTGTGGTGATGCATACCTGAGACAGAGGGAGTGAGGTTAGTTGCAGACTAGCCTCTTTTTAACACATGCTACACTCAAATTTAAAACACACTTGTTGTTGCTTCATTACACTAAACACAAGTTATTTTGCACATTTCCACAACCAAAGAGCCAGTCTCTTCAGCTACAGGTTTGTGGCTTGTAAAGGACTCTGTATTTCTCTACTTTCAAGTCCAGAGCAAAGTGATATTCTCTCATAGACAGCGAAATCATTGAAAAAGACCAAAACAATGAGCAGATCATACTGCCTGTGTGGCTGAAGTCAGATATAACTTTTTCCTTTGCGCTACAGAGCTCAGTGTTAACAAATAACTATTAAACCCCCCTTAAGGACGTTGCACCTGATGGCATGTTTCTTGATTACAATGAGCACAGGCACTGCATTTTTTAAAATCGGACTTTTTAAAAATACAACTACAAAGCTGTGAGTCGTTTTTTTTAAGATGTATGTCTTCTGTAGGAACAAGCGGGCTGTGGGTTTAATGCCTAATAAGAAAATTATACAAAGAATGTACCTCACTGTGACAATCTGGTTTACAAAAAAGTAATGACGGACAGACGAAAGAGAGAAAGAAAGAAAGAAAGAAAGAAAGAAAGAAAGAAAGAGCTTCCATGGACATCATACATACTGGGAGTTTAGTCTCACCCATTCATCACCTCCATTCTTTCACTACACAGCCTCTTACCTTTGACCCCAGCAGCAGGTAGACTGTGACCTCCCCCTCGGTGTGGGGGGTAGTGAGGTGGTCCGATTCCCCCATCAGGTGAGCGCGATGATTTGGGAGGCGTGTGTCGACCACCTCCTCCTAAGGTGCTGTTGGTTGCCCCTGGCGACTGGCAGCCCGGCGTTTTCATCACGCGTGATACGTGCTCATCCAAAATAGACTCTGGGTCGTCGTCGTGGGAATCCTCCATGGCAACCAGGCCGCCGTAAGTGGCAACTGTTGCCGTGTTAGCAGTGGTCTCTGAATAACGGGCTCCGTAGAGAGGTGGAAACGATGAGGGGAGGGAGAGTGGTATGCTATGAGAAGACATGGAGGTTGTCATGGAGATGTCAGCATCGTCTCCCTCTTCTTCCTGTTGGGAATAGGAGACAAATCTTTCATTGGTAACTTGACATGGACTTGTAAGCCTTTATGTAAAACACATTGACCAAGTAAAAAAAAATGAGCCAATGCCCTAACACCTTATTTGTCTGTAAATTTCATAGTATATTTTCAAACCATAAAATACAGAGAAATTAAGTAATCTAAGTGGACATTTGTTAACACCACTTAACAAGTGGCATGTGTCATATCTGGTTGATCTAGCTACTTCAAATCAAAAGCTAAATGCAGTTGTTGGCTAAACCCACAGATTATGTACAATGATTAACAATGAGTAGTCAATTCATCAATCACCTGACTAGAACCATTTTAATAACTGATCAATTATTGTAGTAATTTTTCAAAACTTTTTCAAGTTGCATCTCACTGTAAACTGAGCATTTTTGGGCTTTGGACTGTGTTTTTGTTGGCTGAAACATATGTGACTCAGAGACTGCATGACTAAATTTAGTACACGTATCTAACATTTAAAAGAAAAGAGTGTACTAAGGATGTCTATGATTAATCAGTTATCATGTAATTGCTGATAAGAGTTTAACCGAATAAAATTACCTTTTAGGGAAAAACTTGTACAATATTAAAACACTGTGTTTGACTACTGGGGACAGTAAAATGTATTTTCACTCTACAGTCGATTCTGAATCTCCTTTACAACTGACAAATGAACTGAATCACATATTAAGTCACTGTCAAAATACCATCACACGCAGCACACATCCAGCCACACACTCACCAGTCGTACTCTCTTCAGCCTTTCTTCGAGTCTTTCCTGAGCCTCTCTCTCTCTGAGAACCGTCTCCAGCCTGCTGATGAGCTCCGCTGCAAACCTCTCAGGCTCTACGTGGATGTCCTTTGGCATGCGGTACGTGCGCTGTATATAGACATAAGCACAAAATTACAGGCCTTGAATTCCTACACACTTCAGCTGCTAAAATTTAAGTGGCAATAGCACAGAAAAAGGATGTACTTATGGCAATAAAGATATAACTGTGGGAGTTCTGTTGTTTATCTGAATATTTTAACATCAATATGCAGTAACACAAAACTGTGACAAGTAACTATTTGTGGATGTCAGCTACAGCAATAATAACTACAACAGTATGTTAATTAGCAAATTCGCACTGAGCTGATATTTGAGTTAGGTCACCGGGGTTCATGTTACTGCTACGTGACTAAAGCAATGAAGGCTAATATGAGCTAAATGATCTCTGATTAACTCACAGGTATATGAGGTAGGGGCACACGTCCATTGGCTTTGGCACTTTCATGCATCTCTTTACGATGCTGCTTCCGATATCTGTATGGAGGAATACCATCTCTGCACACACAGACACAGACAATAACACAACAACAATCAAACACAAGTCTTAACAGCTTATTAACAATTAGTGAGGTGCAGTATTTGTTTCTTAAGAAAGTCTCTAAATTAATAAAGGAGTGAATGAAGTACTGAGTAAATACAGTAACTATATGTATGTGTACTTACACACTGCTGTCGGTCAGTGACAGTGTATCTGCATCACTCGACATGCTCTGCTGCTCACTGTCATTAGCACTGGTTGCTGGAGCACGAGCGTAGCCCATGTTTGCGTAGTATGGGTTTACCGGCTCCCTCCATGGTCTGAGGATGAATACAGAAATTATAATTTTGTGAACACACATTCAATTGTTGACACATGTACATACACTACTCACAAAAAGTTAGGGATATTTGGCTTTCGGGTGAAATTTATGGAAAATGGAAAAAGTTCACACTACAGTGATATTATATCATGAAAGTCGGGCATTTAAGTAGAAGCATGCAATGGTGATTTCCTCATCT
>JAUMHL010000001.1:5053204-5098800 GCA_032362345.1 Sandelia bainsii | reverse complement strand
CCTGTTTGAAGCCTCGCAATGGCGAGGTACTGTTGATCAATTGTTAGGTGTCGTCTTGGTCTCATGATGTCAACATGTGAACAGCATGATGAGGAGGACTGTTTAAATACCAATTCTGATTGAACCAGGAAATGTATTTGTCGATTCATGGATCAAACACCTGTTGTGAATTTTGCCGTTAAGCTTCTTGTTAGAGAACAGCAAGTTGTAAAGGTTATATTGCATTTTAGGTTCATCCCGAAATTTCACCCGAAAGCCGAATATCCCTAAGTTTTTGTGAGTAGTCTATTACAGCCAAAGTTAAGCATAAATCCAGGCATATCTTGTGAATTTTCAAGGGTTTCCCCTGACATCAAACACAATTTCTATGCCCAAGACATGCATTAGACACATTTAATAGCACAATAAAACATTTAATTTCACTCAGAAAACATACAGTTTTTTCTTCAAACTTGGTGTAATACGCTAACCAAGTTGACAAAAAGAGATTTAATGATGATTTCTTTCAATAATGAAATGTATTCAAATTCTGTTTTGTTATCACACAACATATAGTAAAAGGTCAAACTGATTCAAAAGCAATAGAAATTATTAGATTTTCAAATGGAGCTGTGTTGGACCGTTGTGCTTGCACCAAAATTCACCATTACATTAAAATGAGTACACTCCACTGGTGTAGACTGGACATGTTAGTATTAAAAATGAAAAGAAAAATACTAGTTGGCTAAATGACCATGGAAATAACTCATTACTGATAAAAAAAGTATTTCAATATCATACACTGCAATGGAAAATAACCTTCAGACCTTACGGCATTCTTCATCAATGTCCACAAACACACACACACACCTGTACTCCCTGCTGTCCTGCCTCCTCCTGCTGGTCGTGGCTCTCTGAGGTGCTGTCTGCATCAGTAGGCTGTGAGTCAGCCGTCCAGCTGGTGTGTCTCCACTTTCCTCCTCTTTCTCTTCCTCAACCTCTCTCACTCCTCCTCCACACCTAAGATCATCACAACCGGTAATTTAATTATTTCGCCAGTCAGGAGAATGTTTTTAAGCTTTGTTAAGTGAGAAATATGACAGGCATGGGTCCTGTGTATTAAGTGATATTAATCATGCATCATTTCACCTCCACTCCTCATCCTCAGCAAGTGTAGGTAGGTACCCAGGCACAGGCTTAGCTGGGCCAGAGGAAGGGCTCTGATCACTGGGGTTAGGCTTGGGGCTCTCGCCTCCTGTTCGCGTGTACTCCAGGTACAGATCGGACTTAAGGAACAAAGGGTAGGTGTTTTCCTCCATCATGGCCTGAATCTCTGTCTGGGCCTGGAACACACACGTGCACTGAGGTCACACATATGGGACTTTAAGTTTGATTATACCACCATCTCATCAGTGGAACATACTAGCTTCAGGGTAAAGCAGAGAATAAGAAAGTTGGGACCCAGCTCTCGACTCTTAACTGTCCTTGACTTGGTCTGAGCACAGTTCCAATACTTCTTTGTTTTTACATATAAGCGTACAGTAGCATTACAAACATGGCAATATAATAACTACATAATGTTCTAAAATGAAACAACATCCAAACCTGCTTTTATAACCGACTACACAGCTATTCTAATGCCCGAACCAGACTGACACAAAAGAGTGTTAAACCCACATGTTGACACTTTCCAATCTGAAAGCATTAGTGCATCAGTCAATGTGGTTTCTGGTTTGGAGGAAAGCTGAACAGTGCTTGGCTTTGGTGAATTAGTGTTTTACTTAGGGCTGGACATTTAATGTATTGGCATTTAAGCAATTTATTTAACTGACTGCCAGACTCTAAAAACAGCAAAAGAGAATACAGGGAACAGCTGGCTGGAGTGAAAACTAAAACTGAAACCAGCTTCATTTGGTTGATTATGATAATTACATAATTTCATTCTGTGTAATTTTGTCATTTAGCTGTGGTGTGTAAGTACAGCAAGAGACTTGAGTCTCTGCTAACAAGACCTGTGATAGCAGTGATGCATGCATGTGGTCTGAATACGTGTGATGTGGACCCACATCGAATCAAAAAAGAGCAATGCAGAAAAAGAATCAAAGAGATCGAGGGTGAATGAGGGCACACGTGGGCGAGTGAGAGAAAATGTGAAACTAAAACCTAACTCCTTTGTTTTGTTTTCCTAATAAAGCAGCAAAACAAGAATATAAATATCTGCTTTATATATGTGTAACTTCACTTGCACCCTTTCTTTATCACATATTAAAATATATGTTTTTGTAAAGATCAGTAACAACCACAATAACATGTTCACGACTCTTTTGAAATACTCAGGTACTGTACAGGTTGTTTGACTGCGGAGACATAGGTCCAGTTTAAGTTTGCAGACCATAGTTCTCACCTTCTTAAAAGCATTTTCAATGGAGCAGCACTCAACGTTGAGTGCTGAATGACAGGTGTATCACAAACCTCAAGACTGCAACACCTGTTATGCAGCAGGTCTTCAAGGTGCAAATAAGATCTAAGTAATGTGATTAATCTCTCATATAAACTGAATACAAACATGAACGTACTGTCTTTTCTACAATTGATTGTAATTTGTTATATTCTTCAGCAAATATACTCACTACAATTTCTGACCTGACAGTCATGTCTGCAGCTGCCGCCAAAGCCAAAGGTACCGTTTAGGTGGCATACTTTATCTTTTCTATTTCAGTCACTGTTGGGGCTGAACAATTATCGTTTTCAAATCAATATTGCAATTTAAGGGAATGCAATTTTTAAACCACAAAGCAGCAATTTCAGTTATGATTTTTTATTTTCTCTAAATTCTAAATAATCAGAGCTGTAAAAACCTGTTCCTAAATAGAAAAAATAAATAAAATAAAATTACTGCAGAACATTTCTCTGGTAAAGACATAGCGACCTCTAACACAAATGTAGGGCCTTGGTGAAGACAATAAACAAGCGGTATAGCATTCTCTCAAGAACCTGCTTCAGACACATGGCAACACTGGAGCTGTATACAGCATACAGAGCTTATGGACTAATACAAAACATTTTCCAATGACCTGTGTAACCCAACATGCACTGCTCTTATTTGGAACCTTTACAAACAAAATAGCTGTGTTTTACCTGTTCAAACATGGCAGGGTCTGGATGTGGTCTTCCCACACAGTCTCTGATGAAGCTCTTGGTGGCTGCTTTGATCTGCCTGGAGACAATCCCACTTCCATCTACTATGTACTTCCTGTAAATGGCCTTGGCCAGCTTGGCCCTCTTCTCCTGGCTGGTCTTCCTGAACCCCGAGCACGCAAACCAGAAATCGAGAAGGTCTGCACACCCTTCCTGACACAGGAAGTTTCTGAACAGCTGGATGCCTTCCTGGTCATCTAGGAGAGAGTGAAGTGACTCAGCCCACTTCAGGTAAGGTGGAGTTGGTGAAGCTGAGCCCTCGGGTTCATACCCCAAGTCCAGATCAGGGCGACGAGGAGTCGCAGACGATGAGGAGGGTGTGTAATTTGATGGATCACCCATTTTAGATGATGAAGATAATTGGGGATAGCATAGGGTTTGGGAAAGGGTGTTTGGACGGGTGTTGGCTGACTGGACTGGGGGGTCCACATCAGATCCCTCCTCACCGGGAACTGGGGGTCGTGGAGCATCCTCGGTAAAGTGGGTAGGGCCGCTCAGAGAGGCCACAACCCCACCACCGCCCCTGTACCCAATCCCATGTAATTCTCTGACAACACTCATGTCTCTGATTGCACAAGGCAGAGGTCAGATCTCCCCCTGTAGCAAAGATTTTGCTGGCAAACAATTCACCCTATGATAGAAACAAGAAAAGCAGTTAGAAAATTGACACAAAGAAAATCAACATTGTTATTAAAAGAACCAGCATGACTCTTGACCGAGTGCGCTGGGTCAGACCATACATGCAAATACATACATATACATACATCGGAAAGAAAAAGTAATGGCACTGTTTGCAATTTCCTGGGTTTTCACCATACATTGGTCATGAAAAATAATGTGCTCTTCACCAAGAAGATCGAGAAACACATTTCTAAGCTGGTAAAGCAAAGACAGTCACAACACACCGATTAGAGCAATGGTGGAAAAAGTAATGTCAACAACATACTCATAGCTGGCTAAACCCCCCTTGGTAGCAATGACCCTAAGCAAGCTCTTCCTGTAGCTGTGGATCAGACCTGCTCAACATCCAGGAGGAACTTCCTTATAGAACTGCTTCCGCGCAGCCATATTCTTAGGACATTTGATGTAAACACCTCTCTATAGGGTTGAGGTCTGGTCTCTTAATGGGCCACTGCAGAAGGGAGATTTTGTGTCTCTGAAGAATTTCTGTAGTAGATTTACTTTCATGTTTAGGAACTGATCTTCAGCTTGCAGACAGCCACCTAGACATTACCTTACTGGATACCTTGATAAACTTGGGAATCCATTTTCCCAACTACAATGGCAAGGTGTCCAGGGCCAGAGGCAGCAAAGGAGCCTCACATCATAATGTTCCCACCACCATCCCATTTTAATGAGCAATTTATGCAGAAAAACAGGAAGTTGCAAACTTTTCTTGTGTTACTGTAGACACACCCACACACACATATATATATAATGAAGCAATAAAACGAGATGATGAGCAGAACAGAGTAGTATACAGACAAGTGTGATTGACGATGAAGAGTCTTATCACAAATAACTAAAGAAAAGATATTGTCAGAATGCTAAATTCACATGTGAGTTTGATAACAAAAAGAGCTTCAGACATAAGTTATTGTTAACATCGCCAGTTACATGCAATCAGCAGCTTAAGACTCTAACCTGGCCAAAAACAACTTAGTACTTCGCATGTTAATGTCCAAGCTGAAAACTCCCAAGTTCACCATTAAGTTTCTGTCATCAGTTAACGGCTAACATAAAAGCTAGTGCTAACGATCAAAACAAAGCTGACACCTCGTGAAGTTAGGCATCATTTTCTAAATAGCCAACAAATGTTAACAAGCTAAGACAGAGAGCTAGCCTCGTAGCAATGCCACCACCAGTGCCAGTACTTTGAAGTGAGAATCTCATTCATCTTGGCCTGCAAAGAAAGTGGGGGATGGGTACAGAAACAAACTCTACAACCACACAAGACGGGCCTGCATGCAAAAACACTTCCAACACACGCGTACTTTATAAACTAATTTGTGTGAGGCAAACTCGTTTGGAAGCAACGCCAACTTTTCTGCTGATTAACGCCAACAACTCGGCCGATCTAACATCAAACAAAACAAGAAAGCGAGGGGCACGTTTCCTACTCTGCTGGCTGCAGCTTAGCTAGTCTGGTATGTCAGCTAGCTAGTTTTGGTTAGCTTGCTAGCAGGCTAGCTTAGCTAGGTGCGTTAACGTCCCGTTTTGTCCACAAAACTCTGTCCTACCGTCTCTGAAAGCCAGCTCCCCGTAATCCGCAGCATTGGGGATACCGGCGCGAAGTGTGTACTCCAGAACGCAGCATATGGATAGCTTTCTGGTATTAAATATTCACGAAAATAACCCGTCGTCTTGCCCTTAACTCCCCATGGTGGCTGATTTCTGAGCAATAATACAGAGCGAGAGAATACGTGCGTGCACGCCGACGCCGTGCGCTGCGTAGCACGTTTATAGATCTGCAGCGAACAGAAGCGACAAACAGGGCGTCGCTAAAACCTCACTTAAAGAAGTACTTAAACTAGCAGTGCAGCAAAGTTCAAATACTCCAGAGTAAAAGTTATGTATTAAAGTTTTTATTAGTTTTAATAAAAGTGCAGTAATATGATTATGATGATAATAAAGCAGTAAAAATATGCAATATAACCTTATTTATTTAGAGGTGAAACAATTACTCAGTTAAGTGAATGGGAATATAATCTGCAGCTATTGTGATAATCGACTAAGTTAATTTCAAAACTAGTGAAGAATTGGCAAATACTTGCAAGAAAAAAGGCTTATAGGCTTTATATATATTTATAAAGTGAGTATTTGGGTGTTTGTGGGAGTTTGGGACTTTTGGATGAACAAAACAAGGCATTTGAAGACTGAAGCTACTTTTTCTTATAGGAAGTTTAATTAACTATAAATATAACAAACATCAAATATATCTGCTCAATATAGAGTTTTAAAACCCTAAATTCCCATTTAACTGGTATAGCTGTTAAATACATGTAGTGTTAAAATTTGAATATTTTCAACAAGATGTAATGGGTTAGAAGTAGTCAAGTACAAGTATCTCAGAATTACAGACAGTAGTTGAGTAAATAGATTTAAGTACTTTTCAATACTGCAGCTTACTGGGCTTAAGTAATATGGTGAGTGATCAGAAATAATTAAAAAGACATTACTTCCACAAGCCATGGTTTAGCATTAATAGTACATCCAAAGGTGCAATATTCAAGGAATTATCATGAACACTGCCAGCATTTTCTCCTCTAAACACATATCACCCCACACTTAACCATGCGATGTACAGTGTTAGAATAAATATATTGGTAATTTAAATTAGCAATACCACAATGGAAGAATATTTCATCCTGCATTCAAATTTTGACTTAATCACAGAAGCATTATCAGCTAAATGTACTATCAAAAGTTAAATTAGCCACCAGGTAAAATGACCCTGGCTCATGTCATTGCTATACTGTTAAATGTATTTATTATATTATTGGATTAGAGCTGTCAGATAATTGCACTGGAATAAAGCGTAAAATAAATGCATCTGAAAATGCATAAAATACACCTACACACGTAAAGTACAAATAACTTCAATTTACCTAAGTACAGTACTTGAGTAGATGCACTTAGTTACTTTACTTCTACTGGCGATACATTAAGCTGATATCATATTTTACACCGCGTATCGGTTCTAATTGTCGCATTTCTATATTAGGCGGGGGGGTGATGGTGGAAATACGTCCAACAGCGCCGCCGTCGACAAGAACATGTCATTACACAATTTAACTAAATAAAACGAACTGCAATACAAAGCCTTGCAATAATAACCTCTAATTAGTAGTTATTATATGATTTATGACAAACTGTTCCTACTTTACATTACAGGTAAAGCAAAAAGACAGGATGCGCAAAAAACAAAAATAACACAGGAGCCAGATACAAGGACGTCATGACCAGGTGCAGCTTACTTTGCTCCAGGCAATCAGCCGGTCTGAATGCCAAATAAATCTGAGGTAACCCACATGTTCTCGTGAAAAACAACACAGTAAAACAACGCGTCGACTCGCCTCGCATTTCTTACCTCTGAACAGGTGTTCACAAAACGGGGCGCGTCACCACTGGCGGAGTGCCTGACATGATCGAGAGGACACGCCGCTGCAGTCACCTGAGCATCCCGCTTGTCACTTCCCTCTGCTGGGCTGTCAGTCAGTCAGGAGCACCCAGCTACCACCGGTTTGTGTGTGTGTGTGTGTGTTTGTGTGTGTTTGATTGAGAGAGGGAGAGAGAGACAGATAGAAAGAGAGGGAGATAGAGGGAGGGACATAGATTATTAGACTATTTATTTCCTCTCAATATTACCAAGAGATACCTAATGAAAAAAACAAACTGGTGAAATTCAGACTTCCACATTAGTTCAGTGTCTGAAAACCACATATGCAGAATGAGGACCCACCACAAGTTTAAATGTAACACGTTTTACATTGTTTTGCATTTTACATGATAAATGTATGAAAATCACACATGAAGTGGTCTCTCCCACATGAGATAATCATGTAAAACGTGGGTAAACATGAGATATAATGTTCTGTAAAGTCCCCCAGGAAAAGCAGACATACAGGGAGCACAAGAATATTACAATACTAAGAATTAATGAGAAAATATGTCACTAAAACATTCATTTAGACGCTGATCTGGAGCTTTTAAGCACATCACATGATCATCACTAGCAGGCGCCTTTTGTCTGGTTGTCATGGAATAATACATTTTCGTTTTTTGTGAGCACTTTGTGTGTTTCTGGTCCATTTTGGCTTAAAAGCTGAAGTTCTCCGTTTATTTGTGATCCTGGAACAGGAGTTGGCAATGCTGCCAGAAAGTTAATTCAGGAGGGAACTATTGGTTATTTTCACTATGAATTAATCTGATGATTATTTTTCACTGAATCAATTTGTTGTTTGGCCTGTAAAACATCATAAAATATCAAATAAATAAGCACAGCTATTTACCAGAGTCCATGGTCAAATAGCTTCTTGTGTTTAACCAAATCATTTTACTGTAACAACACTGGAAAAGTGGCTAATCCTCACACTTGACACAATCACACAACTGATGAATCAGTGATCAAATAGTTGCAGATTATTTTTCTTTAGACTGACTAACCAACTCTAATTACGTTTCAAGTGCTCTGGACTGTTAAACAAATATACAAATGCAGGCAACACTCACTCAACACACTGGCAGTCAAAGCACCAGACGTAAATGAAGGACATAATTATGGCGTTTGTACACTAACAGTTAATTAGCGACTGGATCAGCTGATTATTAATGTTACATCCAAATGTTTTTGATTTCAGTGTAAATTAGAACACGTGGAAACACTGCAATAAAATCAGCATGTCAAATTCAGTGTCTGACCATTAAAACACTGTTTTCAGCTGTACGATATGCCTTTAGATGACATAATCACTACAAATAGGATAATAATGATATAGATTTTTCATTTTTGGTGTATATGGCATAAAGGTTGGATAAATAAATGATATAGAATGGTTTACCATGCCTCCCCTCCACGTGGAGAGAGCAGGGTCAGGTGGCTCAGGTGGGGTCCAGACATCTGTCCTCTTCTCCATCCACTCCTCAGAGGACTGTTTCTCCATGACAATCTGAACCAGGGAGTGGTAATAATAATAATGATAACAAAAAGAAGAAGAAGAAAATTGGACGTCAAACATCTTTTCAGTCTCATGTCTCTGAGTTTTACTATTGATATTATTTAATATCAAATATAGGGTGGGATTTATTTTTCTTTTTTTGATATTATGATATGACTTCAAAGTTGTGCCATCATGGCCTTAAAGACTAATTTCAGGATTTAAATTCCAGGACTAACCTGACTCGAGGGCACAATTGTTTGTTTGCTCAAATCTACAATATACATTATTTTCTAGTCATCCCAAATTACAGTTATGTAATGATACTGTATGTGTAGATTTTGAAGTTTTTGGTCAAACATTGTTGGTATTTTTTTGGTACTTTCTACCTCTGTGTACAGTTAAATCCCACCAAACATACTTACTTGTTCAGCGAAGCTTTTCAGACAGCAGTAGTGTTGTGTGCAGCAGTGGCTTGAGAAAATGATGATGAAATGTTTGGCAGGGCATTTGATTGGCAGATTTTACCAAGTCAAGCTAAACATGCTTCATTATGGAAATGTATTCATATCACTTTGGCTTATATCCTCAATAGTCAACACACATACATACACGAATACACATAAACAGGTTCCTGCTGCAACAGGCTGCCGTTGTTACGGCTGCTGCAGTTCCCCCAGAGACAATGAGGGGAGAGGGAAGAGAGACAAAGACAGAATACTGAGGAAGATGAACTTGACCTTTACAATGTCTTGGTGAGGAAGGGTTGGGGGCATGTTGCTACTTATGAATCTGTAATGAATCTCAGTATATGTGTGTGTATCTGTGTGTGAGCGTGTGAGCATTGTAGAGGTCTGAGCTCTTAGCTGAAAAAAGGTCATCACACAGGGGGGCACTAAATACACCTTGTGCTCATCTGTCTATGTATATATCTATGGATGGATATGTTCAAATCAGTATGACTAAATTACAAATCATATCAATTTATCACAACATAATAAATGTATGTCG
Organism: Sandelia bainsii; assembly: GCA_032362345.1. Classification (NCBI taxonomy): domain Eukaryota; kingdom Metazoa; phylum Chordata; class Actinopteri; order Anabantiformes; family Anabantidae; genus Sandelia; species Sandelia bainsii. Next base: position 5,088,955 of record JAUMHL010000001.1, on the reverse strand, counting down.
AGTAATAAGCTACAATTTTAAAACTGACATTCATGTTATCTTCCATAACTGCACCAAAGTCATTCTGTATGTGTACTTCTATTGGCAATGACCAAACTTTATAAGCTGAATCCCAGACACTGCTTTACCTTCTGATACATTTCGTTTTCATTTTCCATTTGGGGATCAAGTCACGTGACATGTCATGTGGCAAAACCTCTGAATGAAGATGTTATATTTTAAAGTTCAAAGTGCAGTTTGAGTGCTTTTGAATTAAAGCTGAATTTTGAAAGCTTGAGTGGGCAACAGTCCCATGCCTGTCAGCGGTGGTGTTCCTCAGACATTGCTCATAATGACGATGCTAACGTGTTAATGTTTTTATTCAAATGGATTAAATGAATTTAAGTGAATTCTGACATAGGCATACATTTTTTCCTGCATTAAGTATCACTATTAATTTAAAGGCCTTTGGTGGAAGATGGATGGTTTCCATCAATGGTTGTATTAGCAAACATGCCTTTTTCGCAGGAGATATTTTGACATGTCATAATAGGATTATGATATATAGAAGTTATACATTACCATTAACAATGGCTCTGTTCCAGAAAGTCACAAAAGTCTGTCAGTGAGCCAAAATCAATAAAACCACAATCCTGAAACTTTACTTTGCTTGGCAGACGCTTTTATCCAAAGCAACTTACAAGGAGCTAGCGCTTAGTGTCTTGCTCAAGGATGCACCTGGTATGGGGGATGGGCTAGGAGTCTGGGCTGGGATTTGATCCTGCCACCTTCTGCATCCCAGTCTGATGCTTATTGTCTTAATTGTTTTGGTTCCATTGAGCTGCAGTTTTGTGGCCTGGTAGCTCAATGGAACCAAAACAATTAAGACAATTAATTTGATTTATTTCCACCTGTGCTTTTGATAATAATAATAATAATAATAATAATAATAATACATTAAAGATACTTTATTAATCCCATTGGGGAAATTCTATATTACTGCCCTACCAACTGATACATGTTTTTTCTTCCCTCTGTGTCTTTTGTCAAAATTGTCTTCCTTGATGCTGCAAATCAAGGAACATGACTGTTTTATGCAGCTGTTTTGCATCAATCTGATTGAATATGGTTATTATATAAATATTTAATTAATTGGGGTAACTGTCTGGTATTTTTTTACCCCTAAACTATTTGCCTCAATGAATATCTAGAAAATGTAATATATTACAACAAAGAGCTAAATGTTGCAATATAAAATGACTTATAGTGTAACAGAGAATTTTCATAACAACTTTTTTAAAGCTTTTGTGTTCCCTGAGTCACAGTGCAATTGTAGGTTTTGGAGCACTAGCTACAATGCAACTGCCGCTGGTTAATTACAATGTCACTGATCTCTGGCTGATCTCACGGATACATGACTGATACTTCCATGATCACCTGATGGCCTTAGATACAGTACTTCCACTGTCTCAGTAAGAAGACAAAGAGCCCTATCAGCTTCTCTTATCCAACTGTTAAGTATGTGATGAAAACTATTTCTTTGGAGAAAAATGTTGATTAATAATTCTTAAATTGAAGTAGTCTCCATAGACTACTGAGATGGAGCTTTTTGTGTGTGAGCTGGTTCAGCTCTCGGGTCCCTTTGTTCCAGCTGCCACAGCAGATTTGGGCGTCTGTACAGAGGCCTGTCAAAAACAGGCTTATCTCTTGGGGGCCTCACAGCACAAAGACCCATTTAGATGCTCACAGAGAGTGAAATCTTCATTATATACCTCTTGAAAGAGAAACAGACCTCTACTCTTTAAGAAAATTAACTTGAAACAAGTAGTTTGTTTGGCTGCAATGAAAGCTTGAAAACAAAGGATGAGGAGGATCTTGTACAGTGGACCCTTTTATCATGATCAACATTCTTAGTGGGCCTGGTGATATTGATATTTTAGGTCAGTTTGTGTTTCCGTGCTAGAAATTTAGACATTAACATTGTCACACAGCTACAAAGACATTGACAGCTACAGTTTAAGTCTATCATCTGTATTTTTGTCTTAATCCTACAATTTTATCCCTTGTTCTTTTTCTTAAAGTACTCAAATTAAGTTACATGACAGGACAAAACAATATCTGAAATAAAGGAACCCAAGCATCAATATGAAGCTTGTCCATCTTTCCATGAAAATATCCATCCATCCATCTCTATGTCATTTATCCACCCATCCGTTCATCCACCTATCCATCCATCTGCTGGCCTTTCCCAGCCATGCCTGTAGTAAGAGTGTCAGTAGATCTGCCATGGCGTCCTGCTGATGTGTATTGTGATGAGGTTGAATACTACAGCTACCAATATGGCCTGCACCAATACGGGATTAGCCACAGTGGATTAGCTGGCTGCCCTCCTGCTGCTTATTCAAATATTGTTTCACGTATTGTCATCATTGGGGCAGAGCTCCAGCCCTGTAGCCTTCAAGCTACAGAATATTCTCAAAGAAAACCAAAAAAAAATGTCTTTCTTCCACTTGTTCACTAAAGCATCCGATTTCATTTTTCAGCGAATGTGGAATTTGGATCGCTGAGGGTTGGGAGAAAACGTCGAAGGGTTCGGAGAGCATCTACAGCCCTAAAACGGGTTGGAAAAAGACGATGGAAAAATGATGCAAAGCAAAATCCAACCAAGGCCAAAATCAGGCATGAAGGCATGCCTTGATCTTTGATACATGGTTCTTCTTTTTTCTCCTCTCTCCCTTTCTCTCTTTCACCCTCACACATACACTTGGGAGTCAAGGCAATTGATGTGCTGCCTTTGATGGCAAAGAGAGGCCTATATTAACAGCCAAAAGACCATGATGAAAGGGCTGAGAAAAAGAAAAAAATGGGTAGAAAATGTGTTATTAAAAAGAATGGCAACTCATGATAAATACTTGGGATCGAATGATGGTAACCAGACATCGGGGCGTTGAGGGTTTGATGGTTAAATGGCAGCGGAGGAAAGGGTGAGGTAGACGGAGAGCTTACCGTGCTAGCTCGGCGGTAGTGGTGGCTCAGGTTGGCTTGTTGGTTCCAGTATGTCATGCTGGTGGTCATCCTTTTAGAATAACAGATGTGAATACACTTGCTACACGGCCTGGGTTCCTCCTGGTGATGCCGAGGTCTGGACACCAGTGGACGTCCCATAGCAAGAGCAGTCGCCATCTTTGTCCCGTTGTTGTCTTGGATATCCTCTCCTGCGTCTTCATCCCTCCCTCTTTCCTTTGATCATGCCTCCCTCCCTTGCTCTCTGCCGTATGACGTCATCACGCAGCGGTATCGACAAGCATCAAAGAACCTCTGGGCTGGACTGTGTATCTGTCGGTCTGTGCATTTGAAAGGGGTGTAAATATGGAGCATAAAGAGTACTGTAACCCCCCTTACTCCCTACATCCACTGTTTTCGTCTCCTTGCAGATGGATGGTTTATTAGACCAATACAAAACTATACACACACATGCACACACTCACACCACCCATCTCTCAGACGGGTGTATCCCGAGGCCCCCTGCTGTGTCTGCAGCGTTTGATGATGTGTTTAACAGCTTCATTCATCCCAAGGCTTGGTCCCTTTTCCCATTCACTCTATCCTCCTTATCCATCTCCTCATGCTGTTGGTTTCTTGGTCAACTTTGTGCTAAATGACAGTTAATTCCTCCTCAAACTGGTCCAGCAACAGTCCTTGATTCGCCACCCCTCCTTCCTCCCACTTTGACTCTCATCCCCTGCTCTTTCTCTCGTACCTCTTACAGCTGGTCGGTACCATTTCCAATCCTGTTAAAGTTCTATGTCCTCTTAAGGACCCCTTCTGTCTGTCATCTGCCTCAAAATCACATATACATGTTTCACTGTCACACTCTCAGTTGTCGGCGGCAGCTGTTATCCAATCCAATGAGATCTTCCCCCAGAAAACACACATACTTAACAGAACGAGTAGCTTTTGACCAACATGTACCGACAAACAAAATAAAGACAAATCAACTCTTTACCACTATTCACATATCTGTGACATATAATTATTTTAAACGACAGTTAAAAAACAGCATTCATGTATCTGACCTTCAAAGCTAGAGAGCAATAAAGAAACAGTTGAGAAAAACAGGGTTTGAAGGTTTCAGGCTGTCAGAAAAACTGTAACAAACAGAGGTTAAAACTGACAAACAGACACAGGTTGTAAAGCCTTCATGTTATTTTTGAGGTTCATTAATTTGCACCAAATCACATGAATTTCACTAAAGCCAAAAGCTCAGATGACTGCTACTTTGGCTTGTTATCTTTTAGCCTAACTACTTCCAGTTTTTTCTTCATCGTGACTAGATTCAGCTGCTGCTACATCGACCACATTTAGGTATGCCAAATCAAAATTCATTTTCCAACATGTCAGATGATCAAATTTGATTTTTTTCAATTAAAGGGAACATGGAAAATTTTAATTACACAAGTAATGACTACATCTGTCATCTAGCTTTCACTTGATGTAGCTTACTTACTACCCGTTTAATATTTCTTGAGCATAATAATGTTTATATGGTAAAACATAAGTGAAAAGTTTTGTCTTACCTCTATTTTGGCCAAACGCAGTATGAACTGTGTTTTGACTTATTATAGTTAGAAATTTAGGTCAAAGCAAATATCTGAAAACGTGTTTAATCAAACACATGCCCTCTCTTTGCCTTTTTATTAACACAATCTCTCTGCATTTTTGTTCCACATGTTACAAACTATATTTAAAAACATTAATTCTGAAACCCAATAATTTCACATCAAACAGCCTTTGGCTAGGTTTTCAAAAACAGTTTCTAATGTAAATCCTATGAAATAATATGATTGAAAATGTACTAGCAAAGCAGCCTATTGTGTCTGCCTGAGAGGGGTTTCGAAGGATGTGATTTCTTAACAATTATATGAACTCAGACTACACCCTAAAAGCCTTGGTGCCATTCAGTTATATGCTGAACTCTTTCTGTGTATTCAGTCTGTGTTTCACTAAGTTTGCGTCTCATTAATGAAATGGCTCCTTGATCCACTTCCTCTTAAGCACAGATCATTCAAGCAAAAGAAAAAAAAAAAAAATTAAAGCTTTTTTAGAGTCACACAGCTGATGGCCCAATTCACTCACATTCTTCTATTTTTCCCAGGTTTCTTTTCACATCTCTACTCTGCACGCTGCCCTCCTGCCTCTCTGCCCTCAAGTCCCCTCTCCTGTCTAACTAATTGTCAAGGTTCTTGTTAGTATTATGCTAAAATGCGTCTCTCTGCAGCATAAGCCAATCCAGTGATATGGAAAGTACCCTCGGCAAGGATTATACCACTGATGAGACTGAATGAATAAATGTGTGTGTGGGAGGGAACGACTGCTCCTACATTTGTTGTTCACTCATGTTTTCTCCTTTTTCCATCTTGTAGTTGCCTCTCTTCAACTCAACAAACTGTCTTAACTTTCCTTAAACCGAGCCACGTTTCTCTGGTCCATGTTCCACTTACATAAACAGTCATTACCATTCAAACAGCAACTTTATCCCAGGTATTAGGAAAACTAATTTCCCCACATTAATAGACCCCTTAAAAATGCACACTTATTTCCACAACAAATTACTTTCCATAATCCTAATCAACTAAATCCGTCTGCCGATTGTTCCCATTCTACAGGGACAAATAGGAATGTTTGGAATCAATTCGAGCACTCTTGGCCTACCTGTAGGATCGTTGCGGTAACAGCTAATAGTGGCAAGCTGACAGGCTGTAGAGGGTTGATAAGCATTTCTCATTACTAAACCCCATTCACACAGCAGGCTGCAACACACACATAATACACACACACACACACACACACAAACAATCTCGCAGAGAAATAGATGTTCTCCAAAACATATTCCCATCACCGTAACAATAGATATAAATAAATAAAGAAATAAGTCACTTGTGTGTGTCCAGCCATTGACTATGCATGTGTTTAACACAAGGGAAAGCATCTGGAAGCTACACACTGACACCTACCTAGAGGGAACGGGCAAAATAACAGACAAAACATAATATACAATAGCTCTGCAGTAAAATACCAGTTTGGCAAAGCTCATAAGCTCATTTTTGTTGTTGCTGTCAGAAGCATGGGTTCAATTTGGTGGTAATGTTTGAGGCAAGTTGCCACAAGTGAATGCAGCCCTGTCCAGGTTTTCGTGATTTTTGAGAGTTTATCCTTTATATTGCTTAGATTTGCAGAGATTGTGGATGATATACCAGAAGATTGTGCAGGCCAATTTAAATTAACTAAGCAGACAAACAAGTACCATCTTTATGTGGTCTGACAGTCACACATGTGACACATGTTGCTGAATATTTGGACCAGGGAGGCACTGAGCTCACTTCTTCTCTCGCTATATGTATTTTGACTTACAAATTAAAATATCTTCATTGGCTGTGCTTTACTCAATAGAATTCAGCCATCATTCATTTTATTTCTTACATTCCTGCTTTGACTACTGTGATATGTCAAAATGCCTTTCTTAAAAATATCTGTTATAGTGTTAAAGTGATTTGGATCATTCTTGTTATGGTAAGGAAATGTTAATAGACCAAAATAGCTTTTATGCTTGTGCAAATATTGATCAAATCAATAAAATTTCATTTATAAGGCCTCATTTAAATCTGCCTCAAGGGGCTTTACAGTGTGGACGACATATGATGTGCTGAGTTCTAGTACAGCGATTCCTAATGTAGAGGTTTGGATATCTTCAAGCAGTCAGAAGCTAAATATACAGGTTTGTAAAATGATTAATGAGATGGGATAAATGAAATACAGTATGTGGGTCTGTTGCTACACATAAAAGATTTTTTTCTGCCTTTTGTATATTCTTTGTTATCCCTTTCTGCACCAAATCCCTATATTTTTGCATCTGCTGTATAATTGATCACTCTCATTTCCACACAGTGTGTGCAATTTTCACTCCTAGTGTTTGTACAGTATGTGCCACAACATAGTGACATCTGTTGTCTCTAAACACCATAAACCACCTGACAGAACTAAAACCACAATTTTTATAGCTGGTAATTTATACAACACCCTAAATATGTTGCAATACAAGGGAACATACTTGGTTGCAAAGAAACAAGCTGCTTGTCCAACAGGCCGTTAAGGGCCTAAAACGTATTGTCTCAACCAGCTTCTTCAAACAATATGTTTGAGAGGCAAGTAGCTCAGTGGGTAGAGCAGTCGTCTACGAACTCCAGGGTGAGTGGTTAAATTTCCAGTCCCTCCAGGCTACATGTCAAGATGTCCTTGGACAAGACACTGAAACCCCACAGTAGCACTGTTATCTGCTTCAGCTGTCCAAAAAACTATTTCCCCAAGGGGATCAATAAAGTATGTCTTTATTATTATTTATAAGCAATGGGGTCCTCCATGGACACATAATTTTCTGCAATAGTTGGAATAGTGCTTATTTCACATTGCCATTTTCTGTTTTGTTTGAGATTTTTTTCACTGGATTGCAAAGATTTGGGGTTAGTTGAAAAAGGTGATCTCATTTCACCAATATTTAAATCTAAATAGTTTAGATAATAAGCAAATCAAAAATTATGGAGATGTCTGCTTTTGTTTTCAGGGCAATGAAATGTAATAAAACCACACTTGCATACAAGGTTGCTGAGTTTCTGATCAACTCAAAATAATAACTAGCTTTTTCAAAGTTCTATTTTGATTGTTGGTCATACATTCTTAAATACATGAGGTTATAATGCAACGCTTATGTTTTTAAAACCACATTTTTTAGGAGCTTTAATGGCTATTTTAACCATATGCATCCGAAAGTAACATGAGCCTCAGCATCTTCATTCTGCACTGAGAGAGAGAGAGAGAAGGCTGCAATTCTAAGAGGGTTGAGGCCATTGTTTGGGTAAAGTGAGACAAATGAGACCCTGGAGAGCACTACTTAGCCACTCATAAAGGTCAGATATGGAGCCACACCAATGGATGCTAATCCTGACCCTGGGGACTGTGCGCACATGCGCCTGTGGATGCAATTGTTTCACAGGCCTGTGACATTTAAACCTGATTGAGCGTACAGTCCTGGGTGGCAGAACCATGCCTACGTGCTTGTATGACTATTTGGCGAGAAAGTGGGCTTTGGTGCCCACGGAGGTTTAATTAGTCATGGCCTTGGGGGCAATTAAAACATCAGTGTTTAGTTTCTCATGTAGACAACACCAAATAGTTACTACTGTAGATATTCTCTTGATTTTGATTATGTTCTTCCTGGCTAAACATTTAAAACTTCAACATAATATTTTTAATTAGCTGAAAAGTTCAGTAACCTTCAAGTATCATCATTCATTACGTCATTATATCTGCTATAAACAGACTTTCACCTGACAGCAGAGATATCATTAACATGCAGCCACTGTTGATATCATTACACGGCATTTCTGTGTGTAAACCATTATGTAGGCTAGTCACACAGCCTAATTGGTATTGTACTAATAACTCACAGGCAGGCTGAAAACACCTAATCCCCTTGTATTGGAGCCATAAGCTTGTCAGCAGGTCACACTGATTGGGGCACCTGAGATTCAGCAGTAATGCAATTTGTGAGTTTTAGCCGAATACCACGCAGTTAACGACTGGCAGGTCACAGCCAGAGCTCAGTCGTAACGTAATGAGCAGAAAAATAATTCACAATTCAGTTAATGCCCGAGTATGTTGTGTTTGCTGTTGAGCTGCTAGCTATGTTTGTGACAAAGATATAAAACAGTTTATACTAGTACTTCTCCCTATGAGATTAATGGCATCACTGTGTCTAAGACACTATACTATACCATTATAGTTTTAAAGAAAGACATTCAAAAATACATTTCTTAAAGGACACAAATGTATAGTTCTCCTGGCAATATCTTCCAAATAATACTGTTAAAATATGACCTTTGCACACTGGCTTGGAGGATATAGAGGAGAAACCCAATGTAATTTTACAAAAGTAAGAGCACGTTCGGATTAAACCGGTAGAGTTAGTTATAAAACTCATGCAAGAGTCACCAAAAACAGAAATAACCTCTTACATTTGGCTATTTTAATAACACTAGTCAATTAGTTCATTAGATCACGACAGGAGAAATAAATTAGATGTGTCCTTAGATAAGTCTCCTTCACCATGTATTGTAATGTAAAAATTATATTTACATGCTAATGATGAACATTGCCTGCTAAACATCATGTGATGTAGCTCTTACCGACATCAAACAGCCTGTGGTGATTTATTAAGTCATGAGAAATAACAAACGTCTGTGCCCCTACAAAATGAGGTGTTAACTCCATCTTGTGGTGCAGAGAAGAACTAGCAGTTCGGGTACAGGGGAAGTGATTAGAATAATCTATTCAAAAGGACATTTGACTACATAATGAGTTACGCAAAAATCCCTATACCACAGACGTTTATTTTGTTTATACAACAGTTTTACAGTTCCTCTTTTCCCACTGTTGTGTTAAACGTCAGAATCAAACATGGCAAAAATAGTCAAAAACACAGATAGTTTTAATTTAGGTTCTGCTTTAAGAAATAACAGTTCTTACAAAAATGACTACACGTGACACACAAGCTGACCTGAACCAAACTGTTTAACTGTTTGTTTATAATGTTCTTTAATTTAAAATGTCAAAAGTAAAATGACATTAAAAGTAAAAACCTAATTGAGCTTTTTTTTTTTTTTAAGTGAGTTGTTGGCATAGTTATGATGTAGAACACAAATATGTACAGCCAATTCAATGTCATGGATATTAAAAATGGACAGCTGTACGAAGCTGATACCTACATATCACAGATATCTTGAAAAATAAATTTAATTATCTCAATTAGTGTTACCAGTTATGAAAAATACAACTTATATTTGCTTTGAACCTTCTGTTTAAAACATAAGCACTACATTATAACAACTATATATATCAGACATGTAACTCACCAACAATCTGTCTTTAAACGAAAGCTCTTATTCCCCCTCACCATCACCTTTATCACCCTCTTCATTGTCCTGCTGCACTTTTTTGTCATTTTCCTCTCCACCTTTCTTCTCTTCTTGGTTTGTCTCATCAGGTTTCTCCTTCTGCTCTGTTGCGTTCGTATCAGTTTTTGCTGTGGCCACATCAGGTTTTGGAGTGTCCTCTTTTACTACTTCTTGAACATTGTACTTTCTATAGAGTGTATAGTCTTTAATCACACTGACACAGCACACAGCCTTGATGACCTCCACAATTACGGTCAGCTCTGGGTTAGTCAAATCCACCTTGTTTTTAGGGTTCAGCTTCCCCACAAGGCCTTTAGTGGTTAAAATAAAACAAACATTTTGTTTTATTTATTGATCATCAACAATGTGAAATTCACTTTTCATTCATTTTTAAAAAAAAATCTGACAAGAGTTGTCAGACAAACATTAGCTGTATTGCATTAAATGCACAGTACCTGCAATTGACTTGATGATTTCGTCTCTCTTGTTGTGGCTGCTGTTGCGGGCCTTGAAGGCAATCTGATAGGTAGCACAATTTGGGGTTTTAAACCAAGGTTCCAGGAAAGTCGTCAGGTACTTCACCATGTCGTCCTGGAAGGCCTTGCATGTTCCAGTTACCTGCAATAGATCAAAATAATAAGCAAACAATGCAGATAATAAAACAAATGCCTCACTTGTAATAAGAATACAAGCTTGTTATGTTAAAGTTATTTAAAAATTAAGCTGCTCCCAAACAACATGTTTCTCTACTGCATGAGTTAAACTACAGATACCATACGACACAGTTAGATTCACTGATGTGATTTTAACTTCTTACTGGCAGCATGCGAAGGATCACGCGGGACTTTTTCTTCTTGGTGGTGTGGAGATCAGATAGGATGTGATGAACTAGTTTGTCGGGTTCTAGGAGAGAACAAGAAAAGTAGTTTATAGCCAAATTACACAAAGCCAAAATATAAATCACGCCAACTCTTATTAAAGTTAAATGCTTACCCAGGTTATTAGTTTTGATGAAGATGACATTGTTTGCCCCACTGTCCAAAGCCTGGAAGCGCCTCTCCTGTTTAGTTCCAGTTGCTTGCAGCTGTGCCACTTCCTTCTTCAGTGCAACATCAACATCTTCTTCTTCACTTTCTTCCTCTTCACTGCTGCTCCCATTATTATCCTTCAACTGTGATCATGAAAGTGACATTATATTAAAACCACATTTTGGCTGCAACCAACAATCATTTCCATTAGATTTATTTTTCCAATTCTCTTTTTCATGCTTGACATCAGGTATATTATTTTTGCCCCGGCTACTTTTAAGTATAAAAACTAATTAAAACTTTAAAGTAGTGATGGGCAGTATACCGGTTCATACCGAAAACCGGTTTTTATTTTTGTTTTATGGATTTTTCTTATACCGTAGTACCGGTTTAAATAGCCTAAACAACGTTCGGAGTGTAGCCCAGCGGGAAACTGTTTAAGGGAGGACCTTTTTCACTGCTGCACCGCTTAACACGCATGTAACGGAGTACCTGCGCGGTGAAAATGGTCAGAGAACGTTCTGAAACTGAAGCTGTAGCAGACAATGAAGTTGAACATGATGACACGGAAGGATTTTTGCTAAAAAAGGAGCCGTGTCTGTTGTCTGGAGATACTTTGGTTTTTAAAGCTCGGACGTGGACCAAACAACTATTTACTGCTGACGAGCTAAAGTTGTCACCGGAGGTGGCAATTTGCTGCACAACCTTAGTCGCAAACATACTGTGGAGTACCAGGAATGTATGAAACTAAGATCGGCACCCTCCACATCCTCAGGTAAAACTGAAAAAGCTCCACTTTATCCAGTCAGACGTCACTTGTAGACACGTTTGCTAGTGCTTCTCTTAGGTTTACAGCGTTGTTGATTTAATGAAAAGTTAACAGACTTTGTACACCACCCTGGACGCAGATATTTTCGTTGCTTTTCAGGTGGTTGACGCGACATATTTTCCGACGCGCGCTCTCTGTCTGCTGGTGAGAGCGCGTGTCTGTGTACGTGCATCGGTGCGGATACAGAGGATCCTGCTGTGCGCGATACAGAGAGCAGAGGAGAACTGTAAACGCACGATCATGTAGACACGGAAGTTACAAGTTAGTTTAATAAAAGGACAACGTATAGACCTGTTCTATAGGAAAGGCTATGTGTGTCCAAACTTTTGACTGGTAGTGTACATGGGGGAAAAAACCGTTGAATACCGTGAAACCGTCATAATTTTGAAAAATACCGTGATATAGAATTTTGGTCATACCGCCCAGCTCTACTTTAAAGTACAATGAATTACGATATATATCTGTTTCCCTCTATATTTTCCAATACTTTCCACTAACAGTGTGCAATCCAATTGTTCAATCTGCAAAGACACATCGAAATATCCTTTAGTTAGAAACAAAAAAAATGCAGCATGCCCTCTGTTCTTGTTATAGGAAATACTAGTGTTTCCTACCAACCTTCTCCAACCCATAGAGCTCGTCGGCGTATTCATTGAGCAGGTTGAAGGCCTCCGCGGTGCACTTCCTCTCATTCATGTTGCATGTGATGAGGATCCCCTGCATGCCCACCTCCAGCTCCCGGGAGCCCTTCCACCGCTTGTTGTGGTGGCCGTCCACGTACCGTTTCTTGCTCCGTTTCCTAGACTCGTTTTGCACGGCTGACATGTTGCCAGAGAGAATTATAAGCTCAGGAGCAGCGGGCTACCTTCTTGTTTTGGTAACTCCCTCGCCTCGACTTTATCATTCGCTAGCTTAGCAGTCGAGGTTAACAACAAGTGTTGTGGGATTTTAAAGCTACAGAGAGTATAATTTAAACGTGGTGCGTGGTTTCCAGTCTCAACACGCGTTCAAGTTGAAACTGTGGCGTCTCACTGGAACACAACATAGCGCTAGCACGTTTTAAGTTGACCTGTACGGCGTGTGAGGAGGGACAAAAGTCTTCGACATTGTCGCGAAGCACATCTTATCGGATGCTTCGTATGTGGCCAAGGCAAAAGTAAAAGCAAGAAACCAAATTAAGTTTAAACTCAAAATAAACTCTAATCACGAATACAACTGCAATTAGTGTTATTAAAAATTTATTTTTCTTCTCCAGAGTACATTTCAAAAATAGCATATGTGCTGTAAAATGTGTAAAAAACATTACCTTTGCATGACTAATTACATTAATTATTCACGTTACAAATTCTAAGTCACAGTTGTTACAAATTGCTTAAAATGTAAACTAAATTTTCATATTTGCTGTAAAACGCAGAAAATAAGACTTATTTTTACATGATCATAATTAACATTGTTTACTATTGATTGAATATTGATTACAAATTCAGGTCTTATTCAGATTTACCAATTTACAATGATGTAACAGATAAAAATAACCCTTTGGCAGTGATTAAGTTCAGCAACTGACAATTATCAAAACTGGAATCCATAACTTCACCTTGTGCAACAGCAATTCATTATTGGCTTTTCATTTAGCTCATTTATATACTTCATAAAAAAAAAACAATATTTGTGGTAGTGTAATAAATACAATGTCTTTCCTTGGTTTTGCAGTTTTTGCAACACAATTCCTTTTTTAAGAAAATACTCCACAATAAACAGGAGACACAGATTAACAAACATACAAATCTCATCTCTGAATCTGAATCATCTCTGTGTGAATGTCACAATGTGACTAAGACATGGTGGAGTTTCTCCAACACATTAATAGCTTTTTCTTAGCGTTGAGCTCTGTTGTGGACAACGGTTGAGAGTCGAATTGATGTGACAGAGTGAAACAGAAGACCTGACTGATGGAGAGACAACTGTACTGCTCTTCATTAGAGATGATTCCCACTTAAAAAACTCACACCCCTTTTGTATCCTGCCTCTGCTTCCTGACTGGCGAACTGGACATGAATAAAACCCCCGCCCATGGTTGGGACCCCCGTTGGATACGACCTGTCGCTTTGCACGGCGGCCACATGCACACAATGGAGAGGTGATCTTCCCTCCTTCCTTCAGTTTTACAGGAAGGGAGGAACAACTGGATGAGGAGAGTGTGTTGGTTGATAAAGTGGAGAGGACATTCTTAGAGATACATGAAGCGGGGAAGGAGGGTGTTGCAGCCTTTTTTGCTGGGTCAGTGTAGATGGTAAAGGAAGATTTTGGAGCCTGTTTGTGCTTTATGTGGTGTGAGGTGACTGGTTTGGGTCTGGCAAATGAGGCGTTAGGGGTGGAGGTCTTTTCCGGGACAAAGGATTTTGGCCTGAATGAAGAGGGTGAGTTTGGTTTAAAGTTTTTTGGGGGCCCATCAGATGTCTTGTGAAATTGCAACCCTGTTTTTTGCAGATTTGTTTTGTAGCAAGTCACAGTCTTATTTACAGCTAAATATGCATTTGGCTCTGAGACCAGTGGATGCTGCCTCATCTTAGCTGACTGGTTTGAGATATTAACATGAGATGTCGTCATCTTTGTAGATACAGAAGTTGTGGACAACTCACTGGTCATCATTTCAGTTTTAGAGATGTTGTCAGCACCCATACTGTCCCTTAATGTGAACAGATCTGTTGTTGAATGTGAATTATGAGGCTCTTCCCACATATAACATCCACTGTCAAAAGCTGATATGTACTCACCATCAGTAACATCATCACGCTCTAATACAACATCATCATATGAACCACACCTCTCCTCTATTTCCACTAAAAGTTCTCCACCCTCCTCTTCCTCCACGAGTCCCACTGTTGCTCCTGTTTCTGAGAGCTGCTTTGTTTGAGGTGGATTTGAAAGACAGGCCACAGTAGTAGAACAAAGAACAAGGCTGTTGCTACTGTTACTGTGCGATGAAGTACAGTTTATTATAACTGAAGAGGAAAGATTTGCCACAGGCTCCTTTTTAACTGACTTGCTTTGGTTCTGTCCCCATAATGGTGTAGTGGTAGCTTTCAGCAGCGTCTTTGGTGAGACCAGGCTTCGACAGATTTGAAGAGATTCCTGAACTGAACTTGAGTTTTCATTTGTATCTAGATTCCTACTGTTGTTCTCTGAACATGAATTTATTTGACATGATGTAAGAGGAAGCCTTGATGATGAGGGTTTGTTTATGAGTGTTTGTTCATTGTTATTGATGTTGGGTTTTTCTTTTTTGTCTGTGTTTCCAAACATGGGTTTGACTGTTGATGGGGTCTATAAGAAGAAGATGAGATGCACGTTATAATCAATAATTCATATAACACTGATTTTCCTTTTACAATTAAATGCATTTTGTTTGCAATTATTTGTGCTATACCCTAGAGTCCCTTTGAGCTGTGCATGTAGGTATTGTGCTCTTCCCTCTCTTCCAGTCTCTAAATTATGCATTTCAAACTTCTCTATGCATTAAGCAGAAAAGACTAAACAATTGGACCAGTTAATATGCATGAAGATCACTGTTTAATAATAATAATAATAATAATTTATACTTTATTGATCCCCTTGGGGAAACTGTTGTTTGGACAGCTGCTAGACCTGTGTCAGCTCTACTATGGGGTTTTGGTGTCTTGTCCAAGGACACCATGACATGTAGCTTGCCGGGACTGAGAATCGAACCGCTTCACCCTTGGGTTGGAAGACAACTGCTCTACCCACTGAGCTATGAGGCAGTCCACTTTTATATTAGTTTATTTATGTAAAGCTTCATATCCCACATAAAAATTCTATTTATAAAATCTCTATGTGAGCAAGCTTCATCCACAAAAACCTTATCCATAAACACTTTTGCTTGAAGAGACGGTAGAAGGTCTGGGATTTAGGAGTCGAGACTCATCGCTGAACGACCACTCACCCTGTCGTGGCTTCTAGTGATCTTCATCACACATCCATCCCTCATCATTCTCGCTGCCAGCTTAGCTGTATTTCGAGAGTCATCCAAACCTGAGAAAAGAGGAAAATCAAGAAACACAGATTTAAGATTATGTCTATTTTAATGAAAAATTATTTGTAGACCAAAGAAGTTTTACTTTATGTTGTACCAGAATGTTCTCTCCCTGAAAACTGTATTCCGAGATCTTGCAGAGCCCCATTGAGGCCTTTGGGTTTCCTGTTGTAAAACATCTGCATGCAAAAACAAACAAACAAAAAAAAAAACATGAATTAATTAATTACAACATGAGTGCCAAAATGATTAGGTGGTGACAAACTTTAATCTGAATGAAAATGTGCTTAATTTTATTAGTCAAAAAACAATAATAACTTCGAATATTTAATTCTGGGCAAGGATAATAACTGAATTGAATAAAATGAGTTTAAAACAAGAGAATGATTGGTCATTTGTGAATTTTGAAAATTTATTTTTGTAGATGGTAATCATGTTAGAGACAGCATTAAAGAGAGTATACATCACAAGAGAAACAAAACAAACTTCTACTTACCCTGTATGTGCTTCTCAGATCTATCCAGCTGTTGAGAACATCAGGTTTGTGGAGCTGCTTGCGTTTACATTCATACTGCAAACAAACTCCAAGATCCCAGTCTGATACGCAATGCAGATGACAGTACATTAAAATTGAAAATGTAATTTGATTTTCCATGTAATATGGCAGTAATTTCAATGAATAAAATAAGGTGAAAGTAAAACTCAGGCTGTTTTGATAATGCTGTGTTGCATTAGCTGTGAGGTGAGTATTACATTTGGATCTGCAAATCCAAATAAGTCAAAGTACTTGTGCAAATTTGATGTCTCAAGATATAAATAGTAAAACTGGTATTTTGTGTGATCCCGTCTCCAACACTGGACAGAACCTCTTTGAGGCCATGACCAATATGAAGGAGGCTTACAGGGTTTATGGTACAATTTACTGTATATAACAATGACTAATTGTAGTCCAATACTAATGACTTTTACCTGACCATGTGAGGAAAGTACACAGCTTTTGAGAAGGTGAAGGTTCAGAACATCTCTGTTGTCTGTTGGGAAAGACCACACCCATCTCAAGCTGCAGGTTTTGCAGCCAGCGGCCGAACCGAGAAAGACAGATCTGGAGCGGGATCCCTGCCTCAACCTGAATCTATGAGACAGAAAGAGATTAATCTATTAGACATAATATAAAACTATATACAAGCAAACAGAGCTGGAGAGTGCAATGGTTTTTATAGTGTTGTATTTATGCCTGTGCACAGACACCTGTGTAATCCCTGTGAGCTCAGTGCAGAACTTTGACAGAATGGGGTGTTCTTGGGGTTGAACATATGTGTGGAACTCAGACTCAACCTCCCCTGTGGATGTGTTAAGTAGAACAGCAGGAAACTCAACTGTATAGAGAAAGCAAAGAAAAAGGGACAATTGTTATCAGCAAAAAGAAGGAAAAAGATGAACAGTTCACACATGAAAAAAAAAATCAGGGCTGCTTACTAATTTCCTGGCTGTAGTTGTTTTTCTCTCTCCAGCAAGTGGACTCAAAGTCAATCACAATCAGGTATGAAAATATCTGATCTGAAACAAAAGGCTGGTTCAAACATCTGCAACAAGTAATACGGGGTGAACATGTACTGACTATTCAATCAAGTTTAAAGGTACTCTAACTATACACACACCATCAATTCAGCCATACTTACTTGAAACTACTGATTTCTTTGACCCACTGGAGGACTGACTTCGCTGCCTCAACAATCCTAATTCTCTGTGGAAAGGACAGACAAAAAACAAAACAAAATCTAGATTAACCCCAGCATGGATATTTTTCTAAATTAATGCATTTTTGCCAGATCTTGCTTACCATAACTTGACCTAACAAGTTAGCATACTAGTTTACTAACAGGTGCTGAACAAAATATTAATTGAGTAAACTGTTCTTTAAGTGCTGCTTTATACGGCATAAAAACCAAAGTATTTAAACACTCGACCTAACACAAATATTTAATTGAACTTGATTAATTTAATTGAATATTTAATTTAAACTGTATATTCAAACATTATTTGTCATTGTCCATCTGTATGTTCTGTGAGCTAGCGTTAGCTATTTAGCTAACAGACTAGTTGCTGGTAATTTATCTATTAGCTACTTACTTCGCCAGTTTCTTTGTAGACATCCCCGACACTTCAATTCGAAGTACCAGTAAGATTTTTGTTAATAATTTTGTGAAAGGTGTAAGCTGTACAATAAACGTATCTCTCCACTAGCTAACGTTACATTTCAAATGAAGAACCGATCGCGCTGTTTTTTAAATACAATTACTCTGAGCTCGATTAGTTGGACCTACGAGGCAGCAAATATCAACCGCAGAAACTATCGATCATAGAAAAGTGTGCGGAGTTTATCCCATTGAACGAAACGCACTTCCGGTTTTACCATTTTATATCAAAATAAAGCATTCGGTGCCTAACCTTTACACCAAGCCCAATCAGAATAGCGTGTATAAAAACGTTTAAATACCGACTTGTGTCAGTTTTAGCTGTAAATATGTTTTTTTCAGACCAAACATAATGGAATTCGTGCAATTCTATTCTTCATGTACTAACTGAAAGACAGGTACTTGAGTTTATTTTTAAAGTCACAACCCGGAAGTAAAGTGAGTGTTTTAAACTTTCTGTAATGCAACATAGTAACGTGCAGCAGTTCCTAGCCATGTGTTTTTAGCCTGTAGGACTTGGGGGAAATAGCACGAATTAGGAGCCCACAGGACCAACAACATCTGGTATTTACACAGTTTTATTCTCCTCACTATGGTTACCTCTATACTGAACTTAGAAATACTTAGACATTTTAAATATATGTAGTATATAAGTATAGTAGTAGCAGTATATAGTATATAAGTGTTAGCCAATTAGGTTTTCCTGGGTGCTATTCTGATAAGAAACCACCAAACTAATTAATTATCACTTCATTTAGACATTCTGTGTGTCTGTGTGCGCCTGTGAAAGTTCAAGTTCCCCGCTTTAATGTGGAATGTACCAAAGACAGTACAGTGATGTGACAGTCTGTGACCGTCTGTGACAGTCACATCAATTCATCTGCAGCTACCAATAAAACTTAAACTTAAAGAGACTTATTCAAACACTGCAAATACACTGCAGAAATTCTACAGAACTATTTCTACATTGTTTTAGTGAGGTAATGTCTAAAATACACTTGAAAATGATGATTTAAGCAGCACAAAGAAGCCAATAAAGCGTTTAATACACAGTCCACTCTGCTGTTGTACCTTTTGTTTTACCCAAAAGAGTGCACATTTAAATGAGAGCATGTGTAAAACTTAGATGTACATAAATCTGTGTTTAAGCAGTTTATATCTTACAGCAGGAGCTAATCTGAAATATTTCTTACATCAGCTTGAACATGGAGCCTTCCTCCGCAGCAGCAACATGCAACAAAAAGAAGAGAAAGAACTACGCTCCCACAACACACGAAAAGGCCAAGAGATTAAAGCCCGAGCAGGAAGGTGAGGAGGTGGTGGAGTGCGCACGTCCACCCCACTCATCGCGGATCTCTGTGCCGCTCGACCGCCTCCAACAACCAATTACACTGAAGGAGCTGACAGAGCTGCTGCATTATGCTGCGCTGGGTGAGACAGGTGGCATCAAACAGCCCAGGTAATGAAATGTAGTAAAATTCTATCTATTCCATCAGCTCTCATTAAATAACTCCCTCCCTGCGACTCCATCAGTAACCTAAAATATCTAGTTAAAGTCTTTTTTCTCATCTTCCTGTCTCTCCTCCAGTTGGTGTCGTCTTCACCATCAGAGGAAGGTTAAAGGTGTGAGCGTTGTGGTCATCGAGGGCCTGACCCAGAGTCACTTTTACAAACACTACCTCACCATGCGACGCCTCAGGACCAACTACACCACTGTAAGTAAGCAGAGGGGAGGTAAATGTAAACTGACACAAAAAAATTGAATGAGAGGAGTTGAATCCACAGGGTGTGTGCTGGATTTTGATTTACGCTTGCTTTTATCACAGAGAGTCACCTTCACTCCATCATCTGACAACGTAGCGTCGGAAATCTTCAGCAGGGAAGTTTCTAAAGCAGACGGCTCAACACTTTACAAAATACACAAGGGAAACAGTAAATTGGACAAAGGTGAGAAGCATGTGTGCACGTATGTTCTCATGTGAATAAGCTACAGTATCGTGTCTTTTCCTGTACTTTTCCTGATTTTCCAAATTATTTAAAAGCAGTGGCAGAATGATAGTAAGTACATTTACTGTACTAAAGTTGAGATTTTAATAACAATTTTTCATTAAGTATGCACTATAGTTCTTTTTACTCCACTACATTTAATTTACAGTCACAAAAATTAAGCATTTCATGTTGAACTTAAATAATGATGCATTGTTACAGATGTATTTATCATGTATTTATGTGTATATTATATTTGCACTGTAAGTAAATTTATTTTGAAACTTTAAGGATATTTTGCTGAGCCTTCTGTACTTTTACTGTTTGTGTGTGTGCTCTTAGTAATTTTTTTTGCTATTCTTAACTGTATGCGTGTGCGTTGCTGTGCGCTGCTGCAGCACTGAGGAGTCACCCAGTAATCATGAAGTTTGGGACACAGAGGAGAGGACTGACAGCTTACGTTCTCACCCAGGAAGAGATGATCAAGAGACACTACCCGGTGAAAGGCGAGTTGTTTACTGAAACAATTAGCAGGCACACTGTATGTTTGTGTTTTTCAGAGGTTCTGATTTTCCCATCCTCACTAAAATGCAATGCCAGTCTTTTTAGATGTATCCACTCTGGAGACCTTTTTCAGAAAGCTCAGTTTTGGGTGTAGAAACAGTAGTGCAGTGTGAACAGAAGGCCTTAACTGAGAAGAAGAGATGGATTTTTCATATTGAGCCAAATTAGTGTAGGGTAAAGGTCATACTCTCTATGTTGCTGTGTCTGTCTTCGTCTCAACTTTCTCACTTCTTGTTTCGCTTCATATGACGCAGGAATGCCAGGTTTTGAGGAATTTGTGTGCACAGACAGTGTTGACTGTGTGACTAACTGTAGCCCTCTGTATGGACTTGACTGTGAAATGGTGAGATGCTTTCAATTACGTACTTCATTTCTTCTTTCCGTAGTAGAATCTAGTTCTACACAGCACTGCATCATGAGATATTCCATAATTTTCAAACAGTTCATCATTGTTTTGTTGTGTTTCAGTGTCTGACAGAAAAGGGGAAGGAGCTGGCCCGTGTTTCTCTGGTTGATAGTGATGGGAACTGTGTCTTGGACGAACTGGTGAAACCTAAGAACCGAATCCTCAACTACCTCACCGAGTACACGCGCACACACACGCATATATAGAGCTGTTTTATTATTAACCAACAACACATAATGTGATAAAATTTTAAAGTACATTTATGTTGCCTGTGTTGCTGGGTGTTCTCTGATAGGTTCTCTGGTATCACTGCAGCAATGCTGCAACCAATCACGACCACCCTGCAGGACGTTCAGGCAAAGCTCAGGGCGTTGTTGCCATGGGACGTCGTTCTGGTCGGCCATTCGCTTGACAACGACCTCGTCGCTCTGAAAGTGAGTGATTACTGACATTTTGATTTCAGCTTGCAGCGAGTCTGAATCACAACATGCGTGAGTTTTGAGTGTGCCTCCCCCCTCTTGTGTTTGAATCTTTCATGAAGATGAGGCAGGTGAAGCTTTGCATACATAACTGCAGAGAAATTAGAGGGAAGTGTCAGAAAATGTCATCACTGTTTTTCTCTCTTCTGGTCTTCTAGTCATTAATTTTCTAAATGCCATGCTTTTGTTAGATTCTGAGGTGTACTAAACCGAACCTCACTAAAGTATGGACATCCCTCCTGTCCAAACTGTTCTTTTGTTTAGGAGGGACACAGCAAGCACATACATGTGTTTTTGTTTTGACCTGTATTGTGTCGGTGTCCTCCCTGCAGCTGATCCACCAGCATGTAATTGACACCTCACTGCTGTACAGGAGACACTCTGGACAGAGGTTTAAGCTCAAGGTCTTGGCCGAGACAGTGCTGAAGTAAGCAGTGCCTGTTTCTCCTTCTGCCCGTGTGTCTCTCTCACCCACCGTGACTGATAATTTAATTTTACACTTGTGTCCCAGGAGGCAAATTCAAACTGAAGAGAAGAATGGACATAATCCCACTGAAGATGCCATGGCAGCCCTGGAGCTAGCCCAGTACTTCATTAAAACAGGACCTCGTCAGGTTTCCCATTGCTGTCTAACACACACAGTCATGTTTCAACCACTTCAGAAGACACTACACTAATTTCCTTGAGACTTAATCTAACCTTTACCATGATCACTACTTGTATAATCCTAACTTCAAATCAAGTCTTCCTTGTAAATTGTAATGATTTATGTTATGGGAACTTGCTTTTTGTTTCTAAAAGGAAGACAAGTCCCCATAGTGTGCCTGTGTAAATAGATTTATGTCTCCATACACAATATTCACACAACCTGCTCTGTGTACTATCACTGTCAGGTTGTAGAGCATCATCTGGAGGAGCTGTGGGGATGCACAATAGTAAAGGAGTCCACTGACTGTGCATCTGCCCCCACACCAAGTCACAGGTACAGTGCCCTCAAGAACACAACATGGATCCACCATTATAAAACCACATTCCTCACATTTGAAATAGTAAAATGTAAAAAAATAATAATGTATAAAATAAAAAGATTTCAGAGAAGACCTAAAAAGATTGTGGTTACACATTGATTTGAGTAATTTCAGAGTCAACACACCGTGGACCACGTTTAGTGTCAGTTGATTGATAACTTAATCTGTATGATGCCTACAATCTTGTTGTCCCACATAATCATTTCAACTGCAAGGAGAAGATTTATGAGGTTTAATGTCTCCTGAAAATCCAAATTAAATTATCTTCTATCAAAACCCACCTCGTTACACATTTTGCTACAGTGATGTTTTGACAAATTCTTCGAATTTCTCTGCAGGTTTGCTGATATCCTGCAGATACTTGGCCGTTCTGTTGCCTATTTGGGAAAACGTGCTGACATCAGTCTGGATCTGTCCAATCAGCAATGGCACAACTCTGACAAAGAGGTGATATGTTAGTTTGATCAAGTCCTCTTTTTTGCTGTGTTCGCTGATCTACCTGTTTCCAGTGGCAAGTATGTGAATCCTTTGGAATTGAAGTTTTCTGCATTCGTTGGTCACAAAATGTGATCTGTTCTTCAAATGGATTCAAAAACATGAACACAATGGACCTCATGCAAGGACATTTTCATATCTTTGTCTTAAATTTCTGTCTCTCTTACCTGCACAAACTTGCCGTAAATTGTCTGTTTCCAACAGATGCTCTGGGCAACTTATGAATTTCTTTCATATCTAAGAGAAAAAAGTGCGACAAACTTGGGGATTGCAACAGATTTTCTGAAATGTCTCATATGTGCCACTTAAGAATAAATCAGTTCATATAACTGATTCTTGCATAATTGTTATCTTTCTTTAGCTTTTATTC
This sequence comes from Sandelia bainsii, assembly GCA_032362345.1. NCBI lineage: Eukaryota > Metazoa > Chordata > Actinopteri > Anabantiformes > Anabantidae > Sandelia > Sandelia bainsii. Next base: position 5,065,535 of record JAUMHL010000001.1, on the reverse strand, counting down.
TGGACATCTTTTTTTAACCTCACTGAGTTTTCTGTGTTGTGTTTGACCTGGGTACCATTGTCTAAAGAGACAGCTTAACTATCTGTGGACTGTGAATATCTAAACATTTCATGGTTCACATCAACGGATGCTTCCTGTGAATAAGAAGCTTAAATTTTTTGAGTTTTTCAAAGTCAAGGGAGCTCCCATATGGTTTCAATGACTGGACTTTTATTTTGTTAACTCCTGAAGTCATTAGCCTTGGGGTTCACATGCGTTATCCAAACCACACTGACGATGTTTGAAAGATTCACTCAGTATGAGTAATAACAATACTATGATTTGTGTGCTCACGTGTGTGCTGTGTTGTGTGGTTCATTACTGTAAAATGAGATGTTCTCCACATTTTATACATTTGCTTTGAAAATAGTGACAAAGTAAAGAAAGATCATTTATATATAATTATTTTATATAATTGATTTATTTATTTATTTATTTATTATGTGACATGTTCACTTTCTTCTTGCTGCACTCTTCTGCACATTATTTCCTTGTTTTCTTCCTCTTATTCAATTTCTTGTCTTTGTCTTCTTTAGTTGATCCTCTGTCAAAAACTCTTTACTTATTCTCCTCTATTCTGAAACAGTCTCGTCTGCCCTCAGGTGTTGGCCTCTTTCACGAGACAGACCAAGTGTCCTTTTCTCTCAGTGCTCCAATTCCCATCCTTCTCAGACTGGCTAAAGAGGTGTATTCTTCATCAGGAGCAGCAGGACCAGAGGGTGAGTCATTCTTTCACAGCATCATACATTTAAAGGTCTGACTGCTAGTTTAATTTACTGTTTGCTGTGTGTGAATTTATCCTGCAGGTTTGTGCGAATCTTCGAGATATGTGTGTGGTGTTCGCTGGGCCGTTTCCTCTAGGTTTCTCTGAGAGAGATGTGAGGAAGCTGTTTAGTTGCTGTGGACCAGTTCAGAAAATCAAAATGCTGAACACAACTATCAGGGTATGTCTCACCTGTATTATGACCTTTAATTAAGCATGTAATAAAATAATATCTACTGGCTTTTTAAGATATGGTGATAATTTATGTATATAAGAAGAAAAGGTAAAGAGGTGTATTTACATGGACATTATTAGTTATTATTAATTATGATACTATATTTCTTTACTTTTTTTCTGTGGTGTTCTATGAAAAATATCTTTTTGACCCATAGTGACCATGTTCTGACAGAACATTTTGTCCTCTCTCTATTTGTTACTCCTGATATTTTCTCTCTAGGTGCATGCAGAGATCGAGTTTAAACTGCTGGAGGGAGCTCTGCTGGCTTTAAAAACTCTGAATGGACTTAATGTGCAGGGACAGTCGATCAAGGTAACTCGCTCACCTTTTTCTTTCTAACTCTTTACAGTTAGACTTAAACGACCAAACGTTTGCGGGCTGCTTTAATGCAGTGTGTCTCCTTGTGTGTGCATTTTCTAGGTCCAGAGGCCTGTTCATGAATCAATGCTGGACCTGGATTTGACCCTTGAAGCTTTGATGGATGACGCCCTTAACAACAGTCACCTCTACGTTGTTCATTTAAACCCAAGTATAGCAGAGTGCATAAAGATTTCTGCAAAGGTCAATGGACACATGTTAGATGGAAAATGTCAAGGTGCAACTTCTGCTGCTACGGTAAATGGGCTGCCCCCTGCTGATGTAAACGGTAAATGGTTGCAGCTCAAAACCAGTAAATCTAAACTGTCTGAGGAGAAAGTCAGAGAAACTTTTGGACACTTTGGTACAGTGAAAAGAATCGTCCTGCCTGCCAAGCCTGGAAAACATGCAAGACATGCATTCATAAGTGAGTAAAAAAAAAAAAACCTATGGTATTGTTGTCTTTTGTTGTGTTTGTTGGTGTCCAGACAAACACCGTGAAAGTCTATTTGACAGAGTTCGAGAGTTCTCAGGGCAAATACACAGCTCTCACTTCTTCTGACGATCTCTGGAAGGAGAACTACCTCACCTGTCCATCCCTTACTCCGCCCCATTTGTCTTCATGGGTTGCCATGACAACACCAGTGACTACTGTAGATGTGGGGGAAGAAAGGGAGAAGGCAGACATGCACACCAATCCTCAGGTAAAAAAGTAGGTGTATTGACTCCTGTTGGTGTGGTTGTGATGCTTTCTTAAATCCAGCATGTAGACAAAATTATAGCAAGATGCAATTTATTCTAAGTCCCGTGTTTTTGTTTGCACTCTGAAGTAGTGCAGTCTGTTTATGTTTCTCTGGGGATTAGGATTTAGGCATGTTTGCATGTCATGTTAGCTTTTAGCTCAAACTGCTGAGCCTGACAAAGTACAGCATTGATGATCAAAGCTGAGAAAACCCCCTGACACACTGTCTGATTTGGATAATTTCATGGTTTATTCTCTGGAGGCACCTCCTAGCCAAAGTTTGTTTGCCCTACTGTGGGTAAGACTGAAGAATAATTTTCTTAGGTTTTTGTTGATCCAAAAAGTTCAACAAGTTTTTTCATGTGTAATGACAAAGTGCACATGAGAGTGTTTATGGTGTTTAACACACGTGATGAAGACAGCAATGTCTGCATCTAATCTGTAGGACCAGGAGATGGCGCTCATGATGAGGAAGCTTGACCGCCGGCTAGGGAAGCTCTTCAGATCTCTCCCAGACTGCACCTTGTCTGTGGTTTTGCTGCTCGGACACAACAGGTGAGAACTCTGAAAGTGTTGAAAAACCTGTTTTTAAATGAAAACTTCCTAAACCATCTCTTCTCTTCCCCAGTGCTTCCAGCCATCTTCATGGTTTGTGCTTCATGGAGGTGAAGTGATCCAGCTCTACGAACAACTGCGTATGACCAGAAATAACATCAATGAAGACAAAAAATTTTTTTTTAAATAAACTGCCAGACTGTTTTAATAAGACTTCCTTCACTACAGACTATTTTTACTGAAAGAATTGACAGCTGGATGTCTGTATGCTACATTCTCTCTTTGCATCATGGTTGTTGGAAACTGGTTGGCTTTTGGTTTGTTTCCAAGAGTCAGATCATTCAAATTAGTCCATTCATGTCTACTGGGGAAAAGAAAGAAAAAAGCCCAGTCTCTCATTATGAACCAGAAGTCTGAATAATACAGTGCCACATTTTATCTGAACCTTGAAATTTGTGGCCCACCAGGTGGAAAAATCATCTATTATTGTCTATAGGCAGCCTGGTAGCTCAATGGGTGATGCAGTAGGTGGCAGGATCGAATCCCAGCCCATCCCCTATACCATGTGTGTCCTTGAGAAAGACCCTGGGCACTGCCTGTGGCTGCCCACTGCTCCCCCCCCCAAGCGGGGATGGGTTAAATGCAGAAGTCAAATTTTGTTGTAACATGTTAATGATGATTATCATTATTAGTACTATTAATATTTTATACAAATATGTATATTTATGAAAAACAAATAGTAATTTAGTCTAGAGCAGTCATTTGTACAAGGATAGAGATTAAATGTTATGAACTACATTAATTTGTGATTTTTTTCCGAGGAATTTCAATATTTCAGTCTATGCACTACTGTACTAAAGACAATAGCTGCAAAGCAATGACTTCAACTTCTATGTATTGTTCAACTGGCGTCCCCAGTGATTCCGAGGAACAGGCTGGTTGACAACTGGAGAGACAGCGCCTGGGGCAGGAAGGGGTAGCAGCCCAACCTGCAGCTGTACTAAGGTGGGCCAGCGCTGCTGGAACACAATTTGGGGCCTGATCAACCCCGGCTGGGTCGCCTGAGGGAGGGTGTCAGATGTTGTAAGACCCAAAACACCCAAGGATCTCAGGAAACCCAGTGCATCCACAGATGTATCTATGCACACAGCATTTTCAGTATTTCAGGCAGTTTTACTGTACTGAAGAAAACGGCTGCAATCCCATGACTGCACATGGTTCCCACAACTCAACACTTGTCAGTTTTATAATAAAAGAGACTGAAACAAACATACTAAGAAACATTCTTTAATTTTTTCCCCCTTTCCAAGGAAATATTTAAGGATTTTTAAACTTGCTTTTACAAAAATGTACACATCTTCTTAACGTTTACACTTTTTGCATTGGGACATACTTTTGACATTGTTGCAGGTTGGCACAGTAACAAAAGATTCAACACACAAAAAGGAAAAAAAAAAAAAAAACACTGTACAAAAAAAAACAAAAAAGAAAACACAAGCACCTCTCATGAAGGGTCAAAATGCCACCAATAATAAATATATTATCATTGATAAGCTTATGCCTGATAAAATTGATTGAACTGACAGAACTTAAGTCTTAAAATGGGAAAAAATATTTTACTGCATTAAAATACTTAATTACCCTGACATTATCAACTTCAGGACCCGTCAAGTGGTATTTTTTTTTCACAATTAATGAAATGGATTCACAGGGATACAAAGACTAGAGAAAAACTACATCTCCCTTACATGCACAAACTCGCACACAACTCACGTTCACAAAATATAAGACTGATTAGAGGTGACATTATTAAAAATGATGAATAATTCCAAAGTGACAGCATGGCTAAGGTGGCAGATTCCAGTCTGAACACAGAATAAATCAACATTTCTGTAGTAGATTTTCAAGATAGTGGTGTATTTGTGTTTACCCAGTCGAGTTGCCTGCTCCTCTGGTATCAGGTCAGAATATGGCAGATGTGGTTATGGCTTGCGTTCTGTTTCAATAGTCCAGTCAGTAGCTTGGCTGGTAGCTTTGGACACTTTGTCCACAGCTGGTAAGTGAATGGATAAATTTAGGGTATGCACCATCTTACAGGAGAGAGTCCCAAGTGCTTAGGAGGAGACTGAGCAGGAGCCCAGTGTGGAGCAGTGGTGTCTCCACTCCTCACCTCTCGCTACCAGACTTCTGGGACCTCAAACAGTGATGTTGTAGATTCAGTTGCTGTACGGGAGGGAGACACAAGTGAAGAAAAGCAAGCAATTATATAGAAGTTTTCATGTTCTTAATATGGACATTTAATCCTTTGAATCACAAGCTTTTTGCCATGATAGTGGCTCCATGGATGACAACGTGAGGCTGTCAATCCATCACAGCCTGGATGGATCATCAAAGTACTTTCCATGATTTCTAAGTCGATCATTTTCCCCCCCCCCTCACAGCAGACACTCAAATTAAAGGGTTAACAAGCCCTGACAAACCTTCAGATTTCTTTTTCTTCTTTCGACCTTTCCTCCCCTGGACCGTTGAGGCTTGTTGCCAGGTGACTGTCCCATCGGTATCATTTCCTGGTTCTGTGCCCCCGGGATTTTCCTCCTCCTCCTCCTCATCATCAGGGACTGGGCTTAACCCCGCTGAATCAGAAGAGTCTCTGCAGAGCACAGCAACCATCAAGAGACTTAAATCACAACAAACAAGATTATAGCGACAGCGTAAAAGAGCAGTGCATTAAACTCACGCCGTTTTTAGCCATCCCTCTGAAGTCTTGCTCTCAACAGCTTCAGCATTTGACTTTCCACATGCATCTAGGAAACACAATGACAACTGGTGCATGAGAGCCTATGTTAGACCTCTGTATACAGTGTGTAGATTTTCCCCAGTAATGCACAGGGCTCAAAAAAAACAAGCAGAAAATACAGTATGAGAAAACCTTTAAAGATGATCATAAAGCTTGGAGCTACTAATGAATCCTTTTGGTTTTGTTTCTTCAAATGAAATAAGTGAATTCTAACACACCAAGCAAAACTGAGTGCGAGGACAACCAAGAATGAAGCTCACCCATATATTCTGGAGCAGGTGGTCATTAATAAAAAAATTAAATCTGGTATTAAACTAACTCCTCAGTCTTACTTGTGATAATTATTCACAATGCCACTTGGCCTCTCTCTCAGCGTACACTGTGCCTCTACTGAAGTACTTTCCTGGGGGAAACTTGATGTATGTTACCACAGTGCAACTAGAAAGTAGGTACATATGCATTCACACACCATCAGTTTTCATCTTCTTGCTGCCTGTGCTATCCGGGTATGAATAGTGACTCCAGCCGTCTGTAATTAGAGCCTCTCCGCTTCCTGGCTCTCCCTGAACGGGACTGATGCTGCGTTTCCTCAAACCCCTAAAAGAAGAGAAACCGGTTACACACACACACACACACACACACCAGAATAAACAAAAACTGTTTACCTGCAGAAACACCTAAGCAAGAGGATAATATACAGATTATGTTGAAAAACTGTAGTGAACAGCAGCACAGGTGTACCTGGGATATCCAAAACCACTAGTGGTGGAGGAGATGTAGTGATGTTTCACCCAGCTGTCCTCTCCCCAGGTTTTGGCCGTCTGGCCAAGTTTCTCCTTGTCCTGTTGCTTGCTCCGGATGTATTCTGCATATGTCTGGATTCTGTAGCTCTCTGCATAGCGGCTGGTATTCATGGCTGCATGATGGGGAGGAGGGGATGTTAACAGATTGCTTCAACATTTAATGTGCAGAAAATAAGGCCCGTCTGGTGTGACGAAAGAGGTCTGACTCACCTATTTGTACCTGGTCTGTTTGACTTAGGGACACAAATGCTGATGTGTCATCTATCCATGAAACCTGGATGTTCCCTGAGCAGATAGAAGTAGAAAGTGAACGTTTTGTGCCAGTTTGCTGGTGTAATTAACATAAAATCATGTCTTACCAAAGGCACTAAAGAGCTGGTAGAGGTCACTAGTCTTCCATTCTTTTGGGAAGGTGACATACAGGACATGGTCTCTTTTGGGTTGCACTGTAGGAACAAAAGAGATTAGCAACAAAAACTGAAAGGTGAGGTAGAGAAATGCCAGCAGTTTTATGTTGAATTATTTTAACACTGGTTTAAAAGAACAAAAACTTTTATTTAGCTTTAAATACAACAGAATATCCAAGCAGCAGTTGACTTTGCTGGCCTACATCCATGCTGTGCTAAATTTGTTTACTCACAATCAGGTCCTGTGAGGTTGAGGTAGGGAATATCTATTATCCTCATCAGGAAAAGCCTGGAGAACACAAAACACAAGTACAATAAGCATTTATTCTGAAAAAAAGCTGCAAATTAATCAACAGCATCGCTTACTTGTTGAAGAAAGGCTCAATGAGTTTAGAGCGAGCTGAGATGTAAGCTTTGGGTGGAGTCAAAAAAGAACCTGTAAAGAGAAAGTGTTGTTCATACCAAGTAAGACAATTTGCATTTGTATAAGATTTCTGTATTTGCACAATGAACCAGTGTGATTGTGTTACCCAGATAGTTTGCCATGGAGATGAAACACAGGCCAGTGATGTAGGCATCATACCCTGCCTCATGGAGCTGCTCCTGGGCTGTGTCGTAACTGGGGAAACCCTCTGCCGTTTCTGAAACAATGCAGAAACCCCCCCCCACAAAAAAAAACATGTTAGCAGGTTTGTACAGGATGAGAGTATTTAAGCCAAACTCTAGTTTAAGTACTCACCAACTTGTGGTGGCTTAAAAGGGCTCTCCTTCAGCTGTTTCTCTAGCTCTGCCAGAGAGGTGTAGGTGATTAACTCCTAGAACAAAAAGGTAATATAAAGATACAGAAAAATGAATACATCATAAATTAAATCTTGGGGCCCTCCTGCTACTTATTTGATTGAGCTGCACTGTCAGGCCATAATCATACCTAATTAAATAACAACTTAATAATACTCATTTCAAATCATAATCAAATTTACTGGGTAAGTATGTTAACACAAATACACTATATAACCTGACACTGCTTCACAGAAGTTGTTGATATAATTATACAGTGCAGGATGACAAGACGTACAGCTACACAAATATAAAATTAACGTGAGTCCAACACATGTGGTGAGCCTGGTATTATGAGGCACTGAAGTAGTCCGTTTACCTTAAAAGGCTGTGTGGATGCCATTAACTTTGTGTCCAGAAGCCTTAAAGGGAACAAAAAACATAATACCAACAAAATGCATCATATATTGGTTGTAAAGACAAGTAAATGAATTTAGCAAAGAGTGATATTATTACCTTGGGAAAACACACATAGTGACCTCTTTAAAGTCTTGAAGATCCTGGGGGAAAGAGCATAGACAAATTATGCAAAGATCATAGATTTAAACTGCCATTTCAAGTGTCTGGCAGGCAAAAGTATTTCAAAACTCCATGTTGAGTGTGTACCTCTGGCAGAGGGCAGTAGAACTGGTGGATGGTATGCATCACATCCAACAGCATGTTGTGGCCAACCACAAGTTTACCCTGTGTGTCAGATTAAATGGAGAACAAGTCAGATTTACAGAAACCAAAAATATTTCAAACAACTAGAAGAGAATGAATTTGCTGTAAAGAGATGTCACGTAGTTAACAAAGCAGAACTATAATCAGTGTTTAATAATGTCTGTGGACGTGTTTTCCTTATTCATGACATGCTTTATTTTGGACCATCACCATTTTTTTTGTAGACAATAGAAACTTAGAAGTAAAAACAGAGGGCGACTCACAGATTTGGAGATGGCATGAATGACCCTAGAGAAGCCAACAGCATCATTTAGCTCCTCCTGTTGGTGGTAGACAAGTGTGGTTGTTATGCGTAGTCAGAAAAGTGGTGCAGTGTTCTCAACAAGGTCACTCCTACATTTTATACACTAACTTTATCAACACGACAAGAGTGTAACTTCTGTAATGTATCTGTCTCAAGCACAAACTCACCTGCTCTTTCTCCAGTTTCTGTTGTTCTCTCCTTTTCCTCTCCTCTTCATCCACTTTGCTGATCTGAATATATCTCTCCTTCTGCACACAAACAAAAGATAAATAAATAAAAAAAAACACACAAAAAAACAGGAGGTAAGATAAGTTTAACTGAAACTGACCTTTTCTGTTTCAATGGTTTCTACATGAAGCCCCTTGGGAAATCTGACAAAACAAGACAAAGTTCATCTTTAATCAACCAACAAAACAACAACAACAACAAGAAAAATGTTGACCGACACTCACTTCCAGTTTAGTGTCTGGTAGATTAGCTTTCTCTGAAACCTGGTAAAGAAATATAAATTTAAGCAGATGTAAAGATAAACAATACACATGAGGGAAGGGATTTTGAGGGAAGGGACAGATTACCCAGTACATGGCTCCAAGACCAAAGTCTTCTCTGAGTTAGCGAAGAGAGCTTCAACCTTCTCTCTGTTGGGAGAGATTGAGTAGAAAAGATCAACCCACAAAAGGACAGAATCTAACACAACTCTGAGAATGTTCTCCGCTGTAAGACTTACACCACCCTGTTGATGAAGTCTTTGTGTTCCTCAGGTATATGTGCAGGGCCTTTGGAGGAGGATGGGGAGATGTAGGATGGTGTCCCCACACCATTAGCATGTTGATTCCTTCTTTCTTCTGTCTGCTCCCTCAGCTGGGCTTCCTCCTCTTGATTTAAGTACGGAATTCCTTTGAAACCCAGGAGAATCTGAATTTTACTCCTCTGCAGTGATGGTTGTGCTACCCACAGACTGTCTTAGAACAGCTGAAAAACTAAATTGCTTATTGCAAATCTCAAATCAAACATTGTCACATGGAGTCTGTGTTCTAGAAGCTCAACTGTAAGCTAAAAAGAAGTTGCTGTTCATTTCTTTCAACAAGATTTCTTGCATTTCTAAGCTACCGTTGTCAACATCATTACCAGAGCAAGCAAATGGAAAATATAAGTGAACCAGAACAATAGCAGCTCTTGCAAGTGTGCCAAGACTGTATAACTTTTATGTGCAATTACAGTTCTGAAAGGGTGAATGGTGGCATAAACTACCTGCAGTGGGAACACAGTCATCACTATGTTGGAAATAAATACTTTCCACAGGCTCTATAAGTGGAGGCTAGGCTTCTACAAAGACTAGCATAATTTCAAACTGAATTGGTCTTTCAATTTGTCAGGTCTGAAAGCAGGTTAAGAAAAAGTACTATCACAGATCTGAGTGAAGAGGAAAAGGTTCAGAGCCAGCTGTCACAGTGCTCTGACAGATGACACCGTTTTTTATACCGAGTCGTAGAACCTTTTTCAGTGTAAAACATTTTTCCTACAGAAAACCATTTTTTACTTCACAAGATTACAACCTTTCAGATGTCATATCATAAAGCATAGCAGAATGAAATGGAAAAGAATGATTTAAATCAGTAGATACCTAAACAACCTAAGCGTTCTTCACCAGGTCTCTTTATGTCAACGTTGCATACTTGGCACTATGAACTTCAATCAGCTGCTAGTCAAATACTGAGTTTAGACAGAGCATGAAACTTCAATATTTTATTACACTCACCATGACAGAAAACCTTGTTGAAGTCAAATCCTTGACTGGCCAGAAAATCAATACTGGAACTCTGAAATGACAGAAAGTTCCATTTATATTTGTACAGCTTTTATCATTGATATTTAACCTCTCACAGATCATCAAGCAAATTCAGGCACAATTTTAAACCATGCGAATTAGTGGTCGACCAGTATGGGTTTCTGAATGTCCGATGCCGATCTTTAGAGAACAGGGAGGCTGATGACTGATATAAACTGCAGATGTGTTGTTATTTTTTTCTCCTTTTGCATCAGCTAAAATACAACAAGTTAATAATTACAAATGAGATAAAAATGCTCAACTGAAATGTGCATTTAATTAATTGTGAAAATATTATTATTAATATAAACACAGATGTCTGACACTTCATACTGTCCCTGAACACCTCACCAGCGCTGCTTTGAGAAATGTACTGACAGTGAACTCCTGTATGTGATAGACCCATTTGCGAGGAAATATATCCGGAAAACTTCATAGAATTTGTGGCAGTCATAATTTCTTTATCAAGTCGCAGCTCATCTCTGTTCTCCTGCCTTCAATCTACCACTCTGTGTGGAGGAGCTGAGCTCCACCCTTGGTCACAGAGAGCAGGCACAAATATAAGAGGTTGCAGCATAAATACTAACTGTAATATTAACTCTACTTTCACATTCACTAATCTCACTCACTGCTCCCTTCAAACACTAATGAAATGTAACCCAGTGAGTCTCTCACACTGGTGCACCCAAGTAATTTTTCATATTAATACGCTGTAATTTTCAGTCATATGCTAATAAAATGCTCCCAGTGTAGACTAAAGATATGTCTGCAGACATTTTTTTATTAATCAGCATCAGCCGATTAATTAGAAACGTCAAATATCGGTCTGATTAATCAGCCAAACAGTAAGAAATCTAATGACCCCCAGGAGCCACACTAACTTACTTGGCAGATGAACTTTATGTCAGGGGAGGTCCTGTTGAATGGTTTTGGGAATATATAAAAATTAAAAGTCTTTGTGATATACCTGCAGAAACAGGAAACAGAAAATGAGGATTAGTGAAGTCACTCAAACTGGTGGTAATTTATTACAATAACCTGTGTGCATGTCTGGAAGTTATGTCATGGCAACTGGACAAAAACTGGACCCCTTTGATTATTAGTACCTAGTTGACAAATATCATTTAAAATTAAGATACATCTATTCACGTAAGTGTTCTTGGGCAGCTGCCCACTTGGTAATCCAGTCTTGCTTAATTCAGGAGATGGACATACACAGCAATTTAACTTGTCCAGGTGCCATGTTCAAACCTGTCTTTAAGAGGGCTTGCAAGAAGCTGATTCACTCTCAAAATTTAAATGTAACAACTAAGACATTTTCATAGGAGGAGAGTTAGGAGATAACACCGTTTGGAAGATAGTACATGCAATTTGTCTCAGAATATCAAGGTGACGTTTGAAATCTCTGTATTTTTAAGCAGATATCACTCACTTTGACTTTGTCTGGTCGTATCTGAATGTACACAAACCAAACTGGAACAGCAGAAAGTCCATGGAATGCTGGTGGGCAGACAAAAAGGGCCTTAGTGAGGTAAACAAACAGTAAAAAAATAAATAAAAAGTAAATACAACTTGGATGCCTTCACACTGCTGCAGAATCGTATAAACTAAAATGCACTCGATCTTTGTCCTGCAGGAGTTTCAGCCTCTCATTCTCCATACTGTAAATTTACAATCTGGTATGCAGTAAACATTGATTGCATGCTTGTCCATCCTGAAATTATATATATATATATATATATATATTTTCATGTTAAAGTGTTTTTGGAAATTTTGGATTTCGGGATAGAAAGTGGTTCATGCTGCACAGATTGTCAAGCCTGCATAATTTGTGATACTGCACTAGATAACTCAAAAAAAACGGTTTTTAATGGCAACTGGACTTGTTTTAGTTCCTTGACTCAAGTTGTTGGCAATCGGTGATTGCCAACAACTTGAGGATTCCACAGGGTTTATAAACCTGCAACTCCTACCAGTCAGTCAGACTTGAAAAAGCCC
>JAUMHL010000001.1:5029516-5048847 GCA_032362345.1 Sandelia bainsii | reverse complement strand
TCACCATTGCATGCTTCTACTTAAATGCCCTACTTTCATAATATAATATCACTGTAGTGTGAACTTTTTACGTTTTCTATAAATTTCACCCAAAAGACAAATATCCCTAACTTTTTGTGAGTAGTGTATATTTAGGAATAATGTTGGTAGTCTGATAATGAAACTGAATTGCACTTTTGTTTAACTAATCACCTCTTTAATGTACTTATCACTGAAGCTTTCTTGACTTTAGTTTTTTGTAGAGTAGTGCGCTTCTTCAACATTCTTTTGTCATATTACCACAAACTAAGAGGTAGACAGTGGCTCTGACTGTCTGGGGCCGAGGGGCTGTTGCCCTCTTTGTCTCGTTAAATAGATTAGGGCTTCTAATTTTTCAGGAAAGCAAAACAGCTGTCATCCTAATAAAGTGATGATTTATTCAGATTTAAAGGTTTAAGATCATAATTTAGTTTTACTGCACAGATCTGTGAGGCTGAACAAAATGTTTGTTAACATTACAATGACAAGGAAATACAGGCTTGATAGTGTATTTGAATTATTTCATGTTCAGGCAGGTTGTCAAGGTAGAGGGCTCTTAAAAACCAGGCAAGTTGAATCTTGACAAGCTCATAATGAAAACAGGGAAACCTTTGTGCTCTAGGTAGAAGTGAAAGTGTAAAACAAAGTGTAAAAAGCTCAGTTATTTTGCCTGTGCTTTCATCTCCCGAACTGAATAAGCTGTTCCAAAATTGCATGGATGGATTTTTTTTTCAAAAAAGCTATTCGAAAACAAATCAAACCAAAGAACTAAGGTTTATTCTTATTTCTAGTTTGAACTGTTATTTAAGATTGTTGTGTGTAGAAAACCACTCAAAGAACTGCAAATCACCCGCCTTAGAAATACTTTGTAAGTTGTTCACACAAATCCTCGTGCTGGTGAATCTCTGAGAGCATTTAAAATTCCCCTAAATATATAGGTAACACTTGGTCCACCTCCAGCAGCTACAACAGTGAAAATTCAACACTGATCCATCAGTGATAATAAAATAATATACCAATGAATATAGCAGTGACAGGGGCAAACTATACTTACAAATTTCCACAAACTCCTTAAAGTGTCTTTTAGGTGTTTTCAGTAATTGTTTGTTTGATTATAATTACCACCACATGAGGGCACTATAGTCCACAATTTGAGATTAGTTGTTAACTTTCTTTTAGATAGCCACTCCTCTCTTCTCTTTTACACAAGCATGCACCCACCCACACGCGCACGTGCACTCACGCGCGCGCACACACACACACACACACACACACACACACACGTGGATGCTCACTCACTATAAAAGCTCTTGGCTCCTTTTTTCCTTTTTCATCAAAGCACATCATACTTTTTACAGTCAGAAGGAGCACAATGGGGAAGCCGTAGAGTGGGTAGAGTCAGGAAGTGAATGAAAGAATGACATTCAGCCAGAGTGATGGGTGAGTGCTGGGAGAGATGCAGTTGAGGTAGAAAAGAGAAGGGGAGCTGCAATTTGAGGAAAAAAAACCACACTGAGGGGAGACCATTAGCATCTGTCAAGTGAGCATGTCCATGTGTATGTGTGTGTGTGTGTTGTTTGTTTACTGATCCAACCAGTGGACACCTCCGCAATCAATCTTATTTAGAGCAGACAAAGAAATTGAAGAGAGGCCACAGGGGATAGGAAAGGTAGAGAAGGAAAATATGTTAGAGAAAGAAGCAATCAGGACGGTGGGATGAAGGTCAAGACGGACAAGAGGCCGAAGATTTGTTATCCAGTAGTTATATTAAAAAGGACACTTAAGAGTGAAGGAGCACAGGTGGACAGAAGAAAGAAATAGTCTGGTTGTAATGTGACAGTTAGTGGTTCAATAAACATTTTCTAGGCTGTCACGCACATAAAAGCGTACAAATGCAAACACACACACAGGGGGGAGCTCACATTTTTGTAAACTACTCTGTCAGTTGTGTTATTGCTCTCCTAATCATGCGTGAGATTAGGTGGCAATGCACAAGCAAAAAAAAAACCTGCTTTTGACACGTCCTGTGCCATTTCGTCACACACACATGCACACACACACACACACAGACACACACACACACACACACACACACACTGTCTGTTTTAACAGGTCCTCCACTTGAATAAAAACTGATTTGCTTTCAGGACAAATAGAGGAATGAATAAGTGTGGTTTATCACTTCGTAATTGTAGGGTGGGGACAGGAAGGGAACAGAGACATAGCTGTGAAAAGGGATAAAAGTTTTTCAGAGTTGTGGAAGTGCAACAGATAAGTAAGAACAAAGAACACATTGATGGCAATTTAGGGAGAGAAGCTTTGCTGGCTGCCTCTCTCTGGTCTGGTTCTTTGTTTGAAAAGAACTTGTGGGAGGATGAGGGGTTTGACTCGGATGAAAGGAAGAGCTGGAGTGAATCTCAGCTGTGGAGACAAGGAGGAGGAAGTCTCACTCTCAGAGGCGAGAATTTATACCGAACATTTCCCATCACTGGTCAAAGAAATTATGTCATGTAATATATTACTTATTATATACTCTAAATGTATCACACATCATCAGAGAAGTGCTGCTAATTCTGAAATTTCAGTTTCCATTTGTTTGCTTTCGATGCAACTGAGATCTCAAACCAAACACATACAGTATGTACAGTATAACAATCCAAATTTGTCTTCGAGACTCAGAGAAGGAAAATTAAACAGCTCACAGGCACACAAGGATAACACAGACTGATCATTTAGTACAAGGTCAGAGCACAGGGCCAGAAAATTAGCATTTGAAACTGAGTAACAAAACAACCATAAGTGGACAGTAATACATAGGCTATAAAAACAACTAAAAACAAGCTGAACCAATCAATATTTTTATATTAACAATGAGTCAAATTGCTAATGTGAAAGAGGTTGTTGGTTGTGAGAGAATTATGAGAATTATAATTTTGCCGTTTCCCACAGCTACAGGAAAATATTAGCACCTTTAAGCTTGTGAATTTATCATGTATTTTTTACATGTACTGCATACATGCATCTTATTGTTTAACCACCGTCATGAGTATAGTTTCCTGATGCAGAAACCCACCCATTTTCTTAACCGCTTGTCCTCATAAGGGTCTGTTGACAGAGGGGGGGGGGGGGGGTGTAACTGTGTAGGTTACTGGGCTCTGAGAGTTTCCAAAACATGGACAGGACCTACACTACCCACTGTCCCTGAATGCCTCATATACAGTGCACCAAAGCTGCTGCTGAGGAGCTTCTCATACTACATTTTATGTGACTTTGATCTATGCTACACTGACCTTTGTGGGCAGGTCCAATGAGTGTTGACCACTGCTTGTGTCCCAAAATGTTCCCTGAAATATACAATACCAAATTACCCTCGTATTGAGCCCACAGTCACCAGCATGTGAATTTTGTTGATTTTGTTTTTGACTATAACTTCTAACAGAAGCGACACTCAGCTAGACCTTCATAAACACTCACACATACACACTGACACGGAGCTGAGCAATGGATGATGATAATCTCAGCCTGTGATGGCACTCATTGCCACAGTAATTTTATGAATCACTTCCAATTTCCCAGGCCTCTGACTCGGCAAGATGGGAGGCAGTTACCATACAGTTTTCTCAAAACTGCCTGTGTTATTATCATTGCAATGTCCAGTGGTATCTCTGACTGCAAGATACGATAGATAGATAGATAGATAGATAGATAGATAGATAGATAGATAGATAGATAGATAGACCTTTCTGTCAGCTCTGTACCATGTTACACTCTCTTTCATCATTCAGCATGCACTCCTTCCTTTCTCTATTTCAGCCTGTGGCTTTCTCACGGACACACAACATTAAAGGTAATCACATACTGCACAGATTGTGATTCAGATGTGTATATGTGGTTATATATATATTTCATATATTTTTGAGAAGATTATCCACACTCTACACATATTGTACCCTTGCGACAGCTGCAAACGTGGTGGCGGGGCACGTTGTGTCATGTTTGTTATATCGCCATTGCATTTGCCACCAAATTAAGTCTAATATTTACTTGTTTTGTATCTGACTCTTTAGCTGTTAAGTTGTTCACTAAATGGCTGCTAACTTTGTCTGATATTTGTTGCTGAGCAGATAATATACAATTGATTTATAGCTTTTTATAGCTTTTTTTGCTGACAGCTGCCTGCTGTGGCTGGAAACCAGATTGATGAGAGCCACAGTGTGAAAGTGAAAAAAACAGTCAAGTTGTGGGCGAGAAAATCAAAACTCAAAAATCAAAGCTGCAGCTGAGGGAAAGAATATGGTGACAATTCTTAGTGGGTTTAAGCTGCTAACATCACACACAGCCATTTGGTCCATTGCTATAAAATATTGACAAGTTCAGCTTCGTGTGCTATTTACTTTAATACCTGTGGCATTAAAGTCTCTGGCACTTTAATGCCAGTGACATTAAAGTAAACCACAACAGGTGTGACAGTCAGTCATAAACATTTGTCAGTATCAAAGTATTGAGAGCAGGTTTCAGGTTCAAATAGTTCATCAATTGAGCAACACTGTGATATTTCTTAAATAATCCAGTGCAGCGGTTTAAAACATACGGTGTGGCTGATTTTGTTTATTAAAATTATGACTGTTTCACACCGTGGTTCTGACTCTGCAGCCACGATTCAAAGTTTAAATGGAGTGCATTTCCACAGAGATGAAAAACATTTTCTGTGTTGCCACTTCATTTAACTGAAAAATGGCTTTCAGGCATTGCTGGGTCTATATTTCTGGCTTGTTCTGATTGGATAGACCAGATGAATTAATCAATTTTTCATTTAAACACAACATTTGTTTGTCAGATCACTAGTAAAACATGCTTGTTTATATGGTTCCTAAAATACCTTCTTTTTAATAATGTGTGAATAAACCTTTACTCAGGAGTGAAAACCCTCATGTGAAAACTGCACTTGATTGACATTTCCCTCATTGTCCTTTTAGTTAAGTTGTCACTAAATGAGTAGGACAGCTTTCATCTTTTGTATTCTTATTAGTACACAGAGTTTGGTGACATGATGTACCTCCCCGTCCCTGGATAGCTCCTCCACCTGACTACAAATCTTATAGAGAGCACCCGTGTGGGTGTGTGGAGCCTGTATGTAGTGCTATATTGTGAATTCACATATCCTTACTGGTGACGTGAACACTTGCAAATTGTGCAAACTGGACTGTCCCATTTCCGATCCGTGCCAAGGGCTCAAACAGAAACTGATTAGAAACTGTGAGAAAACTATAGTTTTTGCAAGAGATTTGAACTTGTGTTGCACTGGATTGCGCAGCTCTACCAAATGTAAAGATAACAGGCTTTTCCTGCAGGTGTGTACTTCAGTTTGACTCAGTAATCTTGGCAAAATCAAGTGGAAACGTACTGACTGGACTGTTTTTACATGACCTGTGACAGTTTTTTCCATCCAGTCACTGCTTTGTGCAATTTTCACTTTGAACTGTTCTTTCTATTGCTGTATATGAGAGTCGATTCATGCACAGTAACTGCTCATGCATGTATTGTTGTATGAGACACAAAATGCCAAGAAAACTTTGTGAGTCATGTTTAATAAAGGTATCTACATGTCCCTTCAATAATGATATCAAATCTCCCACAACTTTAATTCAGAACTATGACCTTGTTTGGGTTAAGCTAATTAGAAACCTCTGTTTACATAAAACATTTTTTATTGTGTGTATTGTTTTTGTTGGATTAATATTAAAATTTATATTCGCTTTTTAAATGAGCTATTTCCACTTTGTCCATTATACGTTTATACTGTGGGAGTGGATGAATTGGGAATATACCATAGTGAAGACAGAGTCTAACTATGTGAGAGGTGTAAGTGTATTTTGTATATAGTTTTGTGTAAGTGCTATAGCTAGTTATGTCCAGCTGGTGCGTGGGCAAAGCATGAGAGTGACACTAACATAAAAAAACTGTACATTATTTATAAAGAGACATTTGTTGCAGGCATATAAATGCACACATAAGCACAGACAAGTGCCATCCCACACACTGCATTAGTTGGCCATTCAGTCTGATGCCAGCCAGTACATCAGTCAGTCACTTGGTTAGCGGAGAGGCCAGTCAATTTGATGCCAGTCACTTTATCGGTTTCCCAGTCACACAGTCAGATATTTGCTCACTTTTTTGAGCTTTCAGTTTTCAGCTATTTGCTTCACCACTTTGGTCCAGACTAAAATTTCTTAACAACTAGGGGATGGTTTGCCATTGGATTTTGCACAGACCCACAGGATGAATCTTACTAACTTGGCTTTCCTCTCCAGTCCTCCAGCCACCATGAGATTGTCATTTGAGGGTTTGAGTGAACACCTACTGGATGAGTTTACGTTGATATTTGTTTCAACAACTATTGAATGGATTTCTGTGAAACTTCATTCAGACATTAATGTTCCCCTCAGGGTGATTTGTAATCAATTTGTGATCCTTTAATCTTTCCTCTTATGCATATGTTGTCACTCGTATGTTTAAAAGTGGTTGGGATAAGTGAAAAAACAGAAAAAGCAACACTTGCCTCTCCATCATGAGCACCACTGTGGTGCCCTTTAGCAAGACATTTAATCCCAACTACTCTGTAGTGGAGCTGCTCAGTGTCAGACTGTCACACTGTGGTTGTACTGGGCATCATCCAGGTGTGAATGTGCGTAACTGTGATCAGTCAGATCAATGTTCCTGCAAAAAAGGAGGAAGCCTATCTGTGAAACTAGATGAACCCTGAATTAATAAGGTTTTAAACTCATTCTCAGCTGTAGTATGTGTTTAGTGCTATGAGGAAAATATTAAATATTAACATGCTACAACTAAAATGAGATGGCCTAACATTTTATGTGCAATAAAATGAGACAATGCTGGTGAGAGCAGCTACCTTGTAGGAGGAGTCAAAGAAACTTAAACTTTATCATCAAAAAGCTTGTACTTACCGTGGTGTGACTTGACTGCTAAGACATCTGTGGAAAGTGAAGTAAAGGAACACCAAAGTAACGGCTGCTTATCATCACAGAAGTGATATACTGCAAGGCACTGAGATAGGAATAAAATAATTGTACAAGAGATAACTGCACAGTCATTTTTCAACCACTGCATGAAATGTATTGATTCAAAAAGTTTTCAGGTCTTATTACATCCCTTGCAGTCTGTGTTTGGTGTCCTTTCTTCACCACTTTTGTCTCTCCTATCTAACCTTTTCTCCACATCTGTCTCCAGTCTGTCTTCTCAACCGCTGTCTTTTAGCATTTATTTATTATGATCCTGCTTTTCACTTTTCTCTCAGAACTCTCATCTCTCTGTCTGTCTCACTCAGTGTCCTCAATTGTCACTGCTCAACCAGCTCTGCAGTTAAAGCCTGAATTATAACTCTGCATCAGGGTGTATACTGGTCCAGCCATGGGTGCCTGATAAAATTATTTGTTGTTAGATCTACAAGATTTAATTACCACAAGGTTTTATAGGCTGTACCAGCTCCTAACAGAGCATACACAGACAAAAATTCCCTGGTTGCCAACACAAGAAAGAAATGCAGACCTTACTCGAACTGCAATGAACTGAACTAATTAATTAACTTGCTCCAGTGTCACTCACTAGAGTTCATGGTTGGGCCACCCCGATCAGTTTAGCTTGTCTTCTTCTTGTGTCATCAACCATGCACTGAGGTTAATTTAAGATTTCAGACAGATACAAAACCACAATATTGCGGGAATGATGGTTATCACCCACCATGACTTAATGAAAAGCAGGTCTTTGCATTCACCTGCAACATGCCACTTCTCTTGTGTTGTTCTCAGGCTGGCTCACATTACTATATGTAAACTAGCTGTCTTGAGACTGGCAAACAGTAAGTAGTACAATTGTGCATGCTCAGTCACGGTAAGGGCTTACTGGGACACTAAATTGAACTGAGACTTTGGACACAATACCATAGGGGAGGTGCATCATCAGTCTCAAATTCATTATCCAGCATAACAATGACCCCAAACATAAAGCCAGAATGACAAAGAACTACATTCAGAGACAAGAAGAACAAGTCCTGCAACAGAGCCCTGATCTCACCACCATGGAGCCTGTCTGGGATTACATGAGGAGCCAGAGACACAGAGACAGACTAAATCCACAGGAGAACCGTAGGAAGTTCTCCAAGATTCTTGAAGTACCTGCTGAGTACTGTGAAAAATTGCCTGCAAGTTTACTGAGGAGAATTGGCGCTGTTTTCAAGGCAAGGGATGGTCACACCAAATAGCCCAATGATTTGATTTGTTTTTTGTGTACTGCACTTTATGTGAGGTTAATTGATTAAATTCAATTCAATTTAGTTTCTTTGTATAGCGCCAAGGCACTTTACAGTGTAAAGTTTAAGACCTCACGTAATATAACCATATATAGAATTACACAGGAAACCCAACAGTCTCACCTGAGCAGCACTAGACGACAGTGGAGAGGAAAAACTCACTTTAAGAAAAGGGAAGAAACCTCCAACAGAACCAGGCTCAGGGTGGGCGGCCATCTGCATCGACTGGTTGGGGTGAGTGGAAAAAGAAGGGAGAAAAGAACAGTAGACAGCGAAAGAACAGCAACAACAACAAACAGCAGACCAAAGTTGATAATGATTTTATTGTTGTTTTTTTATTTATGTGGGACACTGCACACTAATCAACACTGATGTTGGCAACATCAGTGTAAATGTGCCGGGCTTAGCTTTCAGTGTCTAGGAACTTTGCACAGTATTTATGGATGTGCTGCCTACTGTGCAGAAGCCCATGGGCCCAGAAGGCCACAGGCGCCTGTGCCTCAGTGATGTTAGTTTGAAAGTCAATTAAAAGATGCAAAATGTCCACAAACACTAACAAATTAAAAAGCAAAACAACACACAACAATCCCAAAAAGTCAATAAATAGGCAAAAATGACTTGACCTAATTCCCACCTGCTCCTTTTTATCTATCTACACATTTCTGTCTGTTTTAAGAGGTGTATTATTTACTGTGGTATTTTCATTTTTTATAGTAGTATATTTTCAAACTGTGTCAGGAGCTATAGGAGTAATTGTAATTTGGTTCTTCTATGCACTCCTTTATGTGTATGTTTTAATAATGACAATGAGAGAAAACATGGATTGATTGTAATAGTTTTCTGTCTCTTTCGGTCTGGGGGTCTGATAAAAAAAAGGAATGGGAGGCCACCTACAAAGCTCTGATAGTTGGATTTTATTTCTCTAACCAGTTTCCAAGTTTTTAAGTTTTGATAAACTTGGCAACAAATACGTGTTTTTATTATTTCTGTTAATCCTGTCTAAATTTACTGCTTCTTTACAGGAAAATAGAAAAAAAAGAATTTAATTTACTATGGAAAGTTATCACATAGAGCTTTAACCAATATTTAGTCTTTTTAATTTTAATTTTTATTATACCTGCTGCTCACTATGCCCGTAATTCATGTGAAACCAAACAGTACGGTTACAATGGCAGTGAAGGGAACAAGCCAACATGGGAAATAAAAAGGCATACTAAGAAAAAAACACATATGGGAGACAAAAATGAGTCATTCAGGTGATGTTTTCCCCCACCCCTGTTTTATCATTTTCACCACGAGCAGATAAAAGCACTTTTTGTCAGTATGGACCATATACAAATAGGCCCATCTATCTACAGTATGTGTGAGTATGTGATGAAAACAGAGAGCAAGAAGAGGGAGCGGAGAGAATATATGGTAAATCACACACAGGCGCACACACAGACACACACATACTCACAGTTAATCTCATATGGCCTTGTGTTGAGGGAAGATTCTGAGGTAGCTTGAGTTCAGCCTTAAAGCAAAAGAGAAGCAATGATTGAGAAATGGAGAGGGAAAAAAGGAGAGAAAAGAAATGAGAAATAATGAGAATCATGTGAGGGTTTCGGGCTGTTCTCATTTTCTAATTTGACAATAGCTGACACACAGACACGTGGTTAAACCCACACATACACACGTTTATGCCTTTTTGCCATCGTATATGCATAAACTACATTGGCAATTGACGTTGTTTTGTTGTGGGTTTATTCGCATGTCTTGAAATTACTGGGGTGCAAATGAGCGCTCATGCGTGTAAAGAGTTTATTACAGATACTCAAAAGGAGCAGGATTGATTATGTGCTGTAAAAGTGATACCCAACATATTGTGGCCTTGACACGCAGCCCAGCGACGAGCAGGAAATGAGATTGTGTTTTACGAGCACGTCTCCTCAGGTTGGCACATATACACACAATAGCATGCAAACAGGCAGGAGAGGAAAAAGTTACACTCTCATTTATATCTGAGAGACGAGATTCAACATGTGCTCATTAAAATCACTGTCAGAATTGTAATGCGATATGCAGTGAAGAAATGTGTAATCTCATACACTGTGTACAAGGGAGAAAATTATCTGAATATGCTGACAACTGTATGTGTGTGTCTATTCTGTGAGTGGGAATGTATTGTTACTTCTATTTGTCTCCTCTCTTTTCACACTTTTTTTTCATTTTCTGTAATATTTTCGTGCAATTATTTGCTCCAAAGCTAATCTTTTCTTTTACTCTGTCAGTAATTTAATATATTTTTGTCCCTCGCTGCTTACAACAACGTTTTACACCCATTTTGCTCAACTGAATGTCTGTAAAACGAATCAATTACAGCCACATATTCTACAGATGAAACAGAAATAAAAATCTATTTAAATGAAATACAGGCTTTAGTGAGAATTTCTACGTATCTCTGGAGGTTTCCAGACTGACTCAGGCTCAATCAAGATGATGCCCATTTGATGGGTAAAGTGAAAGCAAATACCATTTCTTACCATTTCATACTTTCAAATCTCAAGACCAAGAACTCAAAGATTCAGATTAAGATTAGTAAAGTCATAAAATTTTAAACAACATTTAAATGTGCTGCCCACTGGTGATAGTCCTGCATACAGTGCTGTTATAATAATGATAATGAAAAAATCAGGAAGGTGGCAAATACTTTTTCACAGCACTGTAAATGATTTTACTTGTTTTGGTTGACTGCACCCATCTGTGAATATGACTTTGTTCAAAATCTCTCCCTATGCTTACAATACAGTGTATTGTAAGTTTTACTTACAATACACTGTATTGTAAGTAAAACTGTACTGTTTCCCTGCAGTGGAAGTTTAATTTTAATGATTTAATCTCTTTCCATTGTTCATTTTTAACATACAACAACTCTTCTCCTCAGAAAATCATAAACTTTATTGCAGTATTTTAAGTTTTTTTTTAAATTTATGACCTGAGGTTAGGGGAGGCAGAGAAAAGGCCTGTGGATTCTAGGCCAGGGAGCAGGCAAGAGACCCAGGTCTAGGTCAAATAAGTCGATAATTTAATTTCAAAGAGACAAGAAGTTGCAGATAAACACTGTGTTTATTTCCTTTCTTCCACTCAAAAAAACATTATGCAAAATTAAACAAGGAAAATGGAAGAAAACAAACATACCCTAAACTTAATCCAAAATTACAGCTAATCATAACTGAAACAAAGCTGCAGAAACAGGATTAACAAACCTGCCATAGCAAAGCAAAGAAAGATACTAAAAAGTAAATGACTCAGGATGAATGCCAATCAGGTGACTGCTGCTGCTGTGACTGGGAGGAGAGAGAGCGAGCGCAGACAACATGGGGCAAGAAACAATTGAATGGAAACCCACTAAGAGATGACATAAGGATCCAAATTGTGAATCAACTGCTCACTCAGCAGCTGAGAGTCTGTTAAATAGGATGCATAGTCATGGTCAAAAGTTTTCGCAAACTTTGCTCCTTCAGTTTTTTGAGACTTTTGTGGATTTTGGTGGTCTGTGGCTTTTTATAAGTTTCAGAGACTCTTATTGGCAAATAAATCAAATCTATGTAAAGAGTCAGGATTCACAGTGTTGAGCCTTCATCTTTATGACTGGTGCAATGTGCTCTGGCATACTGGGCCAAATCCTGACTGATGGACATCCGTTAGTTGCACCCTTTTAAAAGGTAGTTTAATCAGCCAGAATAAGTGAAAACAAGATGCTTTTAAAAACAAACTGATGGTTTTTCAAGAGTGTAGTGTCTGGATTATTTATTATTCAGTCTCCATCATTTTACAGTTAAGTTGGTGGTGCAGCATTGTATGATCAATATGATTGTTATGAGTTTAGAGAAGAAATATTCAAAAGAGCAGTAGATAATAAAATAATCTAAATAATCTAAACCCATTACCTTAACTGCTTTTTTCTGTTAAAGGTTGTGGGGCTGTGGGTTGCGGGATTCACACTCACATTCACACATGAATGTACTAATCTAAATTAACATTACAATTGTAATAATATTCAGTGAATGAACATTATATCAATACTTCTGAGGTCAGTAAAAAAACCCTGTGCTTATCTTAGCAGAAACTGAGACACAGCAAAGTGCTGTCAAAAAGCAAGAAAGAGACTGTGTAGCGGGCGATTATGTCCCTGTGCAGGAATTTTAAAGAAGATTGTTTAATTCAAAACTGTTCAGTAAAAACATGTTAAAGCACAGCATCAGGGCCAGAGGGTGAAGCTGGGGAACGACTGCTGAGGTGTGTATGAAATCTACAAACTAGACTCCTAAATACTTTCATAAATGCTAATTTTGCAAACATTAGTATGAAATAATGAACCACACACACAAAAAAAAAAGTTAAATGATGAAATGTCTCCCAGCCGATTAAATCACTGCTTATTCTAGTTCACTGGGCACAGACATAACTCACATCTTGAACCAATAATAGACACACTGACCGGGGCTGAAGGCCCAGGCCTCTCATAATTATTACACCACTCATGCCTGCGTGGAACGAGCTGAACTGTAGCCTGTGAGGAAATACACAAACACATGCTCAGAGAGCTGTTTTGAATTCCCCACACACAGTGCACTCCTTGTTCATAAGAGTGGAAGGTGAGCTATGCTGTGGGTTCACAAGTCCCAGAGCTTGCTGTTTTTCATCCCAGATGAGATGCTCTATCCTGGGTGTCTCTTCTCCCAGTAGCCTCTCCTCTCATTACCCTCAGTAAAATAGTCCATATATCTTCCCCTCGACATTTATAGCATGAGCTGTTGTACATCAGCTGCAAATACATGCTCTTTCCATAATTATCTTCCACATATGCACGTTCTTCACATGCACAGACTCACTTGGATGAAATAACTATCTGAGGTCAGCAGCGAGCTATAAGGATGAAGATTAAATCCTGTCTGTGGTGCTTGTTATGTTATTGTTGTTGGCGAAGTTAATATATTCATGACATCCACAGGTTATTATTAGTATTATCATGTTATCTTTTATGATCTCCTAAATATCTGCTGTTGTAGACTTGACACTTCTCTCTCTTAGGAATCACATCAGATTCAATTTAACAAAAAGTTGTTATAACAGGAAATTCACTTAGATACAGCAGTCTATAAATGACTGCTAATATCAGTAAGATTGAATTGCAGTCACCTGGAAAATAAACAAAATGATGATAATTAGATTTCCTATGAGGCTTGCTCAGTTTTAGTCAAATACAATACTCCTTCCTCACATGCTATTTTGGTTTTCTCTTGCCCACAGACTAGCCACAGTAGCTGCTGCCCACCCTCAGAGCAGCCGTCGTTGCTGTTTGTGAACTGGAGCGTGTGCAGTACCACATGTGAGGCTGAATAGCAGGGGGTGAATCTAATAAAACCTTGAATTTCTGTAAATTGTCATTCAGAGAGAGAGAGAGAGAGAGATGTGAGAGCTACTTCATGAGCAGATATGCAAATGTGGCGCTTTTGAGTGTCAACGTGTCAAAGGAAGTCCCAGTCAGTACAGAGAATTTAAATAGCAATGAAATTGTTGGAGATCTTTCAGGCCTGGGCGTCACAAACTGTGCAGCTGCTCAGGCTCTGCTTTTAGAGGAAACACAGGAGCTAAGAAGAAAAAACTTTAGTTAGTTACACAGAAAAATGACATTATCATCTGTTAGATGATGAGTTCAGGCAGCGCATTTTATGAAGATCATTTAATCTGCTGCTAATGACATATCATTATGGCAGGATGCAAATTGGATGTGCATTATCACATAATGTGACACAAAAGAGATTTAAAAGGTCAGTTTATCCAAACCACAAAAAAATAACAACATTTTCTCATCAGCCGCATGTGATACAGTCCAACTCCCCAGCAGTTCAACTGTTCAGACAAATCTGCAGCGCAAGCAGTGCCGGCATTACAGTATGTCCTTTATGTAGCAAGGCAACATGTAAGGGTGTGGAGGTCGTGGTGATGGATCGGTGTTAAGCACATTGTTCAGCAGGACACCAAATTTAGCTTCCCAGCGAAGACCAACCTACCCTGTTATTTTTTAGATACTACTAAATAGCAAACAGTAAATTCATATTGAGTATTGATAGAAACATTCTATCAAGATACTGGGGAAAATTAAACAACATATCTGCAAATTGCAAAACATTTGAACATCTGAAAACCATTTGCTGACAAACATTTTTTATTAGTTATATCTTTATTTGCTTGTTGCATGTTTTATGGTTATTTTAAAACGTGTATGAAAAGTTGATGATGATGTGAGGCAGGATGTGATTATTTTCATATTGATTATACAAGCATTAATTTATTTTTTGGTTACAAAAATAGCTATAAACAGAAGACTGACGTATCATTTGTATAAATGGTTGGTTACTTACACATTCAGCTGATACAGACAAAGATTACATTTAGAATTGTGTTTCTGTCCACTTGGTCAATATAAGTCCAATTTTCATTCATTGATTTAAGTCTCCACCAACTCCTGTGGGAATTATTTGTCTCTTTATCTATTAAATGCTCCACTATGTCCTCCAGCTAGTATCTAACATCATCTGTTTTTTTTCCACAGAAAAACACTGCTTGCATCTAGAAACAACAATGGTGACAATGGTGAGACTGACTCAAAGCAACTAGCTGATGCTACAATGCTCCATTGCTAAGGTGAAGTTAGGTCATAAGTTGGGCTGGGTTCTCTCTCATCACAACATCAAGATATTGACAATAATTTTAATCCAGATCCACAGTCTTTCCTGTTTCCACAGTATCTGTTGTCATTGAATATAATTCATAATTTTGCAGAATTGCCAGAATTGAGAATAGCGGTGCTGTGTCTGGCAACATCTTTGGGTCATACATGTTCCTCTGCCTGCACCTAGCGGAGGTGAAGGTTTGTTTGTTTGTGCTCTTCAAAATAATACAAATAATGACATTAAAAAACACTCAATCTTTGGATCTATTTTGGTAGAAATTAGTTGAAATACAAAACTTTACAGTGAAGTTCAGTACTTGAATCAATTTGCGTTAACCTCCATTGTATTGGGTCGCAGACATCTCAGAGATTAACATTTAAATGTTGACTAAATCAAATCAAAATCTGCATGATCAGATTCGTACCAATCATTCCAAGAAAGAAATGTTTCACTTTGTGATTGAGGAGATTGTTTTTTCAGATTAAGAGTTACTGTTTACGTCTGCTCTGGAAAGAGCTGAAATTATCACAGGGACCATTTTGTAAATTGTATGCATTTGGGATTCCTTCACCATGGGCACCATGGCAAAGATCAGTGATATCTCTGAAAGATTCTTGGATGTTACAATCACAGGACATCTGCTGCTACTAATGCACTCCCTGAGGACTTACGAGGGCTGACTATTAAGCAATGAGTGGTGATAGTGAAGATTATGAGAGTAGTGAGTTTATATTTAATCATGTCGGAGCTAATATTTTGAAGCTTGTGATAAGAGAGGACTTTATTTATGAATGTGTGTCTTCCAAATACACACACTCATTAATAAACTCATAACATCAACCTTTAACCAAACACATTTTCGAGATGTTACAGCTAATGTAACTTAAGAATGGCAGATGACCTCTAACCCGTGGACCCTCCTCTAGAAACCCTGAAATATCATTAACAGCCTTGTCACACGCATACAGAGATACACACATTTGCAGCTGTACCACGGTGTCAACATAAATTCCTGTATATTTATGTCTATTCACTGTTCAAATTTAAATACGACAGCCTGCAGCATTTCATAACTGCTGCCAGTTCATTTTATCCACAACTCAATATGTCTTAATCAGTGTTAGCGTGTGTGGTTGTCCACCAAAGATTATTGCAATTAGCCAACAAAATGTGGTCACTCTGTGGCCTCCAAGCTGAATTTCATGCAGGTAAGAGTTTCATGCTCACAGCTCCTGTTACTCAAAGGTTCCTTGCTGCTATGTGTTTGCATAGTTGCAATGCATGTATGCTCTGTATAATCTATATCAATAGACAGACATTAATCAATGGCTCTGCTGAAGTCTAATTTGCTAACAATGCATCATCCAACACACACACTTTGATACAGGCACACATATACACACACTGTGGAATAGAATTATTGATTATTGTCCACAAATTTGTACTTCAAAATGCACTGATGAAATATTCGCACACACACAGATACACATATAGTACAGGGTGAGGGCTGGTGCTCTGCATCCCTGTGAGAGCATGTAATTTCAGTAAAAATACACACGGCACCATACACTATAAGCCTCTTACAACATAATTAACAAACAAACAGAACTCTAGAATAGAATATGATGATACGCACATTTTTCAAACGTTCCTTCCAAACACAAAGCAACCATGTACCATTTGATAAATAAGTCTAATAAAATAAATAAACACAGAGCGCTGGTAAACAGAAATGCTGTGATTCTACAGCTGAATGCAAAACAATTTGTGTGATCATCACTGAACTATGCTTAAAAAAAACCAGTATAATCGGAAAGGAGCTTTTCTTGTGTAGCTGCAGGCTATAAAGTGGATTCTCTGTGTTTATTGGGTAAGCACATACAACATGGAGGTGGTTTATATGGCTTTCTACATGATCAAAAGTCATAAGTGAACTTTATTTCTCTACTATTTTTATTGTCTGGAACGTAGGCCTGTTTCCCCCATAAACTCTGTAACATAGAAATTCATTTTCTTCGGATTTTTTTTCTTTTCAGAGTGGATTATCAACAGTCTTGCCTCTGTGAAGGAACATTTTGAAACCTAAGTTCTGTTCCAGAGCAGGAGGTGCTCGCAGAGGACTCAGGGTGCTGATTTTCCTTTTTCTTCTGCCATATTAAGGTCTAAGCAGTAGGGGTCATGTGTGATCACTGCTAAGGTGCCTTCAATATGGGCATTTCTGTGGTGCTACCTGGCATGGTAATTTCAGGGGAAATGGACGGATTTTTTTTTTTCCAGTTAGCGCTTTGCAGCTTGGTTCCTGTCACAGCTGATATAAAAGTCAAATTTATTTATAAGGCACAATGCACACACTGAAGAAGTTTTAATGGTGGTTTAAATATAGGAAATAGCCTGATATTTTACATATAAGAATCAATTTAAAAAGAAATCAAAATGGGAAAATACCTACAAATCTTTTTATATAACGGAAAGGTTTTAATGAAAATTTTAAAGAGACAAGAGAAATACTGTAGATTGTTCTGTTGATAAAGAGATCATACTATCACACAGTTATCAGAAATACTAACTGAATTTACATAAACAAATTGATTTTAGGCTAAAACCAAAGCCTTTGATGATTCTTATATACATAGATATTACACTGTCAGATCACTGTGAACCTAGAACTGTAAAGATACTGACTTTCTGTCTAAAATACCACAAAGGTCACTGATTAGGAGCAATTAAATTATATCTTTTTCTTCAAGTGGCTTTCAGTAGACAGACAGTAGCTTTGTACGTAAGCCCAACATCTGTTGTGTGAATAAGAACATGATCTTTTTGCAAGCAATTTTAGAGGTACAGTAATCTGTGTCCCAGAATCACAGTACATTTAAACTAGTCTTAACAGTGTATTCTTTTGTCAAAAAGTAATGTGTGTTACCATGTGCAAAAATGTATGCAGACAGGCTGCAATGTTGGAAATTTAGTGTCTCACTGAGACACTTATGGAACATTATACTGTGAGACTTTAGTGTCGTCAACTTCAACCTGAACTTTATTTTAATTCCAGAAGAATTAAAATGTAAATAAAAAACTGAAAATGGTAACAAACTAACATATCCCTATCAAATCAAATCAAAAATGGAAACACTACTTACATGATGTGCATAAAAAAACGAGCTAACATTAACATCAACTGAAACAGGACCAAATAAAGCACATTTCCTACATAAATTAACATCACATTCAACAGTAAAGCACATTATGTATGCAGTGTTGCAACGTGAACATAAGTAGGAAGTAGGCCACTGATTTACTTTGATTTTCTCTTCTTTTATTAGATTGACAGACAGCTGACAGGAAATAAGGGGAGAGGAGGTCACTAGCTGGATCACACAATCAGCTTCTTGAGCCCTCAAGCCGCCAGGATACTCTGAATAAGGACAGCTCTGGAGAAAGTGAACCTCAGTGCGCTTCAGAGCTCCTAAGCTTGAGTTAATAAAAGAGACACCTATGCAGTGTAGATGGATTGGACATGCCTAATTGCTTGATTTGCATGAGCGACATAAGATATGAAGGCTTAACTTGCTGGGAAGAGTAAATATTGACGGTATTTCTGGAGAGAGATTGGAGCTTCATGCATTAGCAATCATTTAGCTGTGGTGGTTCTCACAAATACTTTATAATCTTTGAGTTTAAGTGCAACTGCCCCCTAAAGAACCGGGCACACTATATTGTATGTGCATGTTTTTTTAATTTCCAATATTTAAATCCACAGAGAGAAAGTTTTCACTAATGTTCCTTTAAGAGAGTCTGTGTTTTTCTCAGTGTGTGGGTGTGTGAGGGTAGCTGCAGGTAAAGCCCAAGGGTATATGCAAAGCTGCAAAGCTTCTGTAAGTTAAAGAAGAAAAGTTGCACTAAATGCTATGAAAATGCTTTTAAGACATTTGATGAAAAACACAGAAAAGGTGGTATTATGCCATTATACTGATATATATTCAGTATAATGGCAACACATAAATATTTTTCAGTGTCCATTTTCCTTCAGCTTCAATTTAATTCAATTCAATTCAGTTTTATTTATATAGCGCCAATCACAACAAAAGTAATCTCGAGGCACTTTACATTGTAAGGTTTAAGACTTTACAGAATATAAGTAAATACAGAATAATGTGGAAAACCCAACAGTCCCACTTGAGCAAGCACTTGGAGAGGAAAAACTCCCTTTAACGGAAGAAACCTCCAGCAGAACCAGGCTCATGGTGGGCGGTCATCTGCCTCGA
>JAUMHL010000001.1:5000104-5029293 GCA_032362345.1 Sandelia bainsii | reverse complement strand
GGTGCTCACATAGTTGCTTTGCAACAATTTTTTCAAGTATTTTAGAGATAAAGGGCAAATTGGATATTGGTCTATAATTGGCTAAAATTTCTGAGTCAAGAGTAGGTTTTTTCAGTAGAGGTTTAACTACAGCTACCTTAAAAGCCTGTGGTACATAGCCTGTTAATAGAGATAGATTGCTCTGCTCTAATATGGATGTACTGATTGTACTGGGGGGGGTTACCCTAACTTTTATTAGTTTCCTGGACCAGCTTCCACTACTGTGGTAGTGCAAGTTGTGAACATTCCCTTTTTACAGTAACCACACAAACTAGTTTGGCTATGACATGCTAACTTTATATGGGTTAGATTACATTAGATAATATCATGTTAGAAGTAAGATAATTAGCCACACAGCAGACAAATGAACAAAACTACAAAACTTGACATGGCAGCTACGAATGACAATTGCTGAGGTTAGTGTTTAATGAACATTAATAGCAGTTAGCATGCAAAGCAATATTATTGGTTTTCTTAATTTAATTACCTGATAATCTTAGTGGTTAATGTTTTGGCACTGGTTTTACCCCTACACACCACACAAGCTCACCCTCCAAGGCTACCAGCACTGAAATTAACAGAAATGTTGAGCAGCAGAGGTTTCACACTGTGTTGCTTCCCACTGGGAAGGATTTATTAAGGACATGGTGACACTGTATCGCTGTCCCCTGAAGAAAGGAGTGTTTGGACAGGCCGGATGGGCATTTGCCTGAGGCCCTACTAAGAAACAGAAGGAACAGCTGTCCTTGACACATACACTGCACACAAATATCTGTGCAGGCACGCAACAACATGTACATGGACACGGTCATGCAGGGTGCGCACAAACACACACTCAACCTACGCCTGTCTGCAGTTGCCTGAGGGCATATTTTTGCAGGTAGAGAAGTTATTACACACGGGCACAGGAGAAACCCACGAGACCAACACACTAATATCAAAACCATATCTCTCCTGCACAGCATAACAGATAGAAAAGACTCACGTGAGTTTTAAAATTACGTATGCTTTTCATGGATGCCTTGGACGAGCACACTCACCTTAATGCTGTAAAATGATGAAAGGAAAAGGCTTTTTCAGCTTTATGGTCTTATCTTTTCCCATAACTAAACGTGTCTCTTTTCTTTATTTAAATAGCTGCAGTTGAAGAATCCTGAAGGACTTGTTAAGATAGTAGGCCATTACATGGATTAATTTAAAACAAACACTGCTTAAATCATCTGTGAACGGAAAAGCTAGTGTTGCACAAAGTCACGCATATGCACACACTACAAGAGATATGGAGTCTTAAGAAAAATGTTAAGGTGCCAGTGACTTATGGCAGCCATTAGTTTTTACATGAAGCACTTCCTGCATATTGGTTTGTGCTGTTTTCACTGAAAAAAAACATTCTTCTCAATCAGTGTCAATGCTTTTTAAAAAAAACAAAAAAACGGATTAATATTAATGATGAATAAAAACACACATTGTTTGCATGCATGTTTGTGTTGTTTTAAAATTTAAAGACAACATAAAGACACCAATATAGAACAAATAAGAAGCACAATGGGACAGGAGATTGTCGTCCCAGATGATAAAGTCTACTATAAAAATGATAATCATCTCCATTACAAATGTTACATCACATACATTCTGATTCTCTCGTCTGTAACAGAGACATTTAAGATTGTGAGCTCAAATTAAAAGTATAAAGGGCTTTATGAGGTTGTTTACTAGCTTGAAATGTAGACAGAATACAGTGATAATTCTGATAACTGGAATAATTGTGGTCACCATAATCGTGACACTAAATTTTCATATCGTTTCATCTAGACACACCTGCACATCTACCTTCCTTTGACTCAGAATCTCTTGAATAGCCAAACTACACAGGGGGCTGTAAGATAAAACACAGGGCTCAAAGTGTAGAAATGATAACTACATTCTTGTGCTTACATGTGTAGTCTGAATATGTTGTGTTTTATCAAGGGATCACAAGCTAAACACAGTTCAGTACAACACAGTTCAGAGCTTCTGTTCCAGAAAAGCCCTGACTGAACTTTGAAGTATGCTTGGAAATAGTCTCTTGTGTGGATCATTGTAAATGGGTTAAATATCATCCAGATTTCAGGTGTTCCACTGCTGGTGTAACACCTGGAGATTACAAACTGGCAAGAAGATGAACAGTCCACGTTTGGTCTGCTCTATGATAGAAAAGACGAGAAAAGCACTTTTAGAAGAATGTGAGTGTCAGTTTATATGCAGAACCAACTGGATTTACTACCTGGGCACTGCTAGACAGAGTGCTGATCCCTAGAGTGGCTACGATTGATTTTTTTTAATCTTCACCTTTCCCCTGCTTGGATTTAACCCTCAACTTTTTTCTTTGCTTTATTGGATATTCCCATTTGCCCAAAGGAACCATCGACAGTAAGTCTTGTGCTTTATTGGACTGTCTTGGCTTTTCATAGACTTCTGACACTATTTGGCCTTTAATTCACTCATCTGTTTCTGCTGTTTGTGAACTGTGCCAATCTCTTTCCTAAATTTTTGTGTCTTTCTCATTGTTCAAATGCAATGATTTCCTGTTTATCCTTGTACTTAGCTGTGTAGCACGAGTTATGAGCAAGTTTATTGTTTGAATTTGTGATTGAATATATTATTAACTTCCTGTTTGGAGCCCAACTTTTACTTTGAATACAAAGGTCACTGCTACATCTGTGTTTATATGGTTCCTGGTCCTATCCTACACATAACGTATATCGGATTTCAAGCTGCTTAAATAAGTATTTTTAGGTTGAAAAATGGGTCACTTGTAGCAAGAGAACTCTAACTGGTCCATCACTCAGCCCTACAGAGCTTTATTGTGACTTTCAGCTCATTAGTTTGGGTTTCCAGCCTGTGACTTATGTAACTGTTGTGGTTCACTGTCACATCTCATACGTCTGTTGTTTGGAAACCTCTAAAAACAAAATTGCATGCTTCCCACCAAGCATCACATCATCATCATCACCATTATCAAAGTTGGCAACTAACACAATCAAGTGTTTTGCAACTAGAGCAGAGCGTCTATTGGACGCAAACATGACTCCAGTTAAATGACAATATTGAAGATTATTTGGTGGATGTGTAAATGGATGACTGTTTGCTAAGATCTTCTCCATATCTACTTGAAAAGTGACAATACCATAGCAATTTTCAACACTTTTTAAGTACTATTTAAAGATGAGCAACATTCAGATAAAATATTTAAAATAAGGTAATGTGATTGAAATAAAGGTGTACAGTACTGTATAGGCATAATTAAATATAAATGCACATAAACATGTATAGATGTCTACAAACACACAGGTATACACACCCTCACACCACCACTACCATACTCACAGGCACATCCAGTGCATATATTCCATGCACATTTGTGCACATGTGGACCTTTGTGATGTTACAGTAATGCCATCCCTAAAAAGGGCTTTTAAATGCTTCAGGGGCACAGATGTTGATTGTCTGATCTCTTGCTTTTGTGCTTATGTCCATGCACTCAGTGAAGCACTCTGGGTTGCCTTTTGGTATGAAATTTACTACATAAAATAAATTTGTCTTGCCTTGCCTTGGATTGTCGAGATTGGGGGCCTTGATAGAAAATGCCTGATCCCCATAGAATTATACTGAGGTATTCACAACTTGTCTGCTGCCGCAAAGAAGTGTGGGGAAAAAAACAGTCAAAATGCATAAATAGCATTATTCAGCCTTTACTAATTAGTGTGGCTGTGATCATTTTAAAGAAACAGTTTGGCATTTGGAAAACAGGCTTATTTGTCTACAAGCCAAGAGTTAGATGAGAAGATCAAATGTCTGTGTGGTAATTTGGTAGAAGGTGTTAGTAGCCTGTTAGTTTAGTTTAATAGTAAGACCAGAAGCCAAGTGAAACAGCTTGGCTCTGTTCAAAAGTAACAAAATCTGCCTTACTAGCACTTTTGAAGCTCTATACTAACACTCTATGTCTTTATCTGTACAAAAGCCAAAGTATAACAAATTGCAATTTACCATTTCATGAGGTTTATATGCTAGATTCTTTCTTATTTGTCTTTTGATGGTGTCCTGTCGACTGTTTAGAAACACTGCAGGCTAGCTATTTCTCCATTTCCAGCAGCATATTATCTGTACAGACGTTTGAGTGTGGCATCAACGTTCTCATCTCAAAGCAAACTTCCAAAACTGTTCATTTAACTAAGGAAGTTACATGATTAGCAGCAAATGTCGCAGCCTACATTTCTTTTACATAAGTGATTATTGAAGTGGCAACGAGAGGGGTTCATTCAAACAGACATATCCTCTTGGTGAATATGTATGAGAGGTGATGCTTCCTAGTGGGATGACTGTTTTCATCCCCCTTTGATCTGTATGCCTGCTCCTGTATCCCCCCGCTCCATATATATATATATATATATAAATATATAAGTATATACACACACACACGACATGCAATCATGCACAAACAAACACACTGTCCCTTTGAACCCAGGCCAAGACAGTGGGTCAGCAGCACATAGTGTCCAAACATGCCTGTGAATGGAGCTATGGAGGAAATGGCATCAACAAACTCCTGTTTACATGTTAGAGGGAGTGAAAATGTGGACACAGGGGCACGGAGGAGAGGAGAACAGAGGACAATGAGGGGAAAAATAACAGCTCAGGAGGATGTGATATCTGTCAAGTGTTTCTAGTACTGTTACAGAGATTCTTTGTTGAGGGTTGACAGTAAATGCAGCTAAGTATATTTTTCGCATATGCACAGCTTACGTGTGTGTTTGAGCTGCTCTCGTGCGCACATCACTGCAAGTGTTTGTGTACTTTTAACTTGTGTGTCTGCATGTGTCTGTCTGTTGAATAGGCTTCTTGTCATTGACCTAAAAACAGTGTGAGAGCCTGCCAGTGTCGTTTAAATCCTCTTTTCTTCTCCATTCCCCCAGTCTCCGTCTTCTAGTCGACACATGCGCTCGCCTCTGCGCGTATGTGTGAGTTCTCGGAGAGTGTGTGCGCGCGCACGCGTCACTTGCTGTCTCTATTTAAACATCATACAGACTCACAAATGGCATTCCTGCCAACAGAGATGAGAGCATACTATTCACAAAGACGCTTAGTCTCCCACTCTTTCTAGCTCCCACTCTCCTCCTTCAGTCCTTCCTTTATACTTTGAGGTACCCATGGGATATCATTAGTGTTATTACTGTATTGTGATAAATGAGTGCATGTACTTCTGTGTCAGTGTATGTGCCGTTACATGTATGTGGACAGACTGATGGAGGAGGTGAGATGCTACACGTCCAAATCAACCCAGTTGGGTTGGGTATAATTACAGAGTAAAAGCGATTACAGTGACTGGTTTCAAGTGTTTTCTTTCTCCTGCATCCAGTGATTCCTTCATTCTCTCCCCCATCATGTAAGCGTATACATTTCTGAGTTTGTGTTTTTGTTTTTTTTCTTCTTTTTGGCCTTATGAAAGATATCACAAGGTGCTGGTGTTTTATCCGCCTCACGAAGCCAGAGTGATGTTGCATCACCAAATCTCTCCTTAAGGGGTGAGGGTTAAGCATAATTACGGCTGCTGCTTTCATGTTTTCTCTCGCCTCGGCTAGTCTTCTCTGCCACTGCTGGCCTTTCGTTCCGTATCAAAGGAGACTTTGGTCCTCTGGGCCTGCAAAGACACACTGACAAAGATTAGCACACACACACACTGCTCCCACATGCACACACACGTACATTCATCATTATTTTATTTAGTGATTTGCGTCAGTTGTTTATTATGTTGTAATTTAAAATTTATACACAAACATAAAGATTTGATTTACATTCCCTACTCTTTTATTAATTTTGGGCTATTTTCAGTTTGCCTTTAGACCCACATGCGGTTCCAAGTTAAGTTTATCCTGAAGTACATTATAGCCCGTAGTTCAATTCATCTATTCAATTCATCTTTATTTGTATAGCGCCAAATCATAACAAAAATCATCTCAAGGCACTTTACATAGCAAGGTTAAGAACCTTGCAAAATATAAGTATAAGTATATATACAGAACATACATATACAGTAGTGAATATAGAAAGTGATCTTTCACATGCTAAGCTTTGCCTGTCAAACTTTCTTTTCTCACACAGCACATTTTGAATTTAAAAATGAAAAGACACAGAAAAGAGAGAAAACGTCAGAAGACGTGATCTGTATGACCACTGCAATGCTACAGTTGGACCACAATTGTTGAAGCCTGCATTGCTACGATGTGTAAAAACTTTTCTAGTGTGGTGTACGTCGGGCTACGTCACAGGGTCTGCAGCTACACGGCAGCCCTTATAAGTCCACCTTTGTCGAGTCCAAGACAAGTCCAAGTCCAGGCTAGTCGAGTTCAAATCAAGTTAGAGTCCACAAGCCCAAGTCCAAGTTTAGATGAGATTGAGAGTAAAACATCAAGATGGAAAATTCTTTTTCATTTTTGTGATGCTAGAGATGGTATGTCTATGATTGCACTACAGTTTAAACTGATCAAAAAGCCTGTGCAGTGTAAAAACACCATAGGATCAAATTAGATGTACATTCTCCAAAGACAAGACAGCATGTAACTGCCACCCTGAGTAGGGTGTTGATGATGAAAAAATGCAGTGTAGCTCATTCTAAGATCAACTTAGCTAAATATAGACTTTAAAGTCATAAAACTGAAGCACAACTTTACATTTCTGAAATCTGTAATTCTGAAAATCTGAAAATTGTATGTAAGTTCTATGAAGGAAGAAATGAAAGAAATGAAGGAGATAAGAAGAAATGAAGGAGTTTATTGCAGGGTGGAATAAAATGCTTGACACGGCTGAGTCCAGCAAGTCAGAACTTGGACTCAAGTCCAGATTTGAGTACTTCAGTAATGCTACATGATGCCTACATTGTACTTGCCATGTAGATTTGCTGACTTGGGTTCATACTGGTGGTGGTAGCTGGACATGTTAGCAACGTCAGAGAAGAACTCACTACTTAAACAACTCTTTACTCCTTTGCTCCTGTGTTGTTGTTTTTTGTACAGACTAAAATTTGCCACCCTCCAAACTCTTTTTAGTGCAGGCTATTGCATCACAATCTACACAAATGAAGGTGACATTCCCAACAGCTGTGTAGTGACAGGGGTCAACAGCAACCCCACAGTGCCTGATAGACTTTCCTCTCACCTCCATCCTCCTCTCCTCTGCTACTGTCAATCATCTCAGCTTTTCCACCTGTCAGCGCTTGTTTCCGCCTGGTTGTCTGTCTGCCAACTTGCTCAGTCTGTTGGTCTGCTTCTCTCTTGGCATGACAGTGTTGACTGCAGGACTGTGATGATGTGCATGTGTGCAGAGAAGAAACGGTATGATGACATATTTTGGCCATACCAGGAATATATGGAATCAACAAAGGAAAACAGTAGATCCTAATACAGTACGTTAGAGTATGTACAGTACAGTACAGTATGTTACCAGAACATAAATGTTAATATATGCAATATTATTTTTATATACCGTATGTTGAGCATGTATTTGTTAATGATCCAGTATATACAATCCATGCCTCATACAGTACACGCTCATGTACCGTATGTGTGATGGATGTACATTCTATAATTCATAAATATGTAGAATGATGTTTTTGTTAAGTCCCAGTTTGTGCCTCTCAAGTATTACTATTACATTAACAGCACAGAGCTAAGCATCTGATCTTCTGAAAAAATAAATATCTGGCAATGTGTGAAAAAGCACAGAAGGTCCTCTAAGACTCTTAATATTCTGTATGTTGCATGAAAAAAAAAAATTCTGAATATCTTTCTCAAGTTGCGACTGTAATTTTCTGTCTCATTTTTTGAAGAACACAAGCAAAATAACCAGAATATTGTGGATCCAATATAGTAATTGAACAAAATATGAATGGATTATTGTTTGTATGGTCATATCAAATAATGGAAAGAATCCAACATAAATCAATATATTCTTATTGCTAAAATCAAGTTGGTTCACACTGTAAAAATGTAATTGAGCTACTACAGGTTATTGGAATGTGTTATATTGTGCAGCAGATAAAATACTTTTCCATTCAAATGTCTTTTAGGACTCTAGAACAAAGTAGGTGCAGCTTGATATACTTATATTTATGATCTATTTTTACACGTACATCAATACAATGTGTAGCAGTTTTTGTATGGCAACATACATACTAGTACACAAATATATTTGGCTGACCCTATTTCATAGATATTAATAATAATAATATACTGTATTTTTGCATGCACAGTGAAATTACATGTACCACCTTAGTAGTACAAAATGTTTCCATTTATGTGAATGAATAATTGATATGTGTAGATGTAGTTACTATTTGTGTCCACACAGATTTATATTCTTACATACTGTATGTTACAGTACATACTGTACATGTATAATACATTCAGTATGTAATATTGAATATCATCCATACAGTGTGAACATAT
This sequence comes from Sandelia bainsii, assembly GCA_032362345.1. NCBI lineage: Eukaryota > Metazoa > Chordata > Actinopteri > Anabantiformes > Anabantidae > Sandelia > Sandelia bainsii. Next base: position 5,020,774 of record JAUMHL010000001.1, on the reverse strand, counting down.
ACTGAAAATTTGTATATATGGACATTTGTATATATGCTATAAGGAAAACACAAACGTGCACATGGCTGTGTGAATGTCTGTGTTACTCACACTTGGCTGTTGTAATCCAATTTGTTATTGTATTAAATGACACCCTTCACTTATAATTAATCAAATCAGTCTGATGAAACGATGGTATAGCCCCTGCAGTAATCCTACACATTAAGGTCAGTGAGGTCACGCTTAATTAATGACACACAGATGACAACATTGACAAATGCACACAATGTTCAATGTCACAGAAGTAGGATGGCATCACTGTAAAAATGACCTTTAATGAGAGAAAACTCACTGCTCATGGAGACATCCACCCTAAAACAACAACTTTTGCTGGTCCACCTTGCTTTTCTGGGTCCATGTGTTTCTGCTTCCAACAGACAACACGACCAAAGGTAGTAAAATATCTTGATGTGATGTGATATCATACGTTTGGAGTGTAGCTACAAAAGAGTCTGAGACTGGAGCATATTTTAGCAATCTGAAGTATCAACCATAACCATCGAGTCACAGTGTCACTCGCCCAGCATCAAACAGGAAATCTTTTTTTCCAGAATGAACACTTTGCAAAGATGTTCAACTACTATACAGGAAGAGATGCAATTTAAAGTCACAGTAAACCACAGTGCATGACACACTTTGAGTAACGGAGCACAGCTCTTTTAAAATGCTGGATCTGGTATAGTTCATAGTTAATGTGTATGACTCACAGCTGAAGCTTTTTTTTTTAATTTTTATTAAATGAATGAAAACTGAATGATAATTGCACATGATTAAACTCTATGTGAGTAAATCACTGGTTTATCATTTCATCATGCGTTAAATATTTGTTCATTCGTTTTAGTTTTGGAAATAATGGCGTGAATAAGGATTCAGTTATGATTAGTGGTGTATTCATCAAATAAATAATTAAAATAATGTGAGATTACTCATTTTCTCCAGCAAGTTAACAGATAACAGACCTTAAATACAAGTTTAAATATTTACAGTTCAGTTATTATCAGGTGACTATAAGCATGGAACTTGGTACATGTGAAAATCTGAGGTATATGTGTTTTTATTATTAAAAGAATACTACTGTACTGGCTGTTCTGGCATTGGCAGCAGCAGTAGTAGGACTGATAGAGACTGTACAAGTTTCAGCTTTACAGTCTGCAAAGAGGAATCAGGCTCCATTTGATTATTAAAGGATATTCAACTTTGATTATGATTGATTGATTGAAAAAAGAGCCACGTTAATTGATGAATTATGTTGTTCAGCAAATCAATGTGGAGCATTTTATCAGGATAATGTCTGTTTGATGCAGTGATGCAGCAAATGAATTGTTTCACCTCTTGTTAATGCACCTTGTTCAGACATCATTAGTCATTACACACCATTAGTGAAAGCTGTCCAAGGATACATTATTTCCTCTGCAGCAGGGATTGTACAGTACATGTCATGATTTTTCAGATTGTATTGTATGCTATTTCTGAGAGAAGAAATCTCTGAACATGCAGACTGAGCGCTGTAAATGGAAGTTTAATGACGGCTTCCAAATAGTTTATTTTAAGTTGAAATTTATTTAGATATTTCAGATTTTATGTCTCAGTTTAATGCAGCTATAACCATAATATACAATGACAAAGGATCAAATGACAACGAGATAATGTAAAAGTTGTGACTTGTTGATGAATTTTACTGCCTCACTGGACTTTACAGCTTTGTTTGGTTTTCCAGACAATCATCGAGACCTCATCGTTTTGTCTGTAAATTTACACTTTGATTCCCTCTCACTGCTCTAGTAGTTCTGTTTTCAGCCTCTGCAGGCAGCTGTTTCCACCGAAGTAGCTCTAAGACCCACTCTACACGCTTCCTGCTCAGCACCAAACACCAGACAGTTGCAGTTACAGACCAGTTGGAGACAGTGGAGCATTTAGCAGCTAAAGAGCCAGATGGAGTCCCTCACGACGAAAAGACAGTGAACATTGGCATTTCAGAGGTGGACGGAAACATGACTCCAAACGAAAGCTAATGTTGCTCCCTCGCTGCTGGATGTGTAAATATGTGTTTGCTAACAAGTTCATCGTATCAACTTAAAAGTTGTTGATCTGTGAATGCTGTGTTTACACCTTTTTTGTGCTGCTACCAAGCTAGAATCAAATGCAAAAATCAATTATAGCAGTTTTAAACATATAAACGCTGTTTTGAAGTCTGGGGGTAGAGAGGCTGAGATGCCTTTAATCGTTTATTCATTTGTGGACCTAGCAGTCAAATTTAAACCTGCATTAACTGAGTATTTTTAACCACTTGGGAGGATCCAGCTGTGAACACAACATGAACAGTTACAACAATTACACAATTTCCATAAAAACTGTTCAGTTACTAGATGTTCCTTCCAGTTTTGCTGGAACAAAAGCTTCTACATAAATTTCCAAGACATTAGGAACTTCTTGGACCACATACAAAGGCAGCCCATATTTGTTGAGGGAAAATCTAATTTGGTTTGTCTACGCGTTTGTGAAAAAAATCAGATCAAAAACATCTGTTTTGATGTGTTTTGGGCTGCTTCAGCATGTAATGTGAACACAGTCTTATATTCTCTCTCCTTTTTGCTCTACTTGTGGTCACCAGCTCCGGAAGAAAATATAGCTCTTTAGCTGCAACATTGCTAAATGCTCCTCTGTCTTCATCAGTCTCTCCGTCTGTCTGCTATTAGGTGCCGAGTGGGTAGTGTGTCCTGGGCTTTTAGAGCTTTTTCCATGAAAACCACTCCATGCTGCGACTGAAAATTATGCCATGAGAGCGGTGAGAGTGAACCACAAGAGCACAGTTTCAATAATTTTCTGTGGATTTGTCCTAAACATTTTTATCGCCACTTCAGACATCATATGTACAAAAAAGGACATATCTTCTTGTCATGCAGTAACTGTAGCTGTAACAGCTCCATGGAATCACTTATTATTAGAATTACACTTTGGACTTTTAAAAGTTCTGACAATAATCTATCAATAATATGATGATTGTTGTTTATATTCACCTCGTCTAGAAGTTTATCCAGCACATCAGATGTCAGATCAAAGGTCAGCAACTAACAGCACCTCTGGGCCAAATTTAAGACTATGTTAATCTTGGACAGTGTGACTCTTCTATTCTATTCTATTCTATTCTATTCTATTCTATTCTATTCTATTCTATTCTATTCTGTGCACAGAGACAGACAGGGGAAGATCTCTGTGAAATTTCCCTCTCTGATCTCTTATCCTCCTAATTCCTACTGATTCAGTCATGCATTATGAGGGTCACCTGGGTATGGTTCACTCCTGTGTCAGCCAACACCTACAGCCCTGTGGCCCAGCGGCAGATTACTGGGCTTATATATATAGTCTCCATATCCAATAATGTGAAATATGATGTAAGCCAGAGAACATAAACCTGTGGATTTATGCTTTCAGTGAAAAAAATAACAATTAATGTGTTTTTGGCTACAAATGTATTTTTTGTACATGTACAAAGTGCACTGTTAGTACATGGTTCCTGTCCTGTTTCTGTCTTTCACGTTATTTATTTATACATACCTCCATGCCCATATGTCCCTGTGTGTGCCTGAACTAAAGAGGCTGTTAATCTGACCATGTCTGCTGGCAGGACATCAGGTTGCCCCGTAGTGCATTTAGGCAAACGGCCAACATCAAATAACAGTAGTCTGCTCATTCTGGTAGAAGTGCTGTGGTTTTGCCTCCAGCAACAGAGACCTGATGCATCCACCAGCAGCTGGATGTGCAGAGAAACACACGAAAAATGTGGTTTTCCCATCACTCAGAAACAACCTTTCTCTAAAGCTGTAACTGTTTTATTCCCTCAAATAGCGTGAATTTGATACAATTTTGTCAAGAACTTCCCCAGTTTGTGCTTGATAGTACAGTACTTATCAGGTTATCTCGCTCTCAAAACGGGAACGCATCTAAATGACGCTTGAAGTGCCATGCAACCCTCTCTCCTCTGCCGGAACAGCTGGCTGGCGGTCGCTTCAGTTCAGAGGAGAGGCGGTGGATTGAGGGTGATTGAGGCACATAGCCTATAGAAAGAGAGAGGAAGAGGAGAAAGAGAGGCAGAGGGAAACTGAATTCCAGCGAATTAATCACCGTCTGTTCCACTGTGTGACTGAGAGAGCGAGTCAAAGACAGACAAATATATGTATATATATATATATATATATATATATAGAGAGAGAGAGAGAGAGAGAGAGAGAGGGAGAAGGAGAAGGAGAGGAGGGGGGAGTGGAGCCTGACGCAGTGTGAGAGGCAGAAACTGAGAGGAGAGAGACGGAAAGCGAGGGAGACAGAGGCGAGGAGGCAGCACATCACATCAGGCACCGTCTCGCATCCCAAAATCTTGACGCGGGTGGATCGCCACACTGGCTGCTGCTGCTGCTGCTGCTGGTGGTGTGCCGAGCCCCTTCCCGGTCACTGCACTTCACAGAGACCGCAGAGGAGACAGGAGCGAGCTAGGATCAAATCAGTGACAGACAGTGAAACCCCAACACTTCACACAACCACACATACTGCCGGGGGCAACGAGCGGACCGCTGTGCTGAGAAGACCTGCCAGGCTTCCTCCACGTTGGCATCTGGAGCAGGTAAAGTGAAAACACAGATTGCACACAGAGCTCTGGCTACATTTCATGTGCCTGCCTTGTGATGGCTGGACTCGGCATTGCGTAGGCAACTTTGAAATACGCCAGCAGCTCTGGCATTCCTGCGGTTCTGAAATCCCCGACACCAAACCCATGTCAGCGTATATATATGTGTGTGTGTTTGAGTCGTCGTGATGAACGAGGAGGTTTGCTGGTTGGTTACTCTCATACAACCATCCTGGTCTTATCTCCATCCGCGTGTGTCCACTGATAATGCGGACGCACACACTTACTGTAGACCAACATTTTCGTTATCAGCTCCTGGTGAGTGTTTGCGGTGCCGGATCATCCTGTTCTCCAATCCGTGCAACCTATAACTGTGTGTAAATTTAATCCGAGCCTGTGCAGTAGTCAAGGGTTTGTCTGGAAGTTCATTTTTGTTCATTTTGGCGCACATTCAGTGTGGTCATTTGTTCGGGTTTAGCTTTTGTCCCGGGACAGGCTGCAGTGTCAGACTGAGGAACCGGTACAGTTCAGCCGTTATACCCTCACTGCAGTCCAGCCTGGCTGTGTGATCAGCACCATGGACAGCGACTCTGCACAGTCCGGGTTGCAGGCAGTGGAAAAACCCAGTTCACAGAACTCAATGAGATGATGAAATTGTAGTTACATCTGTTTGTTCTCGTCAGCAAGCTTTTTTTTTTTTTTTGTATTTTAGAACCGAAAAGTCTGTGGGAGATAAAACTTTAACACATCAGACCTGAAACTACATTACCTCATATTCCCCACTGTCAAGTGGTTCATGTTCATCTGTCCGTCTGTGAATTCAGTGTAATCATACACAGTTTTATCTTCATACACATGATGTTCCTAATGCAGGGTTCTCTCAGTCCCCTAATGCAACATTAAAGTTTCATCTAGAAATGATTTTTTTTACAGCCTTTGTAAAAAGGTTAACTGAACTTAAAAAAGGAAATTGGTAGCTTGCCTTGTTGAGAAAAATAACAAATCCAGATATTTCTATACAGGGCACAGGGGGTCAAATGAGTAAGGAAATTCTGTGAATCATATTTTCTGGCTTCCACAGTTGCCAAATCTCAACCTAATTAAACGCTTATAGGGTTTTTTTAGACCACTTTGGATTACTTTGACATAAGTGTAAAAATGTTACCCAGTTAAAATGCATCTGTACAGCTGAAGTCCAGGTCTGTTAAAACAGTCTCTGTGTGGCGTTAAAACACAGTAGCCCCCTGAGTGCATATGTTTGACACAAAGTTGCTCATCCAGTTATATTTTGGCTGCTGTGCCCTGCACCTCCCGCCTACTGCCCCACTATCTGTTGTAACGGATGTTGTTGCCACTTTGTCCCACAGGGCATGGACTACTAACAGAGTTTTTCCACTGACTGACTCCAATTGTTGGCTGAGTGCCACAGAGGGAGAGAGGCAAAGAAAAGGAAGATGGAAAGACTGATAGAAAGTGAAGGAGGAACAGGGTCCCACTCATAGCACTGTGAATAATACAGGAGAGCATCAGTGACTCATTTTAGGACATTATGTGTTTGGGTATGAGATGTGGATGACTGGCTCTTTTCGAGGCTAGGGATCCTCAGTGACTGAGAAGTCTTTTGTTGTCCTGGGAATTCATTGATAACTATCTTAGAGGTCGCTCATCTTGCTTTCATCCTGCATTAGTGCTGCAGTGCTTGCTGCAGCACATTTCACCGGTCTCATGAGTTGTAAGAGCAGAACACTTCTGATCGGGCTGGGACAGAAGAGCCTCTAAACCTGTGGTTCCTAAACTGCTCTGTTTGATTCTCGAGAGCTAAAAATGTCACTAAATAAAGCCAAACCAAATATATCTGCTAGCAGCTACACAGCTAAAGCTCTTTGTGCTGCGGCAGCAGAAATGTCAAAACCAGTGGCACTCCGTGGTTACATCTGTAATAAGACAGGTGGCAACTTTAAGAATCAGCTCTAATGAAAAGTGACAACTTTAGTAGAGAGGAACTGCTAGAATGTCTGCGAGTACAAAATGAATGAAAAGTGATGGGTTTAATGTCTGTGCTCTCTTGTCATTGTACCAGGTTGTTGCTCTGAACCTTCATCTGAAGTTGTAAAGGATTTTTTCTCTCTCTGTATCTCTGTATCGTTTGCTGTATAAGCTATCCATGGTACAATCTTAGTACCTAGAGGCATCACTGTGGGGCAAGTTCTCCAGGAATACTAAAGAAACACTGCTGTGTAATGGGACATCCCTGCTCACTCTCTCATCCATTTACTGCATTTTTCGCCCCTTTAGCTGCCACTGCAAGGGAGAAAGCAGAGCATGTATCTGCTGAAATCCCAGGCTAAATTTCAGAATCAGCTCTCATCAGTTGTTATTTGTCAAAGTCATCCATATTTCAACAGATACTAGCTCCCCATATTAAGCATGTTGGTGCACGAAGAGCCTGCAGTATCTCTTGTCATAATGTTGATCTTTGTTGAGAGGGGATACCCCATGGTGTGGAACTAAATCAGGAGCACACCTTTATGAGCAAAGCTTCTGTGCAAAAGGGTAAGAGGGATGTGTAGAGACGTGCAAACAGCCGTGCATGCACAAATGCACACACACCCACACACACGCACGTATGCAGCGCAGGATGCACATGCTCAAGCAACCACATGGATTAATAATGTACCATATTCCCTGTAGGAGGCTAGTTAGCATTTCAGGAAGATTGCACTAACACTGGGGATCTGTAATTAGGAAGTTATTGTTACAAGTTGCAACGCACACACACACACACACATGCGTGCACACAGTGTGCAAATAGTGAAGCAAGGGGGGGTGGTTTAGTATCCATTACTCCTAATCTGTGTTTTATCAGTCTGTGTACTTACGCACTTTGCCTTATCTTTCTATTATACTCAAACCCACCTTTTATTCCATCTTCTACAGCTTTAAAGGGTTAGTTCGTTGAAATATGTACATTTTATTGCTTATTTCTTTTTTTTTCAGATACTGATGTCTGAAATGTTTGCCTGGCTTAGTTAATTTTGTTTAATGTGACCCTTTATTTAACCAGGAAAGGCTTGTCAAGTTAAAAAATCCAGACTCTATTTGGAAGAATTGGCTACAATAACAAAATAAAATAGGCAACACAAATGTGCCTGTGAGTTTCTGTGACAGAATTACACAGAAATGCACAGAAAAAAAACAATATTACATTTTCTAAGTTGATCAGATAATACTTTAACTATTAACCTATTAAAATTCTACGTTACCAAAAAACCAGCAGCCAGAAAAGAGAGCACACAATTTCTGCAGCAAATAAGCTATAGGTTGTTGTGAGCACAGCATTAAAAAGTCACAATTAAAAATTAAACAGTAAAATCTATTTTAACAAAGAGTAGTAGTCATCGAAATGGATCTCAGAACCTGGGCAGATAATAAAATCAAAACAGTATTCACAAATACCACAAATAAGCAAAGTGTAAACAAGAAAATGTATTTTGTTTTATATTTGTGTCAACTAACCGATGGCAGTCTTATATATACCATTTGTAGACACAGCTCCATGTTCTGAATTTTACCCCGTTCTCTGTGCTGAAATGGTGCCTAAACTTTTTTTTTTTTGCTCCAGGTTCATAAAATTTTAAATAGTCTCTTTTTATCTGGGAATCCTAAAAAACTAGAATCATTTTGGGTATCAAGCTTGTAGTTCCAGAATTCCTGAGAGCTGGTTTCATTAACCCGAGCGTAACATTTTGAGACGATGAGACAACCTAACAGTGCCCTCATACCTCGTGTTTATAGTGTGAATGATGAATGAGCTACTTAATGTATGCTGACGCATGTCTTGCTGATGCCAGCGTGCCAGAACTAGAGCTAATCCCAACCTAAACTCTGCAACAAAGGTCTCAACCCTTCTCTTTTTCTTTCTATATGCTCTTTCCTCTTTTCCCTCTCATCTCTCGCCATCTCTGCCTCTTTCTTCACACTGCCACAATGCACATACCCTCTTCATGCAGCCTGTATGTGTGTACTGAGTCAGCTAGTTTGTATGCCGGTTCCTGCTATACCAGCCCCTCTTTGGAAATCAAGGAGAGATCGTGGAGTGGATGCTGAGAGAGGAAGAGAAGGAAAGAGCTTGGGGAAGAGGGACAGCGAAGAGGGCGAGAGGTGATAGAGACAGACAGCGATTGCAAGAGGAATAGGGATGCCACAGGGTGAAATGAAAAGGTGGAAGGAAAAAATAACAAAAGGGTGGAAAAGATGGAGAAAGCGTTCAATAGATGAGTTTTCCTCCCAGCCTGCTCGTCTCTGTTCTGTTTCATTACCTCTGCCCTCTCTTCTGCAGACAGCACTGCCTCTGTAGCAGAGGTAGTTTGGAGACACTGTGGCCTGGCAGAGACTTGAAAAACCCTCTGATGTCATGTTCTGAGATGCTCTTCAGGGCTAAGAGGAGAAATCTCTCTGGCTATCCCATTAACTCCTGGAAACTGGGCTATTGAAATGGTATTACCTCCCCTGACTGAGCAGCACAACTCCTTTCCCTCCATTTCCTGACAAAGATCTGCCGTTCAAACCCCCAAGATACCAGCAGAAGTAGAGCAACAGGGAGATTGTTTTGTTTTTTATTTGTCTCTCCTCTCTTATCTTTCAGGCATCTCTCTCTGTTTTCTCTCTTCTCTGGTGACAAATTTCTCTAGGGTTTGGGTGTCATTTGTCCCCTCCCTGTTGCTTGAAATATCTCAAGAGCATCTCTGACAGAGACGATGATTGAGAGGAAGGGTGATGATGATTCCTTCTGTTAGCTAACTGTTAACTTTCATATTTGATGGACTATTTGAATCTTCAAAATGTTGTACTCTCTTTTTGGGGAAAAAAAAAAAAACATTAGTTGGTCCATTTAATACCCAGAAGCTCCTCTTATAATCAGTTGGCAATCCATGGGCCTATCATAGCTATAAGATGCAAAGGAGGCAGTCAGAAAACAACCATGACAGCATTCACATCAAATATTCAGAGAGCTTACTTCATTTACTGTGTTTTTATATATAAGAACTCTTTCTGTGGTACGCTCTTTCAGAAACGACTGTTAGCTAAACCCCTCCCCCCCAACAATCATTATTTATGCATGACTTAGGAACCTTTATTGGGCACGGCAGGCCAAGTAAATAACTTCTCTGCTTGTTGAAGCATTCTGCACAGTGCTATAGTAACAGCCGTACTGTGCATTTAAGAAGTCTGAAAAGTTATGATGTTTTTTAACTGTTACACTTGCTCTTTGCTTTGTTTTCTAAGGAATGCACTAAAAAGTCTCTACTTTCTCCTTATTTCCCTGCTTTATGCTGTATTATGCTTTATGCTAACTTTAGTGTCTCTGTTCTCCTATTAGGTTTGGGGAATATTATACCCAACAAACACAGCCAAACTCATTACTACATTTGCTAAACACATAAACAGCCTGAATATACAAACATTAATATATAAATCTAGCTATCTTTCATGCTTACTTGTCCAAGTATTTAAGCTAAACAGCCAAGCAGTATTATGTTAGAACAAAATACCTTAAAAATAACACTAGGCCTTAAGTTGGATTCCCCAAACTCTCTTCATTTGTCATTCACAAAAATGCCATGCAAGTGTAAAAACAATAATATCACACTGTAGAGCTTCCAGTCTGCTGTCAGAAGTCGGCAAACTAAAACTTAACAAATTTAACAGAATCAGTTAGCCGCACTAGAAAACTCAAAACAACTAGAAAATGTTAATAGTGAAGTGTCAGTGACATGTTGTCAGAGCAGTGCTGTAGGGTGACAGAAATAAAGAGGGAATGAGTCAGGCTGCATGAAGTTAGATACTAAAAAACAACCTTCTTTAGGCAAAGTGCTTCGTGCCTAATGTGTGATGCCGTCAAGAGGGCAACATGCAGTCACTGAGATATTACAGTGGAGAATATCGCAGCCTACAGAAGATGATGTTGTCAAGTGTAGAAATGAAGAAGCCAATGTGATAAAAAATCCCAGTTAAGTAAACTGGAAAGCCTTGATGATGATGATGATGATTAGCATTTCAGATTGCCATATAGTCCACCATGCACATTTTAAATAAATTTCTGTTTCACATTTAAATGCTAAATTCATTTAGATAAAATCCCCTATAATTCTTAGGTCCAAAATGTGTTTTCCCTCCTGTGGAGAAAGGTAGTCTGCCTGTTTGACATTTGTGACAGGTCTGGACCACTCATGAAGAAAGAAATTTGCTGAATGTTTCAAATTCTTTTTAATTGCTCATATGAGGCAGTTAAGAACACAACTGTTCATACAACTTGTTTTTGCGTGAGGTCCATTGATGTTAGTGCAGGTGACTTTCTGCCTGGAAAAAAAAATGTCTTCAGTTTTTTAGTAAAATATAATAAACAATATGTACATCTAGTGCAATACAATGCATTTTCAGAACTCTCATTTTCTAAAGAGTCAGTTTGGAGCATTAAAATGTCAGCCAGAGATTGCGTTTTCAGCCATCTCAGTGATCTAAGGTTAGCTTAATTAGGTAGCTACAGCTGATACAATCTCCCAGTGACAGTTTTCATTTGAGCTGACAAAATCGACAATCACCGGCAAGAAATAAGAAGCTTGTTTTTGTTTATCCCTATCTAAAATCAAGGCTCCATTATTTCAAGAATTAATAAGGATTTTGATGGTAAATCTGCCCTCATTATCACTGTAAACTGCTGACGTGCCCTGCGAGGATGGAGAGCTTGACAGCAACACAAACTATGGTGGGCGAACAACTATTAACAGTCAATTTATAGGAAATTGCAATTACTAGGACACCATTGAGATGTGAAATCTCTGTGTAGGATTGGCAAGTAAAATCTTTGTTTCTTTTTCTGGCAGTCGATCAAAAGGAGTCACTGTGGGACTGAAAAAGCTACTTTATATGTGTTTGTGGTACATGTGTGAACTGTGCAACTACAAAGAGAAAAGTCATATTTCTTGAGGTTTCAGTCTGTCAAATTATGTCATGTCAAGTTTTTTGTGTAGCCTAATATCCTATTCAGTGTCTCAGTGGATTTTACAGGCCCACAACAGCAACGGCTCTGAACCCAAGCTTTCTAAGACAACATGAAAACCTCCAACATGTTAAAACAGAAAAAAAAACAGAACAAATTTTGAGAGCAAATTCTCCTACAGTATGTCGGCAGCAGAACATATCAGATGTGAACATTATACAAAATAACAAGCTTGGATGCTTATACTTATAGTTGGTGTTAATTAGCTTGTTTAGAGAGGGGCACAGGCTTGTGAGACTTTTCATGACATTTCTAATCATCAAGTCAAAACACTGGAGAAGGGACAACTGTGCTCCACCTGCAGCACAAAACCAGTGGTGAAGCATCAGTCTGAACAGTCTCACTTTAAACTGACCTTCAGCAAACGGTGACATTTACTCACTAACTAGTTGATGTGAAGGACAACACATTATCTTGTCATAGCTTAATTTTCTCAATCTAATAGTATCTGCTATACACTGCATTCTCCATTGCTTCAAATATTTTTGTCTACGTTTGAGCCTTAAAGAACAGAAAAATCTGAAAGTAAATGGTTTTAATTGCTATCAGAATCTTTTTGCATGAAAGATTTTGTAGACAAAGGTGAAAAAAATAAATGATATATAACTATACACGTGTGTATATAATACAAAGCAACATTGAACACACAGTGTGTCCAGCTGTTTCAAAAACTGTATATAATGTTTCATAAAGGATGGCAGAATAAGTGAAATTGCTGCACTAATAATGAAAAAAAGAAAACATATCAGCATTATAATTATCATTTTATGTCTGAGTTAGTTAAGCTTATTTCTATTTAATCAGGAAATCTTATTAAGACCAAGACATTCTTTGCAAGAGAGACCTCAGAACATAAATACAGTACATATGTACAAATTAAGACACTTCAAACAATCATCAAATACAGTCAAACGGCAATTTGCCTCAGTGGGCTTTACATTTCTGTACAACAAGGACACCCAGCTTCTGACTTTAGCTACTCAAATCAGATAAAGAAAACCTCCCCAAAATCCAGAGGGATCCATCTTCCAGGACGGACAGAGAGGAAACAGCTGTGTGCACAGGAACTTAGTAGATTCACATTTTAGACTGTCAGCGACTGTAAATATCCACATATATGAAGACAAAGATGGGCGACGACACTGAGCCACCCCCAGCTGCTGCCTACACAGGGAACCCAAGCAGCCCGATCTCCTTCCCAATCACATAAACACTGCTATACTGTTTGTGTAACAGTGCTATGATTAGTGGACCAATACAGTGTATGACTATTTTCTAAGTAGGATCTTCAATCAAATCTATTACAGACATCTTGGGGGTCTGATACTGTTTCTCCATTGTTAACAAGTTCAAGACATCATAGACTTTCCACTGCTGTTTGATTGAGGTTGTTTACAGTTCTTCAGTATTATCTGCTTGGCTAACGGGCAAGACGCTGTGATAATCAGGACAGAATCTATAGTGAAAAATTACTTGTGATTCTTGAAACTGCTGCATGTATCGGATGCAGACTGAAGTGTTCGCACTACACTTGTCTTATGAGTAAAAGACGATGGTCAACGATTATAGATGGAGACTGTAAGAATATACAGCGTAGTGTAAACTGGTGCTTACATTTAACTGTAGAGGTGTCATCGACTGATTCTCCTGTGTCCTCTTTTCATTTTTTTGTTCAATTTAGCATCACAGTTATTCACAAGCTGTGCAAAATCAGCCAACTGGCAGGCGCAACAGAGGCTCAACCATACAAACCTTTTGTCAATTAGTGCTCGGCAACACCAGGGGAAAATACCAGTACTCAGCAGCCAAGTAATGTGGGGTGGGAAAAGTGTGTTTGTGTGTGTGTGATCATCTGTTTTCAGTGAATTAAGTGTTTGTGTGGGTGAACTTCTTGTTTCTATGTGTTTGAGTGAGGTCAAAGGTCATGTGTGTGTATGTTTATGTTAATTTAGGTTTATAATCTGTGTGTGTGTGTGTGCTGGGAAGTATTTTTGGAAAGTGTGTGTGTGTGTGTGTGTCAAGACAAACTAAATATCTCTCCTTGTATAATCCTTTAATTTCCCAAAGCGCTGTGCATTTTATCCAGTCTTTGTAGCCAAGTCACAGACATACTTAAGTGAGTGTGTGTGTGTACACATCTTTCTATGATTGTGCAGACACATTTTAGTTCAGTGCCATCGTTGTGAGGACATTTTGATGTTGTAAGGACATTTAGGCAAATCCTCATGTCAAAGGGTTGTGTGAGGGTTAAGGCGTGGTTTTAGTTGAGATTAGATTTAAGGTAAAGATTGGTGTAGTTGTGATGGTTAATGTTAGAGTAAGGGGCCAGGGAATGTGTGTGTGTGTGTGTGTGTGTGTGTGTGTGTGAAATAAAGTCTAGATGTAAGTGAGAGCAGAACCAAAGAAAAGAAAACCAAATGAGAAAGAAGCCATGCACAAGTCTCACAGCTGCTGGCGGTATGTACCCTAGATGTGGGAGGTGTGACACGCTCTGTATTTCTTTGTGTGTGTGTGTGTGTTGAGGCATATGCCGTGTGTTAAATGTGTGAGTGAAAGCAATATCAGGTGTATATGATTTTATAATGGCTGCCTGTAGTCAGCCTATCATTTCCTCCCTTTGTCACTGTCACTTTTTTGTCTCTTAGCCATTGTTCTGTGATGTGATGCGGCATGTTGTCTACAGATTTTTGGAGAGTTAAAGCTATAGTATGTAAAATTTTTCGAACTTTACAAAAGCTTCTGTGACTCAGACTCATCAAATGGCCTGGCAGCAGTGCAGAGATATTACCCAAGCCTTGCCTTTCTAACCAATGAGAGAAGGCAAAAGTAAGGGGTTGGCACTCACAGCTGTCAATCAATCCATGAAAATGCTTCTCATCAACTAATGCTGTCGCACAGAGGCTTCAAACTACTATGAGCTGCTGGATGACGTAGCTGTGACTCACTGGCTAGCAAGCTCTCAGTTCCTGAAATAGCTGAGACAGTGAACATGACAAGGATGTAGGTGAAGGGGTGGAAAAAGCAGTGTTTTGCTTTTGAGTCTCACCTAGCACAAACTTAATTTCCAGGTATTGTAGCTTTATGAAATTATGCCTTAATTAAATTTTACCTGAAGAGATATAAACATGCCGTTCAGAGGTGTGAGGTGTTAACACTGATAATGATTTCCTCATCAATTAACCTGTCAATAATTTTCTCAGTTAGACGGTTAGTAGCTTTGTTCCAAAAAGCAATGACATTAAATTCACAGAGGAAATGGGAGAAATGCAGCTTTACATTGGCAAAGCTTAAAAACAATGAAGCATTTGTTTTTGAAAATCAACTGACTAATGCATTGCAGGAATATGTAGTGGAAAACATGCATAATTTTGTTAGACATTTAGATTGACATTTTAGGTAATGTGAATCTCCACTTTATTACCAATAGTTAGATTAAAAGACCTAGATCACTCCGAAGTGAGGTAAACATGACGTTAGTTAGCCAGTAGATTAGTATAATCATGGGAATCATGAGGGGAAAGGGTAGCTTGGTTTTTTTTGCAAAGATAAGAGAATAAAAAGCTCAATGATTAAAATGTTATATGTTGCTGTTATACAGAAACCAAAGTGTAAGGACAAGAGTTGTGGTGGATGAACAGGGAGTGTCAGGCTGTTTCTTGGCTTTGTTGGTTTGTCTGCAAACCTCGTGGTGATGACAATGCCCCCGGAAGTTCAAACCACAACAAGTCAATTTAGACTGTGTTTTTGACCTTTAGAGTTGCATGTCTTTGTTTTGAGATAGCTGGGCAAACTGTTTTCCCCTATTTGCTCTACACAACTATAAGCTGGGATAACTGGCTCTAATGGTAGCTTCAAAATGTGGCTCTTGATAATTAAAATTGCAGCTCGGGTACAGTGAGATAAGCTGCACACTTTTGTGAAAAAATTGTAGGGCTTGAACACTCTGCAGGTTAGACAACATCTTTTGAAGGTGAAAATAAAATGAAAAGAACTTAGGCAAGGCAGTGAGCTTCTAAATGTATCACAATAGTTCAATGTTAGATATGCTCCTTTCCTTATTTTTCTGTTCCCCTTAGATCTCCTGCAGACATGCATTACCATGACAACCCTGAGAATCCTGGGTAACGAGAAACAAGCAGCGCTGTCAGCCGTTCAGGACTGTTCCTGTAATCCACAGCTACATCAGGCATTGCTCTGCCCAGAAACTTAACCAAGACCCATGTTTTGCCAAGATTGCAAATTAATATGATTGTTAATTTTGTGAAACTAAAAAGCAACGAGCATATGATACCACAAATATCACCTGTACTGTAACATAAACCTGTTACTGTTTTCTGAAACAGTATTTTCCTAAAGACCATATCAGTATCATGCCAAGATATAAAATGTGTGACAGTAACATCAACCCCACAAGTGATCAAATCTATAAGATCTAATTAATAATCAATGTTTAAAGAAAACATTAATTAGCAAAATAATCTCACCAGAAGCTCCACTAGTACCTGAGCTGCAGCTTACAATCACAGATTTCATCAGCATATGAAGTTGCCCAGCTGTCAGGGCTCTACCCAGGTTTTCAGAAGGCTTAGGTACTGTCTGGGTTCTGAAAGGTGGTGGAGGCTTGAAGAAAATATTGAGTTATTAAGTTATTTTACTTTTCTTTTCAACTATTATCCTTACCATATTTGTGAAAGAAGGCTGGCAATATGTATTGACTCAGTACATATTGTACTTGAAGTCAAAAGTCATTAAAAGTAATTCAGAGGTGATTTAACGCTATTCATTACAGTGGTGTAGATAAACTAAATGAATTCACTCAAGTGCTATAATCAGCTACTGGTTTTAAACTGCTTGTAGTATTTCCATTTTACTAACTACAGTTTAGAGGAAACTATTTTAAGTTTCACTCTGCTACATTTATTTTACAGCTTTAGTTGCTCTGGAGATGGAAGTTCTTGATAATTTATAATTTACTAATAAATGATGATGTATTGTTGTGAATTAATCAGCTGTCAGTCTATAAAGTGGCTTCGTCTGTACAAGCTGAAACTGTTTTCTTTACACATACATAAATAATCTAATATAATAATCCAATAATATAATTCTGAAACAGATATAATCTACAATAAGGAATGAGTACTTTTGCATTGCACTTTAAGTCACTTAAAAACAGTTTCCAATGCAGGACTTTCACAGAGTATTTAGACACTGTGGTAATGATACAGTTACTTAATAAGTTATAGTTGTCAATAATATGTTAAATGTCCAACAACAGGACATTTAAAAGCAACATGTAAAATTCTTGCAAAAATGGAAATTTCTACAATCTATAATTCATGAGTGTGCAATTTACTCAAAAGCACCCAAAAAACTTATTATTATTGTGTCCTCTTGAAAATATACTAGTGTTACATTTAAACACATCACTGCATGTGCTGTCCTCAACAATTGAAGCTAAAACAAAATTCAAATCATGTTAAAGTGTAGCTTAGTTTTCTACCAGGCATGTTACAGGTGTCACAGAAAAGCAATAACAACTGCTCTGGACTTAGAGCGCTACTTAACATCTGACTTGAATTTGAACAGTAAATAGAAAGCTGTCATTTTATTCTTAGAGGCTTAAATATATTTTCTTAAAATAAGGACAAGAGGATCTGTTCTGATAACACGAGTGTGTTGTTAACATTTTCAGAATTGTCTGCCATCTGACCTTTCCTACTGCATCTGTATCTTCTGCACTGATGGTGCTTTTGTCAGGAATATTTCTTACATAAAAAAGATCAGGTTTGGTTTGCTTAAAAGGTTTTTCACCATCACAAAAAACCAGCCACGCTGTAAAGATGGTTTTATTTCTAAAAGCCCTCAAACATGAATTTAGGAAAGAAAAGGGGAACTTTAGGGAACAAAAATAATGCTAAGATTGTATCTCCACCGTGAACATGAAAATAGAGAAATGCAATTTTAGCTGAGCTCCCAGATAATATCACAGTAGCATTATCATGGAGTATGAAGCACTCATATGTACGACGCACACACACAGACACACAAACACACACCAGCATGATGATGTCAGGACCAAAGTCACATCATCGTGGAGAGAGAACAGGCCAGAATCTCATCACAGCATCCTGAAATGAGATTACCATCCAGCCTTGCTTTTATATAGAAGTCAGTATATCATTCATGCCTCTCTGTCTCCTTCCCCTACAAATCGTATTAAATCCCAGATATGTCCCTTAGAATCAAGCCTAGATTGCTGGGTGGAGTGGTTGGGTGAGAGACAAAGAGAGAAAAAGATGGAGAGAGGAAGAAAGGAAGACTTAACAGAGTGCAGGGTTTTTTTTGTGTGTGTGTGCGTCATTCAGAGCAAGCTCAGTCAAGGACACATTGAGACGTGTAAACTCAAAATATCACACGCGGGAGTTTATATCTGTTGTACGTCTGCGTCTGTATGCATGTCACACAAAGTTGTGCACCATTCTGCCTCTGTGCCACACACACACACACACACACACACACACACACACACACACACAAGCGTGGTCATGATTCTCTGAACCAAGCTGCTGCTCTCAAATCACTGCACTCACACTGACTAATGCTTTCTGTGGATCCAAAAGTATGTAGACACTCCTGATCAGAGGCTTTCTAAAAATGTTTAACAAGCACTAAACTATGTGTTTATCATTGTAACCATGACTTGAATGTTTTCTAACCTCTAACCCAAACCTTATCCTTAGCGATATCACATCATGAAATGATTAGTTATATATTTTTACCAGTGATTTATTTTTAACAGTTTATGTAGGGGCAGAATACTCTTAGAGGACATATCACACATCATTCAATTAAATGCTGCTTAAAATCAATTGCTTTAATGCTCAACTTCTTTCATGTATGCAGATGCTAATTAAAGTAAGTGTGAAATATGCATATATAACTCTACTTTATATGCGTATACAGAACTGCTCTAGCTGCCAAATCACTATAAATAGAGACTGGATCTTGGCTGCAGATGTGATGGATGCAATATGTACACAGATTCCTCAAAAACTCCTGAATCCACAGAAGACTTCACCTCACTTTCTATTCCATTTTGTCATCCTCTCAACTCCAGTGTTTTGCATTATTTAGTATAAGGAGCCTTAGGTGGCTTCTGATTGGCTCCTGGACCATCAATGCACAGCTGCTGATTGCATATATCAAAAGATATTGATAGAGACAAATGACCTGTAGGGACTATGATGTTGGAGGATTTGCTGAAATACATACTGCATACACACAGTCCCCCCCAAAAAGTTAATTACACCTTCATATGTAGAACAACATAAAACACAGAACATTGCACCTTTTCTATCAGATCACCCACATTTTAAGCAAGCAAATGTATTAGAACATGTGACTGGCAGGTGTTTCCTATTACCCAGAGGTGCCCCATTAGATTGATTGGTCAAACAATAAATAAGTCTGAATGATCATTTTTAGTTTTGGGGTTTTACCTGTGAAGACTGCATTTGTTTTTTGGACATACAACAAGTTGGAATGTCCTGAAAAAGAAAGAAACCACCGGTGTCCTGAGTGACACACATATAATGTGTTGGCAAAAGAAAGAAACGACAGCTGATGACAGAGGCATTGTGAGAAAACCCCTAAACAAGATCATCGACAAACTCCACAGAGCAGAAGTGACAATCACAATTTCACTTGCTGAAGAGGAGATTGAAATCAGAAACCTTCCAAAATGAACAGCAGCTGTGGGAGGCTGCAGCTAAAGCCTGGAAAAGCATTTTAAAAGAAGAAACCAACAATACTGTGATGTCAGTGAGTCACAGGCTTGATGCAGTTAGTGCAAACAAGGGTTTTGCAACCAAATAACCAACAATTTTTATTTACTTTACTTTAATTTAAAACTATAAAACCTTTATTTGTGTGAAGCAACAAATAAAAGCCGAAATTCTCTCTGAAGTTTGGAACTGAAGTTTCGCCTCATATCAATCTTTTAATCTTAAATCCAATTGTCTTCAGTGTATAGCAAAAACAGATGGAGCAGCCAATACTGCATTATCCTAGTTCAATACTTTTGGAGGAGACTGTAGGTACAATAAATATCCACACATTTCACACAAATTAACACCATAATGTTCAATCATGAAAATAACTGGTGTACTTCAGAAAAAGAGTATTGTATTGCTCACTTTATGAGGACTCTTAAAGTGAGCAGTTATTGTTTTTTAAATGGGGCTCATAACCACAGTAAACTAAGCAGAAGATTTATTTAGCAGAACAGTTCATTTATTTCTTTTGCTACAGCATACAGTCATATTTTACATAGTAGATTTCCTATGTTTGGTGTGGAACTATTTGTTCTGTCTGTTCTGGCCAAAAAGAGAGCCCTGATATGAGCTGATACAAGGCTTTATCAGCCAGAGTTAGACAAATCAAGTGTGTATTTTTAGTACCAATTTCTTTTTCTTTGTTGCAATCCCTCCAGCAAAGCTCAGAAAAGACACACTATCTGGGGAAACAAAAACAAGACTTTGGATAATACTGTAGCCCATTGATTTGGCAAAATCAGATAGCTGAAGCCTTGTTTTTGACAGAAACAGGACTCTGAGGCTTTTGTTTACACTGAATTTGCTTTAGGAATGCTCCTGTCCAGTCAATATGACCAGAAGGCGGTGAGAGATGTATAAAATGGACTTATCTGACGTTGACTCTGAACCAGACGTTATCGCTCAACATCAGTGGTCAACCTCACTAATGCTTGTGTGGCTGAATAGAAGCAAAATCCCTGCAGGTAGTTTTAAAATCTCGTGGAAAGCTCTTTCCAAGAGATTGGGGGCCATGTAGCTGTATATTTTTGTATATTTACCTTGATATACACTACCAGTCAAAAGTCTGGACACACATAGGAATGACCATGTTTTTCATGAAAAGATACATGTCTTCAGTT
>JAUMHL010000001.1:4962981-4991119 GCA_032362345.1 Sandelia bainsii | reverse complement strand
ACTTAAATGCCCTACTTTCATGATATAATATCACTGTAGTGTGAACTTTTTACATTTTCCATAAATTTCACCCGAAAACCAAATATCCCTAACTTTTTGTGAGTAGTGTATAACATCACAACTACATGCCTCAATCCCAAGATTTAACGTTACCTAGAAACTATAATTTATAAAGTTTGTACAATGTATAAAGATTTCAGTCCCCTGGCAATAGACCTAAAGCTTTGGTCATGATTGATCTGATGTGACGTTATTGGTGACAATATTTTAATAAAAGAAAAAAGTATTTACAACAAAAATGTGAACTGTGTATATGGAATAACTTTTGCCATTTGTGTCATGTTAAGTACTTGCATGCTTTTTTCCAGTCGTCAGCTTTCAATGAAAACTACAATACTACAGGTAACTACAGAAAAATGTGATCTGATCTAATGTAAATCTTACAGAGGATTCTTAATCCAATTTATGGTGAATCCAGTGATTCAAGAGCAGATATTGCATGTTGTAGTAATATACACGCAGGTCTAAGTGACTGATTTCAGTCTGAAAGACAGAAAGTTTTGATGGTTCTTTGCACAATAGAAAAGGCAAATGGCATTAATAAAGGATTCACCCTCTGAGACATTTGCATCAATATTTTCAGCCATTAGGCTCCGATGTTCAGTGTATTCCAAGAATTATTATGTGATGAAGTGCTGTAATTATCTCTCCTCTGCATGCCCTCATGTACTTTTAGTTCAGTTAGCAGTTTCCGCCAGAGACACCAGAATGAATTCGCATCATTCAGCTGTGCATTATACAGTACTATGTATCCCATGAGTACGATTTTCTGGTCAAGAGAATGCGAGAGCCACAATCACAGATAAAGAAGCATGGATTGTGGCTACTATACAGTTTGGTCTGTCGAAGCTGCTCTTGCAAAAGAAACTGGCTTCAGAGAGCCTTGAAAGATAGAAGCCGTTTAAAGTCTGCATTACTTTCTCTAAAAACCTGATGGGTTAGATAGCTCCTGAAAAATATTTTTGCTGTTAACTATATGAAAACCACATTTTCATTTATTTAAAATACACTGTGTGCTGTATGTACAATGAGTGTACAGTATGTTTGTGAAACCTCCTGCATCTCTTTTGTGCTCCTGTGATCAAAACAAGGGGTCTGACTGAAATATGTTCTTCAGCCTTGGAGTTAAGTACGATTCTACAAATGCATCACTTGAGCCAACGTGGAGCACATATTGGATGAGATTTACCCCAGAATATCCCCCCAATTCTCTCTTTTTCTGTGTTATTCTTGTGCCTGCAGTCTGATTGCATTTTTATCCTTAATCTGAAATTTTAAGAGAAACTGAACTCCTCAGTGTCACTCACAGCCCTGAGCAGAGCATTAAGGCAGCACTTCAGTAAGTGTTGAAAAAAGAAGCCACACACAATCGCTCCTATATGGACTAGGAAGTTACAGCAAATGCAGCAAATCGGGTTTAGGCTTTTTGGCTCACAACTAATCTTGTTATCAATAATGAATTAATGAAATTGAGCAATTTCTATACAAACAAAAGTATATGGTAATAGAATATTACATGGTTAGTTTTAAGATATATTCTGAAGATCTGAGTGATGCATTTTTTCAGTCTCAGTTGGTCCCGTGTGGTGCAAACCCTGAATATTTCAACAACTATAGGACAGATTTTCATGATATTTGATGCACACAGTCATTGTCATCAGATAATGAATGAACACCCGACTTTTCCTCTTGTGTGACTCACGTTTGGCAGTTTAGTTTTGTAACAAGTGTTTGCATAGTTGTCGTTCTCATCAGTCTCAACTGGTGCTAATTAGCAAATGTTTTCAAGAGAACACACTCAAATAAGATGCAATAACACAGCAAACATTATACCTGCTTAACATCAGCATGTTAGCATTGTCGTTGTGAGAATGTTGGCTGATGTTGGTGTTTAGCACTGTGCCGTCTCAGAGAGCTGCTAAAAGTAACTACAGAATAAATCAAGTCTGGTTAGATTTTAGTTTCAGATGGTTTAGAAATGTTCAAGTCTGTCTTAAAACTATAGTCAGGTCCCAATATGAACAGTGAAACTTGTTGTAATCAGTCCTCTTTTTTCAGACAGGCCTTTCAGAAATTGCTTTTCTGATACAAATACACAGCGCTTCCCTCTGTGCAAAAATGCATTTCTGAAGACATTATAAAGTGTTAACCTTCTAAGTTTGTCACATTAAGTAGATATATCCCAAAGCGGCAGCAAATTTGTTACAAAATTCCTTCTTTTTGTTCCTATCCTTCCACTGCAACTCAACGGGGAAACACTGTCCGGGGACAACACTAAAAGGGAGTTTTACACTAAAAAGACTTTAATTTTGAAATATATCCACTTGACTTGATTCACACAGACCGCTGAAAACTATTTTAGCATTTACATTTTAGCTTTGAATACATTTTTACACATATCAACTGAATCACATTTTAATGCAGGAACTTTGGCAGCTACAGGAAATCAACCATGTCTTGACTGATGTGTCTTCAAAGTAAAGTCAGGATAAACTTTCTAATCGTCTTTCTCGATTTGTTTTGGGACACCCTCCATTGTGAAGTACCACTATGATCACTGTACTTGCCCCACAGCAGTGAGTCTTCACAAAATCTCAGAATCGTCTGTACTTAAGAAGTACTGTACTTAAGAGTACTTAAAAAGTGTATGCCACCCACAAAAACACACTGCGCACCTCAAGCTGATTGTGTTTGGACAGTGGTGTCATCATTCTCCTAAATGTCCCTGTAAGCGTGTTTACTCCTGCGCAGGTTGCTGTGTGATATGCCAGTAATTAGTTTCACTGAATAATGTGTTGTGACAAGAGTCTTTCTGTAGCTAATGCAGGCTGCTAAAAAATAAATGATTACTAATGCGATAGGGTCATTGAAAGTACAATAGGTGAGATATAATATCATTGCGCCTTTAGATTAGTTGCGGTATCATAATTATACAAGTCCGTATTCAGATATCACTCACTGTGCCTCAGAATGACTCTGTTTGAAAGGAAAAGCTGACTTATGTCCCCTACAGCCAAAAATGAGAATAAAGAGGTTGTCCTGCCTGACAGTCAGTGACGTCTCTCTGATATTTGTCTGTATAAAAGAGGCTTTGAGAGTACTGGAAAAAAGATTTTCACAGTAAAATGGTTACATGCTGATTTTCACACTGAATGGCATTTAAATGGCATGAAAATCATTTGAATGTAGAAATGAGTGAAAAAAGTCTCACAAATTAGTCTTCTGCATGTCAGACCATAAGGGTAAAAGAATGATGTTACTTTATATCTACCAAATTAAAACATTTTCCTCTAGTAAAAGCTGGCCAGAAATGTTATGAAACATGACAACAACTGCTGTTGGTTTTAATAAAACACATAATCAAATTATGTAAAATGTAAACAACTGAATACTAATTTTACACATTTCTTTCTTTAAAATGTAATTCATTATATCAGATTTGGATTTGATATAATTATGACCAATTCCTTGTGCTGTATTGTACAAAGAATATCAATCATATAGATTGTTACTGTCTCAATTATGAACTAGAACTTGTGGCTATTCAATCAGTTGATTGATGAATAATAATAAACAATTCTGATAAGTAATTCATCTTACAAGCCATTTATCCAGCAATATGTCAAACATTTGCCAGTTTCAGCTTCTCAAATTGTGCAATCTGCTGCTTTTTCCTGTTTAATGTACTGTAAACTCAATATATTTGGATTTGAGACTGATGTGGAAAAAAACTAATTTGAACATAGGCCAGTATTAACCAGCCTTTAGGACCACGCTTGAAATTTAAGGTGAAATGTGAAATTTGTGCAGCTTTTCAGACATCTCCCTTGTTCTTGTTGACTAAATTCGAGTACCTTTTTAACTCAACTACACCCCATATGGCCTTGTACTGCCTGTACTCATCTCTATCCCAGAATATTCAGCTCTCAGTTCCCCATGGAAACCAGGCACGCCATGAGATCCACGGAGTGTGCGTTTGTGTGATTTCGTTTCAGTGTGTGTACATATACTAGTAGTACTAACACGCATGTCTTTGGACTGTGGGAGGAAGCTGGAGTACCTGAAGAGAACCCACGCAGACACGGGGAGAACACGGACCCATGGATTCGACCTCTGGTCCTTCTTGCTGTGAGGCGACAGTGCTACACCACTGTGCCGCCCCTCTCTCAAATAACCATAGCATACCATAGCAAGTTAATTTATTACTGTCTAGCAGACTAAACAAGAACTGAGAGGATCAGAGGCTTTGTAGAATGAAATATATATGTGTTGAATGAATACACTATTGCTCACTGAAAGTATGGTTGAATTATTATAATTATACATCAGTAAGTACTTAGTTTCACTATGCATTACTTTCTGTGTTTCAGCTCAGTCAAAAGTACCTTCAAATGCTCTTGTATGTAACATCTTCTGTCTTTAACACTTTCAGACATATAAATATTCAAAACAAGTCAACATTGTGGTTTAACAAGCACACAGCCTATGGTTTGGGGTTATTTACTAACCGTAAGCAGTATGTGCAGCCTTGGGTTTTACACACAACACTCTTTCTGTCCTCACTGTGAAGCCACAGGGTTTACATATCCTCCAACTCTGAATACAACCCGGGCAGTTCGTGACTATAATCTTACTCAACCCTATCTCCAGACACAATGTTCAAATTATATTCTGCTTCCCTCTTATTTGACAGATGTAGCTCAAAAACAATGCTTTCACACAAAGGAAAAAAACAGTTTCCTTTAAAGTACCATAACAATATAATAACATTTTATATTTAACATAACAGTCATGTTGCTTTCGATTTTCAATGTAACATACTGTTAAAAAAATAACAAAAATGTCATGAGCAGGAATACCGGTAGCCTTAATCTAATATTTTAGCAAACCTTTTTGAGGCAATCACTGCAATCAAGTGCTTTTTGTAGCTCTTATAGAGTCCTCTACCCTCCTCAACAGGTAGTGCGGCCCAGTAATCTCAATCAACTTTCTCCAGTTCCCCCAGGTTTGGTGGGTGCTTTCTCCAAACTGTGATTTTCATTTTTTTCTATTGATGTTCATTAAGATTAATATCAGGGCTCATAGCAGTTGGAGGGGACATTGAACTGACTTTACCCCGCCAGCCCCCTAGTACAAAGTCTGTAATGTCTCTGAGCCCACGAGTGAATAGAACAGGTCAATGTCTGGAGAATTCACAGCAAGCAAGTGTGATGAAGACGTTGTGCTGTAAACAAAATGCTGTGATTTCAGCAGCACACTTTTTGCATCTTGTCCTTCCACTTGCACGTCCTATACCCAGGTACCATCCCTCACCTAAACAAAACTGAGTATTTCCAGTAGGCGAGAGCATGTCTGACATGGACAATATGCTTTTATGTGCTACATGTGTGAAAGGGCAACTCGAGACTAGACCAGATTCTTCAAAAATCGTCTGGACTTCAGGAGAAAGAACGGCTTATCTTATTGGAGAAGCCATGACCTGTGACTGAGCAGTATGTTTCTCTCCAGAATGCCTTCATAATCTTCTGATTTAATTTTGCCCTGCACAGATTCAAGTCCCTGTAGCAGCACAGCAAAGCAACCCCAAAAACATAAGTGAGCCTTCACCATGTTTCACAGTGGGGATGGTGTTCTTGTTTCTGAAAGCTTCATATTTTCCTCTGTAAACATAGAGCTGATGTGACTGTGACCAAAAAAAGAAGAGGGAAAAAAGCAAGAATTTTGTTTTCATCTGTCCAAAGGACATTTTCACAAAAGCATTGTGGGTTGTCAACATGCATTTTAACAAGTTGCAGTCAGGCGTCGTTTTGTTTCTCTCATGTTTCTCTAGTAAGAGTTTGGAGCTCTTGGATCTTTGATTCAGAATGCTACAACTGGACAATCTGCAGTACATTGTTCTTGAAGTCATCCTGTAGTAGTTTCCTTGGAATTCTCCATTTTTCATCCAGGGATTTTGCCGTCAGTCCCATCAACGTTAAGCTTCTTAATAACATTAACAATTGTGGTCATAGACCATCTTAAAGCAAGTTGTTTGGAGATGGTTTTGTAGCCTTTACTGCTATGCTAATATTTTCTTCCTGATCTCTCTTTCTTCTTTTCCATCTTTTGCTAATGTTCAGTGTGATGGACACGGTCACACCAAATAGCACATCGACTACATTCCTCCATTTAAATCGGCTGAATCATTGATTATGAGATTGAAACAAAACGGCAGCCTTTTTTAAATATCACTATCATCCTCTTACAGTATTAGTATTAATTACCACTTCTAAGGGGTCCAGACATTGATATTTAGATCGTTTTAGGAGATCATTGTAAAATAATTGAGAATTTTTCACTGCTTCTTTGTTTTATTACAGCAAATTAAGGGCATGCAGTTATGCACGACAAAAAAACACTTCAGGATGAATGGAGCATCCAACACGTTTAGCCATGCCTGTAAAGTGTCTCTTAATGTTCTTTGATAACACGCTTTGTTTTTTCCCTAGTTGTTAGGGAAATGCCAGAGCATGGTTAAAGTCAGGCAACTAAAACACTTTTGTGGTTACTTAAAAAAAAAAAAAAACTGGCATCAATTGCAGGGCTGTGATGTGATGCAAATCAGATGTGCTTCACATCAATCAAATATCGCACCACCTACACACTCACTTCCAACTTCTTTATTTAAAAGACATGCTACTTCATGCACTGCCATTTCATGTAAATCATGATCTGTGGAAATCATGACCTGCCTGACACGTATGATGTGAACGTAATCTCTGTGAAATTGTGCTTGCCAACCAGTGGCTGGCTACAGTAGCCAGCTCAGAAAGCATAATGTGTAAATTAGGCAACTTTGAAGTTGTCAAAGGGCAGATTACATATCCCAAATCTTTCCACTGAACATGCAGAGGCAAACCTTTCACTTCAACCCCTGGCAAACCTGCAAATAAGCTATTTTTATTAAGTTAAGTTATTTTTGAAGACATGTGAGTCATTTCTCACACTACTTGTTACTGAAAAAAAGTAATCACATTACTGTAATGTTACTGCCCAATACTGAAAGGCTTTGCTCAACCACTATCTTGTCTTACACACTCCACCTTGCTTCTCTTCACTCTCTGCCCTCGGACTTTCTTCTCCTTGCTCCTCTGCAGTCTAACATCTCTCAGTGTGCTTGAAGTGTCTGGCTCAACAGTGCAGTTTTATCCACTCTGTGGCTGTTAAGGTGTATAATTAGAGGTTAAATATCCAGATTTCACAAAATCTAAAGCACACAATGTATTGTCTCTTTGTCATTAAGTTTTTTTTGTCCTTGTAGTGGTGTGACCTGAAGAGAGAGTTCTCTCTCCCTCACACACTTACACACACTCTCTCTTAAGTGCCCCAGTTTCAAAGCAGGGACCATGAATCTGATGGCCTGATAGCTTCTGATCACCAGTTGTGATCCACACCTGTATGACCCCAGACACCACTAACACCTGACTAGAGCGTGTCTGAGAGCACCAGCACTTCTGCACCTCTGTACTCGATGCCTTTTTCTTCTTTGAACTGATCTCATCTCTTCCAACTCGACCCTCCCTTGCTCTTCTTATCCCACCTGTCATCGCCCGTCTTTTCCGGTTATGTACTCCCCTCGCATCTTCTGTCCTTTTGACCATAAGAACTCATTCATCCCCACCTCTCAACTGAGGGATTAATGTGTCTTGTCTCCTCCAAAAAAAAAGAGAGGGGCGGAGAAAGAGAAACAAGTGCTGATAGTTTGATTGAAGTGAGCCCTCATTCTTCTTACCTTGGTCTCTATAGTGGTAAAGAGCTGACATGCGATGAAGGAGGAAAGTGGAAAAAGGTCCAGAGTGGGGAGGTGACAAAAGGAGCACTGATTGTGAGAGCTGAGGGGAAGTGGGTCTGTCTCATTGCAGCGGACTGATGACGGGGAGAAGTGATTGGATTGAAGGAATCCTGTGCTGTATATATGCAGAGTATCACCAGATAGATCTTTCTCGTTGCATAAAGGCTTTCAGTCAAAGGATGCATGCACTGAAAAATAAAGAACCATCACAATCAAAGGAAGCTGACCTGTGCTTTCTGTCAAATGGTGTGTATCTATGGCGTGGAAAACCACTTTACACCCTGTCTGTAGTCATTCACATTCATTTAACCATGACCACTATCTTTTACATCCATAAATTAGGGAGATATGTTCTATTATGTCATTTAGCTATGAGGGAACGAGAGAGGAATCAAAGAAATAAATGGTAAATGGTCTGCACTTACGTAACGCTTTTCTACCTTATCAGTAATGCACTGCTTCTAATTCACCCATTCACACACACAATCACACACTCACACACCGATGGTGGAGCTGCCATGTAGATGGGCTTATCCACTGGGGGCAAGTGTTCAGTGTCTTGGTGGACAACAGTTCTACCCCCTGATCCACAGCTGGTCTAAAAGGCAGGTCTATAATGAGAGAATGAAAGAGATGATTGACTTGAAATGGATTGTGTTGAAAGATTGTCTCTCAGTCATACCAATTAAGAGGGAAACAGTTTTTCCATATTTTTGGGCTGTTAGCATATGCATATTACAGTTTATCTCTAGCTGGGTTCCCTAACTCCCTGCACACAAGAATGAACAAAAATAATTTACTGATACACAGCTGTGAGAGTTATTAATTTTTTTATCTTTTTTTTCAGCTGTAAATGGCTCAAACTGTAAAAATACTTTATTACAGCCTGGGGTAATTTCTGAATGTGTGTAGTACTTGTATAGGAGATTGTTCTCATGAAAACAACGGCCATTTGATAAAACGCTGACTTTTTTTTTTTTTTTTACTTGTCCTGATAAGGATCTCTTGTGGCTGTGTGAATATGGATGGTTGTGTCATGGATGGATTATTAAATGGGTCTGAGAGCTCAAGGTTCTCTGGAACAGAGCCACTGTACTGTATGAAGATGCTGTTAGTATTTCTTGTTTGAAAGTCATACAACTGAGTAAAAAGACACAAACTGTCTGTGCACAGGGATCACATTTATTATTATTTTTTTACCTTTAACAAAATGTTTTAATGACCTAAGTCTTATCAAACTTTTATGGCTGATTAGTAAATGTTCATGTTAATCACTTTTACAATGGCAACATCTTTAATGGTTTTGAAAAGTACTGAAACAATGTCGTCCTGAAACGATAACTGACGATCTTTCATTAAGGTCGAGAGATTATGTTTCACAGTTGCTTCTTTTCAAATGGTCGAAAATAGGAAAAGTCTAACTGGGGAGGTAGAGATGCAAAATGACAGAATGTCAAATAAATATTGAAAGTTGGATAATGTGGATAGAAAGCTACAGTAAAAGGTCAGATACTGTATGATTATCAATATTGTGTAGGAGAGAAGTTAAACAGTGTGGGAAATGTATCCCTGCAAAATCCGTGCAAAATCCAGCATCCGAAGACATGAGAAACTCACAAAAAGGGAGCGTGGGAAATTCTCAGCTTCAACTTTTGACATCAAAATCATCAAAAGGATGATTGGAATAATCATCATTAGACTTACAGTCAACTGTGATGGTGTAAAAGTGTGTGTGTGTATTACAGATAAAACAAAAAGAGTTTGTAATGTGTTTACGAAATGCACAAACACGCGTGGGCAGGCAGCCCCGCCCCACACACACACACACACACACACAGAAAGTGCAGAGTTGGCAGGGCAGACTAATTTATGCTTGAGTGCGGTTCAATTAAGGCAGATGAAAAAGAACTGTTCCCCAGTCTCAGTATGTGCTGCCCCGTTAAACGCAATGCAGAGCACACACATCCCTTGTCTCTCTGCCGCACACACATGCATAAAAACCAACACACAGACACACACACACTCTCACACACAACAGAGAGAGTGTGAGACAAATTTGCAGACTTACATAATGAAGCTGGAATTGTTCACTAAGCCATAGGATGTGTACAAACACAAGAATGCCATGGCAACACGGAGCACTAGATGCCACAGTGCTGGAATTCAACTAAAAAGCCTCTGGCTTCTGTCAGAAATGCTGGTGTGAAGCTTTGACACTAAACAGAAAAGCTGCAAAGAAATGCTTGTTTTTCATCTGCGGAGTATGAAAAGAGCTAAAATTCGCATTAAATGGAGTAGAACAGCACAGTCAGTGGCAGCAATGTCAGTCTGACCAACCACCAACTCCAGATGAACTGTTGAAAGTAACATAACCGTACTATAGACTGAACTGACTGGTTTTCATGCTGTTCATAATGACGCCAGTTATTGCACCAGCTTGTGTGTTTTCAGTGATAAAATTATCTGAGAAGTTGACTGTGTAAACATGACGGCCATTGAAACACTGATTGGATCTTACACTGCATACTGTTAGTTATTAGATGACTGCGGTATCTAACTCTGTATTATGATTCTTTAATACCAGAGGTATTTTATATTTGCTACTATAAACAGCTTGACCCTTATGGACAAGAAGCAGGATTAACTGGCAAGAGTAAATTAATAATGTTAAACTGTGACTACGCACAAGTTAGTTAAACTTTAAAAAGAAACATCACTCTAACAAAAATATACTGCATCTATCAGCCACAATGTTAAAACCACCTGCCTGCCTGCCAGATTTCCCTCTGCTGCCAAAACACCTCCGACCTGTCAAGATATGGACTCCTGAGGTACTCTGACTG
Source organism: Sandelia bainsii (assembly GCA_032362345.1). Classification (NCBI taxonomy): domain Eukaryota; kingdom Metazoa; phylum Chordata; class Actinopteri; order Anabantiformes; family Anabantidae; genus Sandelia; species Sandelia bainsii. The sequence goes on along the minus strand of JAUMHL010000001.1, from coordinate 4,980,385 downwards.
TGTCCTCTTGTATCTGGCACCAACACATCAGCAGCATATCCTGTAAGTCCTGTAGGTTGGCCTCCATGTATTGGACTTCCACAGGACTTCCTCCTGGTGCCATCTCCTGCACAGGTGAATGACACACGCACCCGTCAATCCACATGATGCAAAAACATTTGTGATTTGTGAGACCATTGTTTCATCGTCCAGTTCTGACATTCATATGTCTATTTGAGGTGCTTTCAGCAGTCAACAGGAACACATTTCTCAACCGTTTGTGCTATAGTATCTCTTCTGTGGGACTGGGACATGCAGGCTACCTTTTGCTCCCAAGGTGCATTAGTGAGTTTTGAGCATTCATGACCCAGTTGCAGGACAGTTTTTGGTAGGTACTGACCACCGCACACAGGGGACACTCCACAAGAGCTGTTGTTTTGGAGATGCTCCGGCCCAGTCATCTAGCCATCACAGTTCTGCTCTTGTTAAAGTCCCTCAGATCCTCACGCTTGCCCATTTTTCCTGCTTCCAACACAGCAACGTGAAGAACAGACTGTTCACTAGCTGCCAAATATAGCCCCCCTTTAACAGGTTCCACTGTATTGAGATAATCCTGTAATTCACTTCACCTGTCAGTGGTTTAGTGTTGTGGCTGCTTTGTGTATGTTAGCATGATCAGCAATGGGTGATTGTTTACTCTCCTTTCTTATTGCTTATCTTCTTCTTTCTGTTTTTTTTCCTGTCTTTGAGCATAAATAAGTGACATACTTTAAACTTTCCTCCTGCAACCACGTATTCCTTTCATCCATCTATATCCATGTACTTGTATGTCCTTCTTATTGTACAGTTATAGATTTTTTAGTTCTTAGTTAATTTCCTGCCTCTGGCTCTCATTCTCTGTCTGTCTCTTTTACTGCTCCCTCCCACATCTTATTGCTGAGAGCAAACAATTACTTGCCGTGTTTGAGATACTCTCGGCAAAAATAAATCTAAATAAATGTAGCGATCTCAGTCGCTACAGAAAAACAATGTGAGCAAAGCAGAAACGGATGAAGAGAGGCAATAAGACATATACAAAGAGCATACCATTGCAACTGAACATCAGTATAGCCCTCTCTGTGTTCTTCTACCTCACACACATAATACAAATAAACACACAATTACATATGTCCACACATATAATTGTGTTCCAATACAGATCTTTATATTAAACAGAATTATATCCCTACAAGCAAAGAGGAAATTCTACCAGACTATTAAAGAAAACATACATTCTGTTCAGACCTGAGGGCTTTTTATTGTTCCATGGGACAGAAAACTCATTTCCTGCTTCTTCTAGTTTATCTACCTCTGCATATTCATGCTTGTTTTACTGTAAACTATTTGTGGATCCCTTCAAATAATCCATACTGGTACGTCATTTACTGTGACCTCAATTTAAGACTGTTTTTCCCCACTGCAGATTTAAAGAAGCTAGAATAATTTAAATTGCAAATAAGACTCTTCAGGATGCATATGCATATATATAAGACTTTGCTTGCTTTCATGCAATGAAGCTACCTAAAAAGGTCTCTTTCTGAAAACTACACCCCACAGTGGATATTTTTCACTTCAGCTGAGTGCTAAAGATGACTAAATAAAGTTAAGTACAACAAAATTTGATATCCCAGGTTAAAATGTGATCTTACAAGACCAAAATGATGAATTCATTAATTATACATAAATCACACTGAGCCACCAGGAGAAGGTTTATTGATAACAGTATTTCATCCTCTCAAACTCCCTCCATTCATTAGGAGTTGAATAAAGAAGGTGATACTGCTCAACTGTGACACACCAAGTCAACGGCTGGTCGTAAGCAAATGGCACAGTCAAAAGGACACACACGAAAACTTTAGATCTTCATCTCATCTGAACATTCGAATATGAGTATGTTTCGCACTGACATGGCCATCAATGATGAAACCATTTGTGTCCACAGTCCCAGGTCTCCCACTTTCCCTCACTGAATAATGAATACAGACTACCACCACCTACTGGTATGGAGAGTTTTTTTGTTCTCAAACAGGTGCAGAAAGTACATGCTAGCTGGCCATTGGCTGTCTTTATGGTGTGTTAAAGTCCCACTTTTTGACACAGACGAAGGTGACATGAGAAAATGCAACAGCCGGCCTTTGTCACCGCTAGTCCTTTGTTGTCGGCTTAGTGTATCTCTGCTCTGTGGACTCCCAACAATCCAACAATTGCATCGCTAAAGCAAAAATCCTTATCTACTTTCCTTTGTTTCTGAGGTGTCTTTTAAAAGATACATAATATAATACTGTCTTTTGAGTTTAGTTAATTTAGTACAAGATCTCAGCAAAGATATGGGATAATGCTGCATTTCTGCGATTCCAATTTGGCTGTGTATGTGTGTGTGATTTTTGCACTGATAATAGAATCTTAATTAGTTGATTAGGAAGGATTAAGGTCATTGATTGGATAGAGCTCAGGGCTCACCTGCTGTTCCCTACATCTAATTGGTTGGCTAAATAACATTTCAATGAAAGGCTGGGAGCAGCACAAGGTGAGTGTTCACACAGTCACACACAAATACACACACATATACAGCTGATAGGGAAGGACGGAGACAGATAAGAAGACGAGCAGGGGATGAGGGATGGAGGAAGAAAGAGAGCGAGAGAACATCCTTTTACACCCGAGTGTCTCAGCCTTTCTGGATGACAAAAATATGGCCTGTCAATCAGAAAGCAGGGTGAAAATGTGTGTGAGTGTGTGTGTGTGTGTGTGTATGTATAAGAAGGAGAAAGATGCGCAGAGCATATAAGGTGCAGGTGTTAGAAAAGGCCGCTAATAACCCGTGTCAGCACTCAGCGCACACACTGACACAAAACGACTCACTACACACACACAGTTGTGCACAGTGCCGAGTGTGAAGTGTGATGGCTGCATTGACAGTGACAGGCTGTGGAAGATGAGACTAATAATTGATTGACATCGGTGGCCTTGCAGCTGTATCTGTGTTTGCATGTGTAGGTATGGATTTTGTGAGCATGTGTAAAAGATACAGTGTGTATCGTTGTCGCTGTGTGTGATTCGAATGTTGAATTCAATGTAGTTAAAAGGAAACGAGTACAAATCTATATGCTTTTGTTTGCGCAGCCACATGCTGCGTCTGCACCAGCAGGATTTTATATGTGATGACACATGTTCGTCAATGTGTTTTTGTGGAACAAAGACAGGTAGAATTTCATCTGGTTTATGAAATCACACAGGTACTGCATTCTATTAGAGGATTATTGAGGTGTCTGGTTGGCAGCTACAGCCTGCATCATTATTATGGGAGACCTTAATGATGGAGAATTATCATTACTGCAGAAAATGCTCCCCTGCTCAGTAGGAAGGAGACGTATAAACAACATATTCACACACACACACACACACAGGAGGTTGTAAATCTCACTCAAGATATTTCTAATGCACTGTGTAGTAATGTACTCGCAGAAGCAGCAGTGCATAACATATCTGACTGCTGTCGGTCTGACATCAATCGAGACTTGATTTTAAATTCACACCACTGAGTAGTGATGGCAACATTTCAATGGTTTAATTAAATATGAAGAAATAACCAACATTTGTACTCTTCCAAGACAACTGAAATAAGTAACCTCCCTGCTTGAATATTAAGGTAACATGTATGTTATTAATAATCTACTGTAATTGTTCCACATAAGGGAAATTATAAGTGAAAGCTGAAATTGACAAGTCTGTTTCTTGAATAGGAGTTCATGATGAACCACATTTAGCAAATTACCAATCTGTTACCAACTGAATTTAATCTCACTGCTGTTGTCAATTAATACAAACTGAGAAATACAACAATTACATAACAAGAATAATGTTCAACTCACTAATCAACTCTTTTCAGAAATTACGTAGTTGAATAGTTGGCACAGGTTTTCTGTATTTATTACTTTTTCTGTATTAATTGATAATGAAATGTTATCGGATAATGATATAAATCATATTAGGCAAACACAGCTTTGCATACTGCTTTAGCTATGCTCAGCCATATTCTTAGGATGACTCATACGGACAACTCTTCTGAGGTCTCTCTGCTGCATTTCTATTGGGCTAATATCTCCGACTCTCTGAAAAAAGGTTGTTTTTGTTCATTGGAATAACTTTAAGAAGTTATGAAGATCTAATCATATTTTAATAATATATGCTTAAAGTGGGTAAGTTTAGAGTCAAATTGCCAAAATGTGTCATTCTGATGCCTATACAGAAACTGTATTTGGTGATGCAGTGAAAAACTTAGAAAATTAGGATGTAAAAAGAAGAAAATGTAACGTTCATAGAAAGGTAAGTGTGCTGTTTGCTTATACAACAGTTGACAGATGGGTGGACCAATAGCGTGGATTGCACAGTCCAGTGTGGTTGCTAAGTGTGTGTGGTGTCATGGGTTGTGTTGGAGTTGGAGGGATCTGTTATGAGTTATTCAGGATAGTGATAGACCTGGTGAAAGCTGTCTAGTGCCACTAATACAGCCCTACTGGAGCAGGAGTGGAAGAGGCAGTGTGCAGGTGTGTGAGGTTTAGCACTATCAAGTACTGGATCACTATATTCCTGGCTCTGGAGTCATGTCGTTCTCTTGTGGACACCTACTCCTGTCCTGTCAGGTGGCTGTAAGCCTGCTACCTGCCTGCACATCTAAAGGGCTCACTTACATTTTTCTTGCTACTATATTTATTTTCATTCATTTTTTTGAGTGGTTGCCCAAATAACCCAAGCTCCAAGAACTCATCCATAATTCATTACTGCTTTGACTTACAGCTGTTACATAACTGAGCACAGTACTCTGCAAAAGTTTTAGATTTCTTGTTTTGGCAGTGCTATTATGACCATATATATATTTATTTCTTAGTCTCTTTATTAGAATACAACTAGAAAATATAGAAAATATGTACACAGTATTAAAAACCACACACACAACATATATATATATATATGTGACAAATACTGAGGGTGATCTCTGTAGTGGAATCTGGAGAGGTCAAGGACAAAATACCTGTCAAAATCTGATGAGAAGTTTCTCAGAGTTTCGTCTTTGAGACACCGGAAGAAGTCCAACAAGGACTTGACTCAGCATCTGGCAGCTTCACCTGATGATCATCAAGTTGATCCTTCCATAGCCTCCAAAAAATCCTGACCAGGAATGGTCTTTGTGAAAGGATAGTGGCCAGGAAACCACTTTTTGTGTTGTTCTAATGTAAAAACTGAGAAATAAATATATATATACATATATATATATGGACATCATAGCATTGCTGAAAAACTAATCCAATAGTGGCCTAAGACTTTTGCACAGTACTGTATAATTTCCATTTAATGACACTTGAGCTGGTGTTTCATGTACGGCTGCGTATTGCTGCCACCAAGAAAAAAAGCTCAGTATCTCGTTATAACGTGATACTATTGTTGTTCTAACATAATACATTTCTCGTTTTTACAAGATAGTTTCACGTTATTACGGGATATATTTAATGTAAAAACTTCATACTGTACTTTCATGTTATAACGTGATACTGTACTTTTACGTTATTATGAGATTTGTACAGTGATCGCCGAGAGAGAACGGAGAAACTGACTGTTAGACGCAGAGGAGCACATGTTTCATCATTTGGTGTCTTTTACTGTTGGTACCAGTAGGTGGTATATGTAACAGTACAGTTAATACAGATAACAAACAAATATAATAAACTATTTAGCAAATCATATGTCCAGAATTAAATAAGTTGTAATGATGTGCAGCTATTGTATGTTGAGTCACCAGAGACACCTAAATGTCGAGCAAAAGACAAAATTAATATTCTTCTTGTCTTCTGTTCTCTGATCTTATTTAGACTTGAGATGAGCAATTGAGGTGGACATCCTGTTTAGTTGGAGTGAGTTACCTCTTAATAATCTGCTCTGATTATCTTGTCTCTCTCCAATTTTTACACACACACATATGCACACACACGCACACAAACACTACCACAAGGCCTTGACCTTTTGTCGCCGTACTAAGTAGGGTGAGCGCACAAATCTGACTCAGCTTTTTAACTGTAGGTGCTTCTCTGTAGAGAATAGCCTCCTACTCCAACTTAAACCTTTTCTACCCTTAACCTTAAAGCCAAGTCTTAACCCACAAACAGCCCTTTGAGGCACACACACAGCAGTACAGTGTGTGTACGTATAAGCTGGGAAATGGGAGCCATTAGAACAGCAGGCTCTGCTTCCTCATTTACCAGATTGTTTAGAAGGTGCTACTTTAAACTAGACGGGACGCTCTCTCTCTCTCTCTTTCTCTTTGTCATACACAGTTGCACACATTCTGGGTTTTACAAATTGAGTATGCATATTTATAAGATGAATTGCTGAATTATTGAAAAGTTTGAAGCCAGTGACGGTACAGTTGTGCATGTGTGTGTGCATAAATACAGTCACAAGAAAAAGTTAGTTGCAATTTCCTGTTTTTTTTCATACAGTAAATTAGTCATGAAATGTGATTTGATCTTCAACAAAGTCACAAATATGAACAAACACATGACTTCTGCGCTTAGTAAACACAAACAGTTGAGATCTTTCCATCCTAAATTGTATTAATGCATCCATCAGGATAATGTCAGGTGGCAGTCCACAAGCTGAAGCCAAAAGAAACGGAGTGATACTGCAGGACAATGAACCTAAGCATCAAAGTAAATCTGGAGTGGTCCAGTGAGGTCACAGCCCAGACCTCAACTCAATAGAGCTGCTGTGAAATGACTTCAAGAGAGCTGTTCACACCAGGCGTCCTAAGAATGTGGCTGAGCTGAAGCAGATCTGTGAGGAAGAATGGTCCAAAATTCCTCCAGCTATACAGGCTACGACTACTTGAGGTTATTGCTGCCAAAGGTGGTTCAACCAGTTATTAAATCCCTATTGCCCTTACCCTCCACCATCAGTCTGTATGTTTTATGGGTACAATAAAGACAGAAAGATCATGACTGTGTATTAGAAATATAGTTTATTGATATTTGTGACTTTGGTGAAGATCAGATTACATTTGATGGCCAGTTGATGTTTGACATAAGTATGTTGGTCATTCAGTATAATGTAGAGAACCAGGAAATTGCAAACCGTGCCAACACCTTTTCTTGTGAGTATATGTGTAATCTATGTATTGTACATGTAGGAATACAAGAATATGTATGTGTAAAAAACATGCATACCTCTGCAGGTAGTGATGGTCTCTCTGATCTCTGAAACTCTGTCTACTGCATTGGACCCTTTTCAATAATTCAGTGGCTCATTGTTTTTAAACACTTCAATAAAAGTTTTTAACAATTTAAAATTTTCTGCCTCATATGCTCAGAAATTAAACTCATAAAGTTTAACCCTCATCGGAAAAATTTGTTTTTTAAAATTGGAAATCAACCAAGTCTCTGTTAGGTCTAACTTGGCTTCAGGCTGCCATGATACCCATTCAAATATACAATCAAAGGCCGTCTGAGTGTCCCGTTGAAAATGGAAAAACTTCTTATCCTCCAGAACTACTGGGTAAAGACGATGATAATTGTACTTTAGACCAAAGTCTAACATGGATCCATGTAATATCTTTGATCAGTCTCAAGGTTTCCAGTCTGTAACTAAGGCTTTCTACAGCAAAAGATATGGATGTGACTGTGCATTTCCCCAGTTCCCACATACAGTCTCTTGGCAGCCTTCTTGCACAAACATTAGGCTTGTTTAAAGTAATTTTACATAGTCGAGTGAAGTGGAAAACAACTGCGCTTCCTTTTCCCAAGGGAATGAAAACGTGCGTGACTGGTTGTCTCCAGGTTGTTGCTCTCACATGTCAGTGGAGTTTTTAACAACTCCCTGGTCTCTTTACAACAGCATTGCTGGGTGTAGGCGCAAAAATGGATTTGGTAGAGTTGGGGGATACGAGTTAAAAAGATTGAGGTATAGGCTTTGGTTGTCATGGTTACTGTACTTACGCTGCCTGGCCAAAAAAAAAAAAGTCACCACCCAGATTTCACAGTGGGGTCAGCTGACTACCTGAATGTACTAAATGACCAGGTTTTTCTATCAACTGATTTTTCTTCCTCCCAGACAGCACAGGCATATTCCAAGATGACGATGACAATAAGTTCATCAGGCTCAAATTGTTAAAGGGTTCGAGGAGCATGAGACATTACATTTTCAAATATGAACTGGCCCATTGAGAATATTTAGAATGTGCTGGAGAAGACTTGGCATATCAGTCCAACCCTATCATCAGTACAAGATCTTGGGAAGAAACTAATGCAACTCTGGACTGAAATAAATGTGGTGACATTGCATAGGCTTATTGAAATAATACCATGGCAAATGTTTGCTGCAGTCAAAGCAAAAGTCGGTCCAAGAAATATTGGAGCGTGTGACTTTTTTTTGGCTGGGCAGTGTATGGGCACACTGTATACGCATTTGATGGGCCACTAAATGTCAATTATAATGTGTGTTTACATGTTTAGGCAGCAAATCAGACTGAAAAGGTCACTGCATTTTAAAAAACCCACACAAAGGGTTGTGTATAGTGGATACTGTATGGGGTTGTTGTTGCTTTACCAGTTTGAAGATAAGTTTGCAGGCAGCACGTTTTTGCAATAGACTGATGAGTTTGAATGCTTGTAGATAAATACTTGACTGTGACTGTGTGTGGCTTGTCTTACAATTCAATTCAATTCAACTGTATTTATAAAAGGCCAAATCACAACAGAAGATATCTCAAGGCACTTGACATTGTAAGGTTTAAGACAGAATATAAGTATATACAGGATAATGTAGAAAACCCAACAGTCCTACTTGAGCAAGTGCTAGGCGACAGTGGAGAGGAAAAACTCGCTTTAATGGAAGAAACTTCCAGCAGAAATAGGCGCAGGGTGGGCGGTCATCTGCCTCAACCGGCTGGGGTGAGTGGAAAGACACAGTTTGAGCAAATTTCTCTTTGCTAAACTAAATTAATATGCACTTGTCTTTGATTAATGAGTGTTCACTTTGAAGGAAAACAACTGCTGAAGGCATGAAAAAGGTGCAAACTGTGCCTCTTAATAAATACAATAATTAATTGGTGGTTTATTGTAAGTACTGATCTCATTTTTTGTCTTTTACAGTCAGAGGTGCTTTTGGTCACATGGGCTGTCCAGCCACATCAGACCATTATTATATTATATTATTATATATTACCATATTCTCAGAATTTTAGTCAATGCATCCCAGTTTTACATCTTCATATGAATCACTCGCACTTCCACTCATTTCACCATTCACACCCTGTGGTGGTCACTCTGTGTTGAGAGTGTAAGAAAAAATACGAGGTGCTCATTTAAATGATCATGAAGACAAACAGCATCAATCCAATTTACACTTTCATTTCATTTCTGCCTGTGAAGACCGTAAGCTGCATAGTTGTGTACACTCACAGTTATGAGATGACACAGTTTGTACGTTTTGATGAAAAATGAACTGAATTCAGACTCATTAGTACATATGTGGGCTGCTCAAAAATCCACATACTGTATGATTATTTAGCCTGGGGCTTAAATTAAAGCCCTCTTTGCACTGGTAATCACACTCAAAAGGCCTGTGCAGAATTCAATCATATTTCATCCTGATCTTCTCTAACTCAGTGTCTTCTTCCAGTTATCTATCATACAGTATCACTTCTCCCCTGAGAATCCCTGTTTTTCTGTGAAAAAGAACAGGTTTGAAGCACTTACATACAAGGTAAATGGTGCATTTATGCACAATAAAATGGGATGTTGAGGTGTATTTAGTGGTTGCCATGACATTTGTAGCATTCAGCAACTGCACTTAACACTAAAGATTTCCTTTGGCGAATGCTTTAACTGTTAATGTTACAGCAAAGCCTCAGACTCAGGCTTCTCCTCTAAGATCAGTTTACAGAACTGTCACTGACTATTTGAAAATAGGGAGCCCACTTTTTTAAAATATAAAATGTATTATTATTACATATAATTAGCTTTTTATTGTGTGTTTTACAAATCCATTCATCTGTGGTTCAATGCTTGATTGGCACTATGTGATTAGTAAATGGTTTATCATTGTTATCATAATAATCAATCACTGAGTCACATTCTCATATTTAATCTTTCATCCACATTTATTAATTTTTTCCACTCACTTGTATTTAAATCAAGTCATTTGATTAATTACATAGTGCAGTAGTTAAACAAAGGTCTTTTTTCCCATAGTGCTGTTCAAAATCATTACTTAATGTTGACTAGAGTGATACAAAAATATATAAGTATGATTTGCAGACAGTCATTTCGAGCAACTACCACAAAAGTTGCATTAGAACTGAGATAAGTAAACTTCGTTAGGCCAGAATTGTGCAGGATATGCAGTAGGAATACAGTAGTTAGCTGCTGAATTATTTTTGTCAAACCAATTTGACTTTATTGTTTACTTGGGGTGTCAATTTATTAAATTTGCTTTGATTGAAGTCGGAGTGATCTTCATCCCGCCTTATTGTATTTTGCATTTGTATAGTAGTCACATTTTACTGCTTATTCGCAGGCCAAGTTTATGTGTCCCAAATAGCCAATGGCCAGACTGAACAGACGTAATTCCATCACACACTTGCTTGGTTTGGGTATTTTATTTCATTACAGCATCCAAAAGCTGCACAAAAGTCTGGTGTTGTGTGCTATTTGAATTGGCAAACTGCAATATGGCAGCAGGAGAGATGCATCCCACAAGCCTGGATGAAACATCTGCGTGTACATATCTGTGGTGTGTGCATACATCCATGTGTGACAGCTTGGTCTCAGACTGGTCTCAAAAATTGAACTGAAACTTCTGCTGAAACTTCTGCTCCTACTTACTCTTGTCTCTCATTGTTCACTGATAGTTGACTCATACAGTGTTGGGATGAGCACAAATGTGCTGTTTGCTTCAGCTGAAACATGTTCAGTGTACAGTACGTGGATGCCCCTGTGCCCCAACAGCGTGAACTTACACACACTGGAATCTTTCTCCTGACTTAAATGGAAATCTGGTTATGTAGGGCTGAACTACCGTACATTACAAGTATACTTCAGTATACTGAAGTTTCCAGATGTCGTTTTACTTGCACTGTAGAACCTGTTTATTTATGTGTTTGCTTAAAAACTCTATCATTTGCATTTTGCACCACACAAAATCTTGTAGGCTATAAAAACTAGTGTGTGCTGAGGCTGCACAGAACTTGCATTGCTACAACAGTAATTATCACCCTCAACTTTTGGAGATAAAATATGATTTCTGTCAGAGTTTACCTAAGAATGTGAGGAAGGTGATATAGCTTAACTAAACTAGATGATATTGCATACTGTAGTATCAAAGCTAAAACTTTTTCCATAAACCAGAGAGTGACTGAGATGTGACTGCCGGGTCGTGGTTTTGTGAAAGAAACCTTTAAAAATAGACCTTGCTCACATTTTGATTTTTCAAAGTAGGAAAGGCACAAGTGTTACTAATAAAATTAACATGGTTATATTCAGGTGTCAAAGTAAGCCTTGACAGTGTAACAGTGAGCCAACATGCACAATACCAGGAGCAGATAATTGGAATTCAGCCATCATTAATTTTATTATTTACACCAGAGCTTTTTTCCACTGTCATGTTAAAATGTTTTGCATAAAAAAGGTCTGTGCTTCAAGTATTGAATCGTGACACTTTTGACCATTTGCAAACAAGGTGTGAAAATATTACTTCCGGCTCCTCGGCTGCTTTGAAGACTTGAGACTTTACTGCAACTCAGGACACGCGGCAGGTTTTTTGTCTGTTTTATGACAGAGTTATGTGTATTATGTTATGTATTTTATTGGCTCTGTTCAGATGTCTTATGTTCTTCCACTTACCTTCATTAGAAATTGAATAGATCATTATGTAATTTATGACCATTATGAACGATTACCAGCTGCCAGCAATGTGCAGCAGCATCTGCAGGTCTGTGTGAAATAAAATAGGTTGTTTGATTTTTATGGCTTAACAATGAGATGTGATGTAATGCTGGTCGCTTTTAACCACCACCATTTTGTCTTAAAAAGTTTTCTGAGTACGTATTTGTGTGTCTTAAACTATGACAAAAATAAAATATACATATAGCCAGAAATCTCAGAATCTCAGCATGCAATGTAATCGTTAAGTCATTTATATTGACTGAAACCCCTGCAGAAATGTTAGGGTAATTTTATGTGACAGTAAAATCTTACTCAGTACTCCCTCCACAACTACATACATTTTAGAATCATACTGCACCCGGAACAAATGAAAATCTATAGAGCTAATATCAGAGACCCTGTATTGATTTGAGTAGTTTTTTTGTTTCGTAGCCTCTTGTTCTTTCAGAGCTGTGCCTACTAAATGAATCCCTGCTGTTTTATGTGAAGAAACAAAGTCTGAAATATTAGTAAGATAATGCAAGCCGACAGATCCGGGAGAGACGTGAGTAGAGATCAGCATGAGAAACCAAGAACAAGCCTATAAACACTTGGGGGAATGAAGCCCTGGCTGTCTCTTCTGGATAAGTAAGAGCCTTGTTCCATGTTTATAAGTTCAGACTGAAGCGATCAAAGAGTAACAGGTGGAGTCTTAAATAGAAATTGGCCTTTTCATAAGAAGCTGAATAACAACGAGGTGAAACAAGCTTAAAACATCTTTCAGGGCACATGCCTCCCAGCTGGGACAGCATCATTTGAACTTTTGGTTAATGTTTTTGTAGTCTGTGGTGTTTAGACCCTTTACCAAAGTACAAGTAGGAGTACGACACTAAAAATACCATATAAAGTAAAGGTTTCCAGCAGTAACAGTCTCTCTTCTTGGGGTGAGCTTTTAGAGACTACTACTCATCCTCTCAGACTAAAAGTAGTCTTCTACGTATGCAGATGTTTTTGACTCAGCGGTTCATGGCCCAACTTCTCCTGTCTAAATGTTGACGTGTCTTTGAATAAGACACTGAACCTGAAGTTGGTGGTGGTTGTTGTCCTGGTGTGTGTTCCTTAGTTGTAAGTCTCCTTGGATAACGATAGAAAATGATTAGTGGAGTGTTCACACTACCAAAGACAAATCGCAGGACCAGCGACAGTTGTTCATTCAGCCTGGGATAGTCACAGGAATCCCTTCATTTTGGTGAGAAGGTGGCCTCTTCTTTAAGACGCCTTTGCCTATTTACACTGAACTTGAAAAAGCCACCCTAAAAGCATTCCAGTGTTCCTTTTTCATTAGGATTTTGGTCACAGATTCACTTTCCTGCAGCAATGTGTGGGTGATGAGAAGCTGGAGGAGAAACGGTGCCTCGGACTAATATGCAGATATTAAGTAGGAAGAAGTTTTTGAATAAAGTTAGAGCTGGAGATAGACTAGTGCCCTTAAGCATAATAATACACAACTGGGCTGTGTCACTAAGAAAACAGATCACTTTCTTCTGCTGCCTTCCTCCAACCACTTGCACGTTGTAGTGGTCCTTAGAGAACAATCAAGTCTTAATGGTGTTTCTCCTTCAGGAGAATTGTTTGCAATTCTGCTGTTTAGGAACAAGTTATGAATCCGATGTAGATTTTTCCTAGAACTTTTTCTCAAGAAAAGAAGAAACATAGGAAGATAAACGAGGCACATTTTCTGCTTCTGGAGGCACATCCATATTTCTAAACACTGTTGATTTAATTGAACAAGGCTCTGATGAGTCGATTAAATCCACCTGAATGTCATTTGAACGAGTGCTTCAAAAGAACAGATAAAAGGCCACGAGATCCAACCTTTTCTACAAAGGAGTTAACATAGTTCTACATTTGCCAAGTTTGATTTCTGAACTAGAGACATCTTAACATGTTTCTAAATGCTAAATGTTCTGATTTTATTCAGGTTTACTTGAAAATATCACAAATTATTTGTGTGGTCTCGGACCTTTGGACCTTACTGTACAACATGTATACAGCTGAGTGTATATAGTATATTATTGTATCATTATTACAGCAAGCTGGTTGAGTTTATCAACAATTTTGTGATAGTTGTATTAACCAGCAAATATATGTCAGGTAAATGTAGTAAAAGTATAATATTTCCTTCCGACTTTTAGTGAACTAAAAAAAGATAAAGAAGGAGAAAATGCACACACACAAGAGCCCAGAAAGACTAAGAACTGTACAGTACTTGAATACATGTAGCTTTTTCTCCATTATTAGGCATTTGAATAAATTTTGTTGGTCCTGAGGTTAGATTTAAGGTGAGAGTGTATAGTGCTCATGTAATATCTTACTTGTTGTGTTAGATTGTTGTGATATACATTTACACACAAGATGACAACACTGAAATCATTTTCAAGTGTTTATCTCTGGAAATAATTGAACAACAACAGCTGCATACTTTTATAACATAAAGGTGTTAATGCTTCTCTTGCACCAGTACACCAGATAAACATTGCAGGTGTTTAGATTGAATGGAACAATGTGGCAGCTGTTCAGCCTTTGGAGCAGGTTTGGCTATTAAATCCAAAAATACTGCAAAATACAGCATCTAAATGTCCAAGGGACTGAACATCAATGGGTCCCAGTGCCCAATAAAAAATAATGTGTCTGTGGACACATTTGATCCAAATAGTGTAATAATGTATGCCCTTTTTACAGCATATGAACATTCCAGATGTAAATCTTGGTTACACAAAACTACTGTTTCAACACTGCGAAACCTTGACAACAACAAAAAAAAGCGTACCTTTCCAGCCACATATATAACCTAGATGTCTAGACATCTTCTGACCAGGAAGTTAAATTAATTCTCCAGTGCTTATTTATGTACAGTATTAACACCTTTGTCAAATGATAAAATATTGAGAAGAGCAAAATAACAGGCAGGAACATATTCATATATTATTGACACTGACTGACTGACTCTTTGTTTGATAGACTCTGTGTCTAGAATTTTCTCTATTTGTGTGAGACATATTACTCGGTTTTCCTAATTGTTATGGTTAATATTCATTAAGTTCTTTTTCTCTTTATAGACTTCCAGACACTGGCATTTACTGCAGCACAGGAGCTGCTGAGTGTGCTGCTATGCAGCTGCAAATAAACTGCAGAGGGACATGAAGGCAGAGAACAGGTGGTGTTTAAATGCCTTCTATTTACAAAATTAGGGTTTTAGGGGGAGTGACATGTAGGGAGAGCTCAAATGTGTTTCTACTGAAAATTAAGGCATTACTAAACTCAGAAGTAGAGCAGAGAGAATCTAATGTGTTTCACAAAAGAAACAATACTGGGGTGGCATCTTATATTTATTTAATATTTTTCTTTAATAATACAAGACCTTCCCTCATATCATTAATATTTTCTTTGGACCCTGCAACTACCTTCCCCAATTTCACAAAGTATAAGTTTGAGCAACTTGTTTCCCACCAACCTAAAATGTGCAAAGCATGAAGATTTTGTGGAAAGTGTAGATAAATCTTAGTACATTAGAGGGATAATAATTCACTATGGCTAATAATGAACATTAAAAGCAGATTTAGAAATATACACGTACATTACCTATATTTATAGGCTGTCAGACTCTGTGATGGTCCCAGGTGAGGTCAATGACCCAGGTCAGCTGTACACCTCATTGTAATTACCATATTAATGCATACATCTTAATATTAAGTCAGTACATTTAAATTGTTTCATAAAAAATAAACTCTTCTCCTAATAAATGTAATATTATATGTAAAATATGAATGTGAGCAATATTACATTGGAGGTTACCTCAAAAAGTCAAGAAACTGGAGAAGGCTTTAGAGCCATAAAGAGGAAGAATATTCCTCACTAGATTTCCAAAAATGTTTAATGTTATATTTTTGATTCAGATCTCCAAGTGTAAGAGTCTAAAGCTTGAAAATATAAAATCATTGTCATTGCCTCCTCTTCTCAGAGATCTAACGTGCTCAATAATGACCTGCTAGAGGATCAAGAAATGGAGAAATCAAGAAAGTGATTTAGAAAGAAAGGAAGTGATCTAATAAATGACACGCTACTCCCATTAGATTGAGTTGAGTTGCGCTGAAACCATGATGGGATCACCGTACATCTTTATGAGCCACTGCACATACTAAACCCACCATTTGTGACTAAGGTATTTGAAATTTTAATTTTTCACATTCATCTTGCAAAGGTACGCTGAAATTCTCTTCTTTTAACAAAACGAAGACCATTACCTTCACCCTTTTCTGACCTCCCTCCCCACTACAATGATAATAATTTTCTGCAGTCCCTAAGTGCTAAGATGATGTGGTGCACAGCAAGAACATGAAGCAGAGACAGACTGACAAGCTGGAAAAGTAGATACACTCACTGGGGGGCATTCTTTCATATTGACTTTTTCTTGCTTTTATTGTCTTTGAGCTACTGGAAATGAAGGCATCCTTCTTGACTTGCCCAACTCCTTAGCTCAAAATGTAATGGTGCCCCATGAATCATGCAGTATCCACAGTGCATGTAGTAACTTTCAGGCCAACAGCTGGCTGGTAAAGAATCCCCACAGAGGTTTTTCAGATGTGTGTAGTGTTCACGCCGACCTGCAAATGTGGAAAAGTTACTGAGATGTTTCTGCAAACTGAGATGGAGGGAAAATTCTCAAAGGTACCTTTCTGCCTTCTCCATCCTCTGTCGTGTTTCCACCAGTACTATTACACACTGCTAGTCATTACATCTCTGCAGTGTTCCTACTATGCTTGTCTATTAAATCAGTGAAGAGTGTGTGTGTCTGTCTCACTGTTTCTTCCACATCTCACCGTACACCAGCTTGTTTCCTCTATTAGCGATACAGTATGTCAAAGGAGCCTCTGGGCCTCGAGGATATCTATGTGTGTGTGTTGTGCTGTTAAGAGTTTAGCCAAGAGTCCTGTCAAAACCTTGAGTAAACACACACAGAAGCTCATTTGCAGAGGACGCTCTACAATGAAAAGACAAGACAAACAAGGCGTGAAACTGAAAAAGACGTTATACAGTACAACTGTTTGGTGTGTGTGCATGTGTGAGGATCCTTTGCGTTTGTGTGAATCCTCTGTGTTCTGGCCTTATTTAGGCTCATTTACAGTAAACAGATGAGTTAGAAATTCTGTTTATGCGGTGTCAGGGGGGCGGAGGGGTAGTTGGAGACGTGGGAACGATGGAGAAAAGAGGCAGAGCAGCTCCTTGCATACAATGATCTATTTATCAATTCCCTATCCTGCTTCTCTCCTCTCCACCCATTCTCTCCACTCCACCTCCTTTTTCTCCTCCTCTCCTGAATGGCCTACTTGCTTATCCTCTTCAGAGCACTTTAAATTCAACTTAACTACACTTTTTCTTTGGCTGCTGCATCATTCCTCTCCCTTTGGGGGGGG
>JAUMHL010000001.1:4952456-4962971 GCA_032362345.1 Sandelia bainsii | reverse complement strand
CCGTTTTGAAGGTTAGGTGTTGCGACCGACGTTTTGCGGAATTCTATAACGCGTGTGAAACAGAAACATGGTGCATCGATTCCCGCAGAACGTCGGGCGCTACAACATTCAATCGCGACTCCGCAATCCGGCTTTTCTCTTTAATTTCCCATGATTCTTCAAATATCCGGAACTAGTTTTTCGTCTGGAAATATCAACTCCCTTCACTACCACCCCACCCCCACCTTCATTTAATTTCTGTTCGATTGCTCATCTTCCCTGGTACAAATAAGATACAGTAGAGAAAATTGGCTGCCTCTAGCTCATTCTCGTTATTACTCCATCTAAACGTGCGTGTGAGTGTAAATGTGTTTGTGTGCTGTTTGTTTCAGAAAGAAAGAAGCAGTGAGGACAATACTGAAGGCTGTAATAACCATGCAGTTGTTGTTCTCAACAGTACACTGTTGCAATGCTTTAATTAATATCTAAATATAGAGCCTTAAATAAATGCTTAGAGGATGATTTGAAGAAATACATGTCGCTTTCCTGTAGGCATATTGCTTAATTAAAAATGTTATTTTTGGAATTTAAGATTATGGCAGTTTGTAACCAGGAACCAGCAAATTTAAGAGATAAAGGAAGTCAGGACTCGACAACCATGCTAGCATGCTCAATATGTAACCTTTATTAACAAAAACAGACTCCAGAGTCCTGCAGTTTAGCTGTAGGAAAAAAATGTTGGTTGAGGTTAGAGAAAGATTTTGTATTTTTAAGGGTGAATAAATGCCTTGTGCCAGAAGTCATCAATAGATTATTTTTTCTCTTTTAAGCCAGACCACAATTTTTCCCTAACCTCAACCAAGTGCAGTGACTACCTGTAAATAGTCATGAAACAACTGTAGACAATGCTGTAGTCACAAAAACTGACGGTACAATGCAGGATAAGATATTTTATGAACAACTTTGCAACTTGCCATTTACGTAAAATAACAACATGTTCTCATTACGATAAAAGAAAACATAATCCAGTTGCAATTAGGTTAATTAGAAAAATTTATTTATGGTGGTTGCAGTTTAGTTGTATTTTTTGGAGACAGGGTTGCACTGTGACATTGGGCCCGTTTACATGACCACAAAAATACGATTACTGGGAGTAATCAGATATACTTCAGAAATTCGATAATTGAAAAACCCTGGTTTACATGTTTCAGTCCATTATCGGATTTCTTTCAGAGTACATGCGCACGTATGTAGCGACGTAAAAATCTAACTTCCTGTTATTTTCAAAACATCCGGTCTTGTCTTGTGGAACATGATAACGTCTACAGTCTAATCCGAGAGCTAATAGGCTGTAAAATAGGCTACACGCCGCTGCTGTCCTTCGTTTATACTCCATGAGGAGAACACAGCGGTTGACTTTTATACGGCAAACATCTGCCCTGTTTGTTGTCTTTTGTCTTCCGCTTAAAATGTGTCTACATAACTTCGTTTTACACATGCGCAGAGAACCAAAAGAAATCAGATTAACGTGTATACATGCACAAAGACATCGGATTATTGTGGAGAAATCCAGGTGTCTTTATCCGATTATTATTTTGGTTTTGGTTTAAAGCCGATCAGGTTATGCTGTTTACATGATCACTTAATAATCTGATAACTCCAGAAATCGGATAATGATCAGATTTTTAGTGTGCATGTAAACGGGCCCAATGTTAACATGCTAATTTAGAGAGTATAATGTTTAATGTGTTCACCATCTTAGATTGACGTGTTAGAAAGCCAGTGTTAACTTACGTATATTATCATGTTAGTTTCTTATTTTGTTCTTTATTGCCCTAACATATCAGTCTTTCCTTTTTCAGTCAACAGCGAGGGTAGTAGTTATTGCTGATGATAATATTAAATCATTTAAGATTTTATTGGGCAAGTCATGTTCCAACCCGTACAGCAGTATCTGCTTGTTTAGGGACTTCAGTGCTAACTTTTTATGTGTCATTGTTTTTCATGGATGTCATGAGGTAGCTAGCAAGCTATGCAGCTAGTGCAAATCACACTGACAAAGCTGTGATTGGTCAGCTGGTTCTCGCGTAAACATCCGTCAATGGACACAACGCCAGACCTATACTTAATCAATGAACAGATCTGAAATGTCAGTAGCTCTGAAATGACGCTACATGCATGTGCAATACGTATAGGATTAACTAAACTAAAAAGAGTTCAGTGAAGGAACGTGTCACCGTGTGCAAAGATGTTTCTCACTGATGTTTTTAATGGAGCTCACTGGCAAAAAAAACAATAAGTTATGATCAGGGACTGGCTACACAAATAGTACTCTTTAATAGGATTAATTCATTATATGATATGTAGACAATATGTAAAAGGAATTAAATTGAATATGAGCAGAGTTATCCTTAAACAAGAGAGGAAATTTGTGTCTTTCTCTTGTGATGATTTTTAGGCTTATTCTGATAACCATTCGATGCTGCATTAGGACAGGTGTGTGTGTCTGTATGAGAGAGACTGATAAAAAGGAAGAGAAATGATAAATCTGTCTCCTCATTTTCTGTCAGAATTGTACATCCTCTCCACAGTGGGTTTTGTTTTTGTATGAACAAACAGTAATCAGAGCAGGAAAACCCAGTGGGGTGGCAGGCAGAGAGGAAGAGAGACAGAGAGAGAGTGGGTGGAATCATTACTGAGTGTACTGCCATTTTCAGAGAGAGAGAGATGGAGGGAGGGATTACACTGAAAGGATAACTCAAAGCTGATTGAAGGCCATGGCGGGACCGCAGCATGTCACTGGTTCATGTAGATATTATAGTGTCATCAAGATCATAGTTTGTTTCTCTCTAACACCCTTCAATCTGCAAAGCTACTAAAAAGAATGTGTTCAAATATATAGTTAGCAGTGCTGCACTGCTGGCTTCAGCCTGCATTTGCACAAAATGTCAAAGTCTCCATGGTATATATTGGATTTGGCGCCAGTGATTTCTAAAACTTTTGTTTTTTGCTAAATAATTCATTGCAAACAATAAGGCTTATTCCAGAAAATGTAAGGAAAGTCTCTCATTTAGTACAAATAACAGTTTGTGCTCTCTGTTTTCACCTGGTATTACCGTGCTGTATCTGGATATCCTACCTGGATAATGAACGTTTTAATACACACATAAATGTATAATGAATTTGTTGCATGCAATGGCAAATTGTAATTTTTAAAGTTTGGTTCCAGGTTCTTGGACAGGCTCTGTTTAGTTGGGATGAAGCTGTCAGGGTGCTAGGAGCAGGCTAGTGCTTAGGTATTGAGGTTTTGGACCTCAATACTGAAAATACTGAATTCATTTTTTCATATTACCATCTTTAGTTTTTTTTTCCATTTGTTCCATTTGTCCTTGTCCCCTCAACACTCTTTTTTGTACATCTACACTGAATCCTGGTTCAACAATACTGGCAAGCTTTGGCTCCCGTCAGTTGGGTGCACAAAGTGAATACCACTGTGCAGCTAAAAGATACAGTCACACTAGCACCTGCGACTGCAAATATTCGATTCAGTTTAAGTCCTTACGACTGACAAATTTAAGAATGTACTCTCTTTTCAATGGGATTTTCTTGCAAGCTCCAGCAGACCTACTGGCACACGTTTGCTCAACTTTGCCTTGCAAAATTACAAGTTGTGCCAACAGAAACACTGGTGCACTTGTTTGAAAATGGAGAAGTCACTAATGTACCATCGTGTTTTGCTCCAGTGCAATACTACTGCTCAGAATCTATTTATTGCACACATCACAACAATGGCATTTATTTTAAAAACAAAGTGTGGGGCAGTGTAATGCAGAGAAGGTAAGTTGTCAGGCAATAGAAAATCTAATCTAAATGAGCCACCTAGGTTTAATGAAGTTTTGATTTCATTTGGGACAAAGATGTGTGGATGAGCTTTAATTTAGAATCAATGTTGTGTTGTTTTTATCATCCCATAGGCATTTGTCTTACAAATGTCAGCAATATTTTTGTTAGTGTTATGTTCTTTTAAGTTGTCTGCAAGAGTACAGCTCAGTATTAAATCTGAATATTTATTCGGTACCTCATGGAAAGTCAGTATCCCAGAGTATAAAAGCTGTCAAGTGCTGAAAGCTGGAATTAATTCAGTAATCAGATCTCAGATTTCATTTAGCAAAGTTCTTGTACAGTTGCTCTGTGTTTAGACAACATTTAACAAACTCCACAACACACATTTTAATTTTTCTCCCTTGAGGCTCACATAAAAACAATGTCAATAAATAATCCTGACATGATGACACTGTAAATAAGTCCCCCCGGGGGGAGGAGACTGATGTTCTTGCCCCCTTTGCAGCAGGACGCCCATTCTGCTGCTCTGAAATAACCTGGGAAAAGGGAGAATGTGATACACCAAAAGAGCACTGTTTATTTATGGTTCTGCGTGTGTGTGTTTGTGTGATATTTGGGAAGGTCTTGGCAGTATGAGCTACTGCAGCTATAAGGTTCTTACTCTTTTGGGAAAGGGGGGAGGGATTGGGGGAGCGGGTGAGATAGGGAGAAAAATATAGAAAGGGGAGCAGGGCTGACAGAGGGAGACGTTGGTGTGTTTTCAGCTGATCCACTTCCTCCCTGATGTTGGCTCTCATTTGTCTTGGCTGGAAACTGAGTACAAGGCTGGAATACTGATGACTGCTACTCTGCACCCCCCGCCCTCCTCTCCTCCTCCCCTCTTTCTACCTCTCTCTCATCTTCACACCCTCCATTTATCCTCTCTACACATGCGCTATATTCTGTCTGCTCAACTGATTTCCTGCCTCCTTTTTCTGTCCCCCCCTTCTTCTCTCCCCCCTTCTTACCCTCCTCATCTCGGCTCTCTCCCGATGCAGCTGCACTTTGCCGACCCAAATTTCTCTTCCACCCCTCCTCTCCTTCCCTCTCCTTCTATCCATCTTTCTATCTGACCTCACTCTACCTCCTCCGCTGCTCAGTCTATCGTTTACCAGCTACATTATCTAGCTTCATTCCTCCTCCCTCTTGCCTTTTTTGCCCCTACCGATTCCCCCTCTCATCGCCTCCAGCATCCCCACTGTATCTTGCTTGTCTTTTCTCCTTCAGCTTTCTACTTTCCCTCATTTAGCATCAGCCTCCTGTCCTCCTTGGTTGGTCTGCCTCCCATCACCTTTCTCTTTCTTTTTATGTCTGGCTCTTTTCTGCCCTGTGTGAATTAGTTCCTGGTCTATGTGGGTCACAGGGTTGATGAGACATAAAATCAGAGGTGTGCTTCTGTGACAGACAGCGAGAGAGACAGTGGTCGAGGGAAACAGGAAGGAGCATTACCAGGAGAGGAAATACACTTTGGATTTTGTGCAGTTGGTGTCCACCCAGGTGTCATGACATTTTGTGAAATCATATCTTTCTATCAGGGATAACATTTATAGGAAACCAGATGGCACCAGCCTAAAGTAGATATCTTGCCTAATGTCCTAAAATCCTAAAACTAGATAAAGGGAACCCAGTTAAAGAAATTAAAACAGAAAATCACATTGCATAAACAACTTTTCTTAGGAAAGATAGTTAGTTAGTTGTTTAGGCTCACCAGGTTGTAAAGGCTCACACTAAGTCATCCAACATCATTGTTACCCTACACAGGAGTGGTAGACCAACAAAAGTCAACGTTCATGAGACTACTCTAGGAGAACTGAACAGCAATGGCAGAGTTACAAGGATTTCCAAAAAGAACACTGCTGCCTATCTACAATTTGATTAAGGCCGTGGAGAAAGTGGATCATGTAGCAGAACAACGCAGGTTGTTGTACCAAAGAATTTGAAGAAATTTAATGTTTTGGAATGGTTGAGTCAAAGTCATGATCTTAATCAGTGGTAGGCAACCCTGGTCCTAAAGAGCCACAGCTGTGCTTGTTTTCCAACTATACCTGCACTTACGGCTTCTGATTGGCTGAACACATCTGATCCATGTAATTAACAGTAGGAAGCGCAGATAGTTGGATAACCTGCAGGTCTGTGGATCTATAGGACCAGGGCTGTCTACTTATAGGAATGGTGGGGAAGGGCCTGAAGCAGGCAGATAATGCAAGGAAGCTAACAAACATCCCTGAGTTGGAATACAGTTGAAGTTATTGTTGCAGTAGAGGGTCAGACTAGTTACTGGATGCACAGGTTTACATATTTTTGCCACACACAAATATTTAAGATTGAATAATTTAACGCAGTAAATAAATAATAAGGTCAGTGCATTTTTTCAGTCTAATTTTGAATACTATACTCGGAATAAATGCACTGATTGAACATTACTTCCTCATGTTAATTTACATACAGAAGTTAATTATTATTCTATTCATACTCTTATATCATATATATATATCTCTATCTTTTTGAGATCTGTATATTTTAACTTGAAGCACAGCGAAGTTTACACTAAATGGGAACAGATGTGAAGTGCGTGGGGCATATACTGGAATTTATCTGGTTATTTCACATTTAGGACAATGGAAAGTGAAGTACATTTCATCCTCAGTGTCACCTGAATTGCCTTCTTTCCACAGTAGGTGCTCCCTTGGTGACAAGGTTTTTCGATCTCCTTCTTTCTTACTCTCTTCTTTTCGCTCTCTCTCACACACACTGCTCAATATAAAATGACATGATTTATGAAAAGTGTCATCAGTGTTAGCTCAGAGGTGCAGAGGAGCAGAGCATCTCATCCCACTTTGAGTGTCTTCCATTTATCTCCTGATGACCCAGGTACTGTACTATCACACCATAAAAGTAGCATTGTTTGTTGTTGTCTATTTTCCTCCCATTCATTTCAGATTTGTGGTGTAAATAGATTTATTGGTTCTTTGGTGGAATCATTTATTTACAGCATCTTATTCCTTTCAGCAGACAAAGAAAAAGTTTGCTTTCAACATTATATTAACTATCCGAGTTGAGATTTTGCTTTACCTGGGCTGATCTATTGTCCCACTGATGAGTTTTGTCAGCAAGACTATCTTTTTGCCTCTGTCTGAGCATTGTTCCCTTCTCATTTCTCTGCAGCAGCACGAAGCAAAGAGCAGCCATAAGGTTGTCTCTCTCAGAGCTCATTTTTACAAGCTCTGAATTTAATGAGCATCTGTAGCGGAGCAGTCGATGGTTTGCTGATGAGCAAGAAGTCGTTTGTTTTGATCATTCGCTATCTGAAACACTTCAAAGTTGGAAGTCTTGATAGATTTTCGATGGAATGAAGTGGCAGGAGAACTCCACAATAGTGATGAACAAGGACACTTTCCTGAAATGTCAAATCAAAGTTGTGGCTACAAAAAGTAAAACTTTAATTTAGCATTAATTGGAGAAGAACTGAAGACAAATGTCATAAAGGCAAAGGATTAGAAGGGAACTGGTCATCTGTGCAAGTCCAGAACAGCCGTCGGTTCCAGTCTACCTGTGAACTTTAACTACAATTGGCCAGTAGAGCATCAGGTAACAAACATAGAAAGTAGCTGAAAAAAATGAAGCAGGTCTGACATTATTTTTACAATGATAATGTGTAAAAAAGTAAGAAAGTAAGTGGTGTAGGTCCAGTAAAAAAATGATCACTGCAGCTTCCAGAGTAGGAAGCCTGAGCTGTTTGGTGATGATATTAACAAATCTGACCAACAACAAGGAGGCATTATTAGGAGGTCCAGGTGGCAGTGGCACCAGACGGACCTGATGGGGAACAGAGGTGAAGGAGAGGATCAAGTGACTCTGCTGGCAAGTAGGAAAGTAATCAGAGTTAGGTATTCTGCTTAGGTTAAAGTTTAGCATAGCTAAGCTAATAATAAAATCGCTTAGATACAATAACTAACATTATGCAGCAGCCTAAAATGATTTTAAATATTTCCATATGAATAATGAACCTGAAGTGTAATGAGGTCAGTGACAGCCTGTGTGTGTGTTTTTGCAGCAAATACGTCAGGTGAAAATTACAGTACAGTACAATATTAATTAATATTGTATTATGGCATCAAAGTTTTCTAGCTGTAAAAATTTTGGTTTTATCTTAAGCCAGTTTTCAGTTTGTTCTGAACCATGATCAAAACGTTACTGCTAAGTTTAAGTTGTGTTTACATGTGGGGAGTTCTGTAAAGTAAAAGGCTCATATTTATAAGGTCTGCAGTGAGAAAAGTCCCAGTCGAATAAAGGAAAACATTGACTGATGGTCTAAAGCTGTATGTTTTCTGCACGCTACATTAAGCCAATATAAAAACTGAACTTTTCTTTGTGTATAAGACACAGGCAAAGGGAAAAAACAAAAGTACAGATTTGTTTGACTCTAATTCTGCTAATTTAATTGTCTAATATGAAAATAACAAAATAAAATAAACTGAGTATTGTTTAGTACTACCTCAGATTTCCTTTTTGTTTTGATCATTTCGTACTTTCTTGCTTTTATTATTATTATTATTTTATTTATTTTATTTATTTATTAAGACAAAAAAATGATTCTGTTTGTGCTGTTTGCCAGTTAATCTGGACATATTAATTACGAGAGAAGTCTCAATTATCCCACTGAGAAGACGTAATCAAAAGACCAAAATAGAATAGATAGATAGATAAATAGATTCATTTTCAGTTCATTCTAATCAGCAGAGGTGAAAAAATTTTTTGGCAATTAAATTTTCAGCTATTGTAAAAAAATGTAAGTGCTAATTTTTGGTTCAGCTAAGTGATCTTTATTTTCATTTCAAAGGGAGTCTCTGATTTAATTTAGTTAAAGCAACATTTCATTCCCCCTAACAGACTCAAATATACACTTCCTCTTCGTGGAGTGTTATCTATGCAACTTGATAGCTGTTTTGTGATTAAGTGACATTTAAAGATGCAAACTGTGGTATAATGGGATCTAATGACGCTCAGAGTTGCATTTGAAAAGCTCAACACTGACGTGTCTTTCCATTTATACCAACAAGGTTAATCACAATAATCAACAGACTGTGTGGTGAACACTTTTTTATTTTTGCATAAAGAAAGGGACACAGTGTGCAGATGTTGTTTTGGGTGAACAACCCCTTTAACAAATGATGTTGGCCAGAACATAATGTAACTGGCAAGCCTTGTGTCTTTATAAATAACAATCCTCTGTGGCGTCATTCATCTACAACCACTTGTCCATTCTCTTTGAAATCTGTCGGTTTCTCTCTGCTCCACACGCTCACACACTTCCTTCCCTCCCTCCCTTCCCTTTCTCCCCTCAGCCTCTGTCTCTGTAATTCACATTATTTTAATTCATCTTTCATCTTTGCTGTTTTATTCCAACTTAATCCATTATTCACAGCTGGTTTTAAAAATGTAACAGAGCGAAGGTCACTGATCCGTGCTTGCTCCTAACTGGCTCATACAAGACACTACACATACACACACACACACTCAGTCGTCACACAAAAACAAAGAAGCAAATATGCGAACACACATACAAACACACAGAAATATCTATAGAAATAAATGACTGAGGCAGACACAAGCAGAGAGATATTATATTAGGATATCAGTAATTTAAAGACCTGAGACCAAAGCAAACCTGGCTACTCAGAAAAACAAAAGAACCAAGTTCCTTACCAAAATAACTAATATAAAAAATCTGACATAGTGTCAGACCAAAACAAAATTCAATATTTACTTGGTGAAAAACACAGTGCAAAGTATTTGCCTCCATCCTAACGATTCACTCTCACATTCACACCTACGGACAATATTGAGTCACCAATTAACCTAACGTGCACGTCTTTGGATGGTGGGGGGAAGCCAAAGTACTTGGAGAGAACCCACACAGACAAGGGAGAACATGCAAACTCCACATGGATTCAAACCTGGGCCCTTCTTGCTGTGAGGCGACAGTGCAAACCACCACACCACTGTGCCACCAGATCTAAAGAACTGCAGGCCTCATTTGCCTCAGTTAAGATCAGTGTCTACGATTCAACGATAAGATAGAGACTGGGCAAAAATGACGTTCATGAGAGAGCTCCAAGGTGAAACTGCTGACCAAAAAGAACATAAAGACTCATCTCACATTTGCCAAAAAACATCTTGATTATCCCAAAGACTTTTGGGCAAATTCTTTGGACTGATTAAACAAAAGTTGAACTTTTTGGAAGCTGTACGTCCAGTTACATCTGGTGTAAAACTAACACAGCATTTCATAAAATGAACATCCTACCAAAAGTCAAACATGGTGGTGGTAGTGTGATGGTCTGGGGCTGCTTTGCTGCCTCAGGACCTTGACGACTTGAATTCTGCGCTCTACCAGAAAATCCTTAAGGAGAATGTCAGTTTGTGACCTAAAGCTGAAGCCCACTTGGGTTATGTAGTAGGACAATGATCTGAAACACCACACCAAGTCCACCTCTGAATGGCTCAAAAAAGAAAATTAAGGTTTTGGAGCAGCCTGGTCAAAGTTTTCAATTCAATTCAGTTTTATTTATATAGTGCCAAATCACAACAAAAGTAATCTTGAGGCACTTTACATTGTAAGGTTTAAGACCTTACAGAATATAAGTAAATACA
>JAUMHL010000001.1:4881014-4945089 GCA_032362345.1 Sandelia bainsii | reverse complement strand
TTCACAATTTTTACCACAGTCTTTCAGGTTTTATTTACTTCCTCACATATGTGTTTGCTGGCCAGCGCTTGTCTGTGTATCATGCAGTGAAACATCAGGCAGTAGAAAGATAAAAATTGCGTGCTTGTCATTGCCCATATCGTGATGTTTGTTGTTATAAAGAAATAATACAAACTTCTACAATTTGAGTTTTTTGTCCTGCACACACAGAAATTAAACGCCAAAACACTTTAAATAAACAAGTAAAAAAATATAATTTGCCCCCATTAAAATCGTAAAGTCCTTGCGACCCACTGTGAAGCTTTGGCGACCCCTAGTGGGGGCCGGGACCCCCGGGTTGGGAATCAATGGTTTAGAGTAATATACTGTACTGGCTTCATCCTTTCTTTGCAGTTAAAGCTGCATTATGTACAGTAGCATTACCTTGCCAAACTCTTTGTTTAGTCCTCCTCCTCAAACTCTCTAGTAAAAATAAAGTACAATGTGTGAATATTTAAAAAAATGAAAACATAAAGCAAAGTTTGTCTATATAAAATCTATAGGTTAGTCATATTTTATATACACTGCTATGCTATAAACACAGAAACAATATTCAACATGTTTTTTTACAATCCAGGATCATCCACCTTTTTGTCTGGGACAAACTTTTACCTGCTGTTGTGTACTTGTGGAATTTAAGATCCATGTTTATATTTTATAAACTAAAGTGCTGTGTCAGAATACAGTGCTTGATAACAACCGTGCGCTAACTACCCGTGATGAGATTTATCTCAAAGCTCAATTGCATTTTTGTGAAGTTTGCAAAGCTGCATCCAAGGCGTTGAATCCAGTTTGTGTTGTGTAATGTTTGTGGTGGTGTTTTATTGCATTGTAATAGGCTGCAAGGAGTTGCTCATATTTTGATGGTAGTAGGAGGTGGACAAAAATAATACTTTACAGTAACAGGTTTTCTTTGCCGCGTTATTGCAGGCGTAGTCTTATTGCTCTTGTTGTCCACCATCTGAATTATTGAAGCCTATTTTATATCCCTTCAGCTCTAAACACAGACACACATGGAAGTCTACTTGACATTTTAGGATGAAGTCATGTGACAGAGAGGACAGAGGTTGTAAACTCTTTCCTTGCGAGATTGTGTTTTCCCTGTGAGGCCGAGCCACAGATTAGCCTGAGACATTGGAGCTCTTTCTCTCCGTCACCCTCTCTCTGTCCATCGTTGACTTGCCAACTGTCAGATGTTGCTGTCATCTTCAGTCGTCCCTTCATCTGTCTCTCTAATGGGAATCCCCCCTCTGTTTTCTCTTCAGACAGCCGTTGTTTCAACACTTCCTCGCTTTTCTCTTCTGTGTCCCATATCTCTCCTCCCCCTCTGACACAGATAAGGCTTTGAGGTGTCCTATTAATTGTGTTATATAAATCTAATTTTTATTAACAAGATTCTCTACCACAGTAACCAGCAGAAAAAGCAAAGTTCAAGCCTAATTTCCACTCCTGGGTTTTCTCTTGGTGTAGCCTAGCTGCCCCTGTTTCAGACTTTTAATGTGGCAGACTGTCAGTCTGTGCTGATTTTCAGATATTTCTCACCTTTGTCATTCTAACCACCCTCTGTCTCCACCTGCCCCTTCCTTTTCCCTTTCCGCCTTCTCTGTCTTTTTGATAGTGATGTGAAAAGCGAGCCGGGACTGAAGGCTCAACTGGTTCGGAGAGGTCCTCCATCTGAAAAAGGTAAAAAGTTTTTCCTCTTTCCGCTTTGCTTCTGTTTTCCATTCGGCTCTGTCTCTGCTTCTGAACACCAACCTTCTCTGCTAGATGTGCAGATGTCAGCAGAATATAAAACACTGCTTTAAATCCAGACAGAAAATGGCATGCAGCAAATATTAAAAACAAGCTTTACATCTATAGCAGGCTTACAGGGCGTGCATGCACCTTTCACCTATTTCACACAAATACAAGAGTAGATTTGTGACTTCATGTGTGTGTGAAGGGACAAAAAAATACCATTTGATTGTTCCTTTATGAGAAAATGTGAACAGTCAAAGGTTTAGGGGTTACAGCCACACAAGGACAGCAGCATTTGAAACAGAAGAGGAGAGATGATTAATGCATGCTTGGCTTGGAGCCGTGTGTACCATGACAACATTATAGTTCATTAGGTTTTCCTTTATGACCCTTGAGTGTGATAATAATATGTATATACTATAGCATCTTGTATATGAAGGAATGTTTTCCACAATTTTGTTTCAAATAACTATGAAGAATTGTGTACCAGCATGAAATGCCGTTCATTCTACTGTAATCTGTGATGGAGGAACATCCACAGTGTTTCAGCAGGTTGGCAGCTGTGTTCTCTCAAATTAATATTGTTAAGTTGCCCAGTTATACATGTTCACCTTCACACCTGGATGCTGCCAAGAACAACCACAGTCTGATCTGCTGGCCACTGAGCAGTGTGGAGCAGTTGTTAGGGCAGGTGAAAGGCCCTGCTCAAGGGCAGCTCAACAGTGGTAATGCTGCGTTGTCACCTCTGAATTATCCTGCCAGTCAAGGGACAGAGACTGAGACTACATGGCCTTTGCATTTTTACTGGGATATTGGTTGATAAAAAACCTGGTGGGTTGTTATTTTCTACATTTAAATGAGTAACACCTGGTGGATATTTTATAATGATTACTTTTTGGTAAACATTCAAGGACTTATTTAGCTGAATGTTAATGTTTCAGAGACTCCATGCTGGGAAATAAAATATGTTATATGCGCGGATCCACCAGATCATTAAAACCATTTGCCTAATATTGCGTAGGTCCCTCGTTCTGCCAAAGGCCACTCAACCACTTCGAACACATGGACTCCACAAGTCTTCAGAAGGACCTCTCTGGTATCTACCATCGAGACATTAGTTTATCCTGTAAGTCCAGTACAGAAAGTTGCGAGGTGGGGGCCTCCGTGATAACGCGATAATAACGCGTTAACATGCCCAGCCCTAAAAATTATATTTCTGAAACCTGCCAGGCTCTGATG
Organism: Sandelia bainsii; assembly: GCA_032362345.1. Taxonomy (NCBI): domain Eukaryota; kingdom Metazoa; phylum Chordata; class Actinopteri; order Anabantiformes; family Anabantidae; genus Sandelia; species Sandelia bainsii. Next base: position 4,942,074 of record JAUMHL010000001.1, on the reverse strand, counting down.
TTTGTCACAGTTGAACACAAATAAAGAAAACTGGATTAACAGCAGATTTTATTTTCAGTTTTTGTTATGATGATATCTTCCCAGCCTGCTCTGATCAATAATCTTTTCAGCTACACCGTGGACATTAAATTGCAGTCACGGTTGCACCATTGTCAGTCGGACCTGGAATTATCACACCATCAACAGCATCCACATCTGCTGGAAAATCATGGTCTAAATTACTAAAGCGAGGGAAAAGATGAAGATTGAGAGAAAATCACCATTATCATTATCAGTTTCATCACTTACGTTGTCACTGTGACCTTCATCATTCATCAGTTTAATCATAATCATCATTTCCACCTCCACAACGGTGTGCACCATTGTTTCTTTTTCTGTTCCTCTGCTATTCCCGTCTCCTCTGACGAAAAGCATCTCTGATCTTCCAGAGTCACATGTGGCCCCCTGCCCTCATTTGTCAGCATTTACACACCAAATGATTCAAGGCTTTTCTGTTCCCGTACCTAATGCATGTGAACGACCTTTTTTGTCTATGTCTGCTATGTCTATCTACGAATGTGCATGTGTGTGGGTGCAGTTGGGTGAGGGGGATATGTTTGTGTAACAGTGTGCGTAATTAGGTGATTTTTATTCGTCCCCTCTGTCCTCTTGCCCTGTCAAGACCACAGATTCAATTTGTGTGTTGAGACAGAAATAGGGAGATAATGAGTGTGTGTGTGTGTGTGTGAGAGAGAAAGAGAGAGACAGAGAGAAAGAGAGAATTCCTTTCAAAGATTCTCATCTTTGAGCCTAGAATCAGAGATGGAAGCAGAAATGAATGCTATGTGTGCAACACTGTGTGTTTACCTCTTTGTGCTTTGTGTGTGTTTATGTGGTGTATGGATGGGTGGGTGGTTGGTAGAGATAGCGGAGGAGATTGAAGGGAAGAAGTGGGCATTAGAGAGGACAAGGGGTGGTTGGGTGTTAACAGAGTGTGTGGAAGGACAAGTGATTTTGGGGAAAGTGGAATTTCAGATAACAAGTGAGCAGATACAACTGACAGGAGAGACAAGTGATGCTCTGTGCGTCTTGTTGGGTCTAACAGGCAGATAAATAAATGATACATAAAAAACAATGCATATGCCATTTTCCACTCACACACTGATATTTGTTAAAAGGAAAGTCATGATAGTGTGTCACCACAACACATACGAATACAATCTGTTAGATCTCATGGAAGTTGGGCAGTATGCCATTTGTTCTTGTTCTAGGTAACCTGTGACTGTATTTTATTTATATGCACTCAAGTCACAAAACACTAAAACTTTTAAAGGATAAGGCCGTTTATTTTCCATATTTTTACTATTTTCATTCAGCAAAAATAGATGTTATTCAGAGAAGAAGTCACAAAAATTACGACTGGGGTCTGATGTACCGTGCTGTGAAAAAGATTATCCAACAAAATTTAATATTACACAAAGATACAAATACAAAATGCAGCTTTTTAAATCATGATTTCATTTATTAAGGGAAAAGCTGTCTAAACCTGCCTGGTACTAAAAAGTAAAAAAGTAATTGCCCCCTAAACCTAATAATTGGTTGTGCACCCTTGGCGGCAGCAATTGCAATTAAACAGTAACTGGCCATGAGTGTTTCACATCACTGTGGAGGAATTTTGGCCCACTCTTCTTTGGAGAAATGTTTTAATTCAGTCCCATTGGAGGGTTTTCGGCCTGTTTAAGGTCATGCCACAGCATCTCAATCAGATTTAAGTCCGCACTTTGACTAGGCCACTATAAAACCTTGAAGCTGCAAAGCAGTCCCAGACCATCACACTACCACCACCATGTTTGAGTGCTGGTATGATGTTCTTTTTATGAAATGCTGTGTTAATTTAATGCCAGGTGTAAGAGACAACTTCCAAAAAGTTACAACTTTTGTCTCATTAGTCCACAGAATATTTGCCCAAACGTCTTGGGGATAATCAAGATGTTTTCTGGCAAATGTGAGATGAGTCTTTCTGGGGTTTTTTGCTCAGCATTGGCTTTCTCTTTGGTACTCTCCTATGAATGCCATTTTTGCCCAGTCTCTTTCTTATTTTTGGGGTTCTGGCTTCTTTTATGACCTCCCGGATGAGTCGTTGTGCTCTTGGAGTAATTTTGGTAGGTCGGTCACTCCTGGGAAGGTTCACCACTGTCCCAAGTTTTCTCCATTTGTGGATAATGGCTCTCACCGTGGTTCACTGGAGTCCCAAAACCTTAGAAATGTCTTTGTAACCCTTTCCAGACTGATAGATGTCTATGTGATACTTTTTTCACAATGGGCCAGGCTGGTTTGTAAAGCTTTTTTCCCTTTTAATAGAATTATCATTTATAAAATGCATTTTGTATTTACTGGGTTATCTTTGTGTAATATAAAAATGTATTTGATGATCTGAATCATTTAAGTGTGACAAAAAAATATATATCAGGAAAGGGGCAAATACTTTTTCACAGCACTAGTGAAGGTAAACAAATTTTCTAAACATTTAATATTCTGTCTTTGGATCAAAAAAAATATCTATGACTGAAACAGCCAGGACTTGCTTGGTCATAGCTTTAATAATTACGTATTAAGCCAAATGTTAGTTCTCCTTTATGTAGAAAGACACTCATGCTGAGTCAGTTTAATGGTTTGACTCGATTCACGCTGGTAAAAGATACAAACAGTTCTATAACTGGCAAATCAAAGTATTTCCCTGCAGTGGTCAAAAACTCCAGCGTCCCTTTAATGTCTTTTCACAAGGTTGAGTCATGATGTCTCAGAAGAGTTCCATGCAGAGAAACTAGCCAGCAGGAGTAAATAGTTTTACACACTGTGCAATAAAACACAGATCAGATCATAAATTATACCTGCTCCTGAGCGATCAATCATGAGCCTGTTATGACTCACGGTATGTAATAGTGCGTAATGATACGATGGCTGCGGGGCTGTTAGTGGATGCTGACTATGTAAGATTCAGGACAGAGCAAGTCTTATTTTCTGGCCTGTGACGACGATTTAATGTTCAAAGCAGGTTTAATAGAGGTGTGTCATGTTTATTTTTGATGAGGCCAGGTTGAGCCTTGGTTTTGTTGATGACAAAATGAGTCCCTGTGCAAAGACAGGAACAGAGCTCTGCACCTTCTTTTTGGATCATTTTGGGTCTGTTTGTGGTAACTTTCTGTCTGTTTTTGGTAATTTTGGGTTTGTTTCTTTTAGTTTTTCCCTTTAGTTGTAGAAACCTGTTATCATTTTGGGGTTGTTTTGCATCTTTTTGTGGTAATCAGGCTTCTCCAATTCAACATGTTGCCTCCCTTTTGGATCATTTTGTACCTCTTTGTGCTCAATTTGTGTCTTTTAACTAGGTTCTTAAATATGATCATGGGTCCCCTGACCTCTTGGGCTCAGAGGCCAGTAGGTTCATTCAGTAATCTATCCCTGTTTTAGATGGACTCTGGTGCATAGTCAGCTGCTGTTTTCTCTGATTATTGTCATCATGTCCTGCAAAGCAAATGAAACACAACAATTTCTGGGTGTGTGGTGGACAAAAAAAACCAAGTTGAAATCAGTTCAACCCACTTTAAAAACAGTAGGTGTCAATTTCCCCTGTGAAAATTGGTACAATTCTTCTACAAATGCAATGTTGTTAGGGACCTGAGGAAAATACTGTGATCATTTTAGTTTCTCTTGTCTCAAATCCTCATCTCTGGACTTTCTTATACTCTTTTTCTTATTCTGACAGATGGCACATAATAGAGGGTGAGCATTTTCCTCTAATATAACTGAAAGTTGGAATGAGTTCACACAGATTAATTGATACAACTAAAGTCGTCCAATATCTCTTAGGTTAGTTGTAGGCTCCAGTAAACATCCAAATTAGACGAGTTGGAGCAGCAAGCAGAGCAGATCCATCTTGGCTTATTGATAAAGCACAGGAACCAACACATTTCAGCACTCAGCCACCATCAGCTCCGCACTCTAATTATCCATGTATCTATCTGACTGAACAGGTGCTACATGTGGCATTTATAAACATCAATATATTTTTGTCAAATTAATCACCGTACATCAGCATAATTACAAACAAGACCATAGTTAAGACAGCAAATATCATCTATTTTCCTTGTTTGTGTGAGGTGTCTGCTAAAATTAAGACATTTCCGATAAATATTTTTCTAAATATGTCATGTCATATGTCATATGTCATATGTTTTTTTGCCTTTCCCAGGTGTTTCTCTACGTCATTTTGTTGTCTCTTTTTTTGTGATTTTGTGCAGAAGATAAAGATGTTGGAATTTATTTTCTCTTAACCTTTTCACTCCTTCCAACACCTTTCTATCTGTGCTGCACAAAGTCATTAATTGTCCATAAAACAACAAAAAACAAGTAAACAAATGTGTCTGTGTAGTGATTTAACTTCAGCTGATCCTTATACACATTCATTGATAAAGTTATGCAGAATCAAGTGTTATTGTCTTTTAATATGGTGGCACAATCTGACTTATTTTGTCTGGCATTCTTTTAAAAAATCTCACTGCAGATGTCTTCATTGATTTAAGAAAACAAAACCTTGAAGCAACAAGCCTTGAGCATTGGCTCAGTAACAAAAATGAATCCAAAAATATAGTAGACCAGCCACTAGGGAAGAGTTTTTGATGAAAAAAGCTCATTTTCATCTACATATTTGTAGAAGAGCAGAGGTGTGTTGTCAGTGTCACTGAAACAAATATGCCTTTCAAAACGTGCAGGACATCCAATCGGGGAAATTTCAACACCTCTATAGTATATTGTTCTCATTTGTCCATGATTGTTTTTGCACAGGACATTCAAAACATATACATGAAATTACTGTATGCAACAAAAAAGAAAAGGGCAGAATGTTAAAGGGAGCACATGATGAGATGTAGACATTCCTCCAGAGAGACTTACTGGATTGTAAACTTCAAGCACTTGATAGTGACAGTGTTTTAATACATTTTAACAAGATTTACTCAAGTACCAACCCTGTCTCCTAAAAATTACGTTCGTATAGGACGAAACTGCATTTTTAGGAGACAGGGCTGCAAGTACAGTCTCAGTTTCTTTTGAAATCATGGTTACTTGCTATGTTTGATTTCCAGTATTTTTTGTCCAACTTTTCGAATCATGACACACCCTTGAATGAATGCATGAAAAGGTCAGGTTCAGGTATTGTCTCCTCATTTGAACCATAGTTAACCATGTTATTTTGTTTTATGAACAAGCATGTAACCAATAAAGGTGCATAACAAAACTAAACACATTAATCCTACTCTTCTACAAGCGGGTGCCTGAAGTTTGCTCTTTTGTACAGGTTCAGCAGACAAAAATGACTTGCTATGATGGATTTGTTATTTGCACAACAACACCCTCCATCTATTTTGTGCTGGGAACAATCTAGGTCTCCCACAAAATCCAACAAGCATGTTTGTTGCTTAATGATTATACTAGTAGTATGATGGTAATGATGTGTTCATTTTAAAATAGTAAGCTTGGCAAAAGCAACAGCAAATGCATATGTAGAAAAGTGTCCTAGGAAGATCCTGTCACAATCCGTGTGGTTCTTTTGCCTCAGCAGTGTGGCAGTGACAGGTGTAGAGAGGGAGACAGACAGAGCAAAAGACAGACTGACAGAATTTGATGCAGAGCCCGCCGACAAAGAAAGAAAGAAGATCAAAATCAGTTACATAACATCTCGTAGTTTTAACAGGCCTACACATCCACAGCACATGTGCAAAAATGCCTCCGAGATGTGACAGACGATTGTCTTGCGACACCATACACCAGGAAAACAAACTGAAAACAAACAAAACAAATCACAAAGTGTGAGAAGGTGCATTTCGTATACAGAGGAACTACCAGGAACAAGAGAGTGGGACAGAGAATAACAGATGGAGGCGCATGTGTGAGTGTCTGAATGTGTGGGGTGGGGTGGATTGAACTTGAGACAAAAAGTGCTAATGAGTTCTCCAAACAAGGGAAAAAACAATGAGCTAATATGATAAACTCTGTTATAAACAGAGGTGCAGCTGTTTTGAGCTGAGGATTTAACTTTCACTCACAGTCACACACATGTCATCCACAAAACACACACTTTAAACTGTAACGGTTTATTTTTGTATTAAAATTAATTAGATTTCAGAGTGCGTACATGCTCCGGGGAAACAAAGATTTGCCTCAAACAGCAGATTATCTGTTGGAAATTAGCATCTTTGCCTGTATGTGTTTACAAAAAAGTGTATTTGTGTGCATTGTCCTAAAGCATCAAATTTGAATTCTTCTAATGTGAAATTTGCAAGGTGAGACTCACACTCACATAAACAGACAGATGTCTCTTGGGATTATGCAAAGTGATCGAAACCTCAGCCTAGTCAGATTTTTTCTACCCAGCACCTAAAACCATATTAAAGCTTCCCCAGTAGATTATTTTGCTGAGGAAAAATGACTAATAGAATAATCTCTCGTTGTCGATTTAGAACCCGACTTTAAGCGCATCACAAATCCAAAACAATGCTTGTCTGAGGTGGAAGAAACCAAAAATAAGCTGTGAAGATGTTTTTCGTGGTAAGAAAGGTAGAGCTCATTTCCAGCATCAAGTAAGTCCCACGATTGCAGTCGTAAGTGTGTGGCACTTCATTTGAAATAGATTTGTAAAAGTGCCCAACCATATTCCAACGCATGAATATTTATCTGGGAAAGCTCTACACTTTATCCAGTGGAGTAATTTCTGTGATGCAGGCAAATACTCTTGATTTTACAAACGTGTTCAGTGTCCTTTTGAACTACTGTATTTAGATCTTTACCTAAAGCAGTTGTAAAGAATGATTTTATATTAACAGCGGATCAGACTATTATGTGTTAAGTGAAAAGTGTAGCTCATAGTGGAAAACTGATTGCAGAGTTGGGTGCTAATTCTCAGCTCCTTTCAGCTCATTGTTTTGATTTTGTAGCTCACAACTTTACTGTATTGGTCACCTTTGCCTGTTCTCAGAACATTGACTTCAGGCTAATTCAGCAGCTAATGAGCCAGTAGGCATAAAAACAGCGCTAAAGGGAGACCATTAGACTACATTCATATTAACTGAAACCTGATTTTATTCACAGAGGTGTGAACAAACCAAATCCGATTTTTTTCAAATCAGATCTGGGCCAGTTTAGTATGTGATCCAATTCATATCCAATCTCTGACAGTGTGACCACTGTTCATAATGATCAGCTCAAAATTAATGTGTGTTTTTTTTATTTCTAATTTTTATGTACATTTATATATTGCCTGTTTTCATCAGTTAGTTTGGTATAAATTTACACAAGAGTAACAACAAAGACAAGCATGAGTAGCAAGACGAGATAGTTTCCGATTTGTTAGTTTCTGTTCGAGACAAACTTGGCAGGGTGCATCTGTAACCGAGCAGTTTTTGAGGAAAATGTGAGATTTTAATTAGCTGCACAAATGAAGTTGTTTTTGTGGTTGTACACACATCACTCACATTTCAGTTAAATTTGCACAGTGGTGTTCACACCAGAGATGGATACATGTTAATTACAGAGATGAATATAAACTATCAACATAAAAAAACTGATGTGACAAAAATGGCTGAACTGAGCATTAAAGCCTGTAATGTGAAACTTATATTTACCAGGTGGAAACACACTCACTCAGACTTTGTCTGATAGATGTGTAGACAGGCAGTTGTATGCTCCATGGTAGGTGATATTATGTTATTGCTCTTTTCAGAGCATGGTTAAGCTGCCACTGAGTGACTGTACGCTGAAGCCCTATGAACAGACTGATGTGTAAAACCTGTGCACTTCACCTTACAAAATCAGCAAAATACACTTATTCAGAAGTAAAATTACTCATTATCTACAGAATGGCTGCTTCCAGTGGTTACATTAATGGATCTGACAAATATTATGGAAATTATTGCTGTAAGCAGCATGTGGCAATAATGAAGCAAAAGTTAGATGTTTTATATTTTATTTTACTTCAACCTCACTATAATGCACTTTGACACTTCGGCACAAATTTCTATTTATTAGACCCCAATTTCCATCACAAAGACTATGTTCATTTGTTTTTTGTTTTCTAATTATTGACATCAAGTGAGAAACTGCTTTTGCAATGGTCTTTTATCCATAAAACAGTCCATAAAAGTTTAAACTCCCTGGAATACTGAAATTGAATCACTCATTGGCACAGTAGCTGTCTAACTACTGTACTATATACACGTAATAAATATATATACATATGTGTACATTTACAAAAATGGTACAGTATGCAGCATGTTGGCTATTTGTTGAATGGGTGGAGTTTAAACTGTTATTGTCCCAGGAGCTGCATTATAGTGAGGTTGAAAGTGTATTTTGTAGTGTGAATTATATGTAATTAAAGGTGTCAGATAACTGTAAAAAGTAAAAATATTTCAGTCTGAACGGGAGAGGAGTAGAAGTATAAAGTAGAAGAACACATATATTCAACTTATTAGTACCTTAGATGTACCTACATAGTTATATTTCACCACTGTAATGCGTTAATAATAGCGACACGATCAAACAAATGTAAAAGTCACTTGCTGATATTGAAACAGGCTGGTCCACTGGTACATGACTCTGTTTGTGTGTGTGTGTGTGTGTGTGTGTGTGTGTGTGAGTTCTGGGAGGGCTGATAAAGATAGACTATTAATACTCAGCGGGTAACACTTTGTAAGGGTCTATATTACAGTGTATCACATGTTTTCAGGAAAATGTGACACCTCAAAGATAAGAGCAGCATTTCCAAATTTAATAGATTTTCCTTCTATTCTAAAAGTGTTAAAGTCACAAATTGCAAGTGCATCAGAGATTAACTATGAGAAGTATCAACAAAATATATTCAGAAACAGGCTGAAGTCTGACTTTTTTCGGGAACTAATATGTCAAACACATCTGGGGTTTTTTATCTTTGAACAAAAATATTGATAAATTGATAAAAACAATGAAAATATAACTTGAACATCTCAAACAAGAAATATAAACAGTTACTTTTTTTGTGCATTTTGATCAAATTTCACAATTTATTTCTTTTTTTTAGCAGTTTCGGCACAAAACAATTTCTGATTTCAGTGGATGCATAAAAAGAGTAGCAGGCGTTTCTGTGCATCTGACTGATGCAGAATGACCCTTCTAATGCACACATGTTCACCAATGATAGAAACATAATACAGAGAATATGAGGAGGTTGGCATGATAAAGAAGGCTGTGCTGGTGAAATGTGATGGCAGGCAAACAGATGAATAGCAGCTTGTTGGTGTCTGAGTGGCAAAGTAACCGTGGAAATGAGGCTCTGATGCAGCACCTCCAGTTCGCTCAGAGATGTCAATCAAACTGTGTGGTGCCGGTTGAGTAAGCAGTTCTCCAGAGTATTTACACAAAGAGGGGTGGAGAGAAATGATTTCGTAGTTATTTTGAATGCACTGCAGGTTTTCTTATAATATTATTTTGGTAAATTATTTAAAGTGACTTTACACATGCAACATTGCCTAACAACTGAAAGGTCATTGTGCAATTCCATGGCTGTACTGTTGTTTAACTATATCAGTTCACTATGACTGAGTACACTGAGCCAAATGTATGTGGACACCAGAGCATTAAAGCCATGTCTCGTTCACCTACTACTGTAACATTCTTTGCTCTTCTAGTTCTAGTCTTTCTATAATATTTTGAAATCTGGCTGCAGGGATTTTCTCACATTCAAGCACAGGAGCATTAGTAATGCTGACTGCTTATGTTGGGCACCTGGCTCATGGTAAACAAAATGGCTCTCCTGCAGGTCAGTTAAGTTGTTCCACACCAAACTGAGGAAACCCTTTTCTGGACTTTCCTCATACTTCTGGAGTTTGGAGTTATTATTCCTCCCAACAGGTCTTCATATCTAAACAATAAGTATGTAACATACCATTCAAAACAATCCACACACTTTTGTTATATTTAAGCACAACTACATGATGAAGAGAAAATCGTCTTCATGGTTAAAATAAACCAAGCACTGAATTTGTCACTAGTGTGCAAGTCATGTGGTTGCTAGACCCAAATATCCACCTCCCCCCTAAGGCTGCTTTCAGACCGTGAAAAGCACTGGCCAATAATGCAGCCTCTTCATTAATTTAATGAGACTACAGTGTTACAGCGGGGGACTGAATGCAGAAGGTTTCAGAAGGAGAAAAAAAAAAGCAAGGTCCTCCGAACCTGCAGTCTCTCTTTGTGCTCATCACTACAACAGATCTAATTCACATACAGTGCATGTAGCCACTAGTTCTTCAGTCTTTTGCAGCCACACATTGCAGTGTTTGTGCATAAGGATGTATTCTTTGTAAATTACTTTCTTCACTGTTTAGTAGGGATCAGTAGTTCATTAAGGAAAGGATCTGATTTTGATTGGCTTTATTTTCATTTATTGATTGATACCAGGTCAGCGCGGTGGTGTGCTGGTTAGCACTGTCACCTCACAGCAAGAAGCACCCGTGTTCGAATCCACAAGTCGACCGGGTGCCTTTCTGTGTGGAGTTGAAAATGTTGAATTTTGTGATAACCGTGCAGAGTTTCACAATACTGCTTTATAGTATTATTTTAAAAAGCTGTTAAGATTAATGATAAACCTGTAAAGCCATGTGCTCACACCAAACCCAGTCCTTGCTTTTTTCTGTTCTGTTAACACACTGTTATTTTGCCTAGGAGGTTTTGTAGCACCAGACTCCTTCCACCTCTGCTACTGAGTGAGATCATTGTGCAAGAAGCTGTTTGCCAGGAAAAACATACTGTAAATAAAAGTACTTTTAGGTGTTTGAACAAATGACTGACTAGAAAAAATAACAGTTCCACAATAACCCCCCAAAAATCAAGTAGTTATTCTAAAAACAAAATACCATCTGTTGTGAAAAAAGAGATTTTTTTCCTCATCTCATTCACAATCTCCACTTCCTGTGCCACTCCTCTGTCTGTTTCTTTCACTCTCATTCCTCTTCCTCTGAGCATGTGTTTGTGTATGTGAGCTTTTGTGTGTACACAGGATACAAAAACACATTTATCACATTTAGCTAACTGTGGCCTACTGCCTCCTTCCTCCTTTCCAGTGTGAGAATGTTTATATGTGTATTCATGTTGGGAGGCTGTGCGTGAGTTGGCTTGTGCAAAGGCATTTTGCTTACACAAAATCATGTTTTATGTATGGACACAAGGAAGCATTATAGCTGCACTGCGTGTCGTTTCAAATAAAAAAGCTGTGCATTAAAACTACCTTTGCGCATGTCTCTGTGTGAGTGTGTGCTGGTGTGAATGTCAAGTTTCTATTGGCCAGGCCAGTGAAGCAGTGTCCTTAGGTCAACAGATTTATGAGGGTTTAGACACAAGGTTTACAGAGTGTCATGGGATTTGTTATACACACACACACGTGCCTGCAGCTTCTCTATGTAGGGTCATTCCAATCACACTTTAAGTCACAGTTGCAGTGAAATGACCTTGGCGAGCTCTGTGTAGGTTTGTACGGAGCCAGATGAAGCTGCGGCATGATGAGCTGTTGACCTCAGCTCCCGTCTGGCTGGTAGCTTCTTTGTGTCTCATGTCACAGAGCAGCTTTTCCCACACACACTCACAATGCATGTTAAGAGGTGGATTTTTTTTTACTTGTCTTCATACACTGAAAATAATGAGGCTGCTTGTTCCCATGATGCCTGACTGAAGAACCCCTCCCCTCGTGGCCAATCAAGTAGCGGACACCCTCTCATTACAGCTTAAGCAGGCATGCACACACTGATGTACACACACAGTCAGACTTTACCTAATGCTGATTTAGCACCACATACATCTGTCTATAATGATTAACCTTTCCATCACTCATTGGTTACTCCATTATCCAGACACACACTTAGAAAGCAGTGACATGCTGAGCACGAACACCAAAACATTCATACAAATAATAAATTACATTTTTATCCTCAGTGTTTTTTACTGATTGGTGTCTACCACTGATGCACATTACTGGAAATTTTAAAGTCCCCTATTCATTTGCTTCTTATTATAATCAATGGGATCTTGCAGAACATGAACACGATGCTCATGTGAATAATTTTAGTTTATTTACAAGAGACATTTTCATATTTCTCACACTGCTTTCAAGCATTGCTGCTTCTTCCACCTGGCAACATTTGTGCTCTGCATTTTGAATGGGTGGCAGCAGGTGCAGCTCCACCACCAAGGCTGCTGGCTACATCCAATCTTTCTAAAAACCTGACTCATAAGTTACAAGTTGCTGCTTTATCTTCACAATGTGAGCTCAACAGAGTGGATTCTTGCTAAAATACAAAACTGTTGGCAAGAGGAAAAAATGAATATGACAAGTTTAGCTAATTAATATCTATGCTGTTAATTGGTTCAGAATGTGTGATCAAACTTTCACCATGTTAACTAATGAAAGTAATTTCTTTATGTAGTTTGTCAGAACAATCCAAAGGGTTTAGTTATTAGCATTTGGATTCTGAGTGTGAAATTTGTCCCCTACATGCAGTGCACTCCTTGGCTACTTTATTAGGCTCACCTAGATACAGTAATATAATGCAATCCTGCCTAACAACTCTGTCACACAGTCAACCTTAATAAAGCTTATAATGGCCAGTCTTTATTAAAACCCAGAGAGGTGTTAATTAAACTGTCACTGAGGATGTAGTTAGTGGTGGTGGGCTGCTGGACTCTAATATTCTTCCACCTCTTTGGTTATAAATGCAGTGGCGAAACATTAGAAACCTTTTAATATACTGTAAAGTTGTCCAGTTCAACACCATCGCAAACTACAACCTCACAGTGATTTGTTTACGGAAGTTTTCATGATGACTGATCTGTTTACATGTGAACGCAGTAGCTGTTATGATTTCATCCATAGCAAGAGTTCGTATCCATGTTAGTGTAAATCTAAACACAAATGTTAATTCTAAACTAAGCCGTTTAACAACAATTGCAACTCAAAGTCCACTTACTAACTTTTTCCAGCACTTTCAAACGTATCACAAGTCTTCGTTAGGAGAAGAGAACGAAAAGTGCTACGGCTGAAATCACAGAAGTGAATGAGTGCCCATGTCAACAAATCTGATGAATGACAACTAGGCAAATTAATGACTAGTGAAGACTGTGTAATTTGGTTGAAATCTGTGAAAAGCTAATAAGCAGGACTAATTCAGGTAACTGTTCCGGAGTACTGTGGCTGTGGTCACACATTATGCTGGAACAAGTTTAATGATCATAAACTCAGGTGGTATTTTGGGAAGGTGGTGGATCGAGCAACCGCTGCCGCATCTCTTTGTCTGCTGACATGTGGTCAGCAGTGTTTACATTAGAAACCACAGAGGTGACGGCAGTAATCACTTACTGTATTGTTAGAATCTGATGACAGTTGTTGGGTTGTTTATGCTGCCAGTGAGACACAACTGTCAATCAAATGTGCACAAACCACACCCGCGCTTCTTGATGAAGCTGATTAGTTAAGTTTAACTCTTTTCTTTTTACTAACTTAACTGAAGCTCATTTAGTCTTTCTTTCATAGGTTTTGATATGAAATATAGTATATAAAAATGTTTTCATTCGTCCCGTCTGCACAGTCTGCTCAGTCTGCACTCACTCGCTCTCATTTACACTCGGGTGGGTGCAGGTTTAATTAAACCCTGCAAGGTCCTTTGGCTGTTTGGCTGCGTGTACAAATACATACTACTGTTTCAAGCATGGTTTAGTTATTTACTGTTTGATTATTCACTGCGTAAATCTATAATCTGTGTGTGTTTAGAGTACGTGTTTTTCTTTATGGTTGCATGGAAACTTTAGTTCAAATCCATTGTTAGGGGCATAAGATTTGGTTGCAAGGTCCATCTCGGAATTCTGTTATTTTAGAGTTAGGGTAAGGGTTGGTCCTACGTGTAGTAAGATATACGTGTGTGTGCGTATGGTTCAGTAAAGGCTGAGGAACATCTACCGTTAGAGTTTTGAAAAACATGAGACACTTCATACACAGGATAATACTGAATTTAAACAAACCACCACAGATGATGAAGGATGCTATTATAATTCTCTTGATCTGAGAGTTTAGAAGTGTTTGATTGCACTGTCAGAGAAGCCCGGAGCACGATTTTTATGTAAAACTACAAACATTTTATCAGCCTTATTGACAGAGTAGCACAGAGAAGAACTCCAGACTAAATAAGGCACAGCGGATTTGTTCTGTTTTAACAGATCGTTGCTGTTTTGGCATCAGTAGGAAATCTACATGCTTCCGATGTCTTCTGCCCACAGACCCAGTGAAGGGTTGCTTTAGCATCACAGCTAAGTAAGTATTGTGAGCTAAGTAAGTGTGAGATTTTTACGTAACATTTTAATGATTTATATTCACCAGTGTGACCTTTTTTTTCTTCCTAAGTAATTCATAAAAGTTTACCATCGAGGGTTCAAGCTAAGCACAGTTTCACTTAGGCAGATGAGTCAGAGCTCCATCAAGTTGAAGCTGGACTTTACTGATAGTGTTTGACAAGTATTGTCCAGCTGTGTGCAGTGATATTATGTTACATGATTGCTTTGCATTAAACCCTCCAAACAGCCAGTGAGCAAAATTGCCAAGTGCAATCTTGGACAAAGCACTAAAAACTACAGATGAGTTTTAATGGCAGTGCTGCCAAGACAGCTGCTGTAATTCTATTCAGTGGCCGGGTCCCAGCTCCAGGGCAAAACTGTAGGAGGAGCATTATGACAAAGATTTGGGCCAAAATGTTAGGATGCAACATTAAAGCCAAACTACAAAACCAACGATGCAATGTTATTTTGTAAAATAAAAAAGGAGGCTTAATTCAACACTTCCTCTGCTTTCAAAAACTAAATTAAATTAAATAAAAATTCTGAGAGCAGAATGAGTTTTCACATAAAGTTGTTACAACAGCACAACCGCAACCAGTCAGATGAAATTCACCCAACTTATAAAAAAATGTAGTTAATCAACTTACTTCAAAATCATCCAAACCAATAGATGTTATGCTGATTTTATATCTACATGTACATTTTGTCATTTGGCAGATGCTTTTATCCAAAGCAACTTGCAAGTGAGATACAAAGCAAGTAACAAATCTAAGTTTGCTTTGTGAGACATAAGATCCAGATGGGGAGAAAGATTTTTTTAAGTGGAGAAGAAGTTTCAGTTTTTAAATATTGGGAGTGAGGCTGCAGGGCTGGCAGAGTCGGGTAGTTCCGAGCTGAAACGTATTGCTTGGGATCTTTTTCTGTGTAGTGTAGGAACCACCAGATACCACTGACAGAGCACAGTGGGCAAGAAGGATTGCAGACCTGGATTAGGGTGCTCAGGTAGAAAAGTGCTGTTGAGTGAACCACACTGCAGCGTGCAAGTGTCTGCAAGTGTCAGAGCTTTGAACCTGATGTGGGCAGTCATGGGAAGCCAATGCTGCTGTTTCATTGCACATGCTGCAAGCCCTTTTAGTAGATCATTACAGTAGTTAAGATGAGAGACGACAAGTGCCAGGACAAGGAGTTGGGTAGCATATTTAGAGAGGTAGGTTTTGATCAACTCGGCATGCCTGAGAGATGGAAAATGAGTGGTCAGTGAAGCTAGTCGAAAACGATGACCCCCAGATTTCTTGCAGACTTTATGGGGACAATCACTAAAGATCCCAAGTTGATGCTGACGTTGTATAGAGGGTCCGTCTGTAAAGACCAGATCTTCTGTCTTGGAGACATCAACTTAAAGGTGTCTCATCTAAGCAGAGATGTCACAGAGACAGGCAAAAAAGGAGGATAAGACTGAAGAGCTGCCTGAATGATTTGGCTCGACAGGTAGGGCCTGAGTCGGTTAAGAGCTGTACCAAAGATACCCACTGAGCTGCTGTCTACTATTCTACAGTATACCTACTACTATTTAGTCTGTTAAAAAGGAGTTATTATGGTTTATGGAAGTCAGTATCCCTCTGTTAGTATTTATGGTTGTAGCTCAAAATCTAGCTGTGTATATGCTATTTACAGTTTTGTGGTGTGTGTGACAAAGATCATGCAACTGTGAGAGAGACAGAAAAAATGTTTGCACCATTTTGTTCCATTATTATCATTTATCTCAATTGTCTCTCCCTCCATCACAGCAGAGGTTGTCTCCGCCTCTGTCACCACAGCAGCAACCTGGGAAGCAGGTGAGCAGCACTTCATTATGATCGACCTCCCAAATTCAGTTGCTGGTGTCGGTCACACACAAACACGCAAGCAGAAACACACGAACCAAAGAGCACATACTGACAGGCATGCAGAGGCATGGAAATGTACTCATGGCAGTGATACAGGCTGTATGAATACTTTTAGCCATAATGTGTTTATCAGGAGGTGGCAGTGAAAAAACGTGATTTTCACTGCCTTTGATTGTGTGTGTATGTGCTCGGCAGACACACTGATGTTGCTTTTATAACATTTAGTTGGCTGCATGTATCAAGACAGGAAGGAAATGAACAGCTTGAGGTGTCTGAGTGATGCTTCTTCAGCTGCTACTAGCTGTGCGTGTGTATGTATGCGTGTTTGTCTATGAGAGGGAGACAGAAATAAAGAGAGAGGTGGAGAGAGAGAGAGAGATGCGTTCCACTAAGAGTTATGGTATGTAGCCCCAGTCATTTGTCTGGTGAAGTTCTAAAGCCAAACTTTGCAAAAGTTTTCAGACAGGCCATAACACGGTCCACCTACCAGAGCATATAAGCTCTGCTTTCTATTACTAGGAAATCTCTCTTTTCTGTTCTCACTCACTCTCTCGGTGCAGAGGTGCCATATTTTACAGCATTCTCTGAAAACAAGAGATAAATACAGTAGAGCTGCTTGTTTTGCTGCTTGTTTAGAGGGATAATTGACATAAAATCAGTCTTCTGAATATTCAAATCTCACTGCTTCTATGCTTGAAAGGTGGAAATGTTTGTAGCTTGCTCCTTCATGGAGGGCGGCAGCTTGGATTCACAGCATTTGGTGCCTGATTAGACCAGAACTTAGCACAGTGAAACTGATTTGTGTTTGTGAAATAGTTGTTGCTGGTATCGTAGTGATAAATGACGACATGTGTGCTCAGTTGCTACCCAGACATGACACTGCCGTCACATGACTGATTGAAAACCGTACTCCACATAAACAGGATTACATAAAAATGGAAAATATAGTATAGCTAATATAATTAGGCTCAGAAGTATCTGGGGCCCAGATGTATCTGGACAGTGACTGTTTTTTTTTTATATATTTACCTTTATACACCACCACAATGGATTTGAAATAAAACAGTCAAGAAGTGATCATAGTGTAGACTTTCAGCTTTATTTTAAGAGGTTTCACAAAAATATGGCATTTACCATTTAGGAATTGCAGCCATTTCAAGCAGAGTACCTCCATTTTCAGGAGCTCAGTAATATATGCTTTGGATCATGAGCTGTTCTTTTCCTTCGCCATACTTTTCTCTTCCCATCATTCTGTGCTAGTCAGAGTGGATTTAGAAGGAGAATAGAAAGAGAAAATATCCATTGACTCTATGGTGAACCATGGAGACTTCAAAAATTTCTAAACACTGGGAACTAGTAGTAGTGGTGCTGGTGAAGTAAGTGTTTTCAACACACTTTTCCGCGAGTGATACTGATACTGATCTGGTTTTGTCGTAAAATTGTTGTTTTTTACTGCTATATCCAGCTTTTCTCAATGGATCTCAATCACCCTTGTGGAACTATTCAAAGCTGCATGAATCACATGACCTGCTGTAGTTTCTGACCCCTCAATGTTGTAACTCTTCTATCCCTTGGGCTTAGGTACAAGTTAATCTTGGTTTCATCAGTCCAAAGAAATTAATTCCAGAACATGGGAGGTTTTTTTAGGCGCTTTCTGACAAATCTGGCTTTCCTGTTCCTGATTGTTACCAGTGGTTTGCACCTCGTTGTAAACCCTCTGTATTTAATTCTGTCTTATAGATTTATGTTGTTTCTTCAACCAAATGATTGCCTCCTTCACTTGCATTCTAATTTCCTTGGACATCATATTGGTAGATCCAGTCAAACAGCTGCAGAGCTTTTATCTGCTTCACTTCCCTGAAGTAATGGTTGTAGCTTTCACTGGTGGCACGGTGGTGTAGTGATTAGCACTGTCGCGTCACAGCAAGAGGGACCCGGGTTCGAGTGCACGTTTGAATTCCATCTGATGGCTTCAGCTGCTGCAGCTTTTCATGTCTTGAGCTGAAGTGTCAATGGATGTTTCATGTACGTCATGATTAATCACCAAGTCTGTTTCCACTGCACTTTGTCACATTTAGTTTTTGTTGATACACCAAGTTTTCCATATTAAAAATGTACATTCAAATGGATGGATGGAGTGGTTGTTGAATATTAGTCAACACAACTGATACAGTAACATCTGTCATTTAAGACTCTCTGGCTCCTCATTCTCTTAAATATCAGCGCTCCACAGATTGTAGCAGTTTGACTGAAATGAACTGATGTTGTTCTCAGCTATTGCTCTGTACTATTACAAATGCTGTTTGGTCCTTATCTATGCAACCAGAGTCTCAGCTTTATGGAAAACTGTGTCGAAATATAAATGTAAACTTTTCAAACCACTCCTGCATATTAATGCACTTCTCTATTGTTGATCTGTTTTGTGTAGTATGTTCCAAATACTTTCGTAGTTTATCCACAATTTAGATATTTACATTACTTTTATGTAGCACTTTGGCATCCTTGTACTGAACCTTAGAAGCTCCACTTGAAGAATTGTATTTGGTGATGTATTGGAAAACCAATAAGTGAATAGAGAGAATATAGAGTTAGAAATGGATTTTAGTTCAGGAGTAGTCTGAAAAGTTTCTGTGGATACTTTTAAGCCATGACTCCGAGTCACCACTGGGATGTATTGTAACTGCAGCGAGTCTTACTACAACTATCATCCCCTGCAAAACTATAAAGTTCTCCGAGCCACCTTTCAAGACTTCTACAAGAAGTCTACAAGAATTTGACACTCAAACAATTGGTTTTCAGAAGAGTGCTCCTTAACTCAACATGAAGGATAACAGGTCACTATGGCCACTGCTGCACTAATGCAACAACTGATGCTGAACAGAAACATGAAGACACATTTTTGATGAGACCATTTTCTGTGTGTTTCCACTCTGGCAGGTGTGTAAAGCTGTGTCTTTTGGAAATGAGTGAGTAACAGTAATGTTACTGTGTGAATATTGGAGTGCATTAGTTTTGCATGTGTACAATGTAGGAGCCTGACAAATCCTTTTATATCAGAGAGTGTGCATGTGTGGGTGTGTGTGTTTATTTGTCTGGGATCACACATAGCTTTCAGACATGTTTATCTTCAACATTAGTGTGTGTCCGAGAGTGTGTATGTGTGTGTACTTCAAAGTGTGAAATCCCATTAAGCGCGTTAAAACCCTCTTTGGCCTACTGCCTGCACAGAGAGGCAGAGCGAGACTACATACACACACACACACACACACAGTTATCACACCTGTGTACGTGTTTGTTTTTCTGTGCAGACTTGTGTGTGAGACGCTGTGTATCAGCTTTGGAGAAGTGCTATGTCAGATGATGGTGGTAACTTCATGATGTACATTTTACACCAAAAACGCTGTTGTCTGTCTCACGCCTAACACAGGTTTTACCACTTTCTGGCATCTTACCCTAAGGAGTCTTTATAGTGTGCCACCAAAATATTTATATACAGTACGTTTAAAGATGTGGTAGCATGGTGGTGCAATTGTTAGCACTATTGTGTAACAGCTACAGTAGAAGGTCATAGGTTTGGACCTGATGGATGGCTGTGGCTTCTCTGGAGTTTGCATGATCTCACTGTCACTGTGTCGGTTTTCTCTAGGTAGTCCGGTCCAAAACTTGCAGATTAAATTAATTGGTGACTCTAAAGTGCGTGTATGTGTGAATGTAAACATTAATGATTGTCTGTCTCTATGTGTCAGCTGTGCGATAGACTGACGACCTCTCCAGGATGTGCCCTGCCTCTTGCCCAGTGACAGTTAAGTTATCCTCACTGAATGAACCGGTACATTAAAAAAACAGTAACTAGTACTTAGTTGAAATGAGGCATTTAACAAAACAAAACAATATACTCAAAATGTGTTCATTATTTGTATCTCAAAGTGATGAATTAATAATAAGAATTTTGACAATTTTTAACAATTATTATAGAGATGCAAATTCATTCTAAAAAGATATGAAAGGTTTATTTGAAATGAAATATAAAATTTTAAAAAATAATTATCTAATCTAACTACTAAATCAAGTCTTACGCTTAGTAAAGAAATGCATTAAACATAGCCATGTAGTGTAGCTAATGGACAACTTTAACGATCCTTTATTTTTATTTGAATATTAATATAGAATTTATATTTGTAATGTTATAATTACATATTACATGAACTGTATTTTTCTATTAATTTATTAGCTGATTAGAAATAAGTATGTATAAATATAGGTAGTTTAGCTGACACTTAGTTAATTCATGACCTTGGAAACAGTAGACGACAAAACAATCTTTCTTCAGGGTCATTTTAGTAGCTTTTTTGGATCTTTTCATTTCCAGCTATAGTATTGTTTTGAAAAAAAAAATCATGTGAAATGAGAAAAAGCTGCAGGACAGGTACTAAATGAAGCCTGAGGTGAAAATGTTCTGTCAGCGGTGATGTATGTAGTATAAAAATGTTTTCTGTCGCACATATGGCTCCATAGTAACGGTCACATTTTAAAATGATTTTAGCTTTAGGTGTCCTAATAATAAAAATGTAGATTTAGATATGAGTCTGTTTTTCAAGCATAACAAAATAAAATCTAGGACTTACTCCAGCAGTAGTCCATGCTGTGATTTTCCACCTCTGCTTCCCATCTTTTCTCTCTCCCCATTTCCCTCCTCTTCTTCCCTTTCTACTCTCTGAATACTAAACACATTACATAACCATACATTGCTTTGCCACAGAGGATCATCTATGGCATCTCATATGTTCGCTTCTCTCTGTAGGGGAGTGACAAGTGAAGCACTGCGGGGCCAGTGGAGGAGATTTATATCAGCAGCGCCTATTATTCTGGCATAGCCCCCACCCTGCAAAGACAGAGACAGAGATAGACAGACAGGGAGACTCTGCCAGGGAGAAAAAAGACAGATGAGACACAAGTATTGTACTGTGATGAGAAAAGTAAAAGAGCTTGTAACAATAGAATTGTTATTTTCCCCATTTTTGTCCCAGTTACCATCCCTTACAACACAGAGTGAATGTCTCTCTGTCAGCACTAGAGGCTGCATAGCAGTCAGTGGAATATTTCTATAAGTGTTCGTCACGCTCTGTGTTTCCATATCTCTTATAGAAACGTCCATCACACTGTGTCTGGACGTCAGCTCAACCTCTCTCGCTCCATCTCAGCCACCACCAGCCCTCAAGCTCCCCGCCTTCCTCCACGTTTAAACCCCCCGAGGCAAAGGAGATGGGGAGTAAAGACGTTGGCTTTCTTTCCCCATCAGAGATGTGTGATGTTGTGCGATGTTGAAACGTTGGTTGCGTAGAAGTCATTCACTATGATAGAGAGGGAGGAGGCGAGGAGAGGTTTGTAAAATGGGCGAGTGAAGGTGGGTGAGACTGGAAGTCAAAACAAATTAAATTTTTTCAGACGTCTCTGAACCGTGTGGTCGGCAGACAGACGCATACTCGCTCTGGGTCTCTCGATCGTTCTTGCCTCAGAACAAGTTGCTTTTTGATCCGACTTTCTTTCAGTCCCTTACCTCCTCTCTTCTCTTTCTTCCTTTCCTCATCACTTCCTCTTGCCCTGTAATCTAATCTAATCCAGATGACTCACTTTCATCGATTGCACAAATCTCATGTGCCATTTGTGCCTTGCAAAATGTGTGCGGGTGTGTGTGAGTGCATATTCACCAGGGGGGAGAGTAGTTTTGTTCTACCCAGAACAGACTGTGTAATACGGTTTGATGTGAGGTCCCAGGACACTGAGGAAAAGATTAATTCTTCACAAGCTTGTCCACAGTTGACACCTCTGAGTCCTGGGGAATCAATAAGCTTCATAGTAAAAAGACGGGAATTCACTTTTCTTTTTCTTTTTTTGGTTAAATCTATATTTAACCAGGTTACACCTTTTGAGATCCAAATTCTGCAAGGGAGACCTCACCAACTAGGCAGCAACATACTTAAAGTGCATAAAGTTTTAGATAAATACAGAGAAGAGGAGGTTCTGGGGACAGACAGATAGACTGAGACAGAGGCCTAGCATGAAATAACAACTTATTCAGAGCAATGACAACTCCCATGGATTCATCTCACACAGCTCCGACAAAGGCTTTGAACTCTGGAGGAGAGTTTCAGAATATTCATGCCTTTAAGCAGACAAATTTACACGATGAACTCAAAGCATCATAAAGACTGTCTAGCACGTCTCATGACTTGAGGCAACAAAGGGAAAAACTGTTCACCACTTACGTCCATATTTCCACGTTACATAAATACCTCAGTTATTTCAAAGCAAACTTAAAATAGCCTTCTAAATCAACATACAGCATTATGAACAGCTGCATATGACAGTGTTTGCAGAGCTGCCAGAGTATCTCCAAAGTAAAATCAAGCATGTTGCTGTGAGCAGCAACGAAAGCATTAATGATGAACACAAATTAGAATTTTATACATTTTGTGTCTAAGGGAGTAAACTAATACGATGCTGCAGCTATTGTGCATAATGTTTTCGTTTTTCAAAAGTAGATAAAACCATTTTTGTACAAGTACAATGGAGATACAATTTGACATTTTTGCAAACCTACACAAAGTAGGGTGTTGTGTATAACCACAGGTCACATAGGGGCTGATGTGCATAATGTACCTCCAAAAATCTTAATGATGCGTAGAGTGGTGTCAAGCAAGGTGAGGCTGATCCAACATCCTGTTGGTAAGCTTTGTTTATTTTTATGCTGGAGACAGCCATGGCCTGAGGCATGATGTTTTCAGGTTGTCCATCTGTCCAATTCTCGTGTTCATGACATTTCTGGAACACCTTGAGGGAATTTCTTCACGTTGGCACAATTGTCCACATGAACTGAAGGATGAACTGATTTGATTTTGCATAAAATGCACAGAGATGACTTACCTGTATGAAGGCCAGACAATAGCATAAGCAGCAGAATAGTGTGCCCCTCTAACTAACCGCCTTACCAAATCTACAGTAGATATCTAAGCTCACCCCTAGTCTCCATGTAGATACTGGCAGTGGGAAATTAAGCACAAAAGCCCAATGGCTAGGGAAAGCAACCAGAAGCTGGCGACAAACCCTAATCCACAGATGTGCTAATAATAATGAACAATGAACAAGACGAAGCTCAAATGGAGTAATGCAATTGAACCTAAAAGGGGACACCCATTTGTAAATAGTCAATTTTAATCGCACCAGTCAGACAACATTTAGCTTACACTGATTTTACAAACTCTCCAGTCTAAGCAAAGGCAATTATGGTCCAATTTGATCAAATTGTGTCTCCTCAAACAATCAGTGCTTATTTCCCGCTTCTGAAAACACAAAGAACAACACATAAGCAGGACGACACAACAGTGAATCCCCAAGGGAAATCCTTAACAAAATGGCCACATCAGTCAGCTTCATTCATAAACTTGGACCTGCATTTATAGGCGCTGTTCAATAAAAGAGGCCAAAAAAAAAATAAACTGCATGAATTTGCAGAAATTACAAGTCTACTAAGCTACACATTATTTAACTTACTATTTTTCACGACCTGACTCAGAAACCATGATAAAAAGAGGAAAACGCAGCCTGAACGCAAAAATAAACAAATAATTTATTGTAACAAAAGCATAGTGAAACTCAAAACGACTGAAAAGACAATGAGTAATGTGTGATCAGTCATGTAGGTGTGTGTGTTGATGAGTGAGATATGAAATGTAAGAAATCATGTTGAATGAAATATGATATGTCTAGAAAACCTTGGGGGAATTTCTTCAAGTTTGACAAAAACATTCACTTTGATTCGAGGATAAATTGGTTCAGTTTGGTGGTCAAGGTTAAAGATCACTGTGACCTGACGTGTGTCTCTTGTGGCGATTTCATCACACCAGGCACAAATGTCTGCTTGGACTCCACGTGAATTAATTTATTAGAATACGAGTCTGGATAGACATGCATGTAATTCAGATCACAGTAATTCTAGTTCTTTCAGATTTGGGTCATGTTTGCATTTCAGCACAGTGCTGCTAGTAACCATGCTGGAATATGTGTAACTACATTCCTCTTCTAGACATTTCATATTGGTGTCCATCTTGTCACTGTCCTGTCTATTTAGCTTAGTCCAACTTATTTCATGCCTTTTTTTCATACTGTAGATGAAAATATCACAGGGGGGGAATTTTCCATTTCCTGATTTCTTCCATGTTTTCTTTATACTGTGGTTAATTTGACACTGCTTCCTAGTGGATACATACTGCACATTATAACCCCAGTTCATAAAAGCACCACCACCACTTTTACCACCTTTTCTTATGTGCAGCCTGGAGAAGCAGAATTCCAGTTTAACAATGATGGATCTCCGGCTGTTTAACTGCATAGGTGGCCACTGGAACTGTAGTGATACCAGCTGCAAAGATACATTTACTGGGTCAGTCCACAATTTGGAATATGGTGCTATGGCAAACAAACACAGCATTTTGATTCTAAATTGAACTGCAACCACATCTTGCTCCTTTACCACTGACAATTAACACTGAAAACTGTCTTTATCTTCATCATTACCTTATTCTCAGAGTATTTACATGCAAATACTGTATAGGGTAGATTTACAGTAGCTGCAAACATGCATACAAACAGTACACTGGCATCATGGGTCATTTGTCTTCCTGCTTTTCCTTTACTTTCATCATCATTTTTTTTGTTGACAGCTCCTTGCAGCTTTGTTGAGTGCTGCTGTTTTCTATACTGGCATGGAATAGTAATGGGAAGACCGGCAGTGTGTGTGATGCCCCACTACATCCTGAGGTGGGGATAGGCACTGTGTGTTTCTATGATTGTGTCTGGTTTATCATGTATATTGTGTGCCTGTTAATTAATGTGCTCATATTTATGGCTCACTCACAACCTGTTGCGAGGGAAAGCAGCCCCCTTATCAGGCCATCCCTTCCCACATTAACAGGTCATTGTTTATTCCCTAAGTGTAAGAATTACGTGCTGACCAGAGCCCCATTAAAACTACAGTGGGTCATTCCTTTAAATTGATCAGTTAGACTCAGAATAAGGTTGTGATTTAGTTAATATTTAGAGATATTGATGCATGCTCATAGGCTGAGTCTATGCATCCTTGGGACTTGTCAGCAGCTTGTCAGACAAATAAACAGCAGCACGTGAGGCCATTTAATAAAAAAAACATTTGAAACTAAACCCCAGAAAATTAGAAAATGCCAAGGGAGCGCTTATCCTAATCAAAGCTTTGGTATTTTAATGAGATAACATCTTAATAAGGAAATCAGCATCTGGATCTGCATCAAAATACCCACCTTTCACTGGCAAACGTTGAATGCTTATAATTAAGAAATGAAAAGAAAAGGAAAACAAAACCTCCTAGATTTTCACCAAAACATAACCACTTTTTCCTTAACTTCTGGCCCAGCCTTCAACCAGATGAAATCTGTTAAGTATCAAATAAAAAGACCAGAAACACATTCTACAGAGACAGAAAGAAATGCTTAACTATCTTCACAGGATACAAAATCTTCATTGTATTTCTTTCAGCTTTAATCTCCTTTCCAACCCCTCTAAGTCATACTGTAGGTGTTTCACTTCTGTGACAGAGCAGTGTGAGAGGAGAATAGACCATCGGATTTACAATAAAGATGGTGTTTTCTGTTGTGGGAGCTTAGTCTGAGTTTTGATTTGAAATATTTTGATATTTTGAACTGCATTTGTTGCTCCTCATGAGATTGATTGAGATTGTTGTTGTTTTTTATTTTGTTAACAGCAAATTTAGCTGCTTTAGACTTTCTATACGTGTTTAAATGTGCTTGACAAAATTCCCCTGTAGCACGGCTCAGTATCCTGTTGTTTGGTTGTGTCAGAAAGGGGACACACTGCTGTTTCTTTTTGCACTCTCCATGTTTGTTTCCTGTACATTTTTTTCCTCGGAAAATGTGCACAGTTTCAGTAAAGCAAGGTTAGAGTCCATGCCAGGCTTTCTCTATATGACGGTTTGTACCCTATAAATCTTTGAGTGTGACATGAATGGAAAGTGAGCCAGTCATGATGCTGAGTGCTGGAATATTCCACACGGCTATACTCAGCAGCCCAAGCAGTGGCATGTGTGTGTACGCTCAGAGAGTGCCAGAGCAATCGGGGAAGGCGATGAATGATGCAAAATGAAAAAGAGGTTGACAGCCTCTTAACAGTTTCTTCTGCGTGTATCACGTTAGCTACTACAAATGTATTCACTACAAAAGGAGGTCAAATGCAAGCCACTAACTGCTACTGTATCTCTCCGTGTTCTCCTCTGCCCTGCACTCCTGTTCTGTCTTCTGGCCCTTTAGCCGACATCAGTTACCTCTAAATAAAAAGAGGTCACGCAGAAATCAGCCGTCTCTGCATTTTAACTAAACTATTTGGTTTCCCTCTGCATCATCGCTACACCATGTTCTCTGTTCTCAACAGTTTGTTTATCCGAGCTTAACCCTTGGTCAGCAAAATGGACATTTCCTGTGCATATGTGGCCCTGTTTGTTTATGTGTGTGGCTGGCAGGCGTTCCGACCCTTTCTCTGGTGGCCTAACTGAGTAGTTTGTCTCATGCTATGTGGGAGGATGTCTCACCATTCCTTACATTGTGCTGACTGGCTGGAAAAGCTCCTGTGTGTGCATACCCACAAATGCTCACACATGCCACTGTGCTTCTATACTGTATATACGGAGGTGAGATGAAACTGGAGCTTATGGGCTTTGTTCCAGAAATCCAATAAGAACATTACTTCAAGTCATTCTGACATTTGCAATGATGCAAAGTACTAAAAATGGAGGAATACTTGCTTAACAATATTGGTGACTCACTGCATTTGTCTACACAGTGATAGTACATTACAGTAAAAATATAGTATATTGTTGTCTATTTAATATTTCTATTGTAGCTGCCTTTGAAACATAATTTGCACACACCCAAGACTGATGCATATTAAATGCCATGTTTGACAAAGGCCAGATAAGTGCTGAGCTACAGTATGAGTAATATCTCAAAATATATATATATTTTTTTTAGATATGATGCTCAAGAATACCAGGGCCTGAATCCCCAATATCATTTCAGATATTTTATATTATTAAAATCCTCTAATGTATTATCATTTAGGGAAGAATCATGTGTCATGATTTATTAAGCTAATTCTTTATTGATCTTTAATGAATTAGCAGATAAACATTTCTTTTAATACCCCATCATACACACATACTAAAACACAGATTTTATTGGTAAATACCAAAGTGCTGACATGTAACTGTTGGTAGAATCAGTTCTTCAAACTAATTGAACTGTCTGCTAATTGATTGGTTGGTCAACCACTTTGGCCCAGACTAAAATCTCAACAGCTATTTTGTGAATTGCCATGAGACTTTAATGCTGTAGAATATTTGTCTTGTTAGCAGCCAAGAACCTGGAAATATAACATTAGAAGAGAGTGCTGATCAATACCAAGGATAAGGGAACAAATTTTAATGATGTGCTGTATACTACACTGCTGCCGTGCTGGCAAATCACCACGAGAGCTGTGGTTTTTTAACTTACAGCTCAACTTAACTTGTTAACAAAGTTTAACTTTCTTAAAATAATGAAGGGTTCAAATTGTATCACATTCTCTAGTAGATACTTGTTTTATCTTACAGTGTGCATGATAAGCCCCAGGAAAATTTTTCACTTACTTAAAAAAGGATGAAAGAGATGATAGCAACAGACGCCTGTGGAACAACAGCTAGGCAGGACTTTCTTCAAGGTCACAAAAAAGTTCAGAGAAGCTTTGTCAAATAATTGCCCCTATTTACCCTCCCTGTCAGATTAGAGGTGACACATCTGCACCTCCCTGCCTCGCCATTCATCTGTGATCAATAAGGGAGCGAACAGCAGCCAAGAGATGCTCATGAGGAAGATTGGACCTTTTGCTCTCTCCCACTCCTTCTCCTTCACCTCTATGATGTCACATCCTGTTTGTTGCTCTCACAGCTGGGAAAAAAATGCTCTCAAAGAGAAGAGGAAGCCACTATTCTAGCAAATTCCCCAGACAAACAGAGAGCCACTCTATATCCCTCTCCTTCTTCACAGCCTCCTCTTTTTCTCACAGAATCACTGCCTCTTTCTGTCCTTACCACCTCATCCCTCCCTCCCTCCATCTCACTCCACACTTCATCTCGCCATCTTTCTCTCCTCCCCCATACATCTTTCCTCGCCGCTCTCGTGCACCCACTCTTCTTCCTCCTACTCGTCACTCCGCAGCTCTTCACAAAAATCTTTCATTTCCCCACATCCCTCTGTCCCTCCTGTTCCATAAGACATCAGCTGTTTTTTCTCAGGAAGTGTTTTATTTAGAGAAGATTAATTAATTAGATACAGTATCAGAGCCATGGCCATTCTTAGCCCGTGCCTATCAAGACCCTGAGGCTAATGGTGTGGCAGAAAATGTGTGTGTCTGTACATGCATAAAGAGCTCTGTGTGATGTGTAGGTGTTTACTGTGTGTCTGCACCAATGTGTGCACTAATTGGACTTGTCAAGAAAAGTCTTTTGAGTATTACGTGCACAAATTTGTGTGCGGGGTTGTATGCATGCCAGACTGTTAAATAACAAGAACTTCCTCTATCTCATCATGCTGATAACAGGGTTGTGTTTGTTGGTTTCTCACCAAATAAACCACTGTTTTTCATTAGCAAGGCTTTTCTAATGCCCTCCTCCAATCTCTCTCTCTCTTTCCCCCTGCAGGGACGAAGTCTCACACCAAGTACAGAGCAGTGAGCAATGAGTAGAAGCAAGACAGTAAAGAGTTTTTTGTGCAATCAGAGATGTAGATGGCCACAGAAGACATGAGTACCAGCCAATCTGGCACCAGGATGACTTCAACTTGCCAGTTTATGCATAACAAATCAAATATGACCCACTAATTATACCAATTGATGCAATTTACCTACATGCACATCAGATACATCCCATTCTTATACTCATTTCTAATTTAATAAGTCCTAACACAAGTTTACCACAAGTCAAATTTAAATTTACTATACCAAACCATTACAAGACACGGTAAAGGGAAACAGCAACGTTTTATTATGCTGTGACTACACCTAAAGCAGAACAGACACAAACCTATAGTAAAAAGCAACACTAAGTCACTGTACACTGAAATATTATCAAATAAATAAGCCCCAACTCCCTTCCAAATGGTGCCAGCCTGCATAAATAAATGTTAGATGGCAAGCATCTCTGGACATCTTTCTCCAGTGGATATTGCAACGACATCCCAAATGGCCCAGAGGACAGGACAGGGACGGCAGAGACATAACGCGACTAGAGGTCCTTCATCAGTGGTCCTGTCCACAGCCAGCTCCTTCCTCTGTTGGCTCGCCTTGCTGTCAGTAATGCGGTTGCCAATGGTAACAGCTGACTGCTGGCTTATTGAAGGGGAGAAGGGATTTGTGTGGCTGGCTATCTGCAGTATGAACCAGCCCCCTTATGAGGCCATCCCTTCCCACATTAACAGGTAAGAAAACTTCAAACGAAAACTCATTTACTGTACATTATTTTCCCTTTTTGCCAAACAGGTTTTCACTTCTCTCAACAGCACCATTGTGGATCTGAGGCTGAATGAGAACAAGATAAGGTCTGTCCATTATTCTTCACTCAGTCGCTTTGGCAACCTCACATATCTGAACCTAACCAAGAACGATATCAGCTATGTGGAAGACGGAGCATTCTCAGCACAGTTCAACCTGCAGGTGAGTGATGACAACATATATTTACACACCAGCATACATATTATGTTGATTCAATTCAATTTCAATTGAATTCAGTTTATTGATGTAGCGCCAAATCATAACAAAAGTCATCTCAAGGCACTTTACAGTGTAAGGTTTAAGACCTTACGTAACATAGTCCTAAAGGAAAAACTTCCTTTAATGGAATAAACCTCCAGCAGAAAAAGGCTCAGGGTGGGCGGCCATCTGCTTCGACCAGCTGGGGTGAGTGGAAAGTAGAGAACAGTAGGCAGCAAAAGAACAACAACAAGCAGCAGATGAGACACTGGGCAGGTTGGTATGGCCATTAACTACAACTGTAATCAAACTTCAAGCTTTGAGGCCGAGGATATCAGCAGAAAGGTGCAGAGAGAGGGAGACAGAGACGACGAAGTACAACTATAGGAGAGATTTTTTTAAAAGTTGATGACATGCAATGGTGACATATGAGTGGAGAGGAGAGAATATGAGCTCAGTGTGTCATACAAGATCTATATGAATGATAGGAGAAACTGTCCATAATTGGTAAATACATTTAGTATTTGTACTTACAACACACAAAACTGAACATATGAAAGTAAATAAATAAAAATAATAATAATAATAATTGATACTTTATTGATCCCCTTGGGGAAATTGTTGTTTAGAAAGCTGCCAGACAGTAGGTGTCAGGGCTTCTACGGGGTTTCGGTGCCTCGTCCAAGGACCCCTCGACATGTAGTTTGCCAGGACTGAGAATCAAA
Source organism: Sandelia bainsii (assembly GCA_032362345.1). Lineage (NCBI taxonomy): Eukaryota > Metazoa > Chordata > Actinopteri > Anabantiformes > Anabantidae > Sandelia > Sandelia bainsii. The sequence continues at coordinate 4,911,260 of JAUMHL010000001.1, read as the reverse complement.
CCGCTCACCCCTAGGTTGGAAGACGACTGCTCTACCCACTGAGCTAAAGTAGTGTAGTTTGCTGGTTTTAAGTGGCTGTAACACCAAGCTACACAGGGCATATAACCCAGTTGCATAGTATATAATTAACACTGGACTAAGATCTTGTTTGCTTACTTATCACTCTGCAATGCGATTTTCTGATTTAAACCAGAATTTTGTCAGTTTTTGACTTGGGTTATTGTAAGTTATTTTAAGTTATTTTAAGGCCTCTTGTGTTTGGATTATTTCAAATGTTTGAAGAAAAAAGGAGGGCTGTTATGAATAACATGTTTACAGTCCGGTATATTCCTCAAAATAAGTATCAAGAGAAGTATCAGTACTGAAACACCCTGCATAGGGAGATATTTAAGTAGATTTCACAACACCTACTTTTCAGTGTCGGCTGCTCTTATACAAAAGGAAGATTTTAAATCAAACTCCTCTAATCAGAGGGAGTTTTTTATTTTTAAAAACTGTAGTACTGCTACTTACATAAGTAAAGGATCTAAATTCTTCCATCACTACACACAGATGGACAAGGACACACAAGAAAGACACAACACCCACTCATTATGGCTTCCAGAAACATTCAGGCAAAAGTCTTTCACGAAACTGAGTTGAACGCGGCCATAATGAGCTGGCATGCTTACATATCTACCCCAGCTGCTGGAGCTGTGCCATGAGGTAAAATGTGAACAAGAAAGATCTCAGTAAATTCAGCACAGCAAAAAGGCTTAGATCACCATGTGAAACATGAATTGTACTGAACCATCGTCTGTTTGTTCTGTATGTTTCCGGCTTGTAGTGGCTGCTGCCTTGCGCCAACTGGCTCTTCAGAGATTAGAATAATCCCACTTGTCTTTGTCTCCCCAGGTTCTCCAGATGGGCTTTAACAAGTTGAGAAACCTGACAGAGGGGATGCTGCGAGGCCTGGGAAAGCTGCAGTACCTATACCTGCAAGCCAACCTCATTGAGACTGTTGCACCCAACACTTTCTGGGAATGTCCAAACATAGAGAATATAGACCTCTCCATGAACAGGTATTTACCTGGGTTTGTCTATGTGCATCTGATGAGGGAGAAAACATAATGTGGTGAAATAATTAGATGATTAATCAAACTTTTTGTTATGATGTCAAACATCAGTGCCTTACCTGCATAATGTTTCTCCTTTACAAACATGAGTTACCTATAGAATTATAGTTTATTCTATATGATTGATGTAGGTCTTCTGTATAACTTTGTAGCTTTAACTTGCTGCATTGTAGAGTAACACATGGACCAAATGTCATAGTTATGTCAACTGACCAAACTAATTTATGAGCCATGCAATAAAAGAACTGACATAAAAAAAAAAAAAAAATCTGAGGTACATATCTGAATTTACCCGTCAACCTCTCTGATAATCCTGCTGCATACTGGAGCAGGTTGTGAAAAAGTTGTCTGTGAAGTGCCCTGAACAGTTAAAGAGCATTGCTCAAAGTCTGTTGCAGGCCTGTATCTGTACCAATTGTTGTTTCATTTTTGGTTAAAAAGTAAAGTTAATTTTCACTTTAAGCTTTGGATGTCTATGTGTAACATGAGCATCCAACTTCACAGTACTGTACTGTGTATATGTAACTTCAGAACATGAAGTATAATCCCTTTAAACCACAGTCATATGAGCACTGAAACTCTTTTTACTTGCTATAATTATTCATCCTGTTAATACAGGCCTCACCTGAATAAAATACTTCCTATGTAAGTGATAGCAGCCTAAAAATGCCCTCTGTGCAAAAATGTATAAAAATACTTATCTGATGACAATAAAAGACTTAAACCTTTCATAAGAGTCACACAAAGTGAATATCTTCCAAAGTTCAGAAATCCTTTTTTATGTTTCTGCAACTGGGTTTTTAAACTTAAAACAAAAAACAGGGTATTTTAAAATGCTACCCTGGCTTATGCAAAAACATTTTCATCTTACATTTAACTGACTAAACAATGATTAATCCATTATAATAACTAAAACCATAAACAGTGTTGTTGTCTCGCAGTAACATGATGTTAAAGGGGAATCCAGTGCAACAATGGATAAAAAAAAGCTACCATGCAATGCTGCAATAAGATACACTGTTTCATTAAAAGCTAACATCCCTACTTTGTCAGTGGTAATAACTGTTTTGTTCTTACTGTTGGTAGTGTAATTGGTATTGATCACTTGACCTAAATGTAATAATAATAATATTACAATAGACTGATTATAGCCTTATGCCAAAGAAGACTAAAGAACAAGTGCATTTAAAGGGAAAGTGTGCCAATTATACACACCAAACTCTATTTATAGGTCTTTGGGAGTACTGCTGATTACATTTAAATGAGGAAGAACAACACATGGAATCACAAAAGAGCATCATCTCCAGATCTACTGTATTGGTTCTGATGTTTTTAAATTATGAATCAGTCTGACAGTGTTAAAGACACAAAATGCTAAATCAGTGGAGTAATGTTTAACATAACAGATTGATCATAGTGGATTAAACTTTGTTAGTATGTAATGTTCCTTCTGTGTGTTCCTCAGGATCCAAGTGTTGGATGGCAGTTTGTTCTCTGGACTCTCTAAGCTGACCACCTGCGAACTTTACACCAACCCGTTCAACTGTTCTTGTGAGCTGCTGGGTTTTCTGCACTGGCTCTCAGCCTTCCCCAACAGGACCAGTGAAAGGATGGTGTGTGACTCGCCTGAGGGATTCTCTGGCTTCAACCTCCTTAGCCAGAACCCCCGCATGCCTACCCAACGCACCGCTGTGCACGCGCTCAGTATTGTATGCATAGACGACAGCAGTGTGACACCCTTCTTTGGCATCGGGCCGTCCGATTACACCACCCTGCCCCCAGATTCTGCGTCTCCCTGCGGATTGGATGATTGTGCATCTGGGACCACTCCCGAAGAAGTTATCAGCTGGAGCCCCATTTTCTCAGAGACCAAACCGATTATGACGCTAAAGCAAGTGCTCCATTCGAGTGCTGTGATTACAGTTCAGATCCCTCATCCTTACAAGAAAATGTACATCCTGGTGCTTTATAACAACAGCTTCTTCACAGATATCCAGACTCTGAAAAATCAAAGAGAAGACATTGAGCTAAAGAACTTAAAACCTAACACTGACTACACATACTGTGTGGCTTCTATACGAAACTCCCTGCGCTTCAACCACACCTGTCTGACCATCTCCACTATCCGACGGGACTTGCCTGAGAGGATAGCCAATCAGTCATCAGCTACTCACTATATTATGACTATTTTGGGCTGCTTGTTTGGCATGCTGCTTTTCCTTGGCCTTGTTGTCCACTGCCTGAGGAAGAAGAGGATCATGGAGGAGAAGGAGAGAAAGATGAGTAGGATCCAGAGGACTCTGATAGAGCTCAAGTACGGCGGAGAAGGGGATATAGAGGGAGGGAGTGGAGGATCTGTTTCTCAGAAGCTTGCTGCTGGGGAAAGTCTGTCCAGAATGCCCTACCTGCCTCAGGGTGGTGAGGTAGATCCATATAAGCTGCAGGAGGTGATAGAAACACCAGCACACAAGCCTGCTAAACTTAACTACATGGAGGTCAGAGGCTCTGGCATGGAAAGGGAGAGAGAACGAGAGAGAGAAAGGGAGATGTCACCACAAGCAAATCCCCAGGGCTCAGTAGCAGAGATCTCTACCATTGCTAAAGAAGTCGATAAAGTTAACCAGATTATTAACAACTGTATAGATGCTCTCAAATCTGAGTCTACCTCCTTTCAACAGGGGATCAAGTCCCCTTCTTCTGCAGGTGGAGGGGCTGTTTCAACTGCAGAACCACAGTTGGTGCTTCTATCTGAACAAGGAGAGAGAGGAGAAAGAGGAGGTGAGTTCCTCTCCCCAGTGTATAAAGGAGGGAGAGGAGGAAGAGAAGAGAGGGGGAGAAGCTACCATCATTCACTGCAGCGACACCACAGCATGGAGGCTCCTCCGACCTCCAAGAGGCCCAGCACCTCCTCTTCTCCCGGCTCTGCTCGCAGCCCACGCTCCTTCCGCTCAGAGGGAGGTTACCACTCATCAGAGACCCGCTATATCGAGAGGACCTCGCCCGGAGAGAGAGGAGACAGGGGAGGCGGGGGAGGAGAGGCCATCCGCACAGTCACCCCAGCAGCGGCTATTTTGCGTGCTGAAGCCCAGAGAATTCGTCAGTACAATGAACACCGCCACTCTTATCCCGGCTCCCAGCAACACCTCCAGGAGCTGCAGCACCACCCTCAGATTTTACAAGAGCTCCATCACCACCCAGGGGCCCGTAAGCCGTCTGTGCTGGATCCCATCACCCTCAGCAGGCAGGCCAAGCAGAGGGAATTGGCATATTCCCAGCTGTCGCCACACTACCCACTCTCGCCCCAGTACCACAACCTCAGCTACTGCTCCAGCCCCGATGAAGACGAGGAGGAAGAAGGGCTTCTCTGCACTCCAACTCTGGGGTTGTGGGAGAGGTTCAAATTGCACCGCAAGAGGCACCGGCAGTCATCCATGGAGGACGAAGGCTACGTGGCAGCAGGACACGCACTGAGGCGAAAGGTTCAGTTTGCCAAGGATGAGGATCTTCATGACATCCTGGACTACTGGAAGGGTGTGTCTGCACAGCAGAAGGCCTGATCCCACACCTGGAGACCCCAAACACTTTGAAGATGGAAAAATCCCGTAACATATTGAAACCTATATAAAAATAAACTGATACAAAAAGACCTGTAAATACATACAAACACCCACAATTTACAAGATTTACACAATCAAATTGCACATGTACATGAACACACACACACGCACACACACACATTGACTCACACTTTACACAAACTAAGCCTTTGCTTCTGAGAACATGGAGGACCAAACTAATATATTATATTGAACAACAAAAAACATAACTTATAGAGAGACTGAGTTTAATTTTTTTTATGTAATGAAAATTATAGCTCAAACTTATGTAGCTATTTGTACTAAGTTTTGAATGAAAAAAAAAAAAGAATCAATATTAAGAACATAAACCTTAAATGTTGCCAGGCCACCCATCCTGGACAGCTCAGTTACGCTTTTAATCTGCCTTGAGACTGACGCTCATCAATCCTGACCACGCCAGATTAACCTCACCAGTTCTCATTACGATGGTGGATTGATCAAGATTTTGCTCTTCTGGGAAGGTTGTTTTTGCATCGCGCCCTGTAACACCGATACGAGGGCAGACTTTTTGAAAGGTCTGCTGTGATTTGGGAGTTTTAAATCATCAAAATGACAATTCTGGATGGGTCGCCAGGCAACAGTAATATTCAACTGTGCTGAGAATGAGTAGGTAGCTCTCACTAGAGAGTGAGTATAATGTGCCAAATCAACCAAGGGGATAGTAGAGCCCTACTGTGTACCAACTTCTCCTCACCACTGTTTTTATATACAGAATTTAAAAACATAGAATGATATGTTATTACTATTAATTATTATTATTATCATTACTGGTCTTCTTATTATTCCTATGATCCTGATCATTAGTATTCTATTATTTGAATATGGCATGGCTCTGTCGTGTGACTGTGTTTTGACTGTTTTGGAACCTCTCAGCTGGGAAGTGCACACCAACAGAGACAAACAACAGTATGACGGACATTTGAATTCTTGTTTTCTACCAAGAGGAATGTGCTCTCTGCAGAGCCAAAAACAAGCCTGTCTTTTCTCTTGGTGAAGCCCTGCTACACCTGCTTCTCATCCTCCTAAAGAGGGAACGCTGTACAGATGAGAGAGAGAAGTTCTATATTTGCAAAGAGGTGACTGGTTTGTTTGTACAACATGGTTTTGAAATCTTTCAGACTTTTCAGAAACCAGAATCCCATGTTAGTTACCTACCTGCTCACTTACAGTGGTACGTTTTTGATTTTGAAATCGAACTAAAAATTCTAATCTTCAAATGAATGTCTTCAATTCCCACAGGGGAACATATCTGCACTGTTCAAAATCAAAAAACGACTCTTAGGAAAAAGACCTAAAACTCTCAGCTTCCTTCCCGATACACTGTAGCTCCACTGTGTTTTATCAACAACTCATTTTTTAACCCCCCCCCCCACACCTCCCAAGTTTTTACGTTTTTTGGATTCCTCTGGTTCCACTGTGGTGCCATTGTGCCAACTTGATAACTCACAAACTCAAGTATTTGAAATGATTTTAAATACTACTATTTACAGACCTCTTCTCCTTCACATTGATACACATCAGTTTGCCAAAAAGAACAATTTGCACAAAATGATCCACAGCCATTGGCTCACTGTCCCCCCCCTTATCCTCCAATCATTTCTAAGACCAAAGTACTGTGGTAGGAAATTGACCCTTTTAGCCCCTGACCCGGCCCCAAGTATTTACCCACCATCATTCTTACAGTTACTACTTTAGCACAGGCATAAACGCATTCAAGTGTACTCATGCACACACAACCACACACAGATGAATGTATTCTTTGAGATATTAATACTGTTTAGCAGCTGGAGTTTCTGTTTCTGATGTATGAGCTGGATTCAGTGTCATCTGTCTGACAGAAAACCTTCTTCAGATGGCCCTGTGTTTCAGAATTTGAGATTAAAAAAAAGGAATATTTGGCTTCCTAATATATCTATTCTGATCAACATTTTGGACAACAGAGGCCAAAATCTCATGGACAACCTTCCTCACACCATTTTGTATCACCAAACGTTGTCTACAATAAGCCCGAAATTGCCACTGCAGACGGCTATTTAAGTGATAAATAGGGGTTTTGCCTTATCAAAGGTTTTCAACTGAAAACGTTCCTCATATAAAAAGTGTTATGGCAATGTGATGGTGAAAAGAGATAACATGTATATCTGCAGGATCTAAATACTGGAGGCTGAAAGGAGGAGATAACAAAATACTTGTTTATTCTATACTGAACTGTGCTACAAAAATTCATCTATGAAGACCGTTAACCAGGAATGGAGTCAACAACATTTCAATTCTTTGGAATTGGAATTTTACAAGCTTTTGGTATTTACAGTGTTGACAAATTAAATGTGTAATTACAAATGCTTATACTGATTAAGAAGCAGCCACTAGGCTTTGTGAATTGAAAGAGAATTGACTCCAACCTTGACTAAAAACTACACAACACAAACAACAGAGCTGGAAGAAGTTTGTTGGTGAATGGAAACACTGTATAAAATATTTTTTCTCTGCTATAATGAGTTCAGAATGCTCAAGTCATTATGCCAAGTTAAAGCCATAATCGTGGGTTAGTCAAATCACCACAGTTGTTTGTAGCGCTGCAAAAGCACATTAATTTGTGTGGTTCTCTCTTACTGCAGCAGCTACGACATGGTCCCTCTGCTGCTGCAGCAAACAATCCGACTCTGATTCAAAAGGAAAGTGACGAAACGTGGTTGTTTCTGCATTACACGTCCCAGATTGTGGCTTTAACTAAACAACAGCCTTAAAACATTCAACCTTCTTTAATCTTTTTAACATTGCTTTGAAAATGGAAAAAAACTTATACTTTCATGACTGCAATTTTATAATTGCTTGATTCTTAAGCCTCACTTGAGCATTCTTTGAGTAAATAATATCAATGTAGCGAAGTATTGAAGTACTGTTTTTGTTTCTGTTCTGTTATAAACAATAATGGCCTGAATTTATCATGTGTCAGAGAGTAGCAGAGCTCATTTATAATCAGACAACAACGAGGTGGCCAGTCAACAGTGACCTTAATTAGCGCTGCTGTTCTTTGAAACGTGATGAAGAGAAACTGTGTTTTTCAATGCCTAGAAAGTCAAAATAAGTAGAGGTCCTTCTGACAACAGACAGAGACAACAATGGAGCATGCTGCAAGGAAATCCTCAGTGGAAGCTTGTGATATATTCTTCTAGTGAATGACTCAGGAGCGCGAGAGCAAGAGACGGCGTGAGAGAGAGCCATATGATCTCTCAGAGGCTTTCTTTATTTTCTTGTCAAAAAATTAAAATGAGCACAATAAACTAGCCTTTCTTTCACTGTCTCCTTTCCTGGAGAAACCATGTGTATGCCAGAAGCTTTTAACACACTCAGGTCTTTCATTTCACATTTCAGAGATGGGTGATTACTTTTCCTGGTAGTGAATGCAAAACTAACCCTTTGAGTTAAAGAGTTAGTTTATGCGAATCACACAAAAAACTAACCATAACCATGGGTACTAACCGTAGTTGGGTGTAATTTAATTTGGTAGGGTTAGATTTTGAGATCTCTGCCTCTGAGATTTCTGCTTCCAACTCACAGGAGAAATAAATTTTGACTGTGGTGCTCACAGCGTTGAAAATTTACATGTAAACAAGACTAGTCTACAGGCACTGTAGCAGTTGTACTTTGTCCTAGTGGTGTCCTGAACAACACAATACTGGTGTTAAGCAGGTGTAATAATCTTTACCATGTTCTTAGTTTTACAGTGACGGTTGTTAACATTTGCTAATTAGTCATTTATCTTTTTTCTAACCTTAACCAAAGTGCTTTTCTTATCTAAACACACAGTGCTCTGGAGTCAACCTTATATCTGTAGTGTGACAGTTCTGCACATCTTCCAACTAGGTTTGTCGTTAATTAATGCTTTAAAAAAACAATAAGAACACAATCCAGTTTAGTTGCACAGTAACACTGATAATCAGTATAAATGATAAATTATCAGGGCACCACAAATGTTTCTATAAACTTGCCAAACCTCATAGTAGATGATGAGATATTTCACTAGACCAGTGAAAATATTATTCTCTGGGGACCACAAATGTCTCTAAATAGTTGTTGTAGTAGCAGTCGTTAAGGTATTTCAATCTGGGTCAAAGTGGTGGACTGACCAACCGATATCACCAGAAACATTATAAACATGTCTTATGTTCTGCAGAAATGTGCCCAATAAAAGACAATATTATACTTACAATACTTAAGCTACTTATAAGCTTTAAAATAAACAGTTTTACATGATAGCAAAAACAAAAGTACTGAATTGGACTCTGACAGAAATCTCAGACGTCTCAAAATCAACATACTACTAGAGGTATGTGAGAAAATGATTATTATAGTATTATTATTTACTAATTTGGGTGAAGTGACCCTTTAAGATGATCTTAAACTGACAGAACAGTGTCTACAATCTGATACTGTATATATGTTAACTATGTGGCTGTGCCATCATAAAGAGTTGAATATTTATTAATACACGTACCTTTTAGTCAAATTGTAGTTTTATAAAATGACAAAATGAACCAACCCAATAATTCAAATTGGTCTATCCATGGCTGACTGATATTTGTGTACAGTTTTTGGCTTGACGTTACATTTAATCCTGTTAAATAAACTGCATAACTCATGTAAAACATATTTTTGGCAAACCAACACTTTTTTATGTCTCAGCAGAAATAAAATCTGAGAGAATAATAAGGGCCAAATTTGCTGTAGGAAAACCTGGATGAACATGAACACTGACGAATCCAAAAACAGCTTCAGTCAAAATACTGACTTCAAAAAGGAAAAAAAAAAGCAATGTCATGTTGGATTGGCACTCTGGATGAAACTCCCTATCTGGAGCATGCCCTGGGTGAAATGAATTACGATGCTTACACTTTTAACATGATAGCAGCAAGTGAACCATCTAATGAGGAGTGTCTTGAGCATGAGTAACTCTGCACTGAGTAAAAAATATTTAGAGATTTGGTGTTGAATGCATCAAGAAAATGCAGCATTTAATATAACTGACAGATTGAGAAAATTACAGACAATCTTTTTCTTTTCTCGCTGAAGGAACAACATGCTGTTTGTCAATAAAACATTGGTGACGTGATCTACTTCTCCGACAATTTCAAAATGTTTTGTGGCAAGTAAAGTTTTTGACGTGTCTGGATTTTCAGCTGTAGGCAGCTTCAAATCTAGACTCCCTTTCCTTAGAAAAAAGGGACCTTAGCTTGTCCGCCCTGCCATTTTCTACACAGTTACACCATCCAATTTCATTCAGAGGCGTTTAATGAGAAGCTTTACAATGCATGAAGCAGATAAACACATCACTCTGAGACACACGGGCAACACAAGGCAGCAGGTTTACTTTTTCACTTTTCATACACATACTGCACGTCTGACACTGTGAACACAAAAGAGGGATGAAAATCCTCAATGGATTTTAAGACTCACAGAGAACTGCTCATCCAGCTGCTGGCTGTTGTTTACAACACAGATAGATATGTCACACATCGTGTTAGGGTCAGTAATGTTCTCCTGTGCTGTGCTTCAAGAGAATCTCTACTATTTTTACACATAAACTTTAAAGATGACTGTACTGGTATATAACTACTCACCTTGTGAAAACTGTGGCGAACACAAAGCCTGGGTAACAAACTGAGGGTCTGGACTTTAAGAGGCAGGTCAAATCTAAAGCGAGGACACAAATTGAGTGACATATTGTATGTAGAAAATAAGATCTAGTTTTTTTTGGTGCTTAGCCACCAACTACGGGGACTTGAGGTACTATAATAATAGTTAAGTTAAACTTATAATAAAATATAGCAGTTGTCTGCTAAAAATCAAAGTGTTTAAAGGTAAAGTTTGACATCTTGGGAAACTGAAAACTCACATCTGAATTTACTAAAGAGGTATAGTCAAGAGACAACTAGCTTTGGTTAGCAACCTGCTTTTGTTACTGTGATATTGAGAAGTAGCCAGTGGAGACTAAAAGAAGTCTTGGCAGCTGGTTGTTGTAGTTTGCAGAATTGTGTAACTTCCAGTTTTTATATCTGTTTTTAGTACTGGTAGGTAGAAAGCAAGTCATTTACTCAAGTAGTGTACTTAGTGTAAGTAGTGATTTACAGTGCTTGTATTTCATCTCATGCTACTTTATACTACTACTTTTATACTTCTACTCCACTGGACTAGACTGGACTTTTACTCTACTACACAAATTTGATTGCCATAGTTACTTTACAAATGACCATATATAACATCATTGTAGTCTTTGACAGATTCATCACAACTTTATTTTACTGTAATTGCAAATCATTTTGTTTCACGTGTTTTAATTCAGGTTGATTTGCAGATTAAACTATCCAACGATATATAAGAAAGTTAAAATTAGAACAACTTTGACTTGTTGCAGCAATAAAATAGTAATAATAATAATCTATGTGTATAACACTACTGAATTGTATAAAAATTGAAAATATATACTTACATTTACTCAAGTAAAAATTTTAATGCAGACCTTACTTGTAACTAGTACGTTATTATATAGATTATAGTATTATAATACTACTGTTACTTACAGTACAGGATGAATACACCAGCTGCAGGATTGTGCGTGAGGTTGACCATTTGTGGGCATATGCTTCTTCATGTGGATCTTCAGTACAAACAAAACTGTGTAAAGATATCTATCGTGTTTTTTTACACTATGCCCACTGGTCATAACATCCACAAGGCACCTTTAGAGGGGGTGGTAGAGAGCAGCTAAGAACATTTACTGAAATACTGTACTCGAGCACAGGTTTGAGGGACTTTATGCTTACATTAACTTTTCATGGCATTTTAATTACTACTGGTGCGCCACATTTCTGAGAGGATTACTGTACTAAACATCATCTGTAATTTGTGATTTTCTTAAAATCTGACACTCACACACACACACACACACACACACAGAGTACAGCATAGTCAAGAGCACATGCAGGCAATGACACAATTTTACAGTACAATCACCCTGGATGAAGGTCTTATCTTTTCAAGTGAAATAACTCTTTAGATTCATAATAGCAGTCTTATTCTATCCAATCCCATCCTGAACTGAATGCTGCAATACAAGTGACTATGGAGCCCGACAGTGGGCGACTTCTATCAAGATGGTGCGAAGAGAACATGTTCTAACAGGGTCTTTTCATTATCCTTCCATCTCCCATCTGTCCGGTGTGATTTTAACCCAGGGCAGGTGAGTATAGTATGTTTCCATGGTTACATCATCTATCTCCCAAACCTCATTTTCCTCCGTTTGTGACACCTCTCACTCACTATCCAACGCACAGACAGGAGTAGTCTGTATAGTTGCAAACACTATGAAAATTTACGCTACAAAAATGAGATGTTTTATATAAAGACCTTAACAGTTTATTTGAAAACTTTTCAAAATTGGAATTTGTTGTTGAACTTTTTAAAATTAAACATGATATTTACAGAAATGCACATAACAGCTTATTAAAGAGCACTCCCGGCCAACTGAATGAAAGATTTCAGTCCTGCACCTGGAGAGGCAGCTGAAAAGGGCAGCCAAACAACTCTTGGTATTACTCCTGCTCACAGTGGTGGAGAACCTACATTAAATCTAGTTTTGAAGTACTGTGGTTTAGAGCTGCCCTTTCTACATGTGGTCTTATCATAGCAGTCTGACACAGAGTGGAGAAGGAGCCTCCAGCTCTCCCTGGTGTCAGAATTTGGAACACAAGTGGTTGTCAGGTGCCTCACAGCTGGCGCTGCAGCGACCAAAATATTTGTCTTTTCAAGTGCGTGTGTGCTGCCCATCTCTCCCCAGTCAGTCTATAGCTGTCCACACTGATGCCTGCATGAGTACAAACACAGGCCTCCCAAGGCACAAATAATAACCCCCTCCTTCATTCTCCACATGGCATTTACAGTGATGCCTACGGCAAGTACGGAGGGTAGCAGAGATATGAGGACAGAAAGAAAAAAGGAGGAGGAAGAGGAAACGGAATTAAGAATAAGGGGCTAAGTGAGATAAAAGAAGAGGGAAAGACAGGGTTCTTTACTCGTCTTCAGAGTTTTGATTTCTCTCCGAGCCCCGGGGGTCGTCTTTGTGAAATAACCTTCTTTTAGAAATGGGAATTAGACTCGCTGTCTCCCTTCCCATTGTGGCCTAATGTGGGCCAGCCTGTAGAAGGAGGCGGCTTGATAGAACATGATGATAAGAGTAATAATGGGAAACATTCTCACCACTGTATTAATGCATATTAAAATCAACCCGCTAAAGAGAGGGCCCTGCTTCTCACTGCAACACACACACACACAAATGATAGGCCAAGCAGCATTAATAATGTAGAGTGTAAGTGAGAGAACACTGTGGAAAGGTCGAGGCTGGCTGTGAGGCAAACAACACGACTTATGAGTTATTAGGTCAGCAGTTACACTGGTTATCTTCTCTTTGACTGGAGGAACGCATCTAACCTGCTGCTGTTTAAATATCTTATGAGGCCAATCATGCAGAAGATAAAATCTTGAAATAGAGCAGTAACATTTCCAGTCTAAAATATTTTTAAAAACAAGACTAATTGCAATAGTTTCAAAATAAGGACACGCAACAAGCACTGGAGTAGTGGAAGTTGTTGACCCTGAAACTCTGCTGCTTTCATTAAGAGAGTGCGAGGCATGTTTGTGTGTCTAGAAATTTGGGGTCAGATGCAGAAAAACAAGGGACAAAATGTGAGCCATCTTGAAAATGACGCTTAAAAAAAAGACAAATGAATTAGCTGAGGAGACAAGCAGAGAACAGAGTCCTCTAAATGACAGATATTTTGACGTTTAGCCTTCCTCAAACTATCTCACCTTTCTAAATTACAACGCAAGGTGACACAGAGCTAGCTCGAAATACACAAAAACACCAGCATGCATTCCTGCACACACACTCCCAGATTGAAGGAGGCTAAGGCGAGAGATCAAGGCAGTGCAAATTAAAAGCGCTCTAATTAGCCAGACTGTCACTCTCCTGTTCTGGCAGCCATATTGGAATCTGCCTGGAGACCTGCCTACACATTTCCACTGGCCCTCTGAACAGCCAGATATACAGTATGGGAGTGAGGATTAGAGGCCGTGGCTGTTGAGAATTACACTTGCCAGACATTAAGCACTGCAACAGCTCCAAAATGTTATAATGAATGGAGAGAGACGTGTTAATGAAGCTGCTCTGTGGAGGTTCATCATCAGTGGTATAAACTTTGCCCTGTTACAACTCCTTCCAAATTTGTGCTTTTGATCTGGCACCAATTCTGAGTGCATTATTGCACCATTAGACTTGGCTAATTGTTATGCCAGAGGACAATCGTGAGTTATCTGAAAATATACAAAAACGACGCAAGTTTCCATGAGCGGAAAAGTACGTCTTTAAAAGGAAATTCTCTGGCTTTTGAATATTTTGGCTCATAAATAAACAATTATCTCAGTATTAAGCCGAACGTGTGCTGATGCTTTTTATATTTACAGCATCTTTGAATAAATAAGATAATTCCAAGTCTGCTGCTTTCTTCACCTACAAACCAGTACATGTTAGGATTTAACCTTGCAGGTCCATCAGATGCCGATTCACTGAGAAAACTAAAAGCCATCTGCATTGTGCATTACAATGCTGCTGAGCAATTTCCAAAAACTTTGTTTTTAGATTGATTATCCAGCTTCCAGGGAACCTATGGCATCAATTCATGCCGGCAAAGCATGAAAATCAACTTGCAGGAACTTGAAATGTGGTTGAGTTTGGTAATTCATCACAACGAACAGTTCCCTGCCTTTGGGTTTTGTCAAAGTTGTGTTATTGTTGAGAGGGAGGGAGAACAGAGTGTTTTGAGAACTCTCTCTCTCTCTGCTTTATAGCGAACTGACAACTGACATTTAGGTTTTGGCCTCAGCAACAGCAGCTTAGTTTAATTTAAATTAAAAAAGAAATCCCATAGTCCTTTAGACACTACTAGAGGTCAAAGCAAGTTTGTGTTGTGTTTGATTTTCTCCATATCCAGTAGCTCATCAATGTAATGCTTTTCAGCAGTCAACTATTGAATATTGGAAGTCAGAACATGAAGTAACTGCCACAGCAGGTTTTCAGTCCTTACTTCCAGCTGCAGATGACTGAAGGAGGACATGCAGACGGTTGGCGTGACAGAGCAGGATGCTAGGTATAGGGTGAGGTGGAGGCAGATGATCCGCTGTGGCGACCCCTAAAGGGAGCAGCTGAAAGAAGAAGAAGACTACCAGCAGCAGACAATAGATCAAACAAAATAATAAATAAAGTGTTCAATATAATGCACCAATCTCAAATCTGCAAAGTGGCTTGCCAACAAAGGGATGCTGATACACAATGGATCCCTGGAAGGCAGAAAATAAAAATGTTTAAGTAAACACAATGTGTAGTCAATGGGTACGTGAAGGAAGTAGTTCCCAAACTTTGGGCTGGAGTCCACAGGGGGCCCATTGATAAATCTGTGGGGGTCATGAGATTAAAAAGGTGAGAATGATTTTAAATAATAGATTTCTGTTACACAAAGAAATGTTGTTGTTTTTTCAGAGAAACCTAAAGGTTGCCCCACCTGAGCCGTTAGTAATAATCCCACATTTCACAAAACTGTGTGCAGAACTACTGATGTGTGTCGGTCAGCTTGTCCGTAAACTTCGATGAATGTTTACGGGTAGACGTAGTGCAGGAAATCATTGTACAGTGTGCCTATGTGTTCCTAGATCTCATCAATTGGGTCAAATGTTATTATTGCCAAAAGGGGTAAATGTCAGTAACAATCCTTCACTGCAAAGGAAAATAAGACTCAGTTTGGAAAATACAGGAATACGACTTTAAAAGGTAGGCCTCAACAGTCACTGATGCAATTTCAGGTGACTGCTGGACATAATTTAAAAAAAATGCTATGGACACACACACTCAGCTTTCTCGGTGAGTACGGTATCATACTACTATTCTAAGGGGAACCAGAGGAAAGGAACCTCAGAACTGAACTACAGCATGACAGGTGCTCTGTCTCTCTCTACTGGGACTTTAGAGAGGGTGAGAGAGAGGGAGACTGGAGGTAGAGAGGGGAGGAAGACTCACTTCAGAGAAGATGATGGTAAGCTTCCTGTGTGAGTAGAAACGGGCAGATGGAGAGTTTAGTTTTGAGGCATGAAGAAAAGAGGGATGAGAGATAAAAGAAGGAAGTGACAGGCTCGCTCTCTCCCTCTTTCTCTCCTGTAAGTCTCTCTGGTTTTCAGCTGAGGTTCTTCTGTAGTGGGAAAGTTTCTTCTCAGCAGGTCTCACTTATCAATATCTTTGTGGTGGAAAAAAGCAGAAAGATGAAGTTGAAATGTCTCTCCTATGCCTTAATAAATTAAATATGCATGAGAATTGCGTTTAAAGATTTCTGCGCTGGCTTGAAATGATTTCTGCTGCACATTTCAAAAGCATGCCTTTCAAAATTGATTGTTTACTGCTCAATCAGGACTTGTGTGTCTGAGAATGTGAAATCGGAGTTATAAAGTTCAGCTTTGGAATTTTCAACCTCACTCTACCACTTCATTAATAGTTAATGAGATATCAGGGGGTGTACTAATTGTTTTCGACGGAGAGATGATGGGCTGATGAAATAAAGATAAAGGAATGAATAAAAGAATGGAAGAGCACAGAGGATGAGGGTCAGGAAGAAAATTTGGGTTTAACAGGTAGTGAAAGATGGAAATGGAAATAACATGGATGAAAGCTGAAGGGAAAGGTCTTAATATTTTTTTCCCTTGGTAGGCACAATTGAAATGAACAACATTACAGCCACAGAAACAAATCAAGAGAATGGGCACAGAGTTGCTCCTTTTGCTTTTGCTGCAATGTTTACACATTTCTAGATTGTAACATCGTAACGAGCCACAATGGAATTAGTTATTCTTCATCCCGCATGAAAAATTCTTTTATTACTTGTGTGTCACTTCATTCTCACTGGTGAAATCAAACTAACCCTGAGTTAAATTGACGGTAAACAAAAACTTTTAAAAATGAATGGCAATTTAAACGCACTTGTTGTTTTTGCCTGCAGCAAGTGGCCATTGTGCAAGCACAATAATACACTGAGGAGTCCTAAGAGTTGTTCTGTGGTAAAAAGAATCAAAATAAAAACAATTACAATTATGAATTCATTTCCTCCACAGAGGGTGCAGTGGAGAGGCTCAGGAGAACCTCCAAGTTCCTTCCACCATTCAATAATATTGCCTGATGAGATCATTTATTTTCCTCTGCCAAGAACTCCCTATGTAAGACAATGTCCCCTCTGACAATAGGTCAAATAAATCTCTTTGCATGACGTCAAACTCTTCTCACATTTGCGTTTTTGCTTTGGCAAACACAGAATCCTCAGTTTTTTCTGACTATCTGATACTGCCTAATTAAGGCCAAATATAAAAAACAGTTTCTCGGCTCAACAACTTCCCTCTCCACTAGACTCCAGCGCTGTTATTGAGTTGCCCCGACTTAATCTGCCATCAACTTTCATTTTGGCAACTCCAGCAAAAGAAAAAGTCAAGCCTCTATGTGGAAGTTTGGTTAGAGAACAGCTTTACTGTTGCTCCACCTTTCAAAGGCTCTGGCTCCTTCCACAGCAGCGACAAAGAGGTGACAATTTAAAAGCCAGTTTTTGTGGCTTGAGGTCACTGTAAAAAGCTATCCGTCACCCAAATGGCAATGCACTGGACAGAAAACAGTCCTATCTAAATTTTAGTTAGTTGGGTGCTGGTTTAATAGAAATGTGTTGCTTAAGGTACCATTGTGTATGAAACACAATTCAGGACTTCCATTTGTTGTATTTGAAGGTTTATGCAAGAAAAACAACACTGATTACAAAGTAATCTTCAATACTTGGAAACTTATATTAATACATATATTTAGCCATTTTCACGTATAAACTTTGGACAATGTTGTGAGAATCAGGTCCGAACATTGTGTGGATTTGTTCTCTCACACATGTAGCACACAGCAGGAAACTGTCCAAGTCAGGTAAGTTGTAACACAGGGAGAATTCAGTGAGAGCTGTCAGTGTTACTGGACACAGTCTCAGGTCAGTGAGGGGCCCTACAGGCATGGCCACCACTCTCTCCACAGCAGGAACCTTTCTTGGACCAGGAACTTTGAGAGGAACTTTATGTGTTTCCAGCAGAAGAACCAGGGTCTAA
Organism: Sandelia bainsii; assembly: GCA_032362345.1. Taxonomy (NCBI): domain Eukaryota; kingdom Metazoa; phylum Chordata; class Actinopteri; order Anabantiformes; family Anabantidae; genus Sandelia; species Sandelia bainsii. Next base: position 4,893,283 of record JAUMHL010000001.1, on the reverse strand, counting down.
ATTTCATTTTGGGGCCTAGTTCTACTCCAGAAAAAAGTCCCTGGTTGGGGTTAGTACTTCCTGAAGGCCTAGGAACTATCAGGGTGTCCTGTAGCACTGAATATTGCTGACTGGTCAAATGGCATGAGATACCATCAGTTGGAGCAACTGAAGAGATTTCAGGAGCAAAAGGCGTGCATTAGACGATGTGTGTATGAAAAATTAAAGGGCTTTTGGAGAACACCTGACAACACATAGGTCCAGGGTCACAGGGGCATGAAACAATGAGAAAATTGTCAACTTATTTTACTCATTAAATCTTGCAGCTTCTCACTTGTTGCTGGATATGGTCTTTCCCTGGCCAGATGTACCATTAGTTGCTGAAAAATTACTATTCATTTAAGTCAAGTCAGTCTTTCAACAGTCAGTCATTTATATTTTTTATTGATTCCAACTTTAAAACAGAAAGGAGGATACAGTCATTTTACATAATGAGGACAATAACGTCCATCACACACTGCTGAAGGTAAAAGCTATACTGCCCAGCTTACAGAAACTCTCCAAAATGTGACCTCTAGGTGAGAGCTGTGAAGTGCGCAGAAGTGAAAATGAATGAGTGTGCGAGAAGAAAAAAAAAAAAAAAAAAAGTGTGTGGCGTGTCCTGTACAGAGGAATATGTTTTCTCATGAGACATATGGCTGCACCAGCTGGAGTTCTTATATTGCTGCTGTAATAAGTGGCTTTATTCTCACTTCACTTCCTTTTGTTTCTCAGTTTTATTGGAATGCTCCCTTGCTTCCCTCTTCAACCCATGTTTATTTCTGTCATTTCTCTTTATTGCTGCCAAGAAATTTTCTTTGCCTTTTCTCGCATTTGTATTTGTGCAAATACACACAGGCACAATCATTAACTAAACTGAAAACAAGAACAATTCATAGTTCCTCAAAATCAAATTTGGCTTTTTTCTGTCTTTACGGCCTAGAAATAGTCTGTAAATGTAAAAGTTTCAATATATATTAAAATTTATGCTAGATTAAATGATCCCTGGTGTTTTTGCTTATTTCTGTCCCTACTTCATGACACACCGATGTTTATTATCATTTTCTATGAAGAATGTGAGCACAGTGGAAAACCCAAATCTCTCTACTGTATAAAAAGCTGTGATTTAGAAACAAAGTTATAGAATATAATAGCATTGTCACCTTTTCAAAAGACTCAAGCTGAAAAAAATCAAAATACAAATGGGCGTCTGGTGGCCTAATGGTGAAGACACCACATATTACCAGCCTAGATTGCATGTCAGTGTCACACTCCGCACTTGTTTTCTACAAAGACAGATTTAAAAAAATCTTTGAAAAAAGGACATGTCATTTAAACGAATGCAATGGATGTAGCCTTATCCTAAACTAACACTACAGTGTGGTGGTAACTGATTCCTTGTTGTGGTAATCTCAAACAGCAGCAAACAGCCCTTATTCTTTCTAGAGCTGTGTGTTACTTTATGTCTATGTTCAATATGATTCCACACATTACTTCTCAAACTGTTTTACATTTGTTCAGGTTTCTCCATTTTGCTTTAAAGCAGTGAACACAAATAGACTGGCTGAGGGCAACAGGACAATGGAATAAATCCAAGTTACAGTGCCAACACTTTGAATTTGGCGAGACTATTGCAAAGCAAATATTGAATTTTTCCCCACATTCAAACAGTAGTGTGAATTTTGAATGTAGCGAGAGGGAGACAAGGTTGGCTCTTATTTCAATATGTTCTACTAGAACATTTCAATTCCTCTCTGATTACTTCTACTAACAAATGACCAGAAAGAGAGACAAGTGAGAAACAATCTGTGCCTAAATTAAATCAGGAGGCTTCAGATTTTTATGTATCCCAGGAAAGGAGCAAGAAAAGGGGAAAAAACTAAGCCTTACGCAAAAGGATTTACTGCAGATATAGAGAACAACCGAAATTCTTCTTTTGCTCCATGCAGTGTATATTAAACTTGATGTGAAGTGAATGTCAAGTTCCCATTATAAAAATGCAAATATCAGTGACTTCTGTGTCATTTCCATGACAGCTTTGTCCTGTTGAGGAGAAAAGCTGTTCTAAAAAAGTTTCATTGATAAAATATTCAGTACACAAAGAAGTTGCTTTCTTGCGCTTTTGATGGATGTATTCCATCAAACCAGATATTCATCTTCCACACAGCTCTGACTTCACGATTTATATATCAGAGCTGATGAGAAACTCAAAATGTCTCTTAAGATAACAAATATCTTAAGATACAGACAGAAAAAAAAGGAAGAGCAAAAAAACAACAACAATGAAATTTTAAAACAAAACTAATCCTGATTTAAAATTTTACAGCCCTGTGCCTGAGGTGATGTCAGATTACTTCAGATAGTGGTTTGTCTGCTGAAGAGGTCGAGGGTCACAGCAGAGAGGAATGCTGGGATGCTCTTCTGGTGATGTAAGTGAAGGTCCACCATCTCTCCCAGAGTTTTGGAGAACTCTGTTTCCATGAGCTGCATGCTTCCATTGGACCCCTGCACACACAGAAACAAACATCCAAAGGCATTAAAACAATATCAAACAATAAGACCTGACTTTTCTACTACATCCATCTCCAGAGGAAAACTTTCAAAGTGAAGTAAGATCACTTAAAGTTGTTTTTGTCTACTGGGGATTGTCAAATGTGTATGTGAGCGCGTGTCTGTGTGTATTCACAGCAGGGTGAAGGTGTCTAAATCTGTGTGGATTAATTAAGAGGAATGAGGAGCAGCTCGGGGCGCTGGAGTGAAGGAGAAAGAGATGAGGGAAACGGGGGATAAAGTAATTAAAGAAATGCAGGGAGGGAGTAAGGTAGTGAGAAGCAGAGTCCCGTGACATGCTGGGAAGATATTGAGACATTTGAGGAATGTCCTGTGTCAATGTGTGTAAGAGATGGAGATCTACATTTGACAAGTATAATGAGAAGGCTCAAAAGACAGGGAGCAAAGGGAAAATACTGAGAAACAAAATAAAAAGAAACAGAGGACCAGAAGACAAACAATGAATGAGAAAGAGAGATTTAATACTGCATGACATCATTTCCCACATAGGCACTAGTTACTGAAGGTCTATGTTCACCCACAGACTTATTTTCAACGAAATAACGTTTAAAAATGTGAAAACATGTTTTATCAAAGGAAAAGAAAAAGATTCCACTTGAACTCAGCATTATTATTTAAAAACTGAATTGACTAATAATAATTTATACCTTTTAGATCCCTTGGGGAAATTCTTTGTGGACAGGCTGCCCCCTTAGGCGCCAAGGGTTCGGGATTCAGTGTCTTGTCCAGGGACACTTCGACATGTGGCCAGGAACTGGGGAGGGACTGGGGAGGGACCGGGAAGCGAACCACCAACCCTGGGGTTCATAGACAATTGCCAATTGACGACTGCCCTACCTACTGCACCACTGTCGCCCAAACTCACTCAGTTTACTAACAGGAAACTGAGAAATTGTGAAGTCTTGTTATATTTTATTTATCTGAGGTAAATTTCAAAAAGAAAAGGTAAATCCCCCTTGATAAACCAATTAGTGTGCTTCCTCATACACAACAGGCTGAGGTGAACTCAGCTGTTCACTTTTGTGTGAACAGCCACAAATCTCTAATGGGTGAGAGGAGGGGATAACTGAACTAATGACATTTCTTAGCCGACTGCACAATGCTAAACCGAGGTTGAACAGCATGGAAAGTGCTGAAGTGATATAGACAGAATGACTCTGCTGTTTCAGTGTCGTTCTTCAGAAGAACGTGCAAGGACGCACTGAGTATAATTAAGAGCTTATTACAAAAGCTAGCAGGTGAAAAAAAGAAGGTGTTCATCATGTTCATCTTCAGTTCAAATAATTACATCTGGCTCATCAGGAGGAATTCCCATTAACTAACAGCTATGTATGTCACTCTGTTGCAACTTATTAGATCCACCTTTCAGTCAGAAAATTACACGTACTGTCACTTTGTTGTACTATCAACTGCTTCCAGTCCCAGCAAAGTCTTTATTGCAACAGCATTTCTTTATTTTCTTTGCCTTTTTCTAAACAATATTAAGCATTTCTATACACACATGTGTGACGCTGCTACATCACATTTACTCTGATGTAGGCAACATTGCCACTATAAAAGCATAAAAAACAGAGAGCTCAGTGGCATTGTCCTTTGTTGATAGTGTACAGTAAAGAGGCTGGAAACAGGAAATTAAGGCGAGAAGAAGGATGATATGCAACAAAGGCCTCCAGCTGGATTTGTTGCAGGTATGTGGTAAGCATCTTAAACTACTAGGCCACCGCGACACACAACCACAGTGGTATTTTCAGGATTAAATGTGCATTCCTGTCTTTAATTGGGTCATTATTAAAAAAGTATCAAGCATAAAACAAAATATTATCAACAAGAAGTTGGTTCCTCTGTTCTTTGTTTTGTGGGTTATCTGGAAGTTGAGTCATGGGAACTGGACTTTCTTATTGGGTCAAAACGTCTCACTACTCATCAGGTCATGCTAAAGGCCCTACGCATTCCCTGATGAGGGATTTCTTCCTTTATGTTCAATATATTGAGTTGGCATCATTGTCTTGCTGCATGATGAAGCTCCTACCAATTACTTTTAATGTGCTTCTCTGTAAATCAGCAGATGAAAATGTTTCTGAATACATTCTGTGACCATCATGAGTTATATCATCAGTAAAGATTAGTGAGCGTGTTCCAGAAGCAGCTACTTTGTTTCACAGATGAGGTTTTATGATTCTGATCATCAGCAGATGCTTTCTTCCTCCACAATCCAGCCTTTCCATTACTTTGGCAGAGGTGAATGTTAGTCTCAGGCTCATAATAAGTGATACATCCCCCTGGGGAAATTCGTGTGGACAGGCAGCCCCTTTGAAAGGGCTCAGTGTCCATGGAGACTCTGAAATACAGCCTGGAATCAGGGGGAATTGGGAGTCGAACCACCAACCTTGGGGTTCGTAGATAACTGCCCTATCAACTGAGCTACAGTTTGAAATCGGATTTTTCCCTAAGTAAAACACCAACTGACACACATCCAACACTGCAGAGCCATCTCATGCAGACACATTAAGCGACTTAAACACTGGAGCCACCGAAAACACTTGAAACAACATGACTCTGGTCAGCTCTTCAAGCATTACTCCTTATTTGTGGTTCTTAATTAATCTTTACTATAGTAGACACTGCAGTGAAGCAATCTCATAGCTTTTATAATCACACCATCTTTCTCGTGACTACTTCTCATCGCTCTGTGGTGCTTTTTTTTTCCCCCCGTGTGGCCGTCTGAAATCTATTCCTTATCCTCAGGCTACTACTCACATCGCAGGCGCACAAACACACAGCTCTAGATGCTGCTGGGGCTCTGGGTACATGGAACACATACATCAAAGAAAAACACTAAGACCAGTTACCATGGAGATCTCAGTGTCTCAAACACCTTCTGCCGACGTCTGTCCTCAGAACAGACTGTGTGTATGAGTGGGTGTGTGAGACGGACAAGTTGATGGAGGCCTTTGGGAGCCGAGGACGGCAACGACTCCCACATTCGGTCAAAAAGGAAAACTAAGATAACAGCTTCATTGTCTGGAAACATTAGTGCCCCCACATAACATTTCAAGTGGTCAAATGTACATGCGTGCGCACACACACAAACACACACTAGGGTGGCTTAGAAAAGGTTACAGACAACACTGAAGTGCCCTGGGTCTAAGACAGAGAAGGAGTGTTAAGAGTGACATGAAGAAGCGGTGAGAGACAGAATAAAGAATAGCAAGAACAAGGAGGCAGACAAAAGGAGATTGAGAATCCACTGATCCTAGCAGATTCACTATTTTGTCTGAATACTGTTCATGTAGCTGAACAGCAACACCAGGATAAAACTGGAACAGAAATTTAAAAAGTCACCAAAGGTTTTCTAGTAAATCAAAATTCAAATGCTTCAAAATGATTTAATGCGTTTAATGAACCTGTTTTAATAACCTGTCAGGGTTTTTACCCTTCCATATAACACCTTGTGTGTTTTTGCAGTGCACCTAAATCCCTTTTATGAACATAATTAATGCAAAAACAATCATGAGAATTGTTAAAACCAATTTTTTTTTGAGTTTCTTGTTAATTCTGGTGTGTGAGTGTGCGTTTTGTACAATATTCTGTCGACATCCAATCTTGTATCAATGTCTAACGACTATCTCGTGGAGAAAAGCTGTCAAACTTGCAAAAACACGCCAGAGGCTGCTGTGTTACAGACACCAGCCAGCTAAATATAACGTCTGGAAATATTTTGCATTAGCATTGAAGCTATAAGCTATAAGTTGCTTCATTTGCAAGGACAAATGCCTGTATAGTGTTTTGTCTGCTATGAGTGAATACTTACACTTTTCAACACCAGTGGTGAGAGAAATATTCAGAAATTCCACTTAAGTAAAATTATAATTATTACTAAAGTGTAGAAATATTAGTATCCAAATGTTCACTACCAAAAACAAAAGAATGAGATGTATTAGCTGGTTAATAACAGTAATATCATTTATTAGTTGATTATATGTTGTATCATGAATCTGCACCTGCAGAGTAACCGTAGCTAACTGTAGCACTTAGCTACGCTGAATGTATTTATTTCCTCCACTGCAAAACATAAGTACTTTAAATCAAGTAGTTCTGAAATAGATGCAGAATTACAAGTATCGGCTCAATAGGAGCAAATTGGCTCTAAATCATACTGTACTGTATCAATAATACAAATAGTTTTATCATTTTTGTACCAAATTGTAGACTATATCAAAATATTGATGTCAGTTCATCTCTCAAGTATTCATACCTGTCACAGGTTTAATGCTCTAATGACAAGTTTCTATTGAGAAGAAAAATCTCTGAAAATCAAAATGCTGGAATGCAAAGTCCAGCATTTTGTCATTTCTGAATCACTGTAGTGTAAAAATAAAGGTGCCGGTGTTTTATATTTGAATTTGTTCTTTTTCTGGGGTGATCTTCATTAAATCTTAAAGTTAACTGCTCTTGTACACTGTAGGCAAACTTAATGGTGAAATAAATTCATAAATAAAGGAAAATATAGGCAAAGAAAAGCCAGGTTACAAATAAACCCAGTATTTCAGTGTAGCTCATAGTAGTCCTGTCTACGATTTCATGGTATTTATTTTGAAATTCACGGCATTCATCTAACCCTTTGTTCTTTCTCTCCAACGCACATGACCATACAGGCTGTGTGCCTCTCCCTCTCTTTTTCTCTTGTACATTTTATCCTTCTTCCAAGTCCTCACCATGGGAGGTGGCTGTGTGGCCTGGGTCCTACTGGCTGGTTTCACCAGGAAGCTGCTGGCATTCTCCCTTATCATTTTCTGTCTGTTGCTTGTTAGTGTCTGCTCTACTCCTCTCTCTCCACTGTGCACTCACCCTAAATGGTCGAGGCAGATGGCCGCCCACCCAGAGCCTGGCTCTGTTGGAGGTTTCTTCCATTAAAGGGAGTTTTTCCTCTCCACTGTTGCCCAGTGCTTGCTCAAGAGTTTTTTTTGTTCGTTCACTGGGTTTCTCTGTGTAAAACTCTAAGGTTTTGACCTTATGTGAATTTCCTTGAGATGTTTCTGTTGTGATTTGGAACTACATAAATACATGGAATTGAAGTACCTGGAATATTTCCTTAATTGAATGAACATATAAATATCAGTCCTTAATTTGACCTAACGAAAAAGTTAATGAAATATTTCACAGAGGACCCATGGTTGCCTTACACGACTGTAAATCTAGCAGTATTCATTCTGGCTAGCTTCCTAATGAAATACTTGGCAGTAATAAGTGATTCACATACTGTATGGTAAGACATGTTGCATTAGAGTACAGATGGAGTGGTTGAGTCATTTGTGTTTGTTACCACCGTTAAGGGTGTCCTTACTACCCCATTTATGGTTTGCAATTAAAATAAAAATATTTTTTATATGGGGTTCTTCCAAAAAGTGCCATCACAGGAGAAGTAGACATATTTTATGGTTTTAATGATTTAAAAAAAGTGACCCAGAGGCCACACATTCGTTTCTCTTTTCTTATGGACAGAACATTTCAAGAGAAGTGAATAAAAGGTCAGGGGGAGGTTTTCTGAAATCAGGTTTATTCAAATACTGACCTTATCAATGCTTATTTGCATATTCACGCTTCACTGAAAAGTGTTTTAAACAATATCTGACCTTTATGAAAACAACAAGAGTCTGTTTATATTTGAAAATGACTGGGGTTTCCTCATTCAGCAGTTGGGGTGAGATGTAGAAAAAAAGACATGTAAGGTGAGGCTACATGTAAGGTAAATACCAACATGGTATGTTCCTCCCACCCCAACCTCATCCTGCATAAAAATCAGATCAGGTTTGTTGAATCAAGAATAGAGAAAAGAATCTAACAAGACAAAGTTACACACAAAATCTAAGAAAGACAGATAACAACTGAGGAGTTCTATCCCATTTATCCCCTCTTTTCATTTGTCTATCCAATTAAAGGAAATCAATACTTTCTAGCTTGAGATGCAGGGCGGGGCTTTTTTGTGACCTCATCCAACCAAGGAGCTGCATGCTGCCTGAATGACAATCATGTTCCTCTCCCAGTACAGACAGGGTCAGAGTAAAGGTGCACACCCACGCCCTCAGACAGTTAGACAGAAACACATGAAAGACAAGAAAGCAGAAACGAATGATCAATGTCTGTTTTCCCGCCAATGCACAGATAAGAGACAATGATAATAAGTATTTCCATTTCCTTGGCCTTAAAAGAAGATTTGCATTTACATTTTATTTACTTGAGCCCGATACAGATGTAAAGTAGGTGGGAAGTCCATGCAAATTAAATGACTTAGATAGAAGGACTTGTATTTGGGCTGATGATTACTCCACAACTGAAATATAACTCAGTCTATTTGCTACCAATGCATACTTCCCCTTAAGCCTGTCCCCTTTCCTCCTTAGACAGGCTCTGTGCTTTATCATTTACATCTGATGAACCATCTCAAGTATGTACCTGTGACTGGCAAAGCTGTTTGAAAGTCTAGAGAAACGTAATGTTAGTAGCTGAAACGATCATGATTAATCACCATTCCTCTGCAAATTACATTTAACTTCTTACAACCCTTAACGAAATGCTTAAAGACGGCTTCACTGTCCACACGGGCACGACATGCTGCTTTGCACTGATCTGACTGCACTGGTAAAATAGAGGCCTCGGACTGTGTGTGCGCGCATGTGTGGACTTGACAGATGGCTCTATATTGAGGTGGTGACATGCAGTTCACAAATCAGCTGACCCCTGTCACTGCTCTCCATCGCTAATGAGTAGACTTTTCTTCTCTGTCTTACCATCTTCGTCTTGTTCTCTCCTCCCTCTGCTGCATAGATCCATATCTATCTCATCTCAGTGCAGTGACTGAGATTCACTGAAATTCAAGAAGATTTAATTCAATTCTCATTTACACATTTTATTCTTTCAGATTCCACCTTTGCCCACCTCTGCTCGCACCACTCGGATGCTGCTGTCCAACCAGCAGCATTAACAATAAATAATTCCACTGGATGACAAAGCAGCTGATTGGTGGGGATGAGAAAAACACAAGGCACATTAACTGAACAATCAGAAAAGTGCAGATGAATAGCTTTCAATTTAAATGCAGATTTTGGCATTTTTCTGCAGTTGGGAGGAGGATGTCAGAGAGACAGAGGAAAATATGGAGGAGAAATTAAAGCAGCTATTCTATCCATATTTATATTGTAATCAACTGTTTGTTTACTAACGTGTGTCTGAACAATAAATGACTACATACAACTAACAGAAGGCTATTTTGCCTCTTGTAAAACAAACACCCTGACTCGACAACCATGATCAGCCTGATTCTCACTAGCATAAATACATAAAACATAGAATCAGTTGTACTTGTCAATATAAGACACCTTCAAACTTGAGATGTGCCTAGAAGTTCAGCAAAGTCATAACAGTGCTGTTTTGTTTATCCTGGATTTCTCTTATGTTTGCTTACCCTTTTCTCCTGCGCATTTCCATAAAACTACAAGAAATTCAAAACTCATCAGTCTTAACTTTATACAGTTAGGTCCAGAAGTATCTGAACAGTAACAGAGTTTTTAATGACGTTTCCTTTATACACCACCACAATAAACTTTGAATAAAACAATCAAGATGTGATCAAAGTATAGACTTTCAGCCTTATTTTCAAAAAAATATGGCATTTCCCCTTTAGGGATTACAGCCATTTGCCTCCATTTTCAACAATATTTGGACAAAGTGACATAATTGTAAATATAACTATAATTTTTAATACTTCAGTCAATGGCTGTCTGAAGTCTGGACACGGACATCACAAAGTTTCCTTCCTGGATATGCTTTGCCAGGCCTTCACCCGTTTGTGGTTCTTTCTGCCTTCTGTTTTGTCTTCAATAACTGAAAAACTGCTCTCTCTCTCTCTCTCTCTCTCAGGAGACTGACTTGGCCATTGAAGAATATTCTACTTATTTGTCTTCAAAAAGTCTGAAGCAGCTTTGGCAGTATGTTTAGGGTCATTATCCATCTGCACTGTGAAGCGCTGTCCTATCAGTTTTGTAGCATTTGGCTGAATGTGAGCAGAGTATAGCCAGCAGTCACATCATCAATAAACACCAGTGAGCCCGTTCCACTGGCAGCCATAGCCATGTTTGACACATGATGTGGAATGCTTTGGATCATGAGCTGTTCCTTTCCTTCTCCATACTTTCCTCTGCCCATCATTCTGGTACAAGTTAATCTTGGTTTTATCAGTCCAAAGATTCTAACTCCAGAACATGGGAGGCTTTTTAGGTGTTTTCTGGCAAAGTCTAATCTGGCTTTCCTGTTCTTAAATTTTAAGAGTGGCTTGAACCTTGTTTTAAACCCTTTGTATTTAAATTCACAGGGCATCTGTAGATTTAGACTATTACGCCTACCTTCTCAAGAGTTTTCTTGACTTTGGTGATGTTATGAAGGGGCTTTTCTTCACAAAGGAAAGGATTCTGCGATCATCCACTTTAGTTGTCCCGGCCTTTTGCTGTTTTTGAGATAACCAGGGCTTCTTTCTAAGGTTTGTTATCTTTGTTATAGATTTATGTTGCTTCTTCAGCCTAATGATTGCCTCCTTCACTTGCATTGAGATCTCCTTGGAATTCTATTGGCAGATCCAGTCAAACAGCTGCCAAATGCCAACTGTTTTATTTCAATTCCATTGCGGTGGTGTATAAAGGCAAAATTATAAAAATTCAGTCAATGTCCAGATACCTTCACACCTAACTACTATACAACATATGCTACTATAATAATTGCTTCACTGTTGGTTTTTAACTAATATTTACACATTTCTTTCTTCTCGTTTGGTTTTGAATAGTTGAACAATTTCATCAGAGTGGAAATTTTCAACTGTGTAATGTTCTGCTCTCACCCTCACCTCTAACGTGTGACTGACAGTAAATTAAGTACTTGTTGGTTACAGTTGAGAGAATGACAATGTAAAGACCTCTGTATAGTATTAAACAAAGCAAGGACTATTACAGAAGAAACACATCCACTGGTTTGGATTTCCTGCATTAAAATTCCCAACAACTTGTTCCAGGTGAGGAAGAAAAAGGCTATTTATATGCTGTGTGAATTTCAGCTTGAACTCAATACAAAACATATGCAGTATGAATTTCAGATAGAACTCAAAACAAATCCAACCATTAAACAATTTTTTTTTGGAATTTTGAGGAGAGTGAGAAACAGGTGAGGGTTTCCAAAGTAACTTAAATGATAGTGATACTGTGTTTTGAATCACTAAACTAAGCTCTGTCTTTCTAAATTGCTCTACAATTAAGGGGCAGGTGTGCCAGTAAGTGAAGCTATTTGTGGATTTGCTCTCGAAACCACTAACACATTACAGTGGTGAACTCACTATTAGCTAAGACAAGGTAAGTCTGCACCTGGTTAGAGTCTTACAAAGATATCATGGCTGCAAGACAGCGTAGACCAAAACAGTGGTCTACATTAGTGTTTGTCACAGTGAAGAAAAACTGTCAATTGAAAGAGTTAGTTGCACTTTTGGGTGTTATCTTGAATTCAGCACTATACATTGATTTTTAATGTACTTACAATAAGGCAGAAAATTCAACTATGTATGTATTTATTTATATTTTTGACACTTAAATGATTCAGATCAAACAAATTTTAACAATACACAATGATAACCTGAGTAAATA
>JAUMHL010000001.1:4861014-4878514 GCA_032362345.1 Sandelia bainsii | reverse complement strand
GGCCACAGGAGCAGCCAGGACCCACCACTGCATAAGCTCATGACCGCTCCCATGGCTCGACTCTTATTGGCCCTGTAGCCACCAGCAACCCTGACAGTGGAGCTGTGCTTCAAAGTTATTTTAAAATTAAGCTATAACAGACGAATGACTTAAGCCATTCGAGCAGTGATAGCTTACAATCTGTCTTACACACACGCGCTCACAGGCAAACACACATTTGTGTAGAGTTAATCATCCCCAAGTGGCTGATAAAACACAGACAGGTCATTAAGACTCGACAGTGTTCATAAACTGTACTTTATTAACTGTCCGCTTTTGTCTCCCTCTGTCACACACGGACACAAATTGTTTTTTTGTTTTTTTCACGAAGACACCATTTAATTGCTTCTTTAAAACACTGGCATTTTTTAAACTTTCTGCTCTGTCTACACATCACCTACGCTCCATCATGCTTCCATACATTCTTGTCTTTCCTTCCATCTCCCTCTGGTGAGAGAGTTGACAGTTAATTGGGACGATGTTTTAATGAGCTGGCACTGAGATTCTATCTTCTACTTTGATTATGAAGGGAAGGCAGGAAAGTGAATGTCAAGGAAGTGAAGGAAGAGCGAGAGAGCAAGTGAAAGAGGGAAAGAAACAGAAGCCAGTCGATAGAGAACATCTCAAAGTTTTACTAACTGCTGTGGGGAGAACAGCTCTGTGCGTGTTTATTTGTTAATGAGCTAATCAATAGCAGAGGTGTGTAAGCCCAGCAGTGGGTATGCTCTGGGAGATTACTTACAGAGACACACAACTTGTACAGCTTGTTTGTCTACAATGCCTCTTGATTTTTTTTTTTTTTTTTTTTACAGACTTAAGTTAACTAAAGTTGTTCAACTGAAGTTTCTCAGGTACAAATTAGAACAGCATGAACACGACAGGTCAATTCTCAAGTCAACTTTAACAAATGAACCGCTTTGTTTGATTTCTTATGCATTACGCCACCACTTCTACCATTGTATGTATCCGCCAGCATTGTCACATGAAGAAAAAATATTCTGCCTCATACCTTAGACCAAAAAACAACACATTTCTGTGTCTACAACAATTTAATGATTGTGTGTGCAAAGAGATTATATAATGTCAGAGTAACTTTTTGGACTTTGTGTTTACCTGAATCTTTAAATGGGCAAATGTTAATGTTGTAAGATGCAAGCAGTACCTCCCCCTCCTTGAAGAAAAATGTTCAAATAACGCACTGGCTTGCACAGCTAAGGTGTTTATCTCACTGATTAGCAGAGCCTCATAAATACCTAATCACTGATGCTAATCAGCCCTCTCACCTAGGGGTGAGTTAAAAATAAAAAACACACATGTTAAGCCAGTACATAGAAACAGTTTCTGCACGCTTTCCCTATCAAAATAATTCTGGTATCAAAGTCATTTTAACATAACATTGCATTAATCCATAATTAATTGACAAACAGCATTTCTTCAGATTCACTAGCTATGACTAAGTGGCATGTGCATCGCGCTGGTTCTTGCTTGCAGCATTACAAATGCACCACACAGTTACTGTCGACTTTGACACCTGCAACTTTTGATCTCCTACCACTCTAAATCTGGCTGTTAACACAAACACACAGTCTGGTTTCTGACTTTATTCTGTAAAATTGATCAAAAACAACCACAAGGAGGTGTCAATATAATGAGATTCCTTTTGACTTTGAAGTGTAAAAATGTTATCTAAAATTCAGTATTTTACAATAAATGTGGTGGTGTGTATTTTGATTAACCACACAATAAAGTTAATGCAACAACAAAAGTCTGAAAGTCTTTAATTTCAGCATGTATACGTGGATTTCCAGTAACCAGGTTTCTTAAGTGCATGTAAACCTTGTTTCTCGATTACCAGAGAAACCTAGAACCTAGAACAGATCAGGCCATAGAAGACCGCTTCAGAATAGTCCAGTGTTTTGTTCTTAGCCATACGTATTGGGTCACTATCCTGGTGAAGCACACATGACTTGTGACTGGGACACAGCTTTTTGACACTGGGCAGTATTGTTTCGCTCCAGAATTACCGAAGTTGACCATGAATTCTGAGCTCTACTAGAAAATCCTGAATGAGAATGTCTGGCCATTAGTTTGTGACCTCAAGTGAACTTGGGTTATGCAGCAGTACAATGATCTAAAACACCTCAGCAAGTCCACCCGCCAGTTATTGCAGACACTTAATTGTAGTTGTTGCTGCCAAAGGTGGCAAAACCAGTTATGTTTACTTTTTCCACATAGGACAAGGCAGGTTTGGACAGCTTGTTTGTCTCTTAATAAATGAAAATCACCACTTTTTGTGACAAATATGCAAAAAAATAAATCAAGAAGGGGGTAGTCAGGTACGAAAAAATTCATCCACAAGTTACAACCTGTATGTTTAGTTGCACATTTGGATTTGATTCAAACTATATTTTAACAAAATGGTTTGGCAAAAGTAGTTTTAATTACATCTGAGCAAAGTTAATGACAAAGTCAATAAACACACCATTTGTTTAAGTTAGAATTACCACTATCATCCTTTCTTTCTACCAGCTGACAATTTAACTTGAAACGTTTCAATTACCAAAGTACTGAAAAGTAAATGTGAATAAAGAATGAAGAAATAATTTGAACACAAGTGCGACATGACTATGTGAAGGAGAGAGAGGGGAACATGGCAGTTGCAGGTTAAACAGCTTACACCATAGGGGGGGGATTTGGGTGGCTCTGCTAGAGGGGGATATTAGCAGGATTATCTGGCAACCCTGTTGGTGAGGTGAATAACATTAAAATCCCATTTGTAAAGACTTCTATGCTTTCTGTCCAAAATCCAACATTTTCTCTCCACTTTCTCCTTCTTCATCTTACAATTAGTCCACTTTATATTTCCATAACCCAGATTACACTCTCACACATGCCTAAGGAGCATGTTATTTATATTGAAATCATCTGTATTTGCGTGTGTTCCTTTTTATGCACGTGCCGTACTCCATTAGTAGCAGCCCTCTCTACTCCAATAGGCCACCAGGCGTGTGTGTCATACACACTCACACAGCGGAGAACACCCTGAATACTAATAATGGAGGTGTTGGCATCCGTTTTGTGTGTGTGTGTGTGTTTTTGCTACATCTGTATGCCTGTGCACAACAGAGAGGGAGGGGGGCGAGTGGGGTAGGAATGTGTTGAGACTGAAGTGAGTATGTGTGCATTTGAGTGTGACAGTGCGCACTATGAAAGCATTAGGTATGTGTGCGTGCATGCATGCATGCGTGTGTGCGCTGAGGTTAATAAATATTGTCACTGAATTATCTCTTCTGGCAGGGTCGCAGGTGGGTTTGATGGAGCAGATCTGACACACCAGCAAGTATTAAAAAAAAAATGCATCCAAACGCCCCCCATTCCTTATTTTTATGTTATTCTCTACTCTACTTACATTCAAGTGACTCCTTGAGCAAGGCAGTAACAATGCAGTTGCAATTGCCAACCACTTGACCATAATAATTATCCTGCCAAGATAATATAGCTGCCTTCTACCTTGCCAGCATGGATTTTCCATGGTTTCTGTTCTAGCTAGAGGCCCCCTATCATAACATAACAACAACAAGATGGTGATTAGCTACTGCTACACACTCAGATCAGAGGGCAAGAGAGAGAGAGGGGGGAGAACAACAAGAGTTGTGCAGGAGTGCAGGAGGACAGGATGAAGAGAGCAGAGACAGGATGGAGAAGATACAAAGAGAAAGAAACAAGATGTTTTTGCTGTAAAGCTACTCAAGGAAAAGATTTTCTCAACAGTAACGAGACAGACAAACATACAGTTTTGCTTTATTTCGCCCACTCAATGAGTGTATGGGGAGAGGTGATCGATTAATCTAGCCCAGCCCTGTGACACTGCCCAGTCATCAGTCTCTTCCCCAACCCCCCCCACTCTACCACACATTACATACACAGAGCAGACGAGGGTAACAACTAGCACACTGTTCCTCTCACAGCATGGCAGAGTCAGGCACAAAGCTAAAAGGTGGTGTAATGGTGCATAAACATGGATTCGGGGGGGGATACGTTAAAAAAGGGAGGGAAAAATACACCTTGCAAGGTCAAATTTGCATTTCGTGGAGCATCTGTGACAGATATCAGTACTCACACAGATGCGACAGCCTGTAGGAATGTTGATATTGTCAATGTTTCCCTTTAAACTTCGCAATTCTGTGCTAATAACTGAGTATATGTTTACAGAAATGCACAGTGTCAGTAGCTCATAGCCACCTGCATCATATATCTTAGCAGGTACACAGGTATACATGTATGTATAGGTGGAAATATATTGCCCACTATGCTGGTGTCATATGAGACTGAATTTATATGATTGTGTTTATGCTAATATTGTAACATGGTTTTCAATTTGTTCTTGTTACATCTCAATGCTTTTTATTCTCACACATGAAAGTTCTCTTTTTATTGTGTCTTTGGGTGCACCGAAGTTATAATTTTTATCTCCATTATGTTTTTGGTAAAAATAGTGTGATAATAGCCGACTGTGTCCACATTGCCCTGTACTAAATGGACAGTGTGCATACCTTTTTGAAAAGCAAGGAGTCATTCATGTGCTCTGCATAGACTGAGGTGAGCCTGTATTGGTTCTCCGTTGTGATATCTATCTGGTAGCCAGTCAGGACGTAGCAGACAGTACGGAACTCCTGGATTTTCCTCTGAAACACCTCCTTCAGCCTCTGGTTCCTAAGCTCAGAGCTCTCCATCTGCTTACGTAGATCTGCAAGACACACAAAAGGTGGGAGAATATATCAGCCAGATGTTCTGGAATTTACACTGAACACAGTGGGTAGATATATTTTGTAACATCAGCTACATGTGTATATTCTTCTCCATGGAGCCTCCCAAGCACAGGTTCAACTCACTAAACTCATGCAGCATAGATGGACAGCTCCACAGATAATATCCTGCAGCACTCCATCTGCTCACTTATGGTCTACAAAATGTTATTATACACGTAGTGTACTGTGACAAAAGCAGTCAGCTGCATCTCTGAGCTGGGAGGAGAAAGAATCGTCAAGAGAAGGAGGAGGATGGGGCTCGACTTTAATTTGCTGAAAATCAATTTGTGATAATTACTTTAATTTGAAGGCTTGATTTGAGAAGGCAGAGAAATTAGTTTGTCTAAGCAAAAATGAGTCGTTATGGAGGAAATTATTTACAATGTTATCACTGCTGCAAAAGTTAAAAGGGTAACACGTGCATGTGAGGGTGTCCAATTGTGCACAAATTTAATGGTATAATGGTGAAAAAAAGTGAGGAGAACTGACTATCCACGAAGTAGAAAATGTATTCATGATGTTATAAAAACAATTCTCAGTAGGTATATGTACATACAGTGTGTGCTACTGAAATATCTGAGTATACCATCAGAGAGATAGTGCAAACTTACGTCAACACAATGGAGCTTAGTCTCCACAGATAACATACCACTGATTGACTGCAATTTCTATGATTTCAGTTAAAAGAAAAGTTAAGTTTAGTCTGGAGTTTTTTTTTTTTTTTTTATTAAAAGCTATCTTAAATCTCGTTCCTGCTATTTAGGTCACACAGAATGCTTGTCCTGGCTTTGTCACTTCTGTCATTTAAGAAAAGTTTTTACAAAGTTTTTGGAAAAGAAAATGTGGGTAATAAAAATAGGCCAGAGCACCAAGAAGAGAATTTAAAAAATAAGGCAGAAAAACAATTTGACCAAGACTGAATACATAAAATACTTACTTAGCACTCCTGAAAAGTATAGTTTGAGTTCATTACTTTTTCAAGGTCAAAGGCATTTCAGCTGCTCAAATGTGCACCTACTTTAATAAGAGTTACACTTTAACAACCACTGCAACTTTTGAACATTAACCAGGCACAACCACTCCCTTCATTTGTGCCATCACACTCCAACATCCTTTATACTTGCAAGAGGAATTAGTAATGACAGTGGTGCATTTTCACAGTCCGAGCCTCTAACCCTGCTATGACCGCCAACTATTTCTACCCATTATTTTTCGCTTCATACATCTTATAAGCCTGTTACAACTGTCATTATTAAACAACTGTAAACTTAGGAGTCTGTGAATGTGTCAGCCTGTGCGCCTGTCTGTCTCCTGGGTGACTGGGCCCCCTTTGAGTGTCAGTCACTGCTGGTAAATACCGTTTCAAGAATTCAGGACTGTGACAAAACTGTCACTTTATGACAGCTATCAAACTGCCCTGAAAATGGCTGTTAATTCTCAAGCGACAACACAAAGTAGGCGCTGCTTAAATTTACTGTAACATGCAGACAAATGGACATGTAAATGGGGACATGGAGTCTTATTACCTGTGTATAAAAACACACAAGTATGTCAATATGTGTGCTTAATCTGCTTTATCAAAGTATTTGGGTTAGAAAATTTGCCACTGTCAAGTGTAAAGTTAGCGACTTCTGACTTTTGCCTTTAATTGGTCTCTACGGGTCTGGGCATACTGTCTCAGAAAAGGCCTTCACTGTCAAGAAAATTCCACTGCTGAGGAGTTTATTATTTATATATTTTCGCCGAATCATTTTTTAACTTATAAAAGCAGACTTTGGTAGCAGTTTATCTATTCAACTGAACAGAACAGAAAAGTGAAAATTGTCCTACTACCCTGGAAACGAAACAAAAATGTAAAGTTGTTCAGACTTAGTGTCTTGTGACACCTTAAGGCTACTCAAGTAGAAATGGACTAAGGAATTTTTAGTTTTTACAACGGAAGCATCTACACATTTGAAAGACAAACTTAGCAAGGAGGTGTGTTAAAGCAGTAAAAGTAGGGGGACTCATTTCTAAGTGGTACGGCAGGAAGACAGGTAAACTGAGGACTGAAACTCATTATGTTCAGTAATGTTTTCACTTCCCACACTAAAGTAACCCTCAGGCCACTTCCAAGAAGAAGAAAAAATCCTTCATTCACAAAAGGCAGTCGTGTGTGAAGCTTGGAATAATACAGCGGGGAAAATAAGTATTGTACACGTCAACCCTTTTCTTAGTAAATATACTTCTAATGGGGCTATTGACATGAAATTTACCCCAGATGTCGGTAAAAACCCAAGTAATCCACACGTACAAAGAAATCAAAACAAGTCCGTAAATTAAGTTATCTGTAATAAAGTGGAAAGACACAGGGAATAAGTATTGAACACATGAAGAAACTGATGTGCAAAAAACGGAAAGCCAAGAAACCAGCTGAAATCTGTCAGTATTTAGAAAGCAACCTTGCCCCCTATCAGCGCAAATTATTATCAGCTGGTTTAGTCCTAATTGCTGGCCTATAAAAAGGTTTCTCATTACCAAGTAAGCATCTCGTGATGGGTAAAAGCAAAGAGCTCTCTTAAGACCTTAAAAACTTTATTGTTGCAAAACATAATGATGGCATTGGTTAAAGGAGTGTTTCTAAGCTTCTGAATGTTCCAGTGAGCACTGTTAGGGTCATAATCTGGAAGTAGAAAGAGCATAATATCACCATAAACCAGTCACAACCAGGTGCTCCTCGCAAGATTTCTGACAGACAAGTCAAAAGAATAATCAGAAGAGTTGTCCAAGAGCCAAGGACCACTTGAGGACAGCTTCAGAATGATCTGGAATTAGCAGGTACAGTTGTTTCAAAGAAAACAATAAGTAATGCACTCAACTGCCATGGCCTCTATGCACGCTCACCATGCAAGACTCCACTGCTGAAGAAAAAGCATGTTGAAGCTTTGTTAAAATTGGCTGCACAACATTTGGACATGCCAATAAAATAATGGGAAAATATAGTCTTGTCATATGGGACCAAAATTGAACTCTATTGGATGTCACTGCACACAACATGTTTGGAGGAGAAATGGCACTGCACATCACCCCAAAAACACCATGCCAACAGTGAAGTTTGGAGGTGGGAACAACATGGTGTGGGGCTGTTTTTTAATATATGGTACTGGCAGACTTATATAATTGAAGGAAGGATGAATGGAGAACTGTACCGGGACATTATTGATAAATGTGGGCATTTCAGCAAGACAACGATCCCAAACACACAGCCAAGGAAACTCTCAAATGGTTTCAGAGAAAGGAATTAAACCTGCTAGAATGGCCCACCCCAATGGTCACCTGACATTAATCAAATTTAAGATCTATGAAAAGAACTGAAGATCCAAATTTATAGACGAAGCCCCGGAATCTTCAAGATATGAAGACAATTTGTGTGGAAGAATGGGCTAAAATTATGCCTGAGTGATGCATGCGACTAATTTCCCCATATAGGAGGATTCTTGAAGCTATCATTACCAACAAAGACTTTTCTACTAAGTATTAAATAAATTTCAGTAAGCATGTTCAATACTTATTCCCTGTGTCGTTCCACTTTATTACACATAATTTACAGACTTTTTTGTTTCATTTTCTTTGAATGTGTGAATTACTTGGATTGTTACCGACATCTAGTGTAAATTTCTTGTCAATAGCCCCATTAGAAATATATTTACTGAGGAAAACGTTAACGTGTTCAATACTTATTTTCCCCGCTGTATGTAATAACAGCTCAATTCATTGCTTTAATAAAAAAAAAAACCTGATGAATATAATACAATGACTTCTAAACTGGTATAAAATGAGCCAAATTAAAAACAAATTTCCATTACTTTTATCATAAATTTCATTTACCATGTCATTAAAAACCTGACTGTAGACTATAAGCAACTTTAAATTCTCTGGTGACAGTGTTCATCTGCGTATACACACAGTGCAAAGGACAGTTTTCATTCTTGGCTGCTTTCTTAAACCACAGATAATAAAAAACTATATTCTACAAGTCTATGACTTGTGTGATTAAATATGGATGACAGAGTTTTGTATTTAAGTTTCAACTGACTAAAATCATGATGTATTGTAATAATGAAGACTTTTTTTAAATTTTAAATTTAGTATTTTTAATGTAACAGTGAGGTTCAATCATTAGTGACAGTGGGCTTTTTAACCAGTTACATAATACGCTATACATTGTGTAAAGGTTGTAAAAAAAAAAGAAAAGAAAATTGCATACTGCAATTAAAATCACACACATTGCTGTTCAAACATGGAAAGTTTAAAGACTGGGGAGAAAGGCACAGTGAACACAAGAGTGACAGGAAGTTGTTTTTTTTAAGGAAAATGAAGGGTTGGAGTTTGAAGAAGAGAAGAGGCAAGTTAGTGTTGGTGAGAGAAAGAATAAGAGACACTGAGTGAACAAGAGAAAGAGACAGGGAGAGCGCACTGTGGCCCTCAGAAGACAAATTAGCCAACAGACTTCTGGCACTGAACTGTCCTGAGCTCCAATTAAATATTTAACCCTGTCATAACTACACTTCCCTTTCTAACTGTCTGTCATATACTCATGTATAGGAGGACAAGGAACTCTGTGGCCTAAATATCAATGATATAATTTTATTTGACTTAAAAAAAGAAAAGAAAAAAGAAACAGTCAGACTATCAGTTTCTCGCCTTTCTCACTTGGTAGAGCAGTTGTCTACCAACCCCAAGTTCAGTGGTTCAATTCCCAGTTCCTCTTGGCTACATGTCAAGGTGTTCTTAGTCAAAACACCGAAAACCCCTTAGCAGCTCCAACATTTATTGTCTGTTAGCTGTCCAACAACAACTTCTCCAAGGCATTCAATAAAACATGTCATTCTTATTATTTTAACATTAGGCAAAAATATTGCATACAATATTGCTTGAGAGACTGGAGAAACTGCAGTGAAAGTATGTAAAATCAGTCACAACATTAAGACCAACACAGCCACTCTGTCGCAGCAAGCTGTGATGCACTGTGTGTTCCGACACCAGTGGATGATAGCCGGCATTAAATGTTTCAACAATGTGTGCTACAACAGCTCTTATGTGGGATTGTACCAAATAGGATACCCTTTGCTCCCAACATGCATCAGTGACACATGGGCAACTATAATCCTTTTGCTGGTTCACTGGCTGTCCTTCCTTAGAGCACTCTTGGTAGGTAATGACCACTGCATTCTGGGAACACTGACAAGATCTGTCATTTGGAGGAGATGCTCTGACCCAGCAATTACAACTTTGGCCTTGTCAACATGTCCGATCCCTAAAACCCAGTTTTGGGCTTGCCTATTTTTCCTGCTTCCATACATCAACTCCAAGAACTTGCTGCCTAATATGTTGATATAGCGTGAAGTTATCATATGAAGATCTCAAAAAGAAGTAGGATGACACAAAATTACAATCTCTACAATTCAAGTCGAATGAGGGGTTGTGAACATCCTCAACACTGAACACAATAGAAAATCGTCAGAGCGCCCAGCCATACTTAACAGACGTGTACCTTATTACAGCTCGAACTGCTAGGCTTAAATGCTGAATAATAAAATGAGACATTGTTATAAACTAAGAAAATATTGTATTTGAGAATTAGTATTGCCATCTCTCAATTTTTAAGTCTCACTTGATAGGCCAGTTTGAATTGGGAAGGCAAAAAGCGAAAGTTTTTTTTTTTTTGGTTTGTTTGGTTTTCCTCCCAGAAGCATCACCTGCACTGTAGTGAACTGACCACTAGTCATTGACTGATTGTTTGGAAAAAGTTCTTCCTTTATTTTATTTGCCCATTTGCGTTTTTTATTAAGACCTAATTTTCCTGCATCTATCTGCCACTGTGATGTTTTGTCTTCCTTATGCTCCACCATGTTCCATGTGGCACTTTACCTTACAACAAACTCCACAAAAAATTAATAACAGAAATGTGATGGGCAATGTAAAGTCAATGCAACTGCCCAAACCCGTTTTATTTATTATGACTGTAGTAACTTAATTGGCTAATTCAGTACAAGTGAGTGTGTCTATTTTTGTGTTGTGGATCTTACCCAACACTTCCTTCGATGGAGGAAAATTGAGGCCAAGACTGGAGCTGTGCATACTGGACTCATCATGGGAATGGGGCAGAGCGCCGCCATCTTGTAATGAGCGCACAAGTTCCCTGAGACGCGACATTTCCTCCCGAAGAACCTCCACTTCCTGCTGGCGCTGTTGCTTGGCGACACTAGTGGGGTTCATTTTGAGGTGGAGAACTCGAGTCTTGACTGGATCATAGTCTCCCTGAAATTCAAAAACAATGGTAGAATAATATTCATCAATGTTGTCAACATCGATACTGTTTAAGACAACTTTAGAGTCAGATCATGTAGTCAGCTTAAATCTCTGGTCTTGGTTAGGATGAAAAAGAACAGAGCTAAAAAATATAGGTATGCCGGAGAGTGTCTCTCTTTCTGTCCTTCCCATGGACTTCTCTCCTGTTTGATCAAGTAAACAGCAGTTCAATTTGGACAGTTTGAAAGTTCTCACACATACTCGCTCAAACCTTTACAACATGTTAACTGCAAAGGACTATGCATGAAGCACCAGATGTCTCTACAAAAACTGAAACCATTCATTGTGCTTAGGCATTTCTGTCAAATATGAGCACTTACAACATGGACACGGCACAAAAAGCTTGAACAGACTTTCTTAATCACAAGGACAGAAACCATCAGAGTGTGCTGCCTGCAGCTCAGAGGAATAAATGGGGGAAAGATGAGAGGTGAAGTGCATAAACAAAAATAATTTCCAAAAAGAAAAAAAGTAGAATCAACCGCTTTCAGTCATCATGACTCAAGAAAGCTAAACTTGTACATTTATTTGCAGGTTTTTTTTCCCCATTATGTCCAGATGTAATAAATAGCCATGCCTCCATTCACTTTGCTTTTTGCCATTAGTTTTTAGAAAGTGAAACACAAATTGATTGGATGTTTTTAATGTAAAAGTTGAACAGCATTATTTTAGTAACTAAAAGCTGTACTTACTTCATGGTAATAACAATGTGTAGATGATTGGTTGAATTTGTATGTGACAACAAGCACCTAAGCCCCTATTAGAAATCAACCCATTGGTCCTACATTCATTTTGCAGCATAGCAACACAGTAACGCAACACAGACACAGTAACTACAAGAGTATCAATTTTTGATCCACAGTTCAGTTCATACCTCGGTTTTCGTTTTGTTTTTCCTTTTCGGCTATCATTTTTTCATCTCTTCTGTGAATGCTTGAACGCAAAATACGTCAAACATCATGTTGTATTTTCTTCCTAATTCTGTGTGCACAGCACTTTTTTTATTTTACTGATACACCAGCTCTCTTAGTGAAGCACATGCAGTTGACTGTTTATCATGTAGGGTACCTTTAAATAAACTTGGGAATTCATTTTCCCCTACACAATGGCAACCAATCCAGGTCCAGCGGCAGCAAAGCAGCCCCACCATAACTCACTGTTGGAATAATATTGGTTCTCTTTTTATGCCATACATATTGCTGTGTGGTCTTCCCAAACTATTCTACTTTTGTTTCATCTGTCCACAATGAATCCAAGACAAGAGTCTATAGCCGTTACTCTACGATTCTGCTTTGTGCCACTGGAGTTATCTTGACTGGTCGAGTACTAATATGGATAACTGTGGACTGATGAATATCTAAACTGTTTTGAGATTACTCTGCAACCCTTCCCAGCAACATACAAATCAACAACTTTTGATCACAGGTCTTCGGGAGCTTTCTTTCTTGAGAGGCATGGCTCAAATCAGTTGATGCTGCTTGCGAATAGCACAGTCATATGGTTTCATTGATTGAACTCCTGGTTTGCACACCTGACTCCAGTTGGCTTTTAGTGAGATCAGAAGCCTAGTGTTGCCACTACTTTTTCCAACATTACTGTGTATGTTTAATAAGTGTGTTCAATAAAGACATGTTTATTAGAGTAGAAATATTTTGTTTGTTAAAATTTGAGATTTTGGTGAAGATCAGATTAGCAAATAGTGCATTTACTTATTCTTGCGACTGTAAATTATTTCACTTTTTTTTATATACAGTAACAAAGTATTTGTCAAACAGTAAGAGAGAAGGATGCTGACAACAATAGAAATAACTAACAAAACACTTGAAATTTTAAACTAATCCCAAAGCAAAAATGGGAATGTTTCACGTAAACATGTTTTTTTCCTTTTCTTTGCTTTTTTCTAACTATATAAGGTCTGGATAAATGAGAAGAGTCTATCTTCGCTTAATGCCAATATAAGACACACAAACAGGAACACATACACACAACATGCACACACCAATCTGAGCTCTTGATTACTGGCTAAATTAGATCCCATATGACCTCAGGCAATGGTTGCCAAATAAACTACAGGCGTGGGGAGAGCAAGAGGCAGACAAGGAGAAAGGGGAGAAGATGGGAAAAGGTGAAGGACATAGAAAAGAACATAGTGAAAACAAAGAATCATGGCATCACTGCCCTCTGCATATAGGAAAAGAAATAGGGATGTATAAATAACACTATGTATAATTCAAAAGGAACAGAGGGATTGAACTTAAAATAAGGAACAGAATGTGTGTATTTATATCAAACCATTTTCAACCGGACTGCACACACGTCACAGCCAAATAAAGTCAGTTTATTTTCTTCCTGTGAACATCTTTTGAAGTTCTACATCTGTATGTGAAGGGTTTATTCAAGGGTACGTCTGTATATGTGGTGTGATAAACAGTGAGAAAAACTGAATGGAGAGCCAGATAGTGTGAGCCAGATATGTAGATTAGAGCTGCAAACCCAGCCCAAAAAAATAAAAATTTTAAATTACTCAAAACACAGCCAACAGCTACATGCTGTCAAACAGCAGAAACTCTTTCAACCATAGTTCCATAAAAGGAGGTCAAGCTAAAGAAAATTAAAATGATTTGGCTGTGGAATTCATAGTTCACTTTTTGGATGCCTGTACAAAGCCAAGGAGCAGCGTTTTCATCGATTGCTCAACGGTACAACGACAGTAAATTAATGCAGAATAGGCCAAAAAAATTGCATAATCATTTTTTAATTGGTTGAAACCCCTTCATAAAACAAAAATGAGACTATCGAAGGCTATCCCCTTGTCTTCATAAGTCTTCATCAATTTACGCTCTGTGTAGAACAAGATGGCGCAACTGAGGAAAAAAGTTAAACGAACAAGTATCCATCTTCCCTTTATTTATCCAAATTGTATCCTCTTACGGGTCACAGAGGTGCTGCAGCCGATTCCAGCTGACATTGGGTGAGAAGGGGGGTTGTACCAATCATTAGCCTAACAGCGTGTCTTTGGAAGAAAGTGTAGTACTCGGAGGAAATCTATGCAAGCACAGAGAGAGAACATGCAAAGTCAGAACACAGATAAGCTGCCGACCATGTAGCCTGGATTTTAGCTATAAATTACCTTTTACTGTTGGATAGACAACAGGCAAAGGTGAACAACGTGGTTATGAATTAAAATGTAGTTCACTGCTGTAACAAGAGGAATTGCCTGAGCTTCACAGTAGATGTTAGCAAACTGCTTAGTGTTACAGATTTCAGCTGGCCTATTTTGTGTGTGTTTACATGCATGTGTACAGCTTGCTCTTCCCCACAATATTTACAGTGCAGCAAGGTGGAGTGCCATTCAAAGTGCCCAAGGCTACATCTCTTATTCATAGAACACCACATCTAATACCAGGGAGCAGTCTGTTTAAAAAAAAAAAAAAAAAACCCACAAGAGGTGGGAGAGAGAATAACAAAGCATAAAGGGGTAGAGAGAGCGAGACCGTATGAGAGCAAGGGGGATCGAAGTCCAAGGAATGTCCGTTTTTGACAA
This sequence comes from Sandelia bainsii, assembly GCA_032362345.1. Lineage (NCBI taxonomy): Eukaryota > Metazoa > Chordata > Actinopteri > Anabantiformes > Anabantidae > Sandelia > Sandelia bainsii. Next base: position 4,863,772 of record JAUMHL010000001.1, on the reverse strand, counting down.
ACCTGATCAAATGTGGCGATCAATGTGGCGCACTAATGGTGAGTGAGTGTCTATGAGCATAAGATAGGAGGAGTATTAACAAAGGGAAAAAAATGACACAAAACCATATAAACTGATAAAGTTGAATGAAGTCACAGAAAACACTGGAGAGGCAAACCTCTTCTACTGAGTGACATAACTAGAACTGAATGACCAAGAAATTGGAGCTTGGTATTGTTTTTTTACCCTCTCCCCTTCACAAGTTTTCTACATCTACTGTATACAGAGGGAATCACAGATGCATTTAAAGGATCAGTTCACCATATTACAATTACATGGCACTGGCCATGAAGATTATAATATTCATCTCTGAAGTATGTGGCACTACACAGTAGAGTGGAGGTTAATCACATTCATTTGCGGAGCTGAAATGACCCCCCAAAAAAAAAAAAAAAAGGAAAAAGATTAACCAAAGAGCAGTTCTCCAACAGCAAGATATTATTTATTATAATAATAATAATAATAATAAACACTTTATTGATCCCCTTGGGGAAATTGTTGTTTGGACAGCTGCTAGACCTGTGTCAGCGCTACTACGGGGTTTCAGTGTCTTGTCCAAGGACACCTCGACATGTAGCTACGTGTAGCTTGCCGGGACTGAGAATCGAACCACTCACTACCCACTGAACTATCATGCCGACCCAATCATTATAATTTAGAGATATGTAACAAAAGAAAAAGCATATCTAAAAATCCTAGAACCAAGAAGGGTCTGTGTTCCATACAAGTGTCTTAAAGAATAAGGCTTGTCACTTTCTATATTTTCAACTATTCTCATAATTTATGATGTCAGTTGACTCTGCTCACTATAATGTCTGTTAATCTTGAACGCAAGTTTGCTTAGGTCTTACTTGCTTGTTTGTCTGTGCCAGAGGCCTCCACTGTTGTTCGGAAATAACGAAAACTAATAAAAACAAATAAGTAAAATACACTGCTGCACTAAGCGACATGTTTTGTCCTCACCAAAAGTGTGACCTGAGTAATATTTTTTAGAAAGGACCTCCACATGCTGAAAAAAAAAAAACAGTCTGCTTTCTTACAGTCTGTTAAGTGCACAGCATCTTGTATTCTTGGAAGAATACAAGGCAGAGTAAACAAAGCAGAGAGATAATACGCTTAAGATACAGCAGCGCACTGTTAAAGTTCTGTTTAATGATGGGTTTATCCCCGTAAGACGTAGTTCAGGACACAAACATACAGCATCCTTTGATGGAAATCCATACTTAAACTCAGATTTACATGTAAGGAATAAACTGGGATTAGTATATCTTGTTCTTGTCTTTTTTTTACGTGACGCTGTACAGGTCAGAATGAGCTGTTCACCTCTGGGCTGTAGGTCACAGTTGCAGAAACAGGACACAAATATCACTAAGTTGCTTCTCTATGTTTAAAACCTATATTAAGGATGCCTTTAAAGACAGTACGCTCACATTTACAGTATGTGTTGGTTGTGTATCAGCACACGGAGTAACCACTACTAAATTCAAGAAGTACAAAAGAGTCTGAAGACAAATGAGACTCTATGCCAAATAAATGTTAGAATGCAATCTTATATTTTATATATAATGCTATATTACTCAGTGTAAAAATATACTGTCTAAACCATTCCCTTGAATCTAAAGTTCACATAGAAAATAATTTTGGTTTATGTATTTCAACAAGACCCATACAGACATGTCTAAACTTCCCCCTTATGAAGGAGGGTCCATCTCATTTGTGACTGAAATATATATATTTTATACTATTTAATGAAAAACCTGGAAATAATTGTGTCAAATGTATTAGAAAATCAATGAAGGAAGCTGTGTGGTTTGAAAATAATGTTTTAATATCTTAGATCTGTTGAAAATAGGTCCCTGGATAGGGAAGGACTTCAGTTTAGCCACAAAACAGTATATAAGGGGCTGTGAAACTTCAGTTTATTTAGTCTGGTCTAGACCTGACTGTATATTGTCTGTTAAAGGCAATTCCAGCATTCTTTCCCTTTGCAAGTCTTGAAATAGAAGCAAAACTACTTGTATGCTCAAATCAATCAAATGTGTTTCACCATAACTGTCATTGCTGACACTTTTCTCTTAAATCGCATCTTACACCGAGTGGGCTGAAGGGAGAAGAGGCACTCTTCTGACATCTTGAATCATTTCACTGCTTTACTGGATAAAAACTGAGCAGCACTGCCATCATCTCTTCTGCTCAAAAATCAGAAGGCTGTTACCAATTTTCTTCAGAAATGTTTCTTCCTACCAACGCATTCAACTCCCTACATGACAGACCCAGTGTGTGATAGGAAGACACACTGTCTGGTAAGGAAAAAAAAAAAACCTCAGTCAGAAGCAAACAGTGGCAACACTGGAACACAAGCTTCATTGTGATAAAAGTTTCACAAGTTCAGACAAATTCAGCACTAGAAAAGGCATGTTGAAGACTCATACTATGTGGGTACTACCACAAACCTGACTGAAGACTTACTGCCTTCTTGCCTTTAACTGCTGCTACCAGCTTCAGCCATCTATATCATGTATATCAAAGTATATTTTGTGCATTTTAGCTTATCTTATGAGAAGTTATTTTCATTTTTAAAAAGATGTCTTGTTATGTTTGTTTAAAGTCACAAGAAAGTCTATCAGTATGGGCAGGGATTTCCTTCTTGGATCGAGGCCTTGCCGTGGCAGAAGGGCTTGCGTGGTCTAGTGATCCTCGGAGCTATGTTGTCGGGAGC
>JAUMHL010000001.1:4846923-4860914 GCA_032362345.1 Sandelia bainsii | reverse complement strand
CCACTGGGAGAAGGCCCCGGGGCAGACCCAGGACACGCTGGAGGGATTATATCTCCCGGCTGGCCTGGGAACGCCTCCGGGTCCCCCCAGAGGAGCTGGAGGAGGTAGCTGTGGAGAGGGAGGTCTGGGCTTCCCTGCTTAGGCTGCTGCCCCCGCAACCTGATCATGGGAAAAGCAGTGTTTTTAGATTTATTCAATGATTAAATTATTTTCATAATTAATGATCGAGGCAGTTAATATACAGTACAAGACAGAATACTGGCAGCACAGATTAAGATCTACAGTCAGACTGAAAAGAACCTTACCTGGAATACAAGGATGCCATACTCAGGACATCATCGCAGCAGCTTTTTCATCTTGTACTATGTCTCCTATCTAAAAAAAACATCTGAACATAATGTTGCTGTGGCTAAGTATTATACATTTCTCTTGTAAGCACAACAGAGAGACTATGTTGATGCAATCGTTTGCAACAGCAACAATTATCTCGGTCTAGACACTAGCATGACAGAGCACAAAGACAAAGAGCAGTTTTAGTTTACAACTGTAGCGGTTATTGTCTGTACTGTAAAAATAGTGAGGGGATGGAGTGATAGACAACTTAATTCAGCCAACTTCAAAATAACGTCAATTGGACTGCATCTGATGAAGGAATAATGATGAACTCATACTCCTCCATGTGCTAATGAACATGATTTCTCTCCAGAAAGAAGCCATGGTTCAAGCACAGTACAAATAAGACACATGGAAGAAAGTAGGCAAGCTCTTGACAGGTTCAGTCTGTAAATATCATTACTGTTAATAATAAGACCCTAATGAGTACTGCTGGTTCTTGCAAATAATCTTGATAGGTAAGTTTGACAAATATCCTTAAAACCACCATTAGACATCTGATAAAACAATCATTCAGTACATTCTGATCAAATCAACCCCATTATAACCTACAAAACAATAAGTTTTGTAAGATTATGTTTTGTTATTCTGTCATAAAAATAGTAACTGGTAGTATCAATAATCAGTTCGTAAAGTCTCTACATTTACAGTTCTAAATGAACAAAGTGGTGAAAAAAAACTGCTGCATGGGACATAATGTGTTTCAGTTTCTATCATCCTTAAAAATGAATGTTGGGAATAAACAGAAACTCCAACAGTTCACTCCAACAAAAAAGATGAAAGTGTTGCAGTTCTGCTTTTTCCAATTCATAATCCTAAAGCTGACATTTCAGCTGGATCTTTTCTCAAGGAGAGAACGCAGCATGATCACCAACAACCATGCATTTAAGAGGACAAAGAAAATACAGCTACTTAAAGTTTTTAAAGTCGTAAACCTGATTACTTTCACAGGTAAGTGATCTCTGTGAAATGCTGCTGTTGTGACTGCATTTAATGATGCACCCAATTCTTCTAAATATGTTCAACATACAAATCCCCTTTGATGCCTTTTATTCATAGTAAAGCAAACAGTGAGTCATAAAAGGTAGTTCTGCACAGAAAGATCCAGGGCCTGTACCACAGAAATTCAACTTAGAAGCACAGTGTTTGAGCTACTTGGTTTCAGCTGATCAGATAAAACCAGTATCGCAAAGCTGGTTATCAACTGGCTCGGACAATTCTGGATTTATCAACCCAACTATTCTGGCTTTTGTGTTTCAAAATAAATAATATATCACTATGGAAGGCAACCTGGGTTCACTGATGTCGAAAATGCCTATGACTCTGTATTATGAGCCACATTACACTGGTTATAAAAACAGATACAAGTTTGCCACCATTTTCACACAATGAAAATGGGGTTAAACCAAAATACAGCTGGTTCAGCTACTAATCAGTATTCATGATACATGAAGGCATCCACTACCTAACCAGTATGAACTACTTTAGTTTGCTAATGTTCTGGAAATACCACTTGGCGTGAGATTCACTATCTCAGTCAAAAAGGCCAAATGTGAGATAAAGATAATAACGTATGCTGTTAACATAATAAATTATTATACATGTCTTAGAACTCTTTTATTGATCTTTGAAAAATGTCAACATAAATACAGATGTATGAAAATCATAATTTCCCAAGAATGCCACCTGACAGAATACTGGTGGAGATGACTGAGTACGAGTCCATGAAAAGCAGTTTCATTACACTGGTAATCTGAGCAGCTGACAGTCATGAGCAGTTGACAGTCATACTACTAAGTATGATAAAAATATAATAGCAGGGTGAAAATTATGGGATATGCTACATGCTACAGGAATCTGACATGCAAGCTGATATAATGAAAAATACTACCGTCAATTTATTCATGCATACAATTCTGTAAAGTCATTCATGCCAACTCATTGAGCCATTCATTTCTCCTTTCAAAAGCTTCTTCATTCAGTCACTCATCTCTTCATACGTCTGATGTAGAGGACTCTCCGTGTGCATTAGACCATGGAGGAGTCATAAAAATTAACTCCTAAGAACTGACCTGATTCATTTACCATGCAACCTTGAAACCTGTGCACACACGCGCACACACACACACACACACACACTCGCTTGTCAATTGCATTAAAAGTGGTGGTCATGCTTCAGAACACATGGATTTCATTCTCCCCAAGGCTAAATGGAACCAACACACTTGCCCACACATGTTTCATTAAAGTGCCCTTGTATGCTTAGATTGGCCCAGTATGAGTCAAGAGTTAGAGTACTTGACTGAAATACACACATAAGAGCAAATTTTTAAAAGCAAAGTGATCCGGGATAACTGAGGGGGTTCGTTAAATAACTCTGCAACATTAAAGTAGCTGGATTAGATGCACACAGTGATGCATGTCTGTTTATGTGTGTGAATAAAGTCGAAAAGGAGCTACCGACAAGGATTTTTTATTTCAGCCACTCTCATCCCAAGCTGACAGTGTTGGGGGTCTAATTTCTTTTGTGACATCTTTCCCTCTACTGTTCTGTCCATTCTAATCCCCTCAACCAATAAAAGAAGGATTTTAAAACAGCCACAGGTTCTACAGCCTTCTGAAGGGATGCTGCTGGAATCACACCTGGGTCCAATTTCGCTTGAAAAACTGTCAGATACGGGAAGTGTTTGTGTGAATCAATCTGTAGTGTCATACAGTCTAGTCTGCTTCTCTTGGGGTTGTTAAATTGGTACCTTTGCGTCAGATGAGTAAATCCATCACAGAAAACAGCTGGTGGGAAGTTATGGTGCCTACCTGTAGGTTGTGTCTCTCCAGTCTCATCTCCAGAATGTTGTTCTGCTCCTCCAAACGCTGCCGCTCTGCCTCTAGATCTTCAATTTTCTGTCTGGAAAGTGAATGCGCACACACACTCGTTTCTTTTTTGTCTTCGGTGAAGGATAATGAGTATGCTTAGGTTCATCCTAAAGCCATAGCTCTGCTCATGGACAAGCTTGTCACATCTATGCAATTATCTGTGTTAATCTACCCTTTATAGAGACAAAAATATATTTTGTCCCAGATTTTGAATTTGTGGTTTTTGCAACTGTTTGTGTGTGTACCGTGTGTGCTGACTACCTGAGTATGCTGACCTCCTCTTTGGTCACTAAAGAGCTACTGTCAGCACAAGTGGCCTGCTGCTTCTTTAGAGACTCCAGCTCCAGCTCCACCTTTGACAGAAGGAGAAGAAAATGGGTCTAGTGACAACCTTTGGCCACGTGCCTTTTGCCAGCAGATAAATCCTGATGATTCTATTCCATATGCTGCCATCTTTCTGAGACAGATTTTCAGACAAACAGATATATCCCTTCTACACCATCAGTCCACTGACTCCTTTTCCATTTCACAATGCTCCAATCTTTAATCCCCCTAGTACTTGTTTTTAGCTCGTCTGTGTTTTAGTTTCTCTCTGATCTCGCTCTCCACTCTGCAATTATCCCTCATTTCCATTTGCACACCCACTTTCCTCTTTTTCTGACAGCATATGTCTGTCTCTCAGCTCATCCTGACTCCCGGTCTTCCCAAGACTGATAAGTAATTACTGCTATACCAGACAGGTGGATTTCACGCGTCAATACTCATTGCCATGGCTATGTTGATGTCTCCTCGGAAACAAGGAGCCATGAAACGAAGGGAGATCACAGAACGAGCGAAGACACAAAGAGTGTGTAAGAGAGTTTACGTCACACTCTACAAACTCTCTACTTTATCCTTGTTTAATACTACACTTCAAAGCAGTCTAGTTTTATTACAACTTTTCTGCAATTTCCACAACTTATAATTAAGAAAAACCTAACAGATGAACCTCTTATCTGACACAATTCACATAATAGACAGTTTAATGTCATTCACAGACCACGCTATGTTGTCAGTGCATTTAATGTTTAGAAATGTTTCCAATATTAGCATTGTGCCTCTTGTCACCTTTCAAACTCTGTCTAGAAAGCTTGATGTACCATAAAAGTGGAAATAATTATGTTAGTTAGCAGGTTCATAGAGGCAATATAGCATCTTTGACTAGTAGAAAAGCACAGTAAACCTGCAACAACAACAGCAACAGCTGAGAAGAGGTACCTCAGACAGCTTAAGTTCTGATAGCGGAGACTAATCACTAGGTAGCAATAAAGCTACGAGTAGTAAGTATGGGAGTGTGCGTAAATGTATACTTACTGTTTGTAGTTGTAGCTTCAGAGACCCCGTCTCTTCCTGTGCTTTGGTCAGCTGCGTCTGAAGTAAAAGACAATACCGGATTAGGGTTGGGGGGTTTACACACACTAAACACAAAAACATGGCACGGCATGTGAGTGGAGTAGAAGCAGACCGGTTCTCAAACACTAACAGGGATTCGACTGCGTACCACAAATACAGATTTACGATTTTATCAGTTTTCATTGCAGATATTTGTCCACTACGCAAGAGTAATGATTGTGTAGAAAAGAAAGAGTTGAACAGCATGCAGTTACGGTGCCATTAGCTGTGATCCAAATGTCAACAACATTCATACTAAATTGGTTAACAGCTGAGAGGAGTGTAAATCACTACTTAGTATTCTGGAAAATGTATTATTTGGAAAATATGAAGGATACTATAAAGACAATATTAGTTTTTTTGTGTGTATGCATGTACACACACCTCCATCTCTGCATTGTGATTCTGTGTCTTCTGCAGTATGTCCTCTGCCTCTTTGAGCCGTTTGCTGAGTTGAGGAGAGTACTCGTTAGGTGCCAGCTCAGTGTCATAGGACTCAAGGATGGCACGCATCCCATCACGCTCCTGGAACACACACACACACACACACACAAACATTGTAATATAATAGAAATCCTGCTGTATTTTTTACAAACTTTTTTCAAAGATCGAAAGTCACCACATAAAATTTTGTGCAATCAGACACTGTATGTAATGTTAGTTTGCATGAGCATGGATAAACACATTATCAAAGCTCTTTGATGTTTCTGAAATGTATGTGTTGCTTCTGTATGACTGTTGGGTGTGTACAATGAGACTGCTTTTGTAAATGAGGAACAAAGTACGATGCAGCGGCACTTTTCCCATCTGAGCTGTGACAAGAGAAGTTATGGTTAGGGTTATATTCATGCTCATCTGCATTTCTCCTCATGTAATAATCAAATCAAAGATAAATGTCTCTGTAGACAAAGGATAAAGAATAAATTAAATAAAAGAGTCATGACAGAGAAATGCCTTTGCAAATGAAGCATATAATATTATGCTGCTTCTCTTATCCTAGATGTGATGAGATAATTTAAAACTTCAAATGATTTTTCTCTCCTGTATACTACTGGAATGAAAGACATGTTCTCAGCACTCTACTCTGTCCAGCAACTCAAAACACCAAGTAGTTGCTTCTGTCAGAAGAGAGGAAACAAATTTCCAAGTGTCACTCAGTCTGACAAACTGTCTCTAAATATCATACGAGTCTCTGTGTGAGTCTGTGTCTTTATGCTTGATGTTCGCATGTGTTCACTTTAACACAAAAACCGTGAAAGTATATTTTTCAATCTAAAGAGAAGTCAGACATTAGCAGTACATTTAAAAAAAAAATACAAACTGCTAGAAGAAAGGAGTCTGTATGATTGAGGCTGATGGAGCGAGAAAAGAAAGTAAATGATAGTAGACAGACACACACCACAAACAGCATAGTTAAATAAGAGCCTCTAAATTATTATACTTTAACAAATGTTAAATTTCACCCACCCAATTTCGTATAACCAGTTTGCATTTACTGTTCATGCATGAATAAATAAACAGATAAGTTCATGAACAAAATTGTTTTTCAATTGTTCTTCAACACTCAACTGACCAAGGGAAGTGTGGAGATGAGAGAACACAAAGCACACTAATTATAGGAGCCCATGTGGACAAAAAAATAAAAATAAAAGTTTCTCAGTGCAAACTATATTATAACTTAAAAAGTGCAACGTCCATTAAACATTAGAATACATTACGAGTGATGATTGATTACTCCACTTAATTAATGTGTTAAATAGTACATCTGTAATGGTTGCCAGGCAACGTGATGAGTGAGAACAATCTAATCTGTTTAAAAACTGGCAAACAGCCTGTTTATTAATGCAAATTCACTGTCAGTCAAAATGAGGCCTCTCCTCCCTCCCTTCACTGCGCTGATCTGCTCTGCTCTGCATTATAAAGCAAAGCGGTTGGCATTTTGTACCCATCAGGCTTTTAATAAACAACTCGCAAACAAACAGGCTGCTTAGGACCATCCTAGAATTTGGAGGGTCATTAAGAGCTCAATAGCCTATTATTAATGTGGCTAATTTGAGGAAGTGTATGACATTCAGGTTCAAGACAGGTACTGTAATAAATAACAGCATGACAGTCTAGATAATGCCCCGTTATATATGTTGATTGCCAAGTAGTGTGATCTTTTTTGGAATGGCTTAAAAGCACCATGTAATTCCTGATGTGAAATTCTATGAATATTGTGCTGCATTTGCCCTGTCAGAGTAGCTCGTAGGCTAGTATCAGAAAACGAACCATGATGGCGCTAATCAGATTCAGCACGTGATTAGATAAAAACCAAAATAATCCATTTAAAGATGACCGAGTTGGGTTAATTTAAAACACTATATGCAATATCATCCTTAATTCTACTTTATTTTGGCACTGAAACAGTGCCATTTGTCATGCAACATTACACAACCAGCTAATGCATCCTGTGAGAACCTTGGGAAGGTGAGAAAAGGAAAACAAACAGGAAGACAGAGTGAACAGAAGTAAATACTAAAAGGTACAGTACAAACACATTTAGAGGTCAGTGTGTAGGTGCCACTAATCCTAACCAACCAGGCCCTTTGGCTATTTAATGTCTATGTGCAAAGAAGTCGCTCACTCATCTAAATCAAAAATCTGTCAACTCTTCTCTGATAAAAACTCTCATTTTAAAAAACACACAAACAGGGAGCAGGAGGACAATGTGATAAAACTATCATTACTATTTTCCAAAAATTGCTTTTATGTTTTAACTGTTTTATTTGGTGCATGAAAATGTGACTTTGCCTCTAATGAGGCAGTGAGTCTGTCTTGAAAAAATATATAACAAAATATGTGAGAAGGGCAACTGATGCACAAAGCAGTAGTAGTTTTGTGGCACAGAGAGAAGGATTTATTTAACTGGAAAGGCTGCAAGAACCCAGGGTGTGTGTGTGAAATGAAATTTTCTCTCAACTGCAATCGAGGTGCAGCCTAGAATGGCACTTAATCATCTTAGATTTGTGAGAGAGTGTGACTACATTCATTCCTACAGGTAAAGGAGGGACTGAAGATCTGTATATCTTAGAGCTCAGTCATTTGATTGAATAGCTGATCAATATAAAATGAACTGACCACAATTCTGAGAACAGATTCAGAATTTAAATCCTTTCTCAACCAAAAATGGCAAATGTTTCACTGGTTCCAGCTTCTCAAATGTGCGTATTTCCCGTTTCATTTCTAGGTAGGATGATTATAGGATTGATTATTAGTGTTTAACATTGTTGTTCAAGTTATTACAACATACACAAAGAGAGATTCTGCTGTTCAGAAGTAACACTAATGATAACGGCGGTTTTATTAGGTGCCATATTATAGTAAATTAGGATATGTCAGGGGATGGATACAAGAAAATTTCCAATTCACTGAATATTCCCTGAAGTACAGTTAAGTCCATAATTAAGAAAAGGAGAGGACCTGCTATGACACTGTATCTACATAGAAGGCGTAGCGGAGCTGTCCGTTAGCAGCAGCTCTAGTGCGCTGCGTGTGAGGCATTCAGGGACAATACAGAGTGTACGTCTCAGTGTTTGGGAAGCACTCAGAGCAAAATCACCACTAATTAATGACTTGAAAGGGGTGAATACTTACACAAATAATAATTGTCTCTTATTTACATTGCAGAGATCTGTTTTCAATTTGACACAAAAGAGCCGTTTTCTTTTGATCGGTGTCAAAATATAAATCAATTGTGAATCAATGTTGGAAAAAAACAAAACAAGAAAACTTATTTAAGGCACTACATTAACATTAATATGCTGTATTTTTTCTTGGGATTATACAAAATGAATGGAGGAATGATGAATAAAAGCATACATATACTTTGACAGTTGTGGATATGGTTGGGTAAGAGGCATTAATATATTCAGCTCAAGTTGTTAAGTTTAATATAACTTCCAACAGGACAGTTGGACCCTAAATGCAAACCATCCCTGAATAAATTAAAGGGTCATATTTTTTAAAAACAGAACTGCAGTGGATGTTTTTTTAAATCCATTGTGACTGAATGATAAACAACAATTACTTACACCCTCTGAATGCTTGGTAAAATCCAAATGGTTGAATGCGGTCTCTGCCAAAACAATCTTGTGCCAAGTCATATTCTCAGCATGCCTTTAGCTCTGCTTAGTTATGGTGTTGGGTGAATGTGGGTGTGTGATTTGTGTACTAAGAGACTGAGAATGTTGACCTGGGGAATTACACATACTGAGAAATCAATATCATAGGGAGGTCTAGTCAGGAACTGCAGAGCAAGAGGAGCTAGACAAACAGATAGAGCAGTCACCTGATATTTGTCAACCAATCAATGGAAGAGAGGGGTAAAGAAATTAGGAATTCAGTGCTGGCTTTCCGTGTTCACCGAGTATGTAAAGTCAAAGTCTGCCATTGGACATATGAATACTGCAGTTGTGTCTATGTTTTTACGTGGCACCTTGGTTAATAACAGAACTCTCTTCTGTAGTCGGCGGACAAGAGCGTCCTGTGCCTCCCTCTTCTTCTGCTCCTCCAGGGTCTTGCTGCGCTGCTGGGCCAGCTCTGCAGAAAGCTCAGCCTCTGCACGCTCCACACTCCTCACACTGACAGACAAAGATAAATGAATAGACGGAGACCAAGAGTGTGTGTGTAGGTTAATAACGGGGGACAGAGAGGGCAGTGAAAGAGGGAAACAGGTTGATTAGTCCGGGATATTTAGAGAATCTGAGAGAAGCAATTCTTAGTCAATTTAGAATAATACTCCGTAACAGACAACTTACCTGACACCAACTAATTTCTATACAGCTGCCCAGAAATAATGTGCAAGAGCAATTTGTGCCAGGTCTGATCAACTGGACAATAATCATCCCGGAGGACAATAATTAGCTCCCGTCACCATCCCCTCCCACACCCACCACACTCCCATTCTGCTGTTTCTAATATTTCATAATGAGCCAAATACGCTCAGCAGAAGAGAGGTGCTTGTTAGCTAATGAAAGCTTTTTCTTAGCTGGACTGAGCTGCAGTGTGAATATACCAGAGGAAGCAAGCAGCCCCTCCCTACAGACATCACCTCTACCTAAACAGGACAAGTTTAATTAGCGAGTTCCCTCTCTCTCTCTCACTCACTCAGAATCTCTCACACACAAACACACACACACACACACACACACAGGTTGTCACTGTCAGGAGTGCTATCAGAATCAGGACCAGTTTAATTAACTTTGTGACAATTAAGGACTTCTCAGAGATATGTTCTAATAGATACATAGGGGAGAGAAACATGCAGGCAGACAGAATGAGAGAAAAAGGTTTGAAGGCAGAGAGGGGGATTTTGCGTGAGTGTGGTGAAGTGTGTCTTACCGGCTGTTGAGTGTATAGTTCTGCTCTTTCAGAGCAATTTCTCTCTGCTGGATCTGAATCACCTCCCTGGACAGATCCTCTGGTTTCCTACAAACAGATACAGCACACTACAGTTAGCATACACACGTGTATATGTACACACACACACACACACACACAATGAAAAATCTATTTGACTGAGGAAGCAGAAAGGACAGAATAGATGAAAACGACAGCATTTCCATATTCTTTTGTTCGTCGGCCGGTGGGGAACTGTAAGTAAAATGACATGAGCAGCAGAGGGAGAGATGAGAGGACGACAGTGGGCCAAATACTGGTCACACTTCTACAAAACAAACTCACTCCGTGGGAGAGATCGACAGATTACAAAAGGCATACACAAACACACAATTGGAAGACAACAATACAGAAGGTCACATACTTTGAAAGAGATGCACCACTGGACCCCCAAACTCTAAATCCTGTGTGTAACTATGGATCTGCCCAAAAAACGAATGCCATTATCTCTTTATCTCTTGTGAAATGGGTGAACATTAGCGGAGTTAAGCTGTAAAGCCTACTTTTGCAGCCACATCACAAAAAAAACGACACACCTGAAAAGCAAAAAAAATGCAGCTTGCTCTACAGTGCAACTTGACATCATGCAGCTAGTTGTGGTCAGACAAAAATAAAGCACTGGCCAGTCTTGTACTCAACATTAAGTAATGTACTGAGCTTTTAGGCCAAATTAGGCCTATGGAAGGAAAAGATGAAGGTTGGGGAAACCAGAGTGTGCCAAGTGAAAGTTGGGTGGCGTGGATTTATCACCACTTCCACTTGGAGCCTTAGGTATGGAAATAATCTCATGACTAAAATATGAGTTCATGAATCATTTGATGGAATAACTATGGGACCCAAAGTAGGTAATTCCACATTGCCCTGAGCACAGAGGGATTAGCCTTCCCATGAGCTTATATGAGAAGCTGTTTTCTGCAGTTTTTTTACCGTGTACTTTGCAGGCCAGGAGCCAGTCATCTGTCAGTGTTGTAAATAACAGGTCAGTTGCATATTACTGGGGTGAGATGTTGTGAATTACTACAAGATGCAACTCTGTCAAGAGTAAACACTGTTAGAGTAGTGTGAATGTAGACTACACAGTTGAGTGACTTGAGGGAAGTGATTCCAACACCAGAATTTAGTTATTTTGTTTAGAGCCTTGTTGAAGAGTTGTGGGTTAATATTTGTGCTAAGGCCCACGCTCATTAACGCAAATAAAAACTCTTAACAGTGTTCACATGTTTTCTGATGAAGAATCAGATTTTACCTAAACTTAAAAGGCCAAAGGGGTCTACAGTATAAGGGACCCTCATGCTGCATACTATCTTTAGGTTATCTAAAATAATACAGATATACTTCACTGAAACTAATTCAAAACGCATTCATCTCAATGGGAAACTGCTTGAGGTGACATTAAAATCTGTTTCGGCTTTTTCTGGAGAAAAACACCATTTTTAAATACCCTGTACATTTGAGCAGTGTGAAATTTAAAAAAAGCAAGATGAATATAGCTAATAGAAACCAAACATATATATTAGGGTGTCAACTAACTACATTTACAATCAATTAATCTATTGAATACATTCTAATAAAAAAAAAAATTTCCCGTTCATGAAATTTCACAAAAACCTGCTTATCACAGGTTCCCACAAAACCCCAAAGAGATGTCTTCAAAGTGCTAAGTGCAAAGTGATGACATTTAACAGAAAAAAGCAGCAAATCCTCACCTTTTAGAGGCTCGAATGAATCACTGTTTGGCACTTATGCTTAAAATTGCTCTAATGGCTAATTTGTTGTCAAAATTATTGATCAATAATATTCATTGCTTTATTATTTTAGGATACATTAGCAAAGCAATAACATCAGAGAAACTTTGCTGATTATTTGTTGTTGAACATACCACTCTTTTTCAAAATGTACACTTTCAAACTTACACTGGGGGAAGTTTGAAGTAGGTTAGAAAACACAAGAAGAAAAGACAGAACAGCGTGAAGACAAACATATGGCACACACAAACAGATAAACACCTCAAACTGTATTTCAAACACACTGCGTGAACTAGCTAGCATGATCCCTATTAGCTCCAGCTTTGAGTCGAAACTATTCCTCCCACAGGGAAAATCTCGAGACGCCGTGCACCAAACAGTCTCAATTGTGATTTTTAGCTGCTGAAAAACACAGATAAAAAAAAGGAAACCCATTTCTACAAAACCTTCTTCTAGATTGTCCCTTCAACACTGTTCCACATAACAGCCTAATTTTAACAAAATATTTTTAGTCCGTTCTGTCAATTTTATTTTCAATTGCAAACCACATGAATGCACACAGAAGCAAGAACAATGTTATCAGACTGTGTAACAGAAGAAAAGGAAATAAACTCCAGCAACCAGCCAACTGCTGGCAGATTCAAGCTGCGACTATGCAGAGGCTTGTCTCCTCCTACAGCCAGCACCACTGAGTGTTGTTAGGGAGGGTTAACTTCTGTCCAAAAGTTATTTTCGTCTGGCAAAAACAGCACGAATGGCTGGTGCGAAATTAAATCGTGGGTTGCAGGAGACAAACTCCTCGGCGCCAGTGTGTTTACTCCTCATTAACAACTGCTCCATTACGGACTCTTTTCACACCGCTAATGACCACCCAAAAATTTCTAGTGAAAGAAAAAGCTGCAATATTTGAACGAAAGCAAAACAATGTATAAACTATCAGTGGCTTGCAGTTATGAGAAATTACTTACTGGACAGGGAAAGTAACAAATCAATAACACTAATAGACAGTAGTGTGCCAAAACACTGCAGCCCTGATGAGATATTTCATATTTAATGACAGCACAAGAAGCCGCTTTGTTTTGATGTCAACGTTAATTCAGATGCTGTTACATTACTGATGCCATTGATATTATCATTCAGAGCAGTGTCATCTATTTTATTTTCCACTGAAACCTGCTCATCATCTTTCACTGTACAAAAAAAAACAGCATGACATGAATCCAAATTCAGTTTCACTTCTTTCATCGCTTAAACTTCCTCAGAAAAACTTCCACAATTATACACATGAGAAGAGTCTGAACGGTGCAAATTATGAATTAATCACAGCTTAACCGCCTATAAGACAGTCACAGTGTCCCACTAATGCACAAATCTGCGTCAATACTGATTTTCACACACGCCTGTTGTACTGAGCGCAACACAGGTGAACAGGCTGCTGCATGAAATGCTCTCGCTTTCCATTTGCCTCTGCAAGACTGCGTGAGGGAAACAACATCCTGACCCTGCTCACAATTAAGTTGGGAATTTAGTAAACTGTGAAAACAGCTTGAAGGAGTTTCTAAATGTTGATTTGCAACCTGCATTAACCTTTACTTTTGATCAGTATGACTCTCACACATATGCCTGCCCTTTTGCAGACTATTTATTTATTTATTTTTTAAATCAACAGCACTCAGGCAGCCAATGACATGGCAGTCTGAACACATGAATTTTAAGAAGGGCTTCAAATTTCAGCTCAATCTGCAGGGGTGACAGCCTAGTCAGACTTACATTTTCAGAGAAATGATGGACAACCCAACCAAATTATTGTACATATTAAAGTAAGGTTGGAATTACATCCCTATAATCCTCCCTGGTCTTTTAATAACTGTAAATTTAACGAATGCTGTCAGGTCCCATAACACATTACATAAGACTAAAAACGAAGCCTTAGATAAGGAAAGATTTCATTTCATTTTGTAATTCACAGTGCATCTACTTTTTTTCCTTTATGCCCTATAGGAAGGTGTGTAACACAAACACACACACAGATAAGTCAAACTGGATACACTGCATGTTTCATTTAATATTCTGTTTTCATCAGCCCGAGTTAATCATAGAGAAAATGGT
>JAUMHL010000001.1:4811126-4846823 GCA_032362345.1 Sandelia bainsii | reverse complement strand
AAGTCAAACTGGATACACTGCATGTTTCATTTAATATTCTGTTTTCATCAGCCCGAGTTAATCATAGAGAAAATGGTGTGCGTGCGTATCTGCATGCATGGCACACTATAGACAAGGCGTTTATAATCTGTCAGATCTGCTCCACTGCTCAGAAGAAAACATGCAATCATTCCCTCATTACCAGTTTTGACTCGATGCATTGAGACACGCAGAGCGCGCGCACACACACACACACGCAGGTATCAAACAAATACACACACACCTATGCAAGCTGGTGGAAACAACCCACAGTGATGATGCACATTTATTTAGAATGACCACAGCTCCATCCAGTGGTAATTTTGTGTATTTCATAAAGCATAATACAACTTCAACTACCTCTCTTTTTCTGTCTCTCAGTCACACATTGTGGCACATTTTCAGTGTCTGACCTTATGTTGAGTCCAGTTGACTGCCCCAGATTTTCCCAGGCTTGGAGCTTCTGATTCAGTCTCTAGTCATTAAAGAACAGTTACATGTTTATCCACATGCAGCTAATAAATAATATTATTATGAGTCAAGTACTGAAAAGCTATAAAAGTTAGAGCCTGACTAGCTTGTTATTTTATGGCTGTTAATGTTAAACATTTTGTATAATGATCTCTGAATTTTGTCTATTAAAAAGCAGAAACAAAGATATGTCGTGAAGCAGTATATTTTACAGTTAAGCAACAATGGTAAAAAGCATATTTTACAGGAAATTAAGTAGTATATCCCTAGTAGTTTTGGTTACACTTTATTTATTTATCACATTAAAGACAATGTAAAAGCAAAACGATGCAACAAATGTAACTGGAGAGGTCATAAAGTCATAGGCTTATGCCCCCCCCCCCCCAATACATACAAAATGTTAAAATAACATGAATTTCAACACGCTACAGAGTGAAATGCACAATACAGTCTCATGTTTACACACATTGTACCTCTTTCTCCAGCTCCATATTAACCAGCTCTTCTTTGGTTTTCTCCATCCTCTCGAGTTTCTTCCTCAGCCCCTCCACCTCCTCTTTTAACAAGCTGCAATTCTCTCTGCTCTCCCTGGATAGAGCAGAGTGAACAGAGCAAAGGCAAAAACAAACAACAAAATTAACTTCAAAGTCTGGAACTCTGTGTCTGGCGTAGGAACAGCTTACTTTTAGGTGATGGTAAGACCACAGATATTAAAAATGTGATATCACATTAAAATGTATTTCACTAATGTAATTACTCTAAAACCCCAGATTACATGCAGTTTCACTCTAAAGGGATCAAATGAGCAAAGGGAGTAGAAGAAATGAGTGTTAGATTTTTCACACACCATTTCCCCAAATTACAACCTCTCAGTACTGCAGAAGAAGCCAATAGATTTTAATCAGTGAAAATGGATGTAGCCAGTGATTTTACCTTCCCACTTGACATTACTTTTACCATTCTGGTTCTTTTCAGTTTACCCTTATACTACAAAAAGTTTTCTTAAAACTCGTTAGGGGCTTACATGAACAAGCAGTCAAATACTATGGAGATACACTAGCGTAACATACTCTTTACAGGGCTGTATTTTCTATTGAAAGGTGAAACTTATAAGAAGACATTAAAAAATATATATGACCTGAGAAAGGCATTATCATCTCTGAGACACTTCAACTCCTTTTCCAGATCTGGAACTCTGGCCACCTCTGACTTTACAGTCTTCACAATAGCAATGTCTTGCTCCTGGAGGGCAAGTCGCCTCTCCAACTCCTGCCACAAAGTGAAGAGAGAAAGTAATGCCAATAACAATACATGTGTGTATTCAGTGAACTGCAAAAGCATTCAGCACCCCTGCCTTTGTTGTGCTGGGCCTGCATGTTTTGAGAAAAATTATTTTCTTAAAACATGTTCTCGTAGAAATTAACTATATTCACACGTGAAAGCGATACACCCCTTTACTGGAATCCTGTTGGTGATTGGACGCTGCAGCTGATCGCACTGATAACATTAAAACACAAAGTAATTTTTATTTTATTTGTTTCCAGATCCATCATATGGATCAGGGATCGATAGATCTCTTTGACCAAGAAAGAGACTAAGACAATAGAGTCTGAAATATAGCCTACAATACATTTACATGATATACATCTGCTAGAATTATTTGAGGTAATATTTCAGTTCTACCTATCAATGGATTAACATCAATTTAAAAAAGAGTAGCAATAAATGCAATGCAAATAAACATGTTCATCATGTTAAAAAAACGTAGAACGCACCCAAATTAAATTACACAATGCAGACAGTAAAAAAAAAAACAAAAAAAAAAACAGTGCAATTGGCGATAGCTGTGAATCCTAATTATTATTTAGGCAGCGTCCTTATGGACAAATACAAATTGTAGTCCAACTGACAGCTGACCCACTGCTGATCAACAGCTGATCCGCCATCTTCAGAAACAGATGTCGCCGCAGATGACAGTTCAGAGGAGAGGATGTCTACAAAAACTAAACTTTTACTTTCATCCCTCCATGTATCTTTAGTGGGGGGGACTAAGGAAAAGACGCAAGTGAGGGCAATGTAAAGCAATTAAGGCAATTGGGATGAACCTTATAAAAACTTGTTTGCATCTAAGATGGCAACTAGCTTCTCCATCATCATCATCATCATCATCAGAAATGGAAAATTAACACAAGGAGCAATAAACTTTACCTTATGCATTACTATTGAGAGTGTTTTCTTTATTTTTAATGATGACAATAATTACAATGTCTAAATCAAATTTTGTTTTACTGACTACTAATTATTTCAACTACTGCAATTATTATTTATAGTCAAGGGAGTTTTGGTATTTCAATCTGAGTATGACAGAATTAACTTGTGAAAAGAAGTCTGTAAGACTTACATACCTTAATCTTGATGATATGCTCTGAGCAGGAGGACTGGGCAGCTTGAAGACTTTGGCAAACCTGCGACACATCCAGATACTTCCTGATTATGATATCAATGAGACAGGAGTGTGTGGTCAGCATTTATCTTATGCAGCACTGCTCACTATCTATTAGTAACACAGTTAGGCAAGTGTGTCTGTATGTTTCTATACCTGTGCTGTAAATCTAACTGTTCCTGCAGTTCCTGGTTGTCAAGTTTTTGAGCAGAAATAGACAAGTCTTGGTTTTGAATCTTCTGCTTTAGCTCTCTGATCTCATCCTTCAAAGAAATGACAGTCTGGGAACAGATTACAGACATTAGCCAACAACAGAGACAACCTCAGCAGTAAAATAGGTGTGAGCACAACACTGTGCATGTGTACCTGATTAGCAGCATTAAGTCTAGAATCTCGCTCCTCAAGTTTCTTGTTCAGGCTCCCCAGATTCTTGCGGAGAGCATGATTTGCTTCAGTCTGCTCTGAAAGGTTCTTTGCCGCCTCAGTCTCTCTCTCCTCCAATTTCTTAATGCGCCCCAAAAGTTCCTGGTTCCGGTCTGCCTCATGCTTTAACATAAAGTGTTCAGAAATAGGTTTTAACTATTCTTTACTTTCTCTGACACTTATTAGGTCACATCAGATGCTCTGATTACAGAAGTAGTGAGGTAATAAGTTTATGCAATAAATTATTATAATTCAATGTCACCACATACAAATGATATAAATGTATAAGGACTTGTGATCTGTACCTCCAAGTCTTGTGCACTGTCTGAAGCAGCCTTTTCTAATTCAAATCGAGCCCGTTTGTGACTTAGCTCCATCTGCTTCTTCTCCTGGTCCAACTGAAGGTAGCGATTCTTATAATGCACCCTCTCTGCTGCTTCCAACAACTATAAAAGAGAACAAGTCAGTCAGTGCTGTGGCTGCGTGTTAACACTGTCTGCAATCAGGTTACTGATGATGCCGTCTGTTTCTGTATACCTCCATGCTGCGTTTGTACTGACTCTGCAGGTTTCCACTTGGCGCTGAGTGATCCGACAGTCGCTGTGGATGCTCAGGGCGGCTGATGAAGGAATTGAAGGACTTCAAGGTTGTCAACACCGTAGTGTCATCTTCTAAATCCATTCTGAGAGCCACTAGCGTTGCTGGGCACTACTGGGAGGTTCAGAGTAAAAGCAAGAGACAGTAGTTAACGTACAGTGATGCAAGCAACACAATATAGGCGAAATATGCAACTTGTTAATATTTAATTAGAAGATACAGTGAAGAGGTTACAATTTAGATAGATTATATACACAGACAGATGGATCAGTCGAGAAACTAAGATAAAGCGAATACATAATATTTCCTGCATAACTCATGTTGTGACTTAACTTAGGTTAGACGCACTACATTAACTGTACAAAACGCCAAAAGGTTACCACTTAACTTAAAGAAAAGATAGGTGTACGATGCTAACGGTTAGCTTTCTTGCTCAACAGCACAAACAGGAAAGGTTATCCAAGCTAGCATAGCACGTAAAAGCCGAGGCTAATATTTAGACGCTAAGTTAACGTTACGTCGAATCATCGACACCTTTTTAGTTCGTTTCTCTGCGTTTAGCTGTTTAAACTCTTGTTTTCGCTCCTGTATCACCACAGACTAATGTTAAGGAGTTAAGATGAACTGAAGTGATAGGTGGTTATTGTAGCTGCGAAGATGCTAACATGATAATAATCTTGTAGCATTTACTTTATTAGAGACTAACTTGGGTCCACATGTCCTCACCTCAGGGCTGACTTGTTCGTGAAGAGGAGCAGGTTAGACGCAGATAAGTTATCTTTGCAGTGTTGGCCTCTTTGCTGCACTGCACACTCAGAAATCCCTCCAGTTTACAAGCGGATACACGTAGTCTCGCGAGGCTTCTTCAAGTATCGCGAGAGGAGCTTTTTTTTTTTTCTTTTCTTCAACTAGTATTTCAGTTCAGCTAGTTGCAGAACTAAACAAGTTTATTTTCTTCGTTTGTGGATGAACGAAATTGATTTAGGTAATATTCAGGTTTGCTATACCTCAGACCAAGAACCTATAGCAGTTTCTATGCCTTTGCATAAGGAGGCAAGACATTAGTAATGGAAGAACCACCATTACTAACACTAAAGCAATTGACATCACTGTGTGGATAACTATAGGTTATATTTTAGTTTAACTCCCCCCCCCCCCATCAGTCTAGTACTTGTATGTACTTGAATGTGTGTGATTTCACTGACATCAAAAATGTAGTTGCATAGTTTGTCCCACAGAGTGCAGCACTGCTATATTCATTAGCCTATTTCACACAGCATGAGGAAAGGTGGTCTGTTCTGTTCAGTCATATATCCTAAATGTAGCCTCTCTTTGCAGAGACATAATTCTGTCTTAAATCGTTTTAGATTAATCACCAGTTGAACAACAGCAAGCTGAAACGTTTCGTTATTTAAAAAAAAATCACAGTCTTGTGAACTGGTGTATACATGTATTTCTATGGGTGCTGTAAAATGTAATTTGGGAAGCAATATTATGGAGAGAAGCATTAAAATCTGTTAAACTACAAATTATGCTCTTTGATTTAGCTATATATAAATCCAATGCTTCCACATCAACCAGCAGCAACTCTCTTATGTACACACTTTGCTTCTATTCACAGATACTTCATCGTTTCACCATGGGGAAATCGGTCTTCTGCATTTGACAGTCACTGCGTAGGATCCAAGGACCAATTTTAGTTCTGTGACAAATGCCATGCTCTGAGGCAATTGTCAGACTGTTTCATATACACGATTTGTATTTGTGTCTTTTGAAATGAGAAACTGGAAGCTTTGGAAGGAACATGCAAAAGTGGGGAGAAAAAAGGCCCCACAAGGACCAATGCATCACTGGTGAGAGAACTACTGTTCCACCCAAAAAATAGAATAAACGTGACGTCCAGCACGATTGTTATTTTTTTCCTGGCACTTGTCACTATTAATTGACTTGCTGTTAAGAAGATTTTGGAAGTAGTCACGCCATCCCATCACCTTTCAATGCATCTCAGTGGTTGTGACAAGCTGGGGAAAGGATACACACAGGGAGGTTTCAGCAGTTTCTTATCTTGGGCTTCAGCTGACTTTTGCAGCAACAGTAGAATGAGCTTTAATTACTAAATTACCAGACTTAAGATCCCAGTGGAGAGCAACAGTTCGAGAGAGGTCAAGGAAAAGTGAGAAAACATCAAGTAAAAGCTAGATGGAGCCACAGAGGGCAGTTTTGAAAGGCTAGTTGGGATCCAAGAGGGAGAGGGTGAAAGAGTGTGAATTTGTCTGAAAAGGTCAGACAGGAGACATGGCCTCTTCAGAGTGACATAAGCGCTCCTCCCTTTCTCTCACTGTCGCTTTCTCTCTCATCCTTCCACCCCCAAGAGTATTCTGCCTGTTTCAGTCCACTGTCCTCACACCAAGTGCCCTCACTGCCTCTCCCACCTCTCGTCTCCTTTTCTTGGACACCTATCTCCCTTGCTTACTGGCTAATAACGCATTTTCCTCTCTGTCTTTCTTTATCTGTCACTGTCCGACTAAGGTGCACCTCCTGCTCCTCCCCTCTCTCGGGCATTCTGTCTCCCTCCTTGCCATGTCCACCCACCCCTACCCATGTCTGAGGTCGGGCTGAATGCAGCAGTCTCTTTAGGATTACATAAATACACACATTTATATGCTCATACTCATGTACACACACCCCATTAAAAGTAAATCAGCAGAAGTGTCTGCAGATGTGCCCTTCATTGCCATCTGTTGTGAAAAATGTTCACAAAAAGCCATCTTACATTCAGTGGCTTTTCTACTCAGTGTGTAAACACATCACCACAAACATAAATACTCCAGTGATGTAAATTGGAAAGGGATAAGCAGCTGACATCTAAAAATCGATATTATATTTTATTACCTTGTCTTGTTAGTAGCTTTGTCACCCTTTACATCTAACTGCTGAAAAATGAGAAGTAATCATATAAGTCAAACATCCAAAAAAACGTAAAGCCTCACCAGTCATCTGAGGCAGTGTGAAGTTATTAAATATATGGAAAACATAATTGCATGACTATTAGGTTTATTTTATTTGCTTCAGTGCATTTAAATATTTCCAGACTATGTTTATAGTAATGTTTCAGAAGACTGAACTGCATTTGCTTTTTTATTATCATTGCTGTAAATTTTTTAGTCAACAGGACTTCACGATGCTGAAAATACTCCTCTTGGGAACTTGCTGTGTGAGGGCCTGAAATAGAAAATCATGCTTAGCTCACAGCAGACAGAGAGAGGTCAGATTAAGGTCACCCAAACACACCAGGTTGTCTCAGGGACAAATGTAACTGTAAACCTACAAGGGAAAGACAGAGGAAGAAAATGGACTCTTAGGAGATTAGAAGGTGGAAAGGATGGAGAAATGGGAATTTGTAGTCATTATGGGCCCATAAAGTGGAACACAGGGAAGACTGAGGAGATACAAAAAGAAAACAATTGAAGAAAAAAAAGAGAGGAGAGAGGGAAAGAAAACAACGTTAGAGATCAAATGAGGCAAAGGTTAAACAGAGGAATCAATAAAGTAGTGATTTTATACTCTTCTAATGAAGGACGACAGAGTCAATAGCTGATTCAGGCTTCCTGTGTTTCAGCGCTGCAGGGATACTTCAACAATATTAGTTTATGGGTGACATACACTCATGCACACACACACACACACACACACAAAGAAAATGCAAAGGGAAGCAAAGGCACTCGAGGATTTATAAAGAAACTACAATCAGAGAAGTAATTAAAAATAATCGCAAAGTAATAAAATAAGCTAACTTTGCAGAGCAAGACAAATGGGGATGAGATGTGTGTGTCATGTGATTTTCTGAATTCTTACCCACTGGGGTTTTCCAGCATTCACAACATTTCTGCACTCCTCAGGGCATCACAGCTTGCTATGTATTGGGCTGCATAGGGGGCAGATTGGTCACAGTGCCCATGCTGACCCCGCTAATCACCAGGTGGTGTAAATATTGTGGCTGATTGTTGTATATAGGTTTGGCATAATAATTTTACATATCATGTTATGTATAGTTGTGAGTTTATGTATGCAGTCTGCAATATACTTCCACGAACTACTGCCACTCACCTGTTTTTTTAACAACCTACCTCAGCAGCAGTCCGTAGTACAAGCAACATGACCTAGGGAGTCAATGATCAGTGACCAATGTAGGAAATATTTAATTTCAGATTAAAGTCCAGCCAACTTTTTTTAGATTTTGCACCAACTTGAACCAGTTTCGCCCCAGACTCTTATTACTAAGTCTCCAGTCAGTTATTTATTCAAATAATTCAAAAATTATGAAGGGAATATTCTCTCTTCTTAAATCAAGAGCATTGTTTCTCAGTTTGGAAGCATACTTTAATGATTCCACCTTCAGATTTTTTTATGCTTTCTCTCCAAACCTTTGCCTCAGCCTCCCCCGTTACGTGATTGGTCGCATGTTGGTAACATATTTTAAAATGACAATGCTGTCTTTACACACTCAAACAGGTGACACCCGGTGAAATATAAGCTCCAATATAAACTTCATTATATATCATATAGAAGATGATAACAGTGATATAATTCACCTGAGGTCAGCATTGACTTAGTGAATCAACAATAATCAAGCGGCGGCTGGAAATACATCTCGTGGTAAAGTAACTGATGACTTTGTAGCAAGAAAAAAAAGGGTGTTAGCTTATAGGAGTGTGGGGGCGAGTACAAAAAGTATGGTGTATTAAGGTTTGTTTTATGTGATTGATTTAATAGCATGTTTCAGGTCCAGTGGTCGTGGACTTTGAATGTAAAGTTGCAGAGGGCACCAAAAACCCAAAGACGACCACTGAGTCACTCGTTTGTTATGAAAGATAGGACTTTGTGTTTGTAGTTTTGTGTAGTTGTCTGTCTGCTTAGGTGAACATCAACTGGCATACAACCAATTGAGCAGATGCATTTTCTCCACCTGGTGACTTGATTGACACAAAAATATGAAGCAGCACAGGGTTGCAGCAGGCGAGGCTAGTGAATGGAAGGAAAATGAAATTGAAAAACCACACACAGGGAGGAAAATAAGGATGTGTGATCGTAGTGCCCATAAGATGAGATGAGAGAAAAGAGGAAAGTAAACAAATATGGTAAAGAATGGCTGAAGAGATGGACAAGGAGCTACATGAAGTGGCAAAGGCTCAGTGCAAAATGTGCACAAAGAGCTGCAATAGTCAAATGACCAGCAAGTAAGAATTCACTGTAGCTGAAGTAATGTTTGTTGGGAATGTGCTACCGATGAGTGCCATTGTTATAGGAATTTCAAGGCTGATACGAATGCCATTATTTACAGAGTCAATAATGGGTGACATAAATAGCTCCGGGGAAATGAAATTGTTTAAGGTCATCAACAGCTCATGGTGTAGTCTGCATCACTTATAACATAACTAATATCCAATACCCCTGAGTGTATGTATGTTCTGACAGTTTGTGCAACCGTTAACACAATTTCCTCAAAAACTGCTCAGTTACGATATGTTCCTTCCAGTTTAGTTTGAACAGAAACTTCTCAATAAATGTCCAGTTTTGAAACTTTCTTGTCTCTCCATTTACCTCTGTGTTTTTACACCACTTTGTGTTTATTTGTACCGGACTGTGAGATACAGACTAATGATGGCAGATTAAAAAAAAAAAAAATTAAAAAAAGCAGACAAGGGAAAAAAAATCCAAACTGTTCGCTGACAGCGATTACATTGTCAGGGATCGGATGTGAATTAGCTTTAGGACTACATATGAAAGTGGCCAAAGTCTGATTTCAAAATATCCTATTTCATTTGTTCGTACTTCCTTAAAAAAAAAAATCTGACCTGATTCACAAAAACATCAGATTTGACCCACTTTAGCATGTAATGCTAATGCATCCAAAGATCACAGCCAGGGGATAGTGAAGACATGCAATCACTACTAGAACATTACTTTAGTTGGAGGATTAAGCAAAGCCAAATTCAGGCAGCATGGTGAAGCCTTGGCTCAGGTGGAACAAGAAAACACTGACTGGACAAGTGTCTTATTACCAAAAACATTAACTTTCATGGGTCTAGAACTGTAGCCTCAAGCATTTATAATTTCACAATGCACTCATCATGGTCAGTCCCCTCCGACAGGCAACCAAGTGTAAACATCTGCCAACTGTCATTATTTAATTATGTCTATTCTTTGACTTATTTTCGTTCATCATATACACATTCACATTACACCCAGTCTTTCATATTGTCTGTCATGGACTAACTGGCATGCCCTCCCTTCCCTCCAGTTCCACCACCTGAACCCCTGAATCCCATTTTCCCCAATCACCCAGTCTGCTTACCATCCCAGATCCACTCATACTCTGCCAAACTGTCTATTGTGTGTTCTTTGCCATAGCTCCCCAGCCTTCCTGTTACCTGGCTATTTACCCGTGCTTTGATTTCATGCCTGTTGTCCCCCCCCCCCCCCCTTCTTTGTCTCCCCCACTTGTGATTATCTGCTCAACTGGTTTTGATTCCTGCCCGTTTTTAACTACTCTTTTAGATCATCCTTACCTGTCACAGTTGAAACTGAATCTACTCCATCTGTGTCGTGCTGCTGAGTCTGGTCATGATTTGTGACGCCAGCATGCACTGGCACAGAAAACAAACACTGAGAACTGTGGTAGGAAAATTCTAAAAAGTTGTTGTGCATTCAAATCCCCAAACAGATGAAGAAAGATTTCAGACAGACTTGTAAATTCTAAAGGGCTGTGACAAGTAAACACAATTATCTAACAAAACTACATACTGCTAGAAATTAGTCCACAGACAAACAAGTCTTCTCGTCTTCTTTTTGAACAAATCTTGCTTTAAATCTTTTCGTTTGGTTCATTAGTTGTGCTTCATACATGTCCAGTATAACTGGGTCAGAAAACTCCATTTCTGGCAAAACTGTAACACTCACTGATGGTTAACACTGGTGGTACATTATGTTTCTTTCTTCTTTTCTTTATTTTTCTCTCTTCTTTCTTGCAGCATGTAGCTTTGCACTGAACACCGATGCCACTGCACTTTAAATACAGGTCTATTGCCAGGACAGTTCTTGGTAATTGGTGAAGCATCAAAAATAATTTCCTCTGTGGTCTGTGATCTATTTCACATAGAAAATGACTATTTCACGAATGACCTTTGCAGATCTGATAGCTTTTACTGGATTAGGAGGAAGTCAGATGGAGACCGACATCTCTCTCACAACAGGGAAGAGGTGTGGGTTAACACAGGAGGGACAAATGTCTGATAGAAGGTGTATTCAGTGTTTGGTGCTTATATCCACATACCTATTTACCCTTTTGTGAGGGACCTCACCTCTATTAGAATTGTAAATGTTGTGTATACATGTGTTATGGTTCACAGAATATCTGGAGATGGATAAATATTAAAACACAAGAATTCAGCAGCTGTTTCAACAATTTACTAAAATGGGCTCAATGTGTGCACGGATGCCTTTCGTCAGCACAGAAGGAAATATTATAAAGCACACGGCACACAAAATAGAGGATAGTGGAGTTAATTAAAAAAGAGAAATCAAGATTGTTAATCTTCTAATTTCAATAAATATTATTTTCTTTTTCATATTTGTCTTTGTAGAATTGATTTGTAGAAGACATATAGTATCAATCAATCAATGGAGCATGTACCAAATTAAATGCGTTATACAAATTGACTTTTACTGTATATTGTAAGCAATTTCCTGCAGGATGAATAAAGTTTTCTGATTCTCGTTATTTTGTTTCTTATGGATAGGTCATTAAAAACTGTTTGGAGTAAGGCCTGGAAGAAAAGGTCTTTGAGGTTTTAAGGTAACAAGGGCACAAATGGAGGGGGGAAGCTTAAAGTGTCCTTAAAAAAACTACAACTTAAAATTAAATACTTTAAACCTTTTTTGTCCCATGACATACATTTCTTATTTGTTATACCTCTGTGCTGGCAACAGTCACAGTGCTATGATTTAGCATTGCTGTCCCATACCACATGACTCTCAGGAAAGTAAGGAACGCCTTGAGGGAATTTCTACAAAATTGGCACAAACATCCACTTGGCCTGAAGGGTGAACTGATTAGATTTTGAGGGTCGAAGTCAAACTCGAGTCCATCCCATTCTCGTCAACACTGTATCTTAGAAGGTAGCCTAGAGGGACTTATATTACATCTTCCTCACACATATTCCACTTGAGCTCATGCATAAACCTATTAGAATATGAGTCTGGACAGACATGCATGTAAACTACATAACTGGTTGGTGGAGGCATACAGCAGTAATTTTAGTGTAGTGTAGTCGGGGCACCTACTGTAAGACTTGTTAGTGTAAAAGGTAGTGCAGAGTGGGTTTATCAGAGCTTTGCTGCACAAAACACCTGTACGCTGTGGATACAAATAGAGCTTATAATAGTTGAGAGTGAAAAACAATGAGGAAAAAGATGTTAAAACACTCGCTTCGTAGCTTTGATGGGAAATATTCTTTAATTAATTTTCAAGTTTTAGAATTATAGCGCGTGTTGATATTGCTTTGTGCGTGCGTGCTCTACTAGCCAACAGCGGGTTCATTCATCATGAGCCTTCACCAGCACCAGAGGAATGTTGAGGGCTTCAGTGGGCCACAGTTTCTCCTAAGGCTCATTCACACAACAAAGTAAAGCAAATAGCAGGAGATGATCTGAAACCTCAACAAATGAAATGTGCCCTTTTTGTATCCGTTAACTCTCCCTTCCTTTTCTCTCTACACACCGCTGATAATTTCCAACTTCTGTCATTACTTTCCCTGTCAGTGAAAAGGCAGAGACTGAAGGCAATGATAAATGGTGAGACTGAAAATCTTTTTTTTTTATATATATTTTTTTTTATTAATGGGTCAGACTTTCAAGCACAACAAGAAAGTGCAATCTCAAATTAAATTATACTATATAGGTCAGTTCAAGAATTGTAAGGTGGTTTTGTGTCTGTGCGTGTGCATGTGCGTGCGCTAGCTAGGCAAAATAGTTTGCCTGTCTACAAACTTGGTCCAGATGGAAATCTCAACACCAAGCCTGGGGTTCTTGGACAGTCAGCATTTACCATTCCCATAACTGAAGACAATAATAGAAGTAAGTTTGTATTAGAGGGAAATGCAATTCAAAGTCCTAAATCTGGTTTTTCTTTCACACTTTGCTGATATTAACAATAACTGTAGTTTTGCAGAAACTAAACTGAATCACTCCAGAGATCTGGATGAAGGAGAATGAAGAAATGAACCTATTTAGTTCAATCCAGGAAACCAGAATCCAGAGACTGCATCTACTGACAGATACACTTGGAAAACATTCCAGCATGAACTTTGAGACAATCATATCAAAATACTGACAAACTTGATAATATTCCAACATAGAAACACCTGTCAATTATGAACAGTGTGAACTTCACGATAACGATATTATGTACTCACCCCAATCTTGATTTTATTGTAAATGTGCTCATTATAGGGCAGCTGTCATTAATTTGGTAGCTCTGTCATCCAAGAGGGGTCAGTGGACGGAGTCCTAGTCCCTCCTAGCCGCATGCTGAGGTGCCCTTGGACAATACACTGAAACCCTGTAGTAGTGCCTTCGTATCCAGCTGTGTAGCAGTCTAAACAATTTCATGGGGATCGACAAAGTAAGTCAAAATAATGGAAACTTTTGATTTACTATGAAAAGAAAGAGCCATGCTGTACAAAACAGCTATCTGCTGTGGGTTGAAATATAGTTGATAACAGTTGTGAGCATAGAGTGTATACACAGTCTATGATTAAGAGTGAGTAGTTCCATGTAATACAACCAAAACATTGAGGGAAAGATGGTAAAATCCTCCGGGAACTGCAGAAGTGGACTATAATTCACTGTGAGCACACACTGACAGAACCATTAAAGCTTATAGTCAGAGCTGGCTCAGGTGACTCTGAACCACCTCCTAGTTATGCTGCTATAGACTTAGTCAGCTGGGGGACCTCCCTTGACACACTGAGCTCCTCTCCTGCCACCATTACACGTCATCTACCGTAGTTGTGCTTCGTTGTCTCTGTCTCTCTCTCTCTCTCTCAGTACCTTTCAGCAGGTATCCCTGGCCTCGAAGCTATATGATTCCAGTTGCAGTTAATGGCCCTACCAACCTGCCCAGTGTTTTGTTGCTGCTTGTTGTCGTTTTACTGTCTTCTGTTCTTTTCTCTCTTCTCTTTCCACTCACCCCAACCAGTCGAGGCAGATGCCCCCCCCCACTTTGAGCCTGGTTCTGCTGGAGGTTTCTTCCTTTAAAGGGAGTTTTCCCTTTCCACTGTCACCTAGTACTTGCTCAAGGGGGATTTGTGTTTTTTTGTTTGTTTTTTGTGTAAGTGTGTAATTTCTTAACCTTAATGTGCCTTGAGATGAGTTTTGTTACGATTTGGCTACATAAACTAAATTGAAATTAATTGAATCTGTGGAGGTTCAGCTAAGGCTAATAAGGTATTTGAAACTATAATCAACCCATCACCCATTTTCCTTTAAAGTTATAAGTTCTACAATGTTTAAATGTTCCATTTGTGATCAATTAAATTGGCCTATTTTTCAAATGTATATGCTATTTTGGTCAAACACTAGTGTCAAGTCTTCTCCAGCAGAAAAAGCTGGCAGGAAGAAAACTTAAGAATGTTTGTTCATATTTCATTGGTTTGTTTGTTCATCATATTTTGAGCATTTTCACCTTCTCATTTCACCTCGAACATCATATGTCTATACAGAGTAGTCATGCGTCCTGAGCATTAATTATTATCCAACAGGACTTCACATCGGGAAAAGCAAAGGCCTGCAGCTACACATCAAGGCGTTGCTTAATTGTTTTCTAATTAGAGAACTGTAGCAACAACTTATAAAGTCAACTGAGTCAAAAGAAAAACTTCTCATCCCAAACAAGCACACACTAGAGTGGATAGGAGGTTTCAAGTTTATCAGCCTATAAATAGCACAACATATACAATACACAATATAATATTACAACATTAAATATAAATAAGTTTGGAAACTGTTTTGAAAAGATAAGTCACAATTTCACAAACAAATCTAGCTATGAATTATGAATGACTGCAGATTTATTTACATCTATTTGAAGCTCTTATTTTTTTAAATATTTCTGTATTTGCCGTTTTTATTTATAAGACCGTTAATACAAAGCATCAGTCCAGAACCTGAAATGTTTGCTGCTGGTTTTGCTGCTTTAAATACTCCAACCTGTCTTTGAGTACAAAGTGACACAGAGAACGGAAAAAATAAATTGGTGAAATATAAAAAGTCTTGACTGATATATCGACCTAGCTCACATAAAAGACTCTTAACATTAGGAAGTGTGTGTGTGTGTGTGTGTGAGAGTGTGTGTGTGTGTGTGTGAGTGTGTGAGTGTGTGAAAGACAGTTTCATAAATTGATTTTCTAAATGTGGATTTTCTCTCCTGTAAATGTCTCCCATAAAATGTTCTGACATCTGCTTTTTTTTTTGGTCATTAGAGTTTTTTCCATTTCGATTATTCTCTCTCGTTAACAAACGCACACTGATTCACACAAAAACCTACATCAAACCCAAAAGGTTCAGTTCATCAGTTTCTCACTGATTATTCCTAGCAGCCAGCGTTTGAAATCTGTCCTCGCTGGTCGTGTCAGCGGTATCTTTCTGTACTTCAAAGAATAAATATTCAAAGGGAGCTGGTCAAACAACAAAGATAGGTGAGAAAAGGTGAAAGATGAGGTGAAAAATGATGCAATAACTTTTGACCTAATATGCATTATGCATTCTGTGTGTTTGTCTGAAGTTTTTCCAGGGTGGTCAGTCTGAATTAGTTAATTGGAATAATATTCAATGCATACAGAAGGATTCATGTGTCTCTGCAGTGTTGTAATTTAACCCAAAGTAGTACAAAATTGAGGTGGTTTGCTTGACTATTTCAATTTCATGCCACATTACACTTTACATTAGGATTTTACATACAAAACATGAACTCATGATATATTGTTAGATTTTGCTACCAAACAATTTAAAAAGTTTGCTTCACCCTAACTACCACAGCAAAAAGCTGTTAAACAAGAGATGCATGTAAATTATTAAATGCCTAACAATTTAATGACTTATAGTATGACCAATAACTTTTTTGGCCATTTGGATGACAGCAGGTGAAACTTATTGTTTATATGTTAATATGATGAACATGTTAACATAGTCTATTTACACACAACAACATAGAATTGATTTGAAGTTGTGCTTCTAAATATGT
The DNA here is from genome assembly GCA_032362345.1 of Sandelia bainsii. Taxonomy (NCBI): domain Eukaryota; kingdom Metazoa; phylum Chordata; class Actinopteri; order Anabantiformes; family Anabantidae; genus Sandelia; species Sandelia bainsii. Next base: position 4,830,570 of record JAUMHL010000001.1, on the reverse strand, counting down.
GATGAAGTCCATGGTTGACTCAACTTTTAGCTATGTTTTGCATGGTGTCCATGCTTCCACTGAGACAAATATAGTTTCACTGTGTTCATCGGTTTCATTCATCTGTAGCCTGTTTGGTGCAGTTCAGGTATGTGTAGTCAAACAGCTGCCATCTGGAGCTGACGAACCAAAACTTTAAAATTGCTGAAAGATGCTAAAAAAGTAAATATGTTGGTTTCTTGCTGTAAGCTGCCTTGTCATATGACACAGATTTGATCCATTAACATAAATATTGATTAGTGCTGCTTTGATTTTCTGCACATCACTTTTCCTCATGTGATGTATTTGACAGTGTTGTAGCCTATTGCTGCTTTTACTTTGTTAGGATATTATCACGCCCTGCTCCACATTGTGCTATGCTTGTATGCAGGTTTGTTCTTCTCATATTCAACGCTTCCTTGACCCACAGGGAATAAGGTCATGGAGAACATTCAAACCTGGACGGTAAGTGTGGTTAAACTAGAACATCTATTTCGGGGAGCCAAGAGGGTTAAAGGATGTAGATCTCCTGGTTATTTCCACTCTCCTTTTGTCACATTCACCTGCTGTCAAAAAACATTTCCAACAATGACTCTGTGGTAGAATGTATAAATGTGTTTTATGTCCTGATTTCCTGTCTTATTTTCCTATGAGCCGGTATGGCTTGTTGAATTGTGTCGTCTGTACATAGTTTAATTGAAGATTCATCTTCATTTTTGTCAGGCTGATGTCATTACTCGCAAAAATAACAGGTTCTTGTCTCAGTAAGAATAAATTGCCAGTGTTTTGCACACACTGGCACTTATTGTACTGTATGTGTATATGCTTCGTGCATTTTAACTATGCTACTAAGTGGTGATGTTCATGAGCAAGGACATCATGCATTTGAGTTACACTAGAGATTTCAAAATAAAATTAAAAATAAGCCTGTTTTGCAGGTGTTTGCATGAAACGTGTCAAAGTCAAGGAAGAAATTCATCATAGGGGACTAAAACATGCAGATCTGATTTCTTTACCATAATCTTTCACAAGAAAAACCTAGATTTTTTACTCACCATTATTATCTCCACTGTCTGTTTGCTTCCATCACAGAAGTGAACACCAATGCTGTCTGAACGAATAACACTGACCCCACTTATGTTCTCGCAACATGGTCCTTGGAGAGTTTAATAGAAGATATTTCACAAAGAACAGTGGCTGTGGTGATAGATAAACATTTGCCCTTAAGGTCTGATCGGTGAGCAAAGCTGAATTAACCTGTTAGGGGGCCAAGGGCACACATTTACTGTTGGTTCCCTATTGACCCCTGACTACCACCTTCCAAACACTGTGCATTGTGTACGTCCTGTCACTTTAAAGTTCCCATTAAGAACAATGCACGCAGCACAGCACAGTGAGGCTACCAACCAGGGCCCAGGGTAAAAGAAATTAACTGTGGTTCAGGAACATCCACCATGTGAACACAATATAGAATAAACTTATTAAAGCTCTTATTATATATGCACTAACAATGGATATAATACTGCAACTGCACTGCTCATAATGAATTCTAAAGTTGCCTGTTGATTTGTTTTTTTAATGTTTTTAGCATTATTAGACAAATGTACTCTTCCTATCCTTGTTAGCAGACACTCAACTGTTTTCAGGGGAAAGCACTGGTCAGCACCACTCTGTAGATAGTGGAAGATGAGCTAGTGGACACAGTGGAGCATTTGGCCTCAGAAGAGTGAATAACTTCAAACAACTTCAAAATCAATGTCACTCTGTGTTTACTGAACGCGTGATTAACTATGCCAGTGTTGTGTTTACAGATGTTTGGGCACGGCTCCACTTGTTTAAGTGTTATGTGGTGCCAATTGCCTAACTAAATTGCATTCAATTAAATTACAACAAAATCTCTGTTTCTAGTTGGCTACCCAACCTTTTGTCGGTCACAACTCCAGGAGAGAATTTTTCAGATGCCGCTGAGGTCCCCAGCCAATATCAGTGTGGATTGGAGAATCATGTGAGTTGAATCATGGGATACTTGTGTAGATGATCCAGATATATCTGCAGGCTCAGGCAGTTAAGAGGATGACCTGGGCTGAGTGATGCACTGGAAGTAAAATCAAAAGTACTCCCAACTAATGAGGACATTCCCCATTATAAAAGGGTTTGGAGTCTCCATTACAGAGTGGAGTGTCAGCTATTTTAACAGCCCATCTGTCCTCATTTTCTACAATCTGTGTGACACTCCCCAGAGCTCATTGCCCCAATGAAGAAATAAGGTCCACTATGCCTCAGACAACCCCATCTCCTAAATAACATTCCTATGCAACAGAACCTGCAACCTCACTTTACTCCAACTATACTAACACTGTAGTCACAAAACTGGATCTTTTATTGCAAGTTTGGTTGTTTTGATGGAAAAGAAACAATGTCTGGGAAGATTTTATTGATATATTCAATTTTAACATATTTGCAACTTGCCATTTATTTAAACTAATGAAATCCTCATTATGGTACTAGAAAATAGTCTGGTTGCAATTATGCTCCCTATAAAATTGTATTTGTGGTTTCAGTTTAGTTGCATATGAACTTTTTTATTATGGCTGTTGATCCTTAGGTGACAGGCAGTGTGGACAGTTTGTAACAGGACCCCACTCTAAATTGTGTGTTGCTGTTCTCTCAATGGCACCTTCCAATTAACACAAGTCACTGCATCTCTTACATTATTATTTTTGTAGAAAGAAATGAGTTGTTCTGGACCTGCCCATTTAACCTAAGAAATAGAGAGCAACATTTTTATTTTATTTTTTACAAAGATTTCATGCATCATTTTCTCTGAGATATTTCTGAAGAGCTCTCTCCTCCATCCCTCTATCCATCTTAGTTAGGGTCAATTAAGCAGCATGAAGCCTCTCCATTTCCCTCAAGTATTCCATCAAGGGATACTGGTGTCAATCAATATCACAGTGTGTGATAAATAAAAATTAGTATGTGTATTGACATCTTAGGAGTTTAAGTGATTTTGTCACTTTTCCAGTGTGGAAGCACATCATAAACCAAGTCTGTTAATATCAGTGGCGGCCCGTCAATAGAGGGCGCTGGGGCGCCGCCCCACCTGTCTCACATGAAGAAGAAGAAGAAGATGATAGGAATCAAAATAATTTTATAAAAACATGAAAATTTAAATAAACGATCTATATATTATACAGACCGTGAGTGCAGTGTATAATCTGCATTCAAGTATAGTCTAAAAATTTTCTCTCACTCATTTACCGCGACTGAACGGTTGTGTGACGTATTTCCTGTTCCTTTGGGGAACAAAAATCTTTACCATAGACCTACGCTAAAATTGGTGCATGCGCACTGGAACCCCCTTTAATACAAAGTGTAGGAGAACCTTGGGGCGCAAAATTTTGCGCCCAAACCCCGCCCACAAGACTGACGTCTCAGCTCCAGACCCGGAAACTCAACCGGAAGTTCACTGCGGCGCTTGTGTGTTGTTTACAGTCAGCTGGAGGAGCGTTTTTTCGTCATGGATAATACAAATTCAGTTGCAAAAAACTGAATCGTTCCACAGAAGAACCCCACAGGAAAAGCTTTGGCTTAAACTGCTTGGACCCAAACAGCAGGACATCACAATCACTCGGTCTTTCTCCAGAAACTGGTCTGAGAAGTCCTGGCTAACTGTCTGTCCTGAGACCGGAGCTTTGTTTTGTTTCCCTGCAAATGGAAACAAAACATGTCATGAGATGACATAATGAGGAGGTTGACAAAAACCGACACATTTTGTCTAAGATAATAGACTGCATTATATTCTGTGGTGCATTTGAGCAGTCCTGGCATTTTCTGGGGGCTGGTGGACTTTGTTGGATCCCTGGATGCAGCAGTACCTGCAGACTGTTACTGTGTTTAAGGGGACATCTGAGACAGTGCAGAATGAGCTGCTTGACTTCATGTTCTCAGTTGAAGGAGAGACGGGCAAAATTTACATAAATAGCAAATGACTGAAAACACAGACTGTGTATTTTCACGTTAATTTAATCTTTTAACGTAGTGTGATGCATGATAATTGTGCTTTGGTTTATACTGATATGTGATTAGAGCGCATCTGAAAACTGACTTGCAAAAGTGCGCCCCCCCAAAAAATTATGTCACCAGCCGCCAATGGTTAATATGTAGAAAATCTTAATTTACCTTAAATCAATGACAGAACTAGAAACATGAACACAATTACACTATTGTTATACACTACATGACTTACTCCTGTACTATATAAAACCATGTCTTCCCTGAAATAAATCTGATTTCCTGCGTACAGCAGTGAAGAGAAGCTGGACGACAACGGGTTTCAATGGTGAATTTGGGGATTTATGAAGTTGCCCACTGACTCGAGCCTGAGGCGAGCAACATAGTTTTATTTACCAGACGGTAAGTAGTCACAGCAGGCTCAATTCTGGTAAGACAGACGTGGCTCAGCTGGGGAAATGCTGTAGCAGGGATGATTTTCTCCATTTAAATGGAGGCAGAAAGAAAATAGTACCTCCACTGCAACCGTTTATGCGTTTTAGCTTTTTGTTGACAATAGAACGGCCATTTAGAAGCAATCAATATGGGCTACAAGAGGAGTTAAAATGGTCTTAGCATTCGTAAATGAAGGCATAAACTATCAAAGACCTTTTAACTGTAATGATTAAAGCTGCACTGATGAAGTTTTTTTATAGCAACAAACATTCATATAATTGCTTGTTGTTTTGTAACTTTATCATTTAGGTTCAGACTCATTCCTTTCATGAACCTCACTCCAAGCCAACTGTTTTTTAAGCCAAATAAACCCACTGAACACTTCCTGCTTAACAACACACAGACAAAGTTTACAACTAGTTGGTGAAGATAGCGGAGCACCTGGCCATTAAAGAGCTAGAGAGTTGGTGGAAACCAAAACAGAGCTAAAAGGAGAGCAAACCCTGAAAACCGTCATGTTTAACCTCCGTTTCCCTGATGCTGAAGGTTTTATTTCTGAATTAAGAATCAGATGAGAAAGCCAGAGGCAGGTTGCCAACCACAAACTCCTTTAGAAAATTGGTTTGAATGAAAGCCAACTCACTCCAAGCCGACCTCCTGGAAAATTCCTGTTCAAGATGGTCATTGTATTAGTTAATTTTACCATAACCACATCAGTTTCGCATATTTCTACCATCCTCATTTCTCACAATAATTATTTGTTTACTCACTCACTTCAAATGCGAAGAGAACAGCAAACAAGCACTAACCACAAAACCTCACTGAAGTGTGAAATTACATCAATGTAACTACCTTCAAATATTTTCACCTTAAAAGTAATACATTTTACATGAGTCTTCTATGCATTCCCATAAGTTGAAACTCCATTATACAGTGCATCACAATATATTTTCTATGTGCTTCTAAATTTTCCAGGTTTAACTCTGGCCTGTTGTTTTCCTTCACTATACCACTCCACATCTGACCTCAGACACTTATTTTTTACAGAATATTGCTTTCAGAAGCTTTAAAGTTCTGTGTAATAAAGAGCTTTATGCCAACTCATCTTAATTAAAACTTAAAGGTGTCAGCAAATTCAAAAATGTCTGACTGCGAGAGAAGAGTGTATTCTTTGTTAACTAAAAACAGCACTTCAGTCCAAGCACAAATATTTGTAAAATGTGTTTTTCAATTGCTTATGATACATTTGTGAAGGTATGCCAAGAGTTAGACCAGAAAACTTCATACTGCTCTCATTACCACATTAAATATGGAACTGACCCTGTAGCAAATGTAGCCGAGTGGGAATAGTGCATGTAGGTTTTTATGTACACCAGAGGGCGCTGCATCTTTAGGGGAACCCCTGGGAATACAGCGGATGTTGGGGAATGGTTTTGAGCACCCAACAACAGGAAGTCAGATCGTTTGCGGCAGCGCTGAAGTACGCCATGTTTAATGCAGATTTTGACCGATTTCTCAAGGTAAATGAGTCACAAATTGTACTTGTCGTACCAAAATATTAAGTTAGACATTTATGAGTGTTGTGCGCAATGTTGGATGTTAGACACCAACATTGTTGTTTTTGTTGGATGTGAACAGATGTCAAAACGTTTAGAGCAGGATCTGTAAGGAGTCTCTGTGGTGACATGACAAGTTTACCTGTGCTTAACTGGATGCACTGAACTAGTTAGTATTTTATCAAATTTCTGCATTCAAAATATAATGCATATGTTTTTATACAGAGTCTGTAAATGTAAGACTGTTAATTAAGATGTGGATAATTTGTGTTGTCAGGAGGAGCCACCACAGTTATCTTTGCATCGTTTTTGTACAATTTTTATTCTTTTATGTAGATCAAGCTATTAGCTCTCATTTGGTAACCAGTAACCATTTGGTAGTGTTGACTTTGACTGTTTGCACAAGAAGATGAGTCTCAGCTGCACGGCTTTGCACACTGGAGCAAGTGGAAAGTACTGGTGATACACTTTAAAGCAAACCAGAACAGTTTGTAACTGTGCATATAGGGAAGAGTTCCCTTGGACTTTATATTTTATTGAACCACAATTTTTATATTCAGAATAAAAAAACCCCAAAAGAAATTGCTGTGTCCTGGGCTGGTTCACTTTCGCCAGGCTACACAAAGGTTATTTTAGCTCAACATAAAGGCAGAACGTGACCCCAAGAACGAGATTACAACTTGTGGGAGACCCTGGGGTAGACTCAGAACACAATGGAAGGATTAAAGGTGTGCAGGTACATAAAGGAGCTGTTGTTTCACTGTATCTGCCTGTCTGTTTGTGTGTCTGCGTTTGAGTCCTCTTCCTTTTTGCCTTTTACCACAAACTGTTGAGGAAAAATGACAGTAAAACGGTAAAAACGTTTGATAGTCTAAAGTTTAAAATCTGCTCACCAGCACCTCTATAACTCAGTAATTATCTTTTTTGTTTAACCCATAAAAACAACCATTAGAGGGGACGTTGTGCACTATAATTCTTAACTAATGACCAAAGTAGTGGAAGTAGTAACACATTTTCAGCCGCCCAGTGGCTCAGTTGGTAGAGCAGTTGTCTGTGAACTCCAGGGTTAGTGGTTTGACTGCATGTTCCTCTTGGCTAAAGACTCTGGTCATACCAGACCAAGTAAGTAACCTCTAACTATATAAACCGAGAAATGGTGCATTTCATTGCCTATGAATTCAGCTTTTTATCATCATCATCAGCTCAAAAGCTACATATTATTGCTTCAAAGTTAAAAAACTCCCCCCAAATCTCCCCTTGTTTAGATGGAGGACTGAGGTATTACTTTTCAATGAAACTATGTTATGTATGAAACTGCCTACGTCTCCTTCAATATACACTGCAATTCTTATGGAAAGCAGGAGCTCACTACTTCATATAATCTTTTTTAAAACATGTGAGTCATCGAGACATATTTGCTCGAGACAAAAAAAAAAAAAAATCATAAAAGCGCATGGACAAAAAACAAAACAATAACGTCAACTGCATCCTGTACATCTGTGTGTATTAAGGTGCTTTGTTTATTACAATGAGGGCGTTTTAATGTTGAAAAATGGTCCAATATCTCTTACAGCGAGGGTGTTTATGCTTTCAGATATGCACACAAATGCCATACGTGCCCAATGGCGGTAACATGAAGTAGAATAAATGAGAGAGTAGCTTTGAAAGAGCTTATAATAAGATAATAATCAGATTTTTCTAATGAATGATTTTTTATAATAAAAGCAATGTAAATTGCAACAACAGATGAGAATGAATATATTCAAGCTCTGCAAAAGGCCTGATAAAGGGAATACTATAAGTTTAGGATCGGGATCTAGTCAGTAAGACTGTCCTCAGGGTAAGATGGCTGAATCTGACCACAGCTGGGTGGTGTATTCCCTTTAATGCACAATAAAGATGCTATATCATGAAAAATTGCTGACACACCAACTACCCAAACAACCTGCCTACAGACATCTGTTGGCTAAGCACTCCTTTCTGGGCCTGTACGTGGTTAGAGTACATATGAAACGGGAAGGAAGACAAACATTAGCACTGCCTCAAATAATGCAGCCAACAAAACCTACTGCACTGGCACAGCAGGGGTGCCGTCACAGAGAGCTCAGGCAAAACACTGCAGATTTGTCTAATCAAACAGTAAATCAGCCTAAGCTTTTGCCACAATGCAGTCAAACATCCATCAGCGAGACAACAACCTTGTAGTGTGTGCCATGGACCGTTTTGATACTTCTTCTGTTGGCTTCCTGCTGTATTATCCTCCCAGAGTTGCTCAGAACTGCCAGTAAGAATTAGATTTCTATGTCTCAGCCTCTGATTAGCTTTGAAACTGGCCTTCTAGTTTGCATTTCATTTTTCACACCCACAGCAACACACCCACACCTGTTGTGACTTTAACTGAGCCAATTCTGGGCTGAATTCAGTCTTAGGGATAACAAGTGAAAGACTATAGGGGAGAAACGTATGGGATCCCTAAAATCAAGGCAAGGCTACAAAGGCTGGTCTTCATCAATTGGATATAAACAATGATGGCAACCACTATGAAAGATTTTACTACAAGGGGCTTGAAGCTATGTCCCCCCAGTATAATTTCATGTACTGTAAGAAAAGAGGAGAAAACAAAGGGCTGAAAATGTCTAGTCTAAACAACAGAGGCAGCTATTCATCATTGATTCATTAGACATTCATTCTCTGCATCCTGTTACTGAATTTTCATAATAATTTGAGCATCTAATAAACGACAGGGGTGATTAAACCAAAGACAGATTTGCTTCTATTTTTCTCCAGACACTTGGGCAAATAGTTTGGATGTGGTTCTTGGCAAGGGAAAAAGATCCACACATACAAGAGCAGCACCATGCTTCTCACCAACACAGAGTTGATCTAAAGAAGAAGAACAACAAAGAACATTAATATTTCTTGAGACATTAAATTTTCGTAGTTGTTAAGTGAACAATACCATTAGATAATATAAAATCTAAGACGAATAGCTGAAAATAACACACTGTCACATCAATCCATTGTGCAGAAGGTAAGGAAGTCACTTGTCAGGACAATGTATTGCTTTTATTTATTAAAACCCAAGCACAGTCCAGCCCCAAACAAAATCAAACTCTTAGCCCTAAAATACTGTAAACGGTGGACTACTGGGGAGCTGAATGGAAGGAAGTTTCTGTATCATTATTGCGCACACACGGCGAGCTTAGCCTATCTATTTACTATAAATTACATAACATCCCATCCAATATATTCCATGGCTACCCGTTACAAATTTTTGTTTTTGACTAACTTAATTCAAACAGCCCTTTATGAAAGTTTCTTTTTAGATACCCGAAATGTTATTTGGATACTGCAGGTAACTCATCACACAAACTTTTGTTGCCTTGATGACAGAATAGAAAGCAAAAAAAAAAAACCTACCGTGACTGCAGGCTGTTGTGTTGTACAGGTGTACTCATGGACACCTTAACATTAGGGTTGTGTTTGATTACAGATGCACCAGAGCACACGTACCTGACCACACCCACTACTGAATGTGGTCTGAGGTGAAACCGACTCAAAACTTGAAACGAGAGAGAAGTGAAACTCTGCTGTTAGTGTTACTTGTCCACTCACTGGAAAAGGTGAGTTCCATTATATTCAATCTGCTTATGGCATAATAGCCATGCTAGCTGAGCTGAACCACTACAATTTATACCCAGTGCAATGTTGCATATGATCTTACTTATTCACCTACTTTCATCTATTTAAACATCCATTCTTAGTGCAAAAGGTAAACATATAATTACGCTTTAATTATAACATTAAATACAGTTTCACGTGATAATAACACTCAGAAGACTGCAAAATGTTTAGTTGATCATGTTCATGTCCTGTGTTAAATGTGCAAGTTTGGTTTTATTTTTGTGTCTAGTCAAAAACACAACCAGAGGTTTGTTAGGATTCATTGATTTGGATCCCAGCATTTTCAAAGTAAAAGGTGGAGTGAAGCTTACAGTAAAATATGCTCATTTAAACTGGTATTACAGTTGAATCAAATTAGGGAAGATTTTTGAGATAAAACTAATGTCATGGAATTAGTGCTGGAGGAAAATATGCCTCACTTTTTTTTAGCTGAAAAACAGGAAACAGCTATTTCTGTAGCTCATTAGTCTCCATTACTGTATTATGGGGATTGACTGCAGCTCCATCACAGAGCCAATCTCCCCAGGTTGTCTTTTTCTTTTGGCGCCAAGTCAGAAAATCTTCCGCTTTACTTGATTTGGATATTGAGTATTGGAAATCAATGATGAAGCGACACACACCAGTGTGCCGACAGAGCCTCTGCCATCTGGGAAGCAACCTTCATTTTAGGCTAGGGTGAGTCCATCAAAAAGGAAACACTCAAATGTTTGAAAAAAGAAAACTTCAGATTTGTATCACTATCAGTGTTACATGGATCCAAGTTATCAGCACAAACTTGTGCAGACAGACACAAAATAAGCAACTGCAGTTTCCTTTTCAGTTGTTGCATTTGGGGGGAAAAAAGAAAATCCTTATCGGGTACCCTTTAGAATAACACTCAGTGCCCTGCCAGCAGAAAATGTTAAGTTTACTTTCTGATTGAATGTGTCTTTGTGTAGGTGTGTGTGCATTTGTCTCGGCGCTGATGCAGGCATTGGCAGGACCACTTACGATCTCTTTATACAGGCTTGTTTAAAACGTTTTATGTAATCATTTCACTCTTGCCAAGTCCAGTCAGGGTTCCTGAGTGCTGTGAATGAGAGTAACCGACACGAAAAACGTAAAGGTCGACTGCTGGCTCCGTTATGGTCTGAAGCTCTAAATGAAGTGAAAGAAGGCCTCAAAGAGTGCGAAAGAGAGGAAATGTGAAAATGTGTTGAGTAAATGATAATTATGGCACAAACTTATCCACAGAACATTTTTGATGGTCAAAAGGTACTAAGAATTTCAAGTGCAGCCTTTGAGTGTCTTTGTTTTACTTTCACTAGATTCTTGTAACTGCAGTTTGTGTGGCTTTAAAGCTCAAAGTTATCCTCTACGCTCAGTTTTCACTGCAGAGGTCTTGCCACCGTTCAATCAAATGAACACTAGGAGAAAAATAAAACCCACCTGTCATTCAGAGTGAAGCGTTTTGGCCCCCAGAGTGCTGGAAATGCGTGACAGAGGTGTCAGTCATTAACTAACGTCAGCCCCTGGGGAAGCACAAACCCCTGTAGACATGGCAAGTACAGATTTTAAATTCTTAGACTACTCGTGTTTGCCTACAGTCTAGTGAAATAACCCAACACATATTTCCACTTCTTCTCACAAAGTGTTATTTCAAGATTCAAAAAACTTTAATCCCAGAGGGAAATTGTTTGATTGATTAAGATTTCATATGTTCGACAGAGCGATGCTGCGGTTAATAGCGTGGGACTGTACAAATCGAGATGACTGAACATTGCTAGAATCAATGGCTTCTCCATTTTCAATTAATGACACATCAGGACAACATTGTTGGGAAACCATGTGATTTAGCACTTTGACCTGCAAATCTGCTACAGCCAGATGGAGCTGAATTAGTCTTTTCAGTGGAAATAAAAGAAAGACACTCAGTGTTTGCAGAGCAAACCTGTCTCCTAAAATTCAAATGCATATATTAATTTGTTTCAAATAAATTTTGAAAACTAATGCTGCACTGATTGCACGTTTATTAACGATATGAAACTATTTGTGCTTTGTGTTGTAAACGTGTAAAAAAAATGTCATCCCTTTGTAAGTGGTTCTTATATGTATATATTAAACTGTGACAGCATATGATTATAGCATTGAGGAATACAAGATGTCATTTAATGTTATGCCAAGTGAAGGAGGATAATAAAACTGAGTCAAGCATATGTTTAATTAAAATACTGTAAATATAATTCTGGTTAAATTTTAAGTTACCATAAGATTGATTTGCAGAAAGCTGCTTTAAAATTAGAGCAGACTTAAACTTGCAAATTATTTTTCACATTGAAAAAGAAAATAGCCTTTAAGCCAACATGACCATTAAAATGTTTAGATGGGACTATAAACTTCATTTAGTTGAAGATATCAATTCGGGACATCTGGTAGCGTGTCTTTAATGATTTTCCCATCACCCTGTTTCCTCAGGGAGTCAAAGTGAAAAGCCTTTACTAGAAGCACACAGGTTGGGTTGCAGAAGAATAATTTTATAGGCCACAGCATGCTCCTAGCAGCTAGAACTGTGACCCCAAGGATGGTGAGAAGCAGAGTTGTCTACCGCTTTGATACACACCGAAATATATGAACAATTTGATATATGCCCAAGAAATCAGAAACATCTGTGTTTTCTTGACATTTCCTCTGGCACCACCATGCTGTTGATATTTGGGTTTTAGTGAAATATACCAACCATCTGCCACGTTTAAGCATGAGACTCGAGTACAACTCGGAGACAAGGAGTATCGTAAGTGTCTATTAAACAAAAGATACTGCAAAAAAAAGCTGCAAGGAACAAACTGAAAAATCCCTCTTAAGAAACAAAAACTAAATAACTCTGAGCAGGATAACAGATATAACAAAAGGTACTTACAGGATTGAGGTAGGAAGAATCAGTCAGGGTAGATCAGAAGACGAAGTCCAAAACGAGCAGGAATCAAACCAGGCTGTCAGTCTAGACCAGCAAACAGCAAGGTTTGAACATCCAGGCAGAAGTTCCAAAAAAATCCAAGCAACAGTCCAGAAAACAGGCAAAGCCGAACAAAGATGCAGGAATGGCTTGAACACAGTGGCTATACTGCCCAACAAACAAATTGGCAGAGCACATGAAAACATGGCCGGCATTTATATTTGGGTGGGGTAACAAGACGGCTGCCAGGTGTGTGTGATTGGTGGAGCAGGTGCAGGTGGGAAAACTGGGCAAATGAATCAGCAGGGAAGGGGCAAGTGAGAAAGAAAACCTGGAACAAAGGAGAAAGTCCAGGGACATCTGGTGGTAGGATGGAGGAACATCCTGAATGTAAAATATCAGGGCCAGGACACCAATCAGTACTATTCAGATGGCTTCTCATGAAGTTTTTCCAGTACCTTGTTTTATTACTAGATACATCATCTTGTCGTGTTTACCCCAACAAGTCCTCCATCCTCCATCTCGAAATGTTGGTTGGTCTACCATTTCTTTCTCATTGTCGATTAATATAACCACCAATTACAATTATGACACAAAAACAAATGGGTTCAGACTGTGCCAACATTATATTTCACAGGAGGACAGTCTCATTCACCAGGTAGTTAAACAAAAGAGCGATTCACTAAATTCCCTGATTTATCACTGGAATAATATTGCCTGCTGCTGACTTTGCAGTGCTGACCACTTAGTCCATAACAGTTCAAAAGTTCAACTTAATTTCCATCGCGAAAATTTATAGGTTTAATTGCATCACAGCTGTTCGGATCCAAAACCTTTTAAATGAAATTATGTTCATTGCAGGCACCGTGGGACACTAACAAGGGTGTTTTGGCTGTAACAAGCTTTCGTTTACTACAGCTGGCAGACTAACAAACGAATTAATTAACTTGGCAAGTTACAACAATGATGGCATCTGAGACTTTGTGACTGTTGATGATTATCTGTTTGAATTAGGAAAGGAGCAGCTGGAAAGTGCTGACAGTTGTTGAAGGACAGGTCATCAACCAACACAGTTCAAAAGAATGTGAACATAAATTCCAGATCTTACGACTTCCAGAGTTTACGATTGCTTCATATTGAACTGCAGCCCCACTAAGCCCCACCCTAAGCTCTAAGCACCAGTCATGCTTAGAGCTGGTTTCTATCACAGTCCTGAGTACACTCAGCACCTTAATCTTAAATGTCACATGTTTACAGACACATTTTTTCATACAATTAATTGTATATATATGCATCTCTCAAATGCTGCTAAACTGTACATAATTATATCACAGTATTTCATAACTCCTTCACTTGCTGCTAATTGTATATATTGAAATTCTTTGTATTATACTTTGTATTATGACTCATTTTATATGCTACTAAAATTCTACTAAACTAAAAGATCTCTTATCTTATCTTATCTTATCTTAACAATCTCATTCTTGATGATATAAGTTTATATGCAGAGCATCCAACTGACTGATGCCGTTATCACAAGCTGCGACGGAGATGAGCATTTTCAGATCTGGTTGCACAGCTGACATCCAGCCAAAGATGACAGAATGTTTTCCGTATTTTAATTGTTTACAATTACAGTGATAATAGTTCTAATTACAGCACATTCTTCCATATGAAAAAGTGATATCAATATGGTGAAACACATTTTATATAACACGTTTTGTTTTCATTCCACTCTTGGCTGAAACAAATGCACATATTTACACACAGACAGGGATTTCACAGTTGGCTCAGATTCAAAAATTTAGTCATAACAAAATTATTATAGAAAAAAAAACAAAGGTTTACACAGTGCCAGACTTGTTTTAGCATGATCTGTTTATTTGGCTAAATTACATTTGGCAGAACAATGACCTCTTGTTTGTCTGGTCAGATCTCTACTGTCTCATTAATGGCTGGGTAATATTATTTTTAGAGATGATATGACTGAAGAAAGAACTGGATTATTTCTTTTGGAGAAACTATTACACGCTGCTTATAAGTCTTTCCAGCCTCTGCCTGTTCGTACCCCCTGAAACATCTTAAACATCCAGATGGGTTTATTAGCTTCTTAAGATTTTATCAGATGTGTCACTGATAAAATCATGTCATGTTTTACTTTTGCCTTTGTCAGCGGAATAAATCAGTATCACAGCAGCATTTGCCTTGTGGTAAAAATGAGGGTGAAGAGTTGTTTATTACACCCAAACAACTAAAACCAACAGGGACAACAAATGATTGACAGAAGCCTATAGTTGCCCACAGCAACTGAACAACCATTACCACTGAGTCCTGAATAACAAGGCTCAAATGTGAAATGTGAATGTTTGAGGGGAACTGTCACTTCTTCATACAAAAACACAATGTTTTTGATACACAATATTTTTAAACTCTTCCCCCTTTTCTGTCCAATGTTTAAGTACTTAAACTACTATATGTATTTGTACAATATCAGTGAGTGGCAATAACACATACACATATACAGTAATATAAAATAGTTGGCAATTACTAGCTTCTGACAAATTTGTAATTCTGATGGTGTGTTGCATTGTGCATGTAATTAACATCCCCTCCACTGACTGGACAGTTGTTTTCTGAAACCAAGACTGCAACAGTGAGCTTTTTCTCCATTATGTTTGTTTAAAATCCCCTCGCTACATGTAGTAAGCCTCTCTGTGCTTCATCTTTCACTGGAATTACGATGATGTTGATTCGCTCTCACCCAGATGTTGCTCACACTGCGGCAGAGGATATTTGCATAAATCTGAGTCTGTCTCAACTTTCCCCTGTAGTGTAGTTGGGCTCTTTTTGAAGCTGCGTACAGGGTCACGCAGCTTCAAAGTCAGGTCTCATTGTCAATGAATGGCAGCTGTTGCTGATGCAGCCTTTTGAATCTGTATGTATGAATATCCTTTAAGCGCACTGTTGGCCTATACATTGAGGTGCTGACCAAGAACTGCAGTGTTCACAGTATGCTGCTGAAATCATTTTGTTTACAGCAGCAGTGTATAAGAGAAACACCATCAACAAGCTCACTTGCTCGCTGTGAATTCTCCAGACAATTATCTGTTCTATTCACAGATGGGTTCAAATGGAAATTACATGGACTTTGTACTTAGGACTTGGCAGGTTAAAGTTCTTTTTATGTTTGGACATCAGCATTCCAAGACAGCCAGCAGATGATGGAAAGGTGGAGATATTTTCCAGCATTGCGGGTACATGAGCCATGAAATTGTAATGTATGGTCATGATGCAGGCTGGATAGCCTATTGTTTGCACACTGTAGCATGTCATATTGCTGCTGAATTGGTTACTACCCTCTACGTCACATGACTGCAACCCAAGGGCCTGCATGTAGTAAATTTTACATAACAATCCTTCTTTGTCCCTTTTGACTATATTCTGTTACTCTGGCCTGGAGGAACAGGCTTGACTCACCTGTGGCTACAAGACTGGACATCACCAAGACAACACATTGTTCTCATGTGATGCTGGCGGTGGTAACAACTCCAGCTGTTTGGGCTGTTCTGGCTTTGTCCTGTCAGCTCTTATCTCACGAGAAAAAATCCTCTGTGTGTGTGTTTGTAGGCTCCAACCATCTTATAGGCCATGTGAAAAAATGTGACCTGTCACAGTGAGAATATTGTCATAGGTGTAAGTTTTGCACCTTTTTTACCTTTCAGCATCCTGATATTTTCAATGCTGGTTTACTGTCACATTGAGACACTTGAACAGAACAGAGCCACCTCTATTGCAGGAGTAACACCTGTGGTTTTCATATGACAAATTAAAATGCCTGCTGTGGTACATGTACCCTAACCTACCAAACTAAATAATCTGCGTCAATGTATACAACAAGTCTGATTTCCAGGGGCCAGATTACAGATTCCACAATAGGCACAGGCTTGGTAAAATGGGTTGCAGGCATAGTGTTTCCCCCAATTTTTCATGGTTCATTAATATTCATGACAAAATGTTACCACTACAGCGCTCAGCAGACTGGAGCTCGTATGAAATGAAGGGGGCCCTACATCTACAGCTGAAAGCAGTCTTGTAATAAATACTCCCTTCATGAAGGTGATAATATTCAGTTTTTGTTGACACTGTTTTAGAAAGGCGTTGATTCAACTGAATGGTCATTTTGGAAGAAGTAGATTGCATAGTGTTAGTGAAAAGTAACAATCTACACAAGTGAGTATTTCCATTTATGTAGTTTTATACTGAACTTTTATTCCACTACGTTTCAGAGAGAAATATTTTACTTTTTACATTTACATGACAGCTGTAGTTACTAGTTATTTTGTAGACTCAGATTAATAATTCAAAACTACTGATAGTTGGTGTTTCTATTATTTTCTCCCCCACATCAGTGAGTCTGGGATAATTAAGAGAAACTCTCTCTGTCCAATAAAGTACAATTCAACAGCAGCACAAACTACCGTACCAGTTTGTCTCAGGCTCACTTCACTTTCTTCTGTCAGTGTTTAATTTAGAACTATGGCTGCTTCTTTTTTTTTTTAAGTAAAAACAATTTGACATCATCTTGTAAGCTACGGCTGTCATGCTCAAATTGCAGGGAAGTGTGCTCAACTGCACTAGACGTCTTTATAAACTAAACAGCGGGCAAGAAAATGACTTGGAATGAAGGAGGAGAATATTGACGGTTCTGCGGTCGTTTTGACATTACATTAACAGTAGCACATAGTTACCACAGAAAAACCCATCTCCATTCTGTAATCAACTGCATCAATAAAATACATGGTGTTTTTAGCTTTGCAATTGATCAATTGTTTTCAACAGAACCCTTACTGTGATGTGTATTATGTCACAGCATTGTCTCTGTGCCTTCACTTCGCAGTGCACCCCTCTGGGTATGCTTTTTAGTGTTAAATGGCCCTTGTCTTTTTGCCAAAAATGAGGATGATAATGAAGGAAGAGGAAAAACAGGCTATTATTAGCATGGTTTCTAACAAAATGACACAAGGAGAAAGGAGATGACCAAAACAGAAAGACAAGAAATAAATAAATGAGAGGCAGTGAGGTGAGGATAGAAGGAAAAGTGAGAGACTACAAAGACAAATACACAGTGATGAGAAGATATGGATAAAAGGTCTGAGCTGATCAATCATGAGCTGAAGTGCCTCATCATGGGTCTTTGGGATATCTGAAATTGTGGAATGAAATTGTGTGTATGTGCGGGGTACACATCCGTGTGAGCCAGCTGCAGGAGTGAAGTGGAGATGTAGAGAAGCATCCTGGAGATCAAACATTTTGTCCTCTAAAAAAATACATTATGACATATGTCAAAATGCAATGTTAATTATACAGAGAAAAGCACAATAGGAGCCACATAGTATTTTGATAATGAAATTAGCAATATTTTTGACCCAGTAAAATTAACTTATGCAGTGTTCCTTGTCGTTTATTCTCCAATGCTCTGAACTCTACTGAAACACCTTTCTTCCTAAATATATTCCTGCATTTGCTGTTTGAATGACAGTGGTAAAGAGCATTGTCTGTCCAAAATCTCCCAATGATGTTCAAAGTTTATGATTCACATTATTCTTGTGCTCATTAAACCATTCTTTCGTGTCATGACCACTGTCATCCAAGAAGAGTGAATTGTCATCAACATAGAATTGTTTATTCATGAAAGTGATAAAAGCTCATAAATAAGTATTGATTTGTAGGTAGCCTTACCTCTTCTGGGACAAATGGACTTGCAAGGAAGCTCATGTTCAAGCTTGTACTATACTGCCGGTGTATGCCAGACAATGGCTGTGAAGAAAAACAATATATTATACATTCAACTGACTAAGCCCTAAAGCAGTCTTAGGAATTATGATGAGATAGAAGTTGTCTATTGGAAATAAAGGATGTATGTTGTTATGTTACAGAGCCACAAAGTCCACAGAGGCTGGAAGTGGTTGGTCAAAATGACAACTATTTGATTCAGTTTCCAGTTTTCAAGTCAGTGTTGGTGTCTTTTAATAATGACCACAAAGAATTACAAGGAAAGTTCCCAAATCCTATCAAAGCAATTTTAACCCAAACCTTAATGTTTCCCCTAATGTTAAATAGTTATTGTAACTCACAGTTGTATCTTTTCCCAACCCTAACTAAGTGGATTCTGTGCATAAACTTCTTTCTCAGTCGTGTGGGTCTTGGTTATCAAAGCTCAGTGGCACCTGATCTAGCTTACCATTTAATTTTGTCAGGTTTTTCTTTAAACAGACACAAAGATTGAGCAGGCACCCAAAGTAGTGTTTAAAGGTTTATTAAAACAATAAGTCTTGTAGGAACTCAAAGATTATTGAGGCAGCAGCAGAGGGAAGGGTGGCCAGGAAGAGTTCGCCCTCTGTGGTGGATGGCTGGATCAGTAGGTGAGTGACAAAACAGGTAAGTGACAGATTATCTTTGTCTTATTGGTTGGATAGCAGAAGATGATGGGATGTTAACTGGCAGGAAGAGGTGGATGGTTGAGATTGCCATTGGATGATAAGGTGTCAGAAAATGGGTGATGACGAGCTCAGGTCTGTCAGGGACGAACAGAATCCAAACTCCTCTTCAACACAAAATGCTCTTCAAACAAACAGAAAAAATCCAGACACTCAAGTCTTCATTAATTACAGTTTGAATCCAGAAACCGCAATCTTCAAACAGAAATATCAAAGGTTCCTCTGTCCTCAGAGAAGATCCAAATTCCCTAATTGCATTTTTTCTATCTATCTATCTATCTATCTATCTATCTATCTATCTATCTATC
>JAUMHL010000001.1:4796536-4811026 GCA_032362345.1 Sandelia bainsii | reverse complement strand
GAGAAGATCCAAATTCCCTAATTGCATTTTTTCTATCTATCTATCTATCTATCTATCTATCTATCTATCTATCTATCGTGCAGCATAGCTGTGGAGAAGCACCTGCATTTTTTTATTCAGACTTGAAATCTGTGACTTGTCTGTTTGTTATTATTTCTGAGCATGGATATAGGGACACTATCTTGCAGTCATGAGACCCTGAGCATAAGTCTTGACCTGTAAGAAAAGAGGATGAAGACTGCAAACAAACAAGCTAAGATCTAATCAATGCAAATTTAAAACATGTCAACTAGATCAAAAATTTTTTCTAAGACCTCAAGGATACAAACATCACCTTTTGTTGAGAGACAGTGAAAGAAGTAACATCCACAGGACACGTTTGCCCTGTGAGAAACACTTACCTGAAACTTATATAATGAAGAAGTACTTGAAGAACCACGAGCAAATTGCCTGAATATACCCCTGAATGTAACCCAGATCTTTAGCAAAGTGGTTTTATTTTCTGAAATCTCTTTGCTAAGTAAGTAAAATTAGCATGCCCAACTTGTTCTGCAATTACTAACTAAATCTGTGGTGGAGTGATATCCATTTCACAAGTTTGATGAGAGCATACTTGAGTCGCTTCCCCCTTTCAACTTCTTTGTAACTCATTTAATAAAGGAATAAGAGCTACTTATAACTAAATTCAGACCACATTAAGATTTAATCAAGCCTGAGGGCACAAACGAAGATTGGACAAAGTATCCAAGAATTGCGTGGAAACCTTTAATCTGTCTATTTCAGTCTTTTCACCACTCTTTATGTCCTAAAGACAACTTGTAAATTCCTTAAACTAAAGTTATTCTAAGAAACGTTGTATTTCAAGTTCTACTAAAATATGTGCTATTCCTGAGATGTCAGGGTGTTTTCACAGTTTCAGGCAACCACAGACAAGCTCTTTTGATTTTTTAATGAAACACCAAATGTGCATGATTTAGTACACATGCCCTCCATTAACACAGAGAAAGAGCAAACGAGGTAGATGAAAGTAAAGACAGAAGAAGAGATAAAAGACACAGTCACAGCATAATTGCATTGAGATTTACTAAGGTACCAAGAAACCTTAGCCAGTGACATATATAGAACGGTTTCAACACACTTTTGCTGTGAGGACAAGTGTGATTAGCAGCTTGATGTCACAGCAGTTCATGCTATTCACCACCTCTGTCTTGCACACAACTGGAAGCAGCCTGAGGGTAGATTATATTTTGTTGTTCGTGTGCATGCATCTGTATCCTGTTTGAGTGTGTGCATGTTGTAGCTGTGTGGACAATTTAGTTCATAACATTGTTGTGAGGATATTTTGGCATTGTCAGAACAGATTGACTGGTCCTTACAACTTCAAAGAACTTGAGATTAAGAGGGTTTGGGTAAGCACTGTGGTTAGGCATTTAGTTGTGATGGTTTAGGTTAGGTCTAAGGAATGCATTGTGAGTCTCCTCACAACTTTAGAATAAAAAACTGTATATGTAGTTATGTATGTTATAGTTTTTTACCTTTAAAGTTATTTCAAAATCATCAGTTCAGTCTTTTCCACAACAAGGCATGTACTGATTAAACAGGCTCTGGCCAAAACTCTCTTGTTATCAAATGTTAAAACTGACATACTCTTCTTCTGTAGCTATTCACAGTGTGTGATAATATCAATAAATAAAATCTGTTTACTCAATTCACTCAAATTGCAAACAAAATCCAACTTAACTGTTATCAAGATACAGACAGTTTGGGTTTATTTAGCTATGTTTTGAAATATATAAAATCTCTCTGAGATTTCTGCCACCGTTCCAATACAACAGAGATGTCATACAAAGTGTTGCAAATGTAGAAAGTTGTTAGCATGAGCTAACACAGTGTTCATCCTGAATTTGAGTTGAAAATGAAGTGGCACTTTGTTCTGATTAGCAGGACACTGATTCTAGAAAGACACACTGCAGTGGAAGTTTTGTAAATATAATTACTGAAACCTGTGTGCACTACAAACACAGATAACATTCATCAAACGTGTATATTGGGGAAATCAGCAGAAAAGCCAACACCTAAGAAAAGTAAATAATTTTATGCGACTCTGTCGTTAAATATTGTGTTTTCATACAAGTAAACTGAAAACACAAATAGGAATGTAACATACACAATGTGACATAACTGAAAAGGATGAGGATATAATGTTAGTTTCCATAATTAGCAAGTCCATTGTCCATTGCTATTAAACATTTGAGCATGTGTCCAGACAACCTATTTATTTTCTGCCAAAATATTCAATCTTGCAGTACAACCTCCAGTTTTTGTGACTACTGCGTTATTAAACTTTTTCATGATGGTGTTTAGGCACGCACAGCACTTGGTTAAGGTTAGGGAAGGACTGTGGTTTGGCCTGTTACTAAAAAAGTTAACACTTAAGACACAACAAGCTTATTTATTTTTAATCAAAATTATGATCTTTTCTTGAAAAGTGAAAAAAATAATTCAGTTTGGGTAACTGCTTCATAAAAACAGCGTAAAGGTTGAAATACAAGGTTAAGTATTCAGTTTACTTTGTTTACTCCTGGATCCTCATAGACCTCGCTAGTGATGACATTTACATCACCATAATGCAGCAGACACAGAAAGTATGAATTGGCCTTACCTTACGATACTGTTTCAATTAGTAAATGTGACGCCTCATTTGTTCAAAAAATATGTCGCACTGGAACATAATCCATCCAGTGATCACGTTTCCTACAAAATGTATTTGCATTCGCAATTTAATTGCATAGGGATGTTGTTTTTAGGAGACAGTGTTACTTTATGGTTAGAAAACACTAGAGGTATATGAGAAAATATGTTCTTTGTTTGTTTTGTCTTTTTATTGAACTGGCTCTTTAGATTCCCTCTAAAGGACACAACCCAGTTTGTCTGATGGCTTATTTCAGGTAGCCTTGTCTAGCTTTCAAAAATCACATAAACCTGAAAGGTTGCAAGAGAAATATCACTGTTTTGATGAGTTTTGATGTGCAAATAAAAACTGTTCACTGTGTTCTGAGTTTCCCATTTTCTGCTTCACATATAGTGTATCTCATCACCTTTATGAGTGCTTTCACAGACTGCAAGCGGTGGTGACATTGTCTTGTGAAAACCTGTACCAAACTCTTTACATAGACATTAAAAAGGGTTTTACCTTTTCTGTGAGCTACAAATACAGTCACAACCCATAGCAAAAATAAGAAACTAAGAAAGTAATCGAAACACAAAACTCATCACATTTATGCCCTGCTGGGTTAAGCACATGTTAGACACAACTGTGAGCAGCTGAATCGCTTACAAAATATCTTGCACATAACGAAGCACTGCTGCAATCCTTGCAGATAACTGGCATTGCCCAGGGCTAATGACATTCCAGCTCTTCCCCTGCAGGGTTATCTCCATCAACGACTCCTCTACCTGACTTCAAAAATCTGAACTTATCGGTCCAAACATCGGTCCTGGATCTCCTGTGTTACGGAGAGAATACTACAGAGAAAGAAGGAGAGTGTACACCAGGTTAGTTTATCTTCAAGACAAACAATGGCTTTAGCAAGAGATTAACCCACTCTGCCAACTGCAAACTGTGAATTGCGAGCTGTCTGTGTTTTTGCTGCCTGCAGGACAAAAAGAAAAAAATCCTTCCTGCTGAAACATGAGATAATCTGCAGCTCTCACAGACTGGTCAGTTCAGTTCTTTCATCCTCACTGTCTCCTACAAGGGAGTAGTCTTGAGATGTTTTTCCTCTGTGCTGCTCAGTGTAACAGAGGGCGTCTCTTTGCATTGTAATAACGTCTCTTTTATCAGCTGACAGACCATATACTCTCTCCCCAGAATGCCTCCTCAAAGGCAGTACGTCTATTTCCACAGACTCAATTCTTAAAGGTAATGATCCAGTGTTCTCGTTCACAGAGTGTCTTCTTGTGGGCAAGAAGCCTGTTTTTCGTATGGCGTGGTGGAGTGTGTGGAGCTGGCAGGGGAACAAGGAGCTGTTACACACACTGGGACTGGACCGACACCAGTCTGAGATACTGTGGTCGGATCCTGCTTGACTGTCTGAGCTGTCTCTGACCTTCTGACCTAGTCCCTGGCCTCCAGCCAAGCTCAAGAGCCTGGGGATTGCAGCCATGGATGCAGATGCTACAGTAGCGGCAGCAATGTGATGACGCTCAGCAGCAGTCACTTTAGTGTCTGTGATCACTGCAGCAGGAGACGCCACCGCAACTGAGCTGGAGAATGAGGAGGAACCAAAGAGAGCAGCAACTTTCTGGTAGTATCGCGTCCGTATCACCTTTGCTGAGCGGTACAGATCACCGATGAAACAATAACAAATGGGGTTAAGGCTTGAGTTTGTTAGCCCCAGCCACTGGGCAAATGGTCGCGTCTGTAGCAGCCAAGATGGTGGTCTTTGCTCGCAGTCGATCCAAAGGTCAGTCAAGTAGAGCGGCAGCCAGGCCACTGCGAACAGCAGAACCAGACACACCACCATCTTGGCAATCTTCTGACGGGTCTTAAGACGCGAGGCGTGCAGAGCTTGACTGCGAGGATCAAGATCAGAGAAAGTTGATTTTTTCCCTCCCCATAGCCGTCTGCCGGTCAAGAAGCCTATGGTGAGGTTAAAGGTCACTGGCAGACAGTAGAGCATCACAAATAATACCACATTGTAACTGTAGAAGAAAAGAGAATGGAGATGAGAGAACAATGACATTGATTACTTAAATTTCTGAAACCTGCAATGTTCTTAGCTAAAATATGCCTAATGCATCCATCTGTGTTGTAATGGCTGAAGAAACTTTCACTTAGAAATCAGTGGTGAGTCAATCACATGACAGGAGTAAACACATTTCTAATAAACCACATGGTGTTTTAAGGACAGAAAGCTACAACCAACAAATACTGTTTGGAACTACTATGATAAAATGTATTGCTACATTACAGTACTAGTCAGGACCCTTAAACTTAATTTCCAGTGCTGATGACTGACCAGTTGAGTGTGAATCCTCTCAAACAGGCTTTATCATACACATCCAGATATATTCTATAATCTCACAGAGCACCTACCCCTGTTTAAGCCGATGCTGAGGCCACTCCTCCTGACAGACCAAGATGGCGAACGTCCCAAAGCTGATTTCCTGCCGCCGGTTCATCACTGCGATAGGAGCGCACATGATGGAGGACACAGTCCACACCACGGCAACAGTAGCCAAGATCCGGCGGCGGGTAAACATGGAGCGAGCTCGCAGTGGTGATCGAACACTGTAGTAACGATTCACACTGATAACTGTCAGCGTTAACACACTGGCCGAGACTGAGACGGCCTGCGTGAAGGGCACTGCTCGACAGAGGAGGTCACCGTAGACCCAGGCAGTGTAGATCTGGCTTCCCAGGGTGATGGGCATGCACACACACACCACAGCCAGGTCACACACTGCCAGATTCACCAGGAGACTGCGTGTGGTACTGACACTGGCTAGCCGCCGGCTGTGCCTGTTGGTGAGGACGCGCAGAGACATTAAATTCCCTACGAATCCCAAAATGAAAGACAGACAGTACATGATAGTCAGAGCAATGGTGCTGGGTTCGTGGAGGGTCCAGAGGAGCATGCTCTCCAAATCTGCCAAGTCATTAGAAGAAAAGGTGGACAGGGAGAATGGAAAGGAGGAGGAGGGTTGGTAGACAAAAGTCGACGTTTGATACGATAAGGTGGGAGTGGTGGACAGGAGCGGGGAGGGAATGAGAGAGGAGTATGGAACGAGGGAGGAAGGCAACAGAGAGGGCAGAGGTTGATGGAGGTATGCAGTTGGGGAGCTGGGGGCGGAGGGCAGCATTAGAGGGCGGTGGAAATTGTAGGTGTGGTTGAGTTTTTCCTGAGAGCTGTCGTGCTGCAGTAGAGGAGAGAAGCTGGGCTGGACTGAGCTCCAGTGTGACAACTGGTCCTGTGACAGATCCATGCTGCGTCCCGGCGGTAAAAAAACCACAGCATGAGAGGCAGCAGAGTATGGTCTGGATTTAAGCGTTATCGTACAGATTTCACATTACAATCTATCCGTAGATATGAATACAAATAAAACAAAACGCCAAAAATCTGAATCCAAAAAGATGTGAAACAGTCACCAAAATATCACATCAGGTTCTGCATTCCAGTCTGGTGATCACTGGGACTGGGACTGGCAAAAAATCTCTCTCTCTGGGCACAGATGTAAATCATGGTCCCTCATCTTGAGCCACATCTTATGAGTCATCTGGAGTCATGATGCTGTCCAGCACTGGTCCCAGTGTCATTCTTATGTAAAGTGTGTAAGTTCATCCCTCCGGGGAGCGTCAGTCTGAACCTGATAATCCACCACCAGCTGTTTAATGGAGTTTCTCACCTTGAAGGAAGGCAAACCTCACGTAGAGCTCCCCCACTTCTTGCACTTTCTTCCTCCTCACACCTTCAGTCCATCACTGGAATGCAATCCAGATCTGTCTGGAGAAAGATTATAGAAGAGGCCATTTACACCTGCAGCTATATTAACAGCCCTGTGGCACATCAAACAACAACACACAGCCACAGAGATGAATGGAAAAACCTTGAAAAGCTTTTAACATCCCCTCTTGACGTGTGTGTTGATCAGAGCTGCTCCCAGTTAAGTCAAAGAAGGAGCAAAGTAAAAAATGATTTCTGATTCAGACGTGATATTTACTCAGTCACATTTAAGAAAGAAGATAGTGCAGACAGTGCAGATTTATTACACATTATTAATTCATAAAGTGTAGATAGCAGGATGTCACCCTGGACGTGTAATTCTCATTTTGAAGATATATTCTGTTACTTGTGAATGTGGTGAAACAGTTGCACCACCACCATCAAATTAAAAATATTACAAAATACACACTTAAGCATTTTCCACCTAAACAACATTCTGGAGAACAATTATTTTAATGCTTATTAAGGGAAAGACGAGCTATTACGACGCGTTAATCTATTGTTTACTGACCGTGCGCGTATCCCCTCTGTCGCTGAAAGCCCGGAGACACTGTTAGAGAAACAGTCAGGTGTAGGCTGAAGATCTGCACCGCAAGAAACGGAGACAGTGGCAAAGTTGCTCCCGGATGGCTCACAGCAGGTTTATGCGATTTCTGATCCGTCTTTGAGTCCCAAAGCTGCCACGGGAGGGTTGTTGTTGGAAGAGTCCTCAGTGTTTACGTCAGCTTTTCATTGACACTAACGGGCTCCTCAGATGTCTGAGCTGCTGAGCCCCTTCGCCACTGCAGGACTGAAAACGAGCGAGGAAGAAAGTCTGGGAGGCAGCAGCTGCACAAAACACACACAGGCACGCAGCCGCGCACTCATCCACACAGCACTAATGGCATTTCTTAAACCCCACCGTCAATAAGAAAAGTGACGTTACTCAGTAGGTTTCTCCATTCACGGTAAAACCCGAAAACTTCACAGGTGTTTCCTTTCTTGAAGCCATCGAGGCTCAAAAATAGAGAAATGTCGTTTCTCTCTCGTCTGATTGGAGTTACAGGCTGTGGCTTATTGGCTCGATCCTTCGATCATTATCAATCAAATACACCGACACAATATATTTATTTACCTTCTGTTTACAGTCGTGTCACAGACCAGAAGCACAAATAATGAAGGAAATACACAGAAATATCCTTATAAAGCCCGAGTCTAACAGACTACTTGTACTGTATGTATACAAAAATGCGTTTAAATGCTCTGTATGTTCATTTTAATGTATTATTCATCTTTATTTTTACTTCAACTTATGTAATATTATGAATAAACATTTTTTGCGCACACTGTAGTATTTCCAATTTTACTTAAATTAGATTACTCTGTCATAACTCATGATTCACTCACTGGCGAGATCAAGATCAAAATCTGTGCTGCAGAGGTCAAGATTAAGCTCCCGGTTTGAGTCAGACTCCAAAATTCTGGATTCCCATAAAGATGTATTTCCTGCCTCTTATGGCCACAAACTCACCACAGTGAAGATTGTACTGCTTTGTTTTTGAAGACCATTGCAGGATTGCCGGATAACTCCCCCAGAGCACAGACAGCTTTATACATACCGTTCCACTGAAGATACAACGTGCTTCACAGAAAATACACGTTAACATGGTACTCTCAAATACAGTCCCACAGCATCCATCTTACAGATGCCTCTTACAGTCCTGTATGCACACACTTCTGATTGCTGCTAGGAAATGTATTTACATCAATACAATACGATGGAATAATTGAATGAGACACTAGTCTTGATAATCACCGAGCTCAAAGATCTCTCTGATGACTGCAGCACCACACCTACAGACCCTGAAAGAAAAGCCTTCTTCTGTCAAATGTGAGATCGTAAAGGATATATTTTATCCAATTAACCTGGCAGGTTTAATTAAGTGTCATTTTTAGCTCAGTATCAGTGAGTTAATAATTCTCTGTTAAATTGGGCCTTCATTTACCTGTGCAAGGACGCTGAGAAGCACAGCGCAGTAGGTCTTAGGCGCACACTCTGCAAGCACATCTGCTTGTTTGGTTCATGCTGGTGCAGCAGGGCAAAGTGCAAAAGGGCCGGCTGAGGTGGAACAGAAATACATACATCTTAGGCAGTCAAATCACTTGTCTCTGTAATATCTTTGTCGATCATAAAGACGCATGATGAACAACAGCTCTGCAAATGGAAAAGAGCTTCCCGACTGGATGGTCCAGAGCAGCACAATGTTAACACAGTCACCCTATAAAAATAAAATAAATACTACATAGATGTGCAAAACACATTTCAAGCTCAGGAAACTGTCTGCACTACTTGTTATGGCTGTTGCATCACTGTGACAACAGGTCTCAAACTGTTTTGATCAAATCGGGTTGGGTTTCAGTTCACGCCTACTCTGTTGTCCCCGTCCACAGTGGATTAATTTATTTTTTTCTGAGGTCTCCAGGTTGTGTCTCTTGTCCATTTATAGTGACAGTGAGTTTATGGCTTATGGCAAAATAGCCAGTTCTCACATTTTTAATGTGAGCTAAACCAAGCAACACATTTTCTTTGGCACGTCAGAGCAACAAAGATGGTAAATGCCTCATACTAGTGTTTTGACCTCGTCTGCTGCATATTTCAAACTTTGCGAATTAGGTATTTTAAGACCATATGGAAAACTTCCAATATAGTTTGGATTTTATGCAAGGTATTTTTCATTTCCACTCTTTTTTTTTGTATTGTTTGAATTGTGAGATTGTTTGCTCCAAAATTAGATATCTACTACAAATAAAAAAAACAGATAGAAAAAGACACCCACTCTGAAATATTGACTGCCGGAGTGAAAGTTAGTGTCGAAGCTATGAGTCAGCTCAAGATATTTATTATTTAGTTCCATTTTAAAGAGTGAATCATTTATGTTTTTCCACCGTTCCCCCTGGTGAAGCTCTGTATCCACCAGAAAGGCCCATATAACATTTTGTAATTAAAGCTCTTGTTTTGATTATTTTCACATTACTTTAAAATTATCCACAACATGAGTTTGGAAGATGCCAACTGGATTCAACATTCAGCTCTTTTTAGGGGCATATATGCCTGATATAAAATATACTGTAATAACACAGTTAATGATGTACAAAATTAGAACAATAACATAGAAATAACAGCCTTGTGGGGATGAATATTTTGCCATTTAAATGAGCTGCAGACATTTATTCTGTAAAAGCAGGTTTTTCAGCTTTTATTAAAAAGATTCTGGTGACCCCAAATTTAGCTCTGAATTGATTTTATTAACAAGTGACTAATTTAAACTGTAGAGAGGAGGGCATCATGTGGGTAAACTACACTTCATATAGTTGCAATGCCTCAGAGTAAATGACATTTGGTCTCTTTAAAGCTGGGTTTCGAAATGAAAAGGGCAGAGAAAACTAAAGGGCAGCAGCATTGTCCACCTCCTGACACACGTCTGTGCGTTCAGTGAAAGTTTGTCATGATGCACACCTTCACTCATCACAATGAATCAAATCACAGCAGTCTTATTTCTCATTTTTAAATCGTGCTAAAACTTTTAATGTCACTGTGTGAAGGATTTTTAATGTAACTTTAATAAAACAGTATCTAACGCTGGAGTGTTTCTGCAGATGACGCGACAAACAGTGTGACACTGTTTGTAGTGAAGACAGACACGTTAAATAGGGTGGTGCACAGGTGTTTCCAATCAGGACACAGTGGGCTACACCAAAGCAGAGGGGGAGCAGAGAAACCAGAGCAAGATAGCAATCAGAACAAACCAGAAAGTGAGTGAGCAAATCAGGACAGGTGGAGCTATGCTGATTTAGATAGAATAGACCACAGTGAAAAACTGAATGAAAAATGACCTTTAAAAATTCAGCACCAACCTCTCTCTACAGAAACACTGTCCAGAAATAATGAAATTGCTCCCAAAGAAAACTAATTTTGTTGCAGTTTTTCCCTCATTCATTGCTTTGCCATAGATCTTACATGTACAGTTATCTTCATTGTGACAGTGCTGCACTGCAGGCTTGGTGATCAGACTGCTTTTAAATTAAATTGCGCTACTATGACTCATTTCCCAGAATGCAAAACATTTCAGCACATCCTCCATAACGCCGAAAGAATTCACGACAGGTGGCTTCAAGATCCCCTGAGTGACAAGTTCATTGTGCATTGTGCAGCGTCATTTCAGGCAGAGCTCTTGAAGTGTGTTTTATTGATGTGGCTCCAGATATTTGCTTTACACTGATTGGCTCATTCAAACCTCGAGTCATATTCATTCAGATGTACAGCATGGACGTTATAACCTGTCATTTACTGTATCACTGCTACTCTGACAACCATGCCCGTGTCTATGCTTTTTGCTGCCGCAGCTCCTTCCTCCACCACCTTATGTGGCATTTTGTTCATGTATGTGTTTTGCTTTCTCAGCAACATCTTTATCTCTGTGTGGGATTCAGTGAGAGCCAAGATTTTTCTGCCAAATCCAGCTGTATAAATATTGCTGTTATAAATGGTCACTTCCTTAAGAGAAGCGTTTTAAACTGAACTATAAATACAGCTCAATTTTAAATTTTCAAAGTGAAACTCAGAAAACGTCAGCTGTCAAGCGTATTCCTACTACTGCAGTGGAACAGACATGGTCATAAAGTAGGACCATAGACTTAAATCATTACTATGTACTGCAAAAATCCAAGCTTTTGAAATAGCACAGTACACTTTACAGTGACATGGACAGAAAATCTTATAAGCCATGTTTTTCATTTGATGTTGTGAAATTGTTCTGCATTAAAACAGATGTGACAACTGAGCAGAACCGAACATAGAGGAAAACATGAGTTCTTAATGGTAAGTGCAACACAGATAAATGTCTACTCGGTTTGAGAGTCAAAATCCTGCTGACACGTCTCCTCATCAGTCTGAAAGCATCATCTATCTCTGGGAATGAATCAGATTTCATTCTCTGCTCAGCTGAAACAAGATGACTTGAGTGCTTCAGTCAACAACTTTCTCCCTAACAGCAGGTTCCTGAAAAATGAGCTGCGACTTAAGACAAGTAACAGAAATAGAATTTAAATGAGGGTGATTTACTGTAGATTTATCATGGTAGAAAGCGGATGATGTGTTTTTTTGTGAGTCATAGATTCACCAACATGACATGATGCTTTCAATGAGACAAAAAAAGAAACTGCAGGAAATATAGATTAACTTTTCATTCTTTAGGGAGAAGACTTGGTTTACGTATATTCAGGTCTAAATAATGGCTGGGGTGGTATATGATAATGTAATTTATGGCTTGACATATTCTCAAATTGGCAAAGGGACAAGAGGTGTTTCTGGTAGTGACACACTCGACACCATATTTAGTCAACAGGTAGGAGAAATGCATGTACAGGGTGGAGCCCTAGTTAACATGGAAGGTGTCTGATTGAAGCACACTACAAACCTCCCCAAAAGGCAGAAACAAACTGCAACACAAACTAATAAAAATATACATATAAAACAATCACAATAAATTCAATAGAAAATAATTTAAACTAAACTAAAAAGCTGTACAAACATGTAGAACAATTAAGACAATGAATAAATAGCCCCAAAGCCAGCTAAGATCATGAATTTGAATGGGACCTGCCTCAGTGTAATACAGCATCTAACGTGTATAATAAAGTTGTAAAAAATAAATAAAAGATGGATCATAAAAATAGGGAAGACCAAGACCAGTAAAGAATCACGGCCAACATGTCATATCTCACTTTGCAACACAAGCGATTAACTGTGCTGTCAGTAGGAAAACATCTGTACCTGTAGGACATACCACACTGTATGTCTGTGAACTCACAACCTGACACAACGTGAATTCAGTACAACACTGTCTCATAGTTTATGTTGGACTTCCTTTGGAGACAGGAAGCAATTATCATAAATCATTAGAGCTTCCCTCTCTGCGGTACTGCTGGGGTCCCCGCTGATGGCACATATGAATCATGTTCATACACAGACACAAACACGAACAAACAAATACAGTATGCACACGCACACACAAACACAGAATGATCTAATTTCTGCTATTAATTCTGCTATTAATCTCTCAGAGTGTTTAACGAAGCGTCTCAGCTATCAGAGCGTCTGTATGGGAGCCATCAATTTCTTTAGGCAGTGCTAACTCCTCCACATACACACGTCAACCCCCCCACACTCTCTGTTTCTCTCTGTTTGTACAGTGATCTATCTGCCTCATAGTGGTCTGTCATAACAGCCTCTGAACCCTTCTTCTTTACTCATCTTACACTCTTTTCCAGCACCATTTACAAGCACTTACGCAAAATTCGAATCGTATACATACATACGTTTTTAATCATCTGTTTTGGAAACACATATAGGAAGAGCAAGTGACCTAAAAATCAATGTAAAGTCTTTTTTTCTGTTGTGTTTTTCTTCTTCCCAGCTGCTCAGTTTAATAAATGTAATTTGGTACAATGTTGTCATGACCTTTAGCATGTGCTGCCACAGCAACAATAACTGTCAAACTAAATGCTGAAAGATGCTAAATTGGTCAAGACTGCAACACATCTGAAACCTCCACTGTTTCGGACTAATTTTCTTTACTAAAACACTTTATAAGATCTTAGGAAAAGTGAAAAGTAAATATTTTTTAATGTACAGTATATTTTGCATTGATATTACTGATTTAGTTAGATGTCTGATTCACTATTCTCTAAAACATATTCCTGAAGTTCAGTGCAACTCAAATCATTCCTATTGTACAGAAAAAGATGGTTTATTAATATCTGGTACAAACCTAAATTCCTTTGTTATATTCAGGTAAATTACCTGATTGTCTACTGTACAGGTTCTGTTTTTTTTGTTTACCAAGGCTGTTTTTTTTCCTCTGTCCACACACACACACTTGACCCCACTCTGTTTGATTACCCATCCATTTACTCCTTCCCATTTGTAAGTCCTTTTTCTGCAACCTCACCCACCCCTCTCCACCCACACAGACCTCACCTGCATCGGTGATCATCTCAGCTCTACATAAGCCCTCAGCTTTGGCAGACACTTTACTGGGATGTGTGTTATCATGGCTACCGTGAGCTGCTGCTTTGGTCAGAGGTGATCCAGTGTAGTCAGTTCAATTTACAGATTTCTGCAATAACAACAATAAATGTGTAATTTTTTTAGAAACACTTTGTGAGTTGTCGTCACTGAGTTGACATGTGGATGTGTGAATCCAAGTACTGTATGTGTGCCTGTGCACGAAGGTCGCCTCAGTCTCAGGTGGTGAGCGCTGTGAAGCAGGTTTCCTTCAAGGACCTCTCTGTAGTTGGCAGCCTTCATCTTTCCCTGGGAAGAATGACATAAAGCTGCCCCCACCATGCTTCAGTACCAGGTATGGTATTAATGTGATGCGTAGTGTCTGGAGTTAACCAGACATAGTGCTTGGAGTTCTGCCCAGAGAGTTACATTTTTGTCAGATCAGACTAAAGAATAATTTTCCTTGTGCTCTGAGCTCTTTAATGCAGTTCGGCAAACTCAGAGAAAGCTCTTAAATGCCTTTTACTCAAAAGTGAACAGTTCAATTTAGTGTATTTATAAAGATCACAGGTATCTTCCACCTTCTGACTGACTGAGCATAGCTGATCCAGGTAATCGGCAGTCTGTTGAGCAGGAATAGTTGTAAAACAACCAGAGCAGGGGTCCTCGAGGGCCAGGGTTTGAACCCTTGTATTTGACGACAGTGGAGAGAAAAAACAACCCTTAATGGAAGAAACCTGCAGCAGAACCAGCCTCACGTGCTTCGCCGGGAAAGATGAATCTGTCTGCCTCGACTGGTTGAGGTGAGTGGAAAGTGAAAGAAAGAGAAATATATACAATAAAGGTCTGATTGATGGAATCCAGCATGATCTCTCATAATTGCCACTATGCCACTACCTCTTCTATTTCAGTCCATTACTTCTGTTACAACCTGTGCCC
>JAUMHL010000001.1:4783357-4796436 GCA_032362345.1 Sandelia bainsii | reverse complement strand
AGCATGATCTCTCATAATTGCCACTATGCCACTACCTCTTCTATTTCAGTCCATTACTTCTGTTACAACCTGTGCCCCAACCTGTGCCCTGCTGCAGTTTTATTAAGTGTTCCTTGAAGTTCACAGCTTGTTTTCTGTCCTGACATGCAGTGTGAATTGTGGGTCCTTATGTACACGTGTATACACTGTACCACAGGTGAACTCCAGTGAAGCTGTAGTCTCAGTTTAAGGACAGTTGTCAGCATTTGGGCCATTTTTGAGACTTTCAAGTTTACATTTTTTCTCCTTGATGTTCCCTATGTTGGATGTTGTCTTGTATTGTCTGTGTCTTTGTGTTACTTTACGAACGATTAAGTTATTATTGATTGATTTATGTAAAAAAATAAAAAAATGGATTCACCTCACCACAGTTTTGAGTGCCACAGCAAAGGGTCTGCATAACAGTTTTTATTTTTAACGAATTACCTACAATTTTTGTGTCATTTAATTGTGTCATTATAAAATAACTGACTGTCAAAATAGGCAATTTAAAATTAATCTACTTCTTTCTGAAGCAACTGAAGAGTTCTTCTTCAATCACCTTTCTTGCTCATCCTAATTAGACCACAGTTCAGACACGTCTTTAATTATTTTGAATTCATCAGTTTATAAACTCGCAGCTTGTGTACTCATTGCTACAAGAAAGGGAGAATGTGAGATCCACTTATATCAGATTCAAAGCCCTGAATCAAATACATCCAGTCTGTGTTTTAGGACTGGTAACCAGACATGCTCACTTTGCTGTGCCTTCACTGACTGCTCCTTCATTTGGCCTTTACCCTTTTCCCTCCAGCAGAGCCACTCACTGTACATCTGCAGCCATAAAACCATCTCCTTAAGCAACTTGTTACATCCTCCTCTAACAATGGTTGATATTCCCCTCTAACATTTGAGTTCAGTTCCACAAAAGCAGGACGTGGTCTGAAGTTGTTGATGCAGGTTTTCAGAACATAGTGAGCAAAGGTGAGCAAAGGAAAAGTGCACAGTCTGTGGAATTTCTGATTTGCAAATAACTATGAGCCAGTTTGTAGTCTTCCAGAACAGTTTTCATTTTTAAACTATATAACAAAAACTGTGTTTCTGTGTTAGTTGGTTATAGTGTCTCACTGGTCAATAACTGTGAAATATGTTGAGGGCGTTAGGGTTCTGAATTGATGGGCCCATGAATCAAGATGGGGGATTCAGTATTTTGAACAGATTGAATAGGTCACACCTGTAGGGTGCAGTCACACTGACAAATTTATTTTCAGTTACATAAATTGACTTGGCCTAAACCACAGGGGTGGTAGAGTCTCTTACTTAGGCAGAACTCACTCGAGTGGTTTTCTGCATATTATGTGTCCAGTTTGGTTTGTCCACACTTTTGCTTTTCTCTTTCCTATCGGTCACTGTTCTATAATATGGAGTAAATTAATCAAATCGGAATATTTTTCAGTGTGTTTGATGCCCAGTAAATTCCCCTTCTGTCATGGATGAGGGAGGAGGACCCAAATGCAGACTAGAGGCAGAGGTAGCGCGTGGTAGTAGTGTTTTAATCAGTCTTTAACAATACAGCATTCGTAACAGCAACAAAAAAACCCAAAGATGCAAACACTGGAACAAAAAGAGATTTCTACCAGGAATTAAAAAGGCTGAGCTTAATCAAAAAATAAACAGGGCAGAGCGGTAGCAGGGCTTGGCAAAAGAGCTCATCTAAAAAGTCACAAAAATGGAATATGAACAAGGCTAGTGTCCCATGAAACTCAAAGCAAGACAGGAATGTGGCATGAACAAGACAGATTGACAAGGTAGAGCAGCATGGCAGGAGGGCTTAAGTAAGGGAGATGATTAGGAGAATGGTTGCAGGTGTGGAGGGAGAGGCAGGACCAAGGGCTGAGCTGAAGCAGCTGAGGCTGGGGAGGATGCAGGGGAGGGGGAAGTGTTGTACCTGAGGAAAAGAAAACCAGAGGACACATGAGAAGGGCAAGAAATGAACACAGAAACAAACAAAAAACATGAAGATTAGTGCAGAACTGTGACACCTTCATTGTGTTGCATGTGTTTCCTTTACAATAGCTGCAAAAGAGAGAGAAAGAGTCCGTTTTAGTTAGACATGAGCATTGTATTTCTTGTTAAACTTACAATTGCTGCAACAAATGATAATAGAGGTCGACATTCATTAACTACATCTTTACTAACATCTTTATTCACATATCACTATATTTAAAATATGGTGGCATGAAATTTGCTGCCATGATATTTCCATGGTTGTAAAATCCTTTGTAAGAGTATTACCATCTGCCGTCCCAGTGTTTCGGCATCTGAGATGCCTTCACTTCATTCAAACTGGACTTCCTGGAACTTATTTCATTATCTCATTGGTGCCTGAAGCAACAGACCCCCACCGAGAAACCCCTTGCATTGTTTCACAGACAGGGCTGTTTTCAATATAAAAACCCACCGAGATGCTCTGTACAAATGAAAGTTCCCTAAAAAGAAGGGAACTAAACTACTTTTAGATGTTGGATGTTATACAGAGTAGAAACATAACAACATTAGTAGGTGAATACAGTGCAAACACATGCAAAGATGTTAATATGGCAGGACACTGAGCAAATTCTAGGTACTGTGGCGAGGATAAGGGGGTGTGTGGTGGAATAGCGAGAACAACTGCAAACTCTGAGCTTTAGCTCGGGTAGCTCGTTCACATGGGTTTCAGCAGAAGTTAGAAAGCAGGGGAAGAGTTAACAGTGACCACACCTGCAGGTCACAGTCTGAGGTTGATTTGCAGGTTTTCACTGCATTAAATAAAAAAAAGCCGACTTTTGCACTGTGGTCTATTTTAATGTTCACTACACAGCTGTGAGCAAACCAACATCTGTGAATAAAACTAGAACTAGACTCAGCCTCCTCTGAGGTTATAGATTTTTATAGAGTGAAGTCTGAAAACAAATCTGACTTTTGAAGTCAGGATATCCCATAAAGTTTGTTTGTGTTTTCCAAACACCAAAAACTGTAAGCTCATAATTTCTGTATCTTCTTTCTTGTATGCATAACATCTCTTAGGGTCCTTTTACTGATACAAACAGCAATTTCACTATATGTGATGTGTGGTCACTTGCTGTGCAACAATAAAGGTAATATGAAAATACAGTCCTCTCTTCTCTTACTTATAGTTGAACTTTAGACCTCAGCCCGTACTACAATACATACATCAATTTACTAAGGTCACGGGCCTCTTTTATCATGGCTACAAGCTATAGGCTTTTACATCCTGCAATTTCTGGAAGAACACTGACAGAAACAACCAGGGGGTGTAGCTAAATGAGAAAGGATGGAGGAAGTAGGGAGAAGCATGCATGAGTGTGGACAACCAGACAAAGTGTGTCAGTGTAATTCCCCCTGGGACTACAAGATTAATTTTTCACTTGAGATTTTCTATTATACACTGATACGTCAATGAGTCCCTGTCCTTTTCGTGGGAAAGACGTACGAGCTACATGATGAGTAGACAGGTGGCAGGAGCCTGAGGAGGTGCATTTACTGTATGTGTCTGTCAGATTTTCAGAGGAATAACAATGGATCAAAATGCCATTCCGTACATGCATTTGTCTGTGTGTTGAGTGCGTTTGCAGAGTGTATGTGGGAAGCTGTGTTTGTGTGTGTGGGAACCTTCTATAAAGATGATTTATCTCCACTGTGGATAATATTGCAAGTATTGAATCTGTGTTTCATGCTACTTGACCCCTTCACACCACCATTCCAGCAATAACAAAATCTGTCTCAGCTACAGTTTGACACAGTCACATCACACAAGCATACTCTGTAGAGGAGTCCTTGTTTCAAGTATTCAAGGCATTTTCTACTTGTCAAATCATGTTTGAATCACCAGGTGTATTATTTTAAAAGTGATCAAATCCACCATTTAAAGTCTCAGTGTTCTTAAAACAAACAAACTGACACATCATCCAACCACATCTACAAGCAGAAGCATCAAAGTGAGGCATCAAAAGCCTGCTGTCATAGAGGCGGGTGGGATGCAACAAATCCTGTTAGTGGGGAAAATGAAATAAAGACCACCCACAAGAAATCATAGAAATAAAGTCTTAAAGTATCAAATAAAACCTTCAGTCATATAATACTAAAAAACCTTTATAACTGTCAGATTTAGCATAATTACATTTTCTTCTTTAATTCAACATTGGACAGAGGTGGTAAGAAACTAAGTGCATTTACTCAAGTACTTAAGTACAATTTTGATGTACTTGTACTGAAGTATTTCCCTTTTATGTTACTTGTGCTCCACTACATTTATTTTAACATTATTAGTTACTAGTTATTCTTTGCAAGATTAGATTATTTTAAAAATCATTATATATTAATAAAATGCTGATGTATCATTTATGGATTAAGCTCCTGTCACTATATAAATTGATTAAAATCAGCTCCACCTTTACTGACAAACTGCTGTTTTTGTTTCACAGTCTGTAGGTAACAACACATTTTATTCATAGTTTTCACCTTTGAGAATTTGTCATACAAATCTGGACTAAACTTCCACATTTATGTTGTCAACAGCATCAAATTCTACATTGTTTAAAATACACTGTTTTTTTAGTGGAGTACTTACTTTTCTACTTTAAGTAACATTTAGAGGTTGTATTGTTGTTCTTTTAATTGATAAGAAACATTAATGGGTACTTCTACTTGTAGTGGAGTATTTTTCTGGGCAAATACAGTACTTGCACTTTTACTTGAGTATTAAGTTTGTGTTCCTCTTTCAGAGGAAACAACTTTCTTCAGTTTGATGTACTGGTGAACACACGAGAGAAGGACGCCACATCAGTTATAACTGCATTTATTGATTTTTCATTGTGGATCAATTTTCTGTCGACTCACTAATCGATTAATCATTGCAGGTTGAGTATCAGTCACGAGTGTTTGTACACCCCGAGTACAGTCTTGCAGGTAGGACAGGTGTGTTTGGCATCTTTCTGCCGGTCCACACAGAATGGGATGAGACAGCAACCTAAAACGAAGCTGCACACAGTAGCTAATGTCAGCATCATCTGTTCATACAATATAAGTTTTTTTTAATTAATGTAAACATTAAAATGATGATGATACTTAGGACAGGCAATCTGAATGGGACTGTCTCCCAACGGGACAGCTGTCACTACACAAAATGAGGATGGAGAGGACCTGAATTAAAAACGTGCGAGTGGAATAAATTACTTAGTCTGAAAAATGCATTTGTGACCAGTATGTTAAAATTAAAAACCATCCTTTGTTCTAATTTATTCACAATGCAAAGACAAACATTTAACAATGTGAATCCTATAAATACCTTTAGCAACAGTTTAACAAATCATCTAAACTAGGAAGAGTACTTTCAGTTTGTGGAGAAGAATGTGTGAAGGTAGATCGAACAATTTTCCCACAGTGTGGACTACACCCTCTCTGCTAAGTCACTGGATTGCTTGAATTGTCTGAGCAAACCTCACTGACCCAACCCCACACCCAGTCAACAAGAGCAGCCTTCCACAAATTGTTTTTGATATTTAAAAGATTTTCATAAACGTAATGACAGTACATCTATGATATTTACATGTTTGAACAGAAGATAATATTGTTGTCTGCAGTTGCCTACTCTTAAATATTTTGTTCACTTTCTTGAATGAGAACATCTCCACCACAATCCCCAGTGTCAAGAAGCTTCAGTAATTATTGCAGTTAAGCACCTAACCACATTTTCAACTTCTACACTGTCATAAGGAGAAACAGTGTGCAGATGGTGTTTTAAGATGCACTTTACATGCGAAGAGATTTTTTTTTTTTTTAACTCTGTGGCTGCGAGATTTCCAGTGCATGAATTTAATTGTAGACTGAAATGAGCAGCACATGCTCCAGTCTGCACCAAATTAGAGCTGGCGTTTAACTGTTTGCTGAACAAGCTGAATTCATGGTATAACAGTATCAGGCAGTTTATATCCTAAAGACTAAACCTGCAAAGCCACTATTATCTGCCCAGTTTATTAAAGTGTTTATTAAACCATTTATGTGTTAGATTTTTAGCCTGTCATTATTTTATGGACAGAAAGAAAAAAGATTGAATATTGGACCTAACATTTGTCGAGTGTTTCTCTCTTCAATCTTCACATTATGCTTCATCACTTACATAAACTGAGTCAACTGAAGTGTGCTTAGAGCAGAGGACAAACAAACTAACATGTTAAATATATGTGTAGTTAATGCCGCCATCTTCTGGTGGTACCAACAATTCAAAGAGAAGATTTATTGTAGTGAAAAGTGAAGTCTCTTTTGTTTACCATTCAAGTTTATAGAACAAACTTTATGTTGGGGGGGGGGGGTTTCAGCCAGAGAAACAGTTTAACTTGTAAGTTACAGGTAGTTAATTGCAGTAAAAGTACGTTTCAGAGATAAACAAGCTTTTTTTTCAGTCTCTATAATTAGTTATTTCTGAGCTTCTTGTGTCTTATAAACAAGGACAAGAGAAGCAAAGACTTTCATGGCAGTGGCTGCTAAAATGTGACAAATAACTTTAAGGATATTAAATGTGTGATTTTCTATGTTTTCACCTTAAATTTAGAGATTACTTTGCTTTGTACAGTAATCAAAAGTAATGCTGGAAGTGAGATTCACTTAAAAGTGTTCTGTAGGAGTGTATGGGTGTAGGAAAACATGATGAGATGCTATACTCTCTGAGACTATGTAGATAAATTGAATTAGTAAGACAAAGAGCAATAATTACACTGTTATAAACCACTGGAGTTATGTTAAGATATGGACATCGACCACAATAACACACAGAGGGAGAATAAGATGAAACATTTTTAATCAGTAAAAACCGGTGCAATATTTCACATGTAAACATCTGCAGCATCACATCCTTAATACCTGAATAGTTACTTAGAAACAATATTTCAGTGACTCAGTGTTTCCTGTAAAAATAGATCAGTTATCAAAAGAAACCCCTCCAAAAAAAAGAAAAAGAATCTTCCTAATTATTTCAAGTTCTCGTAGGTTTGTCGCCTGCAGATTAGTGAGCAGACACCTTCACTACTGAATACGTCTCAGCTTCATGTGTAGCCCTCTGTCCCTGCATCCACGTTCTACAAACTAACCTGTAGTCGTGCACTTACCTACTGGTCTACATTCATTTAAAGAGCTGTAGGCAGCAGGTAAAGAGAAACTGTAAATTCTCAATTAGCGCCATTTATTTATTTGTCCAAGTAGCAGAGTGAATCAGGCCTTTATTTCTAAAATTCCCCTGTCCCCTAGTTACTACAGAGTCCAAATTTCCTCCATGATTACCTGTCATTTTGATAAATTCACTGTCATGTACATCCCCCCCAACACTAATTCCATTGGGTGTCCCACAACCAACAAGCTAAGTTTTATTTTACAGGTCCGCTATTTATTTTAAGTGTCCTGGAAAGAACACTGTAGTTTAGTAGTAATTACAGAAAAAATAGAGACAAAGTGTTGTTATTTTCTATTACTGGAAACTTTATTCTTCATTTATGCTGAATTGTATTTGTTTGTACACAAATTTCACATTTTAAACGTGTAGCTCACCTGCCATCCTCTGCTGATTTTGCATTTAAATACAACCAAACGTGTAGCAACTGATCACTCTTTGACCTATAATTAGTAATAAATTTTGTGCTTCTTTCTATGAAATTTGATTATCCGAGTATCTGGAAATAACCTGGAATTTACAGACCTGTAAAATAAACCATAACTGCAAGCTCTTCAAAATGTTGACACCAAGAGTACTGCAGCCTTCCTTTTATAGGCACTGTAGATTTAACATAAAAAATACGAGAAAGTGTTGTTTGTTGCTTAATCAGGAGTAAAGCAAAGATTAGAAAATATCTGTTGTACTAATGGAATAATGTACATTATAGTAGATTTTCCATGTGAGCTGTAGTAGTACTGTTGGCTACAGGGAGCGTTTGTTTGAAAACTGGCTTTATTTTGAGAATTTACAGTGATTCAGGGAAGGTAGAGAACATGGCTGCAGGGTCTATGTAGTATGTTTAACTTCACCCTTCAACAAACAACGTTTCCGGGAAGCGCAGCATCAGAACTGAGTAGTCTGAAGTCGACAGTTGGCACTGAATTTCCAAACTAGTGTGTTAATAAGAGTGGATTCGCCCACTATCACCACAGCACTTGGGAGTCGTCTCTCTTTGCCGTTTCTCTCGCTACTGACCCACTTTTTTTTTTCCTCTCGTGTTTTCTCACGTCTGTCCTGAGTTAGCAGCAGTCTCAAATTTTTCTCATGACAGATCATAACTGTCTTTTCATCCTCATTTTGACAAAACTGATTAGGTCGCTACCCTTGAGGTTTTACGTGACCACCTCATTTCAGCTTCATTTTGCTCAAGAATCCCACCTGTTTCATCCCTTCTCTGATCTAATCCGTTTCCCCCGCCCCCCCCCATTATCCTTCATCTCCTGTCCCTCTTTCCTCACTCTTCCTCATCTGTGTCATTCTCAGGATTCCCTGCAGACTGACGGTCAGGAGGCCATATGGCTTCTTTTCTGTTCTGCTTCTTTTCTCTCCACCTCCACCTGCTCTCTTGCCTCCGTCCTGTCCTTCAGAGCCCTCAGCAGGACTCTGAGCAGTATGTTCTCATTCAGCAGGTTTTCTGAGGTGTCCGCCAGCTCCTGCAGACGTTTCACCGCCTCCCCGAGCTGGCGGCTTTTCTCCCGGTGCTGTTCCTCTAAGCTCTGCCTCTCTTGCTGCAGCTCAGCGTTCTGGGCTTCTAAGCTGCGAGCGTCAAATGTCAGTCGTCGGTGGTCGCGCCACAGCTGTGCCAGCTGCTGGGAAAGACGCTCGCGAGCTTGATGCAGCGCTTGAACCTCACGCTGGAGTGTTAGAAGCTCAGCACGGAGGACGGCACTTGCTCCTGAACGCTGTGCCCCCACAGAGGACATCACAGGTTTTTCTGCATAACGTACAGAACCAGAATGCTGCAGAATAAAGTGAAGGAGGCTGGGTAATGTGATGGGCAGGTCATCAGGAAACTTCACACTGAGATGTTTTCTTAAAGAGAAGGAAAAACAGGAAACACAAGAGTGTAAATGAACAAAAATCTGCAGTTTCTTTTAATGTGTCCACACAACCAATTTCCCTGTGATAACAGAAAAGTTATTCAGACTGCTCTGGAGGTTATGATCTGTTCACAGTGTAGTAGACCTGCAACTAACAGTTGATTTTATTATGAATTAATCTGCCAGTTATTTTCATAATTAATCGTTAATTGGCTCAAGAGACCAATTAATATTAATTCATCTTCAAATTAAACAATTAGCACAATAGTTATATGCCACAGAAATGCATGCATGCAACTTTGGGGTAAAGAACTGCATTAAGAACACACAAGAACTAGAACAAATATAAAAACTAAGACTAAGCTGAACCCTGTTTACACACTTTTCGCTGGAATCAAAAATTCTTTTTTTTTCATTTTTGGTGTCCGAGTTTTTCATACTAAATAAGACAGTAGCTAACTCTTAAATTACTAGCCCAGCCAAAAGAGAGTAGCAAAATAGCCCCGAATGTTGGAAATCACACGTTAATGTTATTTACTTCAAAAACTTAGCCCTTTAGTAAACATGGACAAGAGTTGAAGAAACAAGAACCCATTTGGTTTGTAAATAATGAAGTTTCCTTGCACCCTTTGGACGATCTAAACATGGCATATACCTAGCTTGATGTTTTTTTATGTTTGTAATGCTTATGACTACAATTAAACAAAATTTTCAGCATCACTACTTCTGTAACTCACCTTTGTAAAGTAGAAATAACTATGTCTAATGTAATTACCAGGAAATGCTAATTTGCTAAATGCTAATTCTCCAGTAGCATGTGTGTTTCTGTGTGGCTCACTCACTTACCTGTATCTGGGAAAGAGAAGAATTGAGGGTACATGATCCACCATGAACTCCCACGGAAGGTCATTACGGGCAACATTGACCCTACACAGAGGAAAATATAGTGCTGAACTTGTATTTTCCAGTGAAATAATCTGCATTAACAGCACAATCAAACATAAAAATATGCACATATTGTACCTGGCCACAGTGATGGTGCTGTTTCCCTGTAATAATCTGGCCAGCTGGATGATGATGTGGTTGAGAACGGAGCAGAATCCACACCACTGAGTGTAGTAGATGAGCAGCACATCCTACAGGAGAACACACACACACATATATGTTTTTCTCCACAGCTCAAATCTATGATTTCAATAAATCTCAATTTATCTTTAGAATAAACTATGAACAAATTGAGGTCCTCTCCAAAAGATTGTTCCTGCTAGCAACTGACAAAACGCAGCTCCTCCTTATGGAATGTATTTTAAGGTGGAGGATATAAAATAAAACGTTAGCTGTGGGATGGTTTCACACCTCACACATGACACAACATCAGTCGTCACAGATAGAGAGATATCTTCTACTTGCAGGAATGTTGTGCTATGATATGTGCTGTAAATGCAAACAGCTTCATAACAATGAGCATGACTTTTAAAACTGATGTTGCATTCCTGCACCTACCCTACCAGAGTGAGGCAATAATTTTGTACCGTGAAACACATGACTGAAACGTGGGAACTACAGGCAAATCACTGCCAGATAGATCAAATGAGTAAGATTAGTGGTAATGCTAGTGTAGTATAAATCACAA
Source organism: Sandelia bainsii (assembly GCA_032362345.1). Classification (NCBI taxonomy): domain Eukaryota; kingdom Metazoa; phylum Chordata; class Actinopteri; order Anabantiformes; family Anabantidae; genus Sandelia; species Sandelia bainsii. The sequence continues at coordinate 4,785,701 of JAUMHL010000001.1, read as the reverse complement.
TATGATGGAGGCACGGGGAAAATAAATCTTAATAAGGTAACAATACAAAGCTTAGTTTTAAATGTAATATCATTTGTTTCCATTCTCCACCAAGTGTGCTGAAACTGAAGCAGCGTCTTCTCTCACCTTTTCAACGTCCATGACAATGGGCAGGAAAGAGGAAGTGGTCAGTTCAGTAATAAGGGGGCGTGGAGGCGACTGCTGGTGTTCATCTAGACGTCTGGCTTCCTCTTTGACTCCCTTCTTGTTCTCCTCTCCCACCAAGTATCTCTGTAAGACACTGTAGGGAGTGCTGAAGTTCCTGATGAAAGCCTCTTCAACACACACAGAGACACCATGTAAACAGATTTACTATCAGGATTATATGTCAAAAGTCATGTCAGATGCTCATGTGCATAATATGCAAAAACGTGTATCTAGGATCTTCTTTCTTTGGTGGTGGTAGTGAACATGTGCCCAACTGTGTTCACAGCATCAGCATCTAACTCAATAAACACCTTTCAATTTTTCCATTCAGTTTTTTAAAAACATGACACATATTTGTGAGCAGGCACTTTGCATATCAATTAAAGTACACCCTAATAAGTCATCAGGAGGCAAAGAGTAAGTGTTTTTAAATGACAGCTGTATGCAACATCCACTTTATTCAATACATGCATGACTTTTGTCCTATTATCTATTTAATGGTAGAATTTTGGCTATTATTCTCACATTTGGATAGACACAACAGCTATACGGACTTGGTTTTGATTGTTAATTACTTTCTTTCACATCAGAATTGCAGCGAGTGAAGCAATTTGTCTAGAGCTGTTTAGTGTCAGTGCTGTTCAAATAAAATACTTGATGGATCGTGACACAGTCTCTGAAAAGCCCTACAGAGTAAATAGGAGGCGCGTCCGACAATTTTTCCAATATTCTAACTGAAAATCTGACAAGCCCACATCATTCAGTAGTTTGGAACGATGGCCACACTCAAAGTCCAGTTAAAAATCACTGCAACCTACAACTTCAGTAATAAACTGTGTTAAATTATTCACTTTTAGACAGTTGTTAGTTAGAAAGTGGAGATGTAGGCTATGTACTTTCACATTTTAAATTAAATGATTACTGATATCTTAAATCTGGCAAAAAAAGAAGAAAGAAAAATGAATACCAAATTCATTCAAATATTTGTATCCAGCCCCACAACTGAGTGTAAATGAAATTCTGATCTCGTCTTACCCAGAGACTCTGTCAGCGTGGCTGCTGGTCTGCGATGTAGAACATAATGAACTTCATCCTTCAGGTTCACAATAGCTGCAAACAGCCCATCACCACTGCCGTCACTTTGCGCATCTGCGTCCTGGTGAAGAGAAGCACTTCTGTTGCCTGATGCACCAAGTCTCAGTGCCAGAGGCCAGTTCAGAGAAACATCAAGCACATAAAACCTGAGTGTCCTGTTGGTCTGACACTGGAGCCCTGTGATGCCATCTCCTGTTTGAAGAAGAACAGAGTATGGAGGGATAGTTGAAGAAGGAGGTGTAAGGTGAACTCCGTCTGTCCCTTCTTTGGCTCGTGATTCATTGAGTTGAGGTTCTATTTTTCTGCAGCAGGCACTGTATTGACTAAATGGGCTGTAGCTGTTCAGAAAGTTGCTACAGCCCACCGTGGTTGCAGTTTGTATGGACACGGGGGCAGGTAGTTGGTGGAGGCAGCAGTGTCTGAGATAAGACTGCAACACATCTCCTCCCTGAGCTGCGGAGGGGAATGAGCATCGAACAGAGGAGCTTGGCCTCGACAAGCTGAGGCACACCTCGCACACACTTGTACTGGACTCTGGGAGAAGAACTGAATGGCAGCACAGCAAGTGGGAGGTGAAACTGTTGTCCAAGCCGGAGTTGTTATTATTGTCACAGGAATGATAACGCACAGCAATGTCAGCAACCTGAAAGAAAGCAGGAAATTGTTAAAAATTCAGCACTTAGTCTTATGAAGGCAGTTACTAACATGACTGCTAATATCATTAGGTGTTATTGGTACAGAAATTTGGGTATCATCAGCATAAAAACTGAGAATAAGACAGCAAAGTGTAGTGGCCCTAAAGCTGGAACCTTGTCACACCATAAATAAGACAAACAGCATTAACAATGGCAGAGGAGAATGTGCTATGGTTGAGACAGGATAGAAAACTTACTATCTTGAGCAATTAACAAGATTCTGACTTATGGAGTTGAAATTGATCATTTAATAGTGTTTCCCCAAAACCCTCTGTTGTCTGACCATTTTTAAATAACTTTTGAATTTACTATAATGGAGACTACATCCCCTAAGCAAAAACTCCACTACAGCAGATGTTTAACTGAAA
>JAUMHL010000001.1:4759481-4783257 GCA_032362345.1 Sandelia bainsii | reverse complement strand
TACTTATATTCTGTAAGGTCTTAAACCTTACAATGTAAAGTGCCTCGAGATGACTTTTGTTGTGATTTGGTGCTATACAAATAAAACTGAATTGAATTGAATTCTAGTCCACAAAAGCAAACAAAAACATCACTATGGTCAAGTAATGGAGTTAATAAACAAGAAAAGACAAAGCAAATATTCATTCATCATTTAAACCAACTATTTTCCCCGCCATCACTGCTCACCTGCTGTAGTATGGGATTCGGCTTGGATGCGAGTGGATCATGTGGCAGGAACAGCAGCAGTGCAGGACCTTTATTCAGCTCATGTTCCAAGAGACGGGACTTTGTTCCTGGGGGCTGCAGCCACTTGAGGACGGTCTCATGGTGTTCAAACACCCAGCTACAGATGGCCTCTGATGTGAAGTTACGTTCCCTTCGAGGAAAAAGCTGAAACAAAAAGCAAATAGCTGATGCCAGTGCAATGCTTTAGTAAACTGTACAGCTGTACAACTGTACGTAGACGACTAAACTAAGATTTACTGGGTGTTAAACTGTGATATTTTTGAGTTGAGTTTTATGTGTGCAATCTATTATCATTTGATGATTTCACTTACCAAAGATGAGTTAAACCTTCTATGCAGGTAAACGGTTTCATCTGCTTTTAGTGAGATGGCCTCTGCCACCTGTTTGCTGGTCACGACCCCAAAACGCACAACACCGCGAAAATCTGCACCAGAAAAAGAGAGATTGAGGGCTCAAGACTGAAAACCTTCTGTCCTTTCTACCCTGCATTAAAGTACATTTACAACACATACATCAGACCTCTGCACAGACATCATCCACATTTTACAGCCATTATTACATTTTCCCTTTACACTCTGCACTACTGTCTTTGCTGCTACAACAGTCAAACAAGCAAATCCAATCTTGCATTGGATACATGATTAGGGCTTCTCTTGCTCTCTAGTTCAAATGTGAATATTATCTGGTTTATTTGCTCTTTTAGAAGAGTAAACAGAATAGCTTTGAGTTTTGGACCTTTATTTAGATATAACAAGATATTTAAATATTTTGGGCTCAGGAAATTTTAATATCTTAGTAGCCCAAATAATTAAAAATAATTATTGTTGGGTTAGGGGTAATCCTAATTCTGAGCAATATCATATAGTGAAAAGCAGGAAATCTTCACATTAGAGATTGCTGAGTCAGCAAAACCTTTGTAGCTTTATTTTATTTAAATTCACCAATCAGTTAAAAACTTATGAAGGTTCGTGGATTTGGGAGAATTGGCCTCACTATTTTATGTTGTTGTGTGATAGCTTCTTACCCCTTTTGAGGGCCTGCAGTGCTGAGGATAGATATGTGATGTACCCTGGGGGCTGAGGGGAGGAGTTAAACTGGAAGAAACCCACCACTCGAGGCTAGAAATTCAAAAGACACAGTCACAATTTAAGCGGGTCATTCCTTTAAGACAGCCTAAATGTACATGTTGCACACACAGTATGGCTTCAACTGTCACTCAAAGGCCTGCAGACTAATCCTACTGTACCTCATGATAGGAGAGGAATTCTTGAAGTGTGGCTCTCGATGGGAGGTAAGTGAGCGGTGTGATGACTCTCAGGATAAAACTTTCAACATATGCAGCCACAAATGGACCCTTGTAATCTATAGGCCCAAGCCTGCAGCACAGAAACACAAACAGAAAAAAAACACACTGATGTAAACAATGCATTTTCAAAACAACAAAAAAAACCTTTGCAGATGATTTATGAGGTTGCTATTGTACTGAACACTTGTTGTTTACAAGAGAACTCCACAAGGCAACTTTGAATTTAGCTTCTCTTACCGTAATTAATAATGCAACTAATATCTGGACACTAAGTGAAAGTATTTTCAGTTGTCACAGCAGCAAGAGATCTCTAAATCACGATTGTAAAATACAGTCAAGCTTGACTGACCTTCGCATTCTTCACTATGTACGGTACTATTAGTGTTAAAAACACATTAGTTTGAGCACAGCTGATGACAGTCTTCTGTCTTACCGTCTATAAAACAGATGGATGGTGGGGTACTGGTAGAAGCGGTTCTGCTTTCTGCATTTCCCCTGACTCCACCAACAGTTAACAGCTACAAACTGCACCTGTGTTCATGTGAGAAATACACAAAGGAGGAGACAAACAAAACTACTTTCAAAACCACAGACAGGGTATGTTGTGTTATCATTCTCAGTCATGTGCGGCAAAAAGTTCAGTTCTCTTTTATTTACGTGACAAATTGACCCTGAAAATTTGTGCCTTACAAATTATACCCAGTCAGATACATCAGATAGATTTCTTCAACTTCAAACTGCTGATCTTCTGTTAACTTTGTACTAACACTGGTTTTCCCACACAGTATTTTGTATTTAAACAAATCTGCACGTGGTTGTCCTGTTACCTGTTTAGCCAGTTTCTTAGCAACCTGCTGCACTTCCTGCCGAGCAGCCATCGAGTGAGCGCACCACGGTGCGTAGAAGAAAATGAGAGATACCTCTGCCATGCTCCTGAGACGCTCCACCTGCAGAGAAATTGTTATTGACATGATGTTAAGTGTGATCTTGAATTAATTACTACCAGAGATTAACAATTGTAAGTGAAGTACTGAGTGAAATGTATGATTCTTAATTGTTAACTCCTGTTAAACGACTCATAGAGCTCCAAAAATGTTTGTTTCAATTTTACCTGGTCTAGCTGACCTAAGTAGAGGTCCACTACCGGGGCCTCGGGAGAGAAGAACCGCACCGGAGGCCTAGCTGCTGCCACCACATTCTTAGCACGGCTGCAGTAAGAACGATTTTTTATTAAATGATGTTGACACAGACAGTGAAGGATATGCTGTACGATGACACAATCGTGTCAAATTTTTAAGCAAATTTTTACAGACAGTGATTAATCATAGATTAATTTTAAAAATTCTTTGCCACATTAGCTAAAACTGACAATCTTGGTTGGCTGTTGTTCAGTATCAGTGCTTAAATGCTGTTTCGACAAAATAAACAGAGTCACAACATGCATTGATACTGGGAGAACCCTAACCCAATACACCTAAGATACTCCAGTACTGGCACAGATGCCCATATTATCACCCACAGCCTGTGGACTCCCTGAACTCATGTCACCTTACATATGAATGACTCCAATGACTTTAGTTATACAGAATTTAAATACGGGGGAAAAACTGATACATGATTTTACGCATTTCACCCTGACCCAGTGAACTAAGCTGAAAGCTGTTTATACGCTGAGGTTGTCATAGATATAAGATAAGATAAGATAAGATTACTTTATTGATCCCACGAAGGGGAAATTCACTTGTCACAGCAGCAGAGTAAAACTGACATCTGACAAAAGTTAAAAACAACATAACAAATCTTGGATTAATCAAAAATATACTACAAAAAATACAGAATACATCAATAGTGTAATAGTAATAATAACAATTACAGAGGTGAATGGCACATGTTAGGTGGCAGCCAGTTACAGCAGCTCCTCTTTGTGTGTTGTTTTTGTTAGTTTTTGTTGACCATCTCCCTCCAACTCAGGTTGTGTGCTTTTCTGAGGTGATGGGAGAAGTGAACTTACTGGGATCAAACTGATCTCCTGTGTTTGTGAGAGGACTTTTGGTGACTTTGTAAGGAAGCAGATGTTACCATGGATACAGCATTGTTTCTTACATATGGCAACAGCTAGCCTGCTATTAGCTAATAGCAATTATCATTGCAAGTCACAGGCCTGATCCCAGGAGAGAGAGCTGGAAGAAACTGTAGAAACTCAGTACTGATTCACTGTAACTGGACAGTTTATGAAAAGGCAAACAAGACCCTGCTACCATCAGACGTTTTGGTCTCCATCGCTTACAGCAAACTCAAGTGACCCGGACAACCTCAGACTGACCTGCCTGACTTCTCAGCTTAAAGACACCTGCTAATTTGGTGCCATTGATGCTTTTCATGAACTCACAAACATTGTTACCTACTGTATCTCACCTCCCTAATTGTATATTGTTATTATTACCATTACTGTTATGTTGTTGATCTGTATTTTTGTAATATAATCTAGATTTATTCTCCTCTGTTGTTTTTAACTTTTGATGTCAGTTTTACTCTGCTGCTGTGACACTTGAATTTCCCCTTCGGTGGATCAATAAAGTGTTTTATCTTATCTTATCTTATCTTATCTGAAGGAAACTGCCACAGGCACTGAACAGGATGAGACGGATTTCCCTGACATTTGTTTCTAATTTGCTTCAAGTTTCAATCTTCCTGCCACTGAGCTCCTCAGTTTGGCTCAGTGTTGGTTTGTGTGTGTGTGTGCTGTTCAGCTCTTAAACAATCGACCTATCTTTGGGTTTTAGACTGTTGGTCAAACAGATCAAGCGATGTGAGGACATTATTTTGAATGAAGTACTTTTTGTTGTCAACTGAGACAGAGTTGTTGTTTTTTTCAATTTTAGTGTAGCTACACCGGTCCAAAGAAATGGCCGTGCATCATACAGATGTCTTTTGAGTTTTCTTTCAAAAATTGCTTCTTTTATTTAGTTAAAAAACTTGCATCTTCCAGGATGCAAGAAACGGGATGGGCCTGAGACCGTTCTTCTTCAGTCTCCTCAACTGGTCTCACTGAAACATGAGTTTGGGTTGTTACTAATAAAGCTTATACTAGAACTGCAACTAATGCTTGTGTTCATTTTTTTATTTAGCTGCCAATTATTTTGCTGATTACTCACTGAGATAAGATGTCCAGAAAATGTGTGTAACTCCCCAAATCCAAAAATGACATTAAATGTTCAGTCCAACCAACAACACATACATTTCAGTTTACTCTCATGAATAACAGGACTTTCATTTTTAGGAAGCTGGAACCAACAATTACTCGACATTTTTGCTTGTAAATGAACAACTATAGAAACAACTACAGTCATCAAAACAGTTGTTGACTAATTTTCTGTCAACTAATAGTTGCAGTTACTACAGAGCTACTGTTGTCTTCAGGATTATTTATTGATACTAAGCCAAAACCTTTATGAATGTCCACTGACTGTTGGAAGGGTTTACAGCATTAGTTAATCCTCTTGTCTTACATTACACGTCAGCTGTAACATTACAATTTAACAAAGATCCTGCTTAAATCTAACGTTAGATCACTGTGAGGAACAGCTAATTCACGACTTACTGGTGTTACAGCAAGATTTATCTCTCAGCAAACTAATCAGGTTGTTATGATTTTCAGTAATTAGATCTCATGTTATCCTTGTCACACAAAAAACAAGCTCACACTAACAGAATACGAACACAAGCTGCTCTTGTTTACCTGCATGTGAACTTGACGGCCAGTGTGAGCAGGACGCCGAGCACGATAGCCCCGCAGAGTAGATCCGGTCTCCGGGCCATCAGATACAGCACCTGCCGGAGAGACTGCCGCACCCGGCGCAGCATTACAGTCTGTCGTAGGCTCTCCGTCCCATTTATACGCCCCGGCTGCTTCTGCTCAAGGAGTCCATTTGCCTAAGGGGTAGGGGTGGGGGTGGGGGGGTGGGGGGAGAGTGGTTCGACGGGAAACAGAGCTAACCTGGATTGGACATCGGTGCTGCTACTGTGAGTGGTATTCAAACACGGTCAGACCAACCTTTCTTTCCCACGTAGACTTTTCACTTCCGCAACAACGACGTCGGGGAGAACCTGCAATTGCTTGAAGCGGTTTAAAAACGTTGAACACTTTTATGGTTAGCTAAGTAAAGCGATATAATTTATAGTTACATAACCTTACATTAAAAAGGTGTGAAACAAGTCTAAATAATCACTACGTTTTGGTTTGTTCCCAATAAGCGTGTTTGAGATTAATTTTACGGTTTGAGTTTTATGTATTCTTTGTAGACAGTCCCTACGTTGTTATGGCGACGGCCGTTGCTGTCGTGACAACGGCGGAACACTAGAGGGTGGTCGTTCTACAATTTTTCAATCAATCAAACTTTATTTACAATTGCATACAATGTTTTGAACACTCCAGAGATATTACATATTTTGTTGATATTTGAAGTGAAAGGAAGTAAATACAAGCTCCCACAGTAAACAGACATTAAAATGACTCTTTCATTAAATATTAATGCAGCTTTGCATTAAATAATTCATGAAGTAGATTATTTATTAATTATTAATAAAGTGTATAACCCCTTTATAAATAGCATCTTATCGTTGTTTCCCAATGTTGTATCAATATTTCTTTAGCTCGACCTGTATATTTTAAACTAGAAATTTGGGAAGGCTCCAGTGACTGTTCCTAATTTACTGTAGCTATAAAATCATGGAAAATATATTCCCTTTTCTTAACATAGCAGTAACCTGTAGGCTACATTTGTATGCCAATGTTATACTAGTTCTTCTGACAATACTTTTGCTGAATGGAGTCTTGCGTTTTTAATTTAGTAATCTATTTGGATAAAACAGAGTGTTAGATGCGCGAATCCTCGTTGCTATTTGGCTCATTTATCTGTAAAGTCGCATGTAAATCTCGTCTGTCGCTGGTTTTTGGGCTTGTTTTCTAAAGTGTAGCTGCTTATTTGTGCTTGCTTTGCTCCCTGTACGAACCCCTCCGGATTCTCTCCCAGCTCTCCACAATAAGGCGAAACGCGATAGTTACTTTGTCCTTTTCCGTGATCCGTCCACAACCCCGTTTCCTTGGTTACAACTACACCTGACGGAGCGACAGAGTGACAGTGACATAAGTGGGGAAAATATGGAAAAATGTAAACAAAGAGTGGGAGAAAGAGAGAAAATTGAAGGACTGATCTCAGGTGGGAGATGACTTGAAGGCATTCTGCTGATTTTCAAGTGTGAAATACATGCTCATCATACATATTTAATACTGTTTTTTTTTTTTAAAGAGTCAAGACAAAATGAGCTAAAGATAGCCACTCACAAAACCTGTCACACATCAATCACAATTTGTATTTGTTTTGGGTACACACAATTTGTTTTGAGTTTTACATTAGGCCCGTTTGAGATGGCTCGACACAGCTTTTCTTCTTCGTGGTTTGTGTTGTGGGTTGTTGACTGCTCACCGGAAGTCCAGGACAGCTCCGAGTTTTGGAAGACTGGAACTCAGAGCCATATTGGTGCCCTGTGGTCAGTGAATATACTGTAATACTTGTAAACTGTGGGTCTTATAGAACCAGAACGTTCAAACAAGACAACATAAAACTCTGATGTTGCACTAAAATCTTATACATAGTCTCTGATATTTTATAGAGGCCTCTGCAAATATTTTCTCAGTACTATATTATCTATATTTCCCTAATATTCAGTCCACTCAACGGAAAAAAAGGAAATTATTATTTTCAAATAATTACTCTATTTGTGAACTAAAACACAGATGACGGACTGAGGACTGACTGAAAAGGAAACCGCCGAAACTTGTGAAACTGATTAATAATATTTTTTATCGTACTGTGAATAAATTAGTTTTTCGTCCAGATGATTTGAACAGTCTTTATCTGGTCTGAAAATCTTATCAGATCATCAGAGTTTTTTTTAACAACTTTCAGGGTTTTTCAAACACCGCCTGTTAACTTTAAATTAAAGAAAGCGCAGGTTATTTCTGATGGACGGTGTGCATGTGGTGGGATGGATGTGAAATTGTAAATGTATTTACATGTAGCTACAGTGTAATCCTGTTTTTAGTGCTTTAATGACTTTAAGTTAAAGCTTTATGATAATGATTTGTCAAAATGTATAGTTTTTATCAATGACTTACTGGTATTTACAACGGCGTTGATCTTTTCTTAGACAATGAGAAACTCATGACCCTTTATTACTGACTTTCTTTTAAAATGAGGTCTCCACTATGAAGTAAAGAGCTGGAAAAACATAGGTTGTCCTTAATCTGGCAATTAAAAAATTATCAGAAACTTCCCCCGTGTAGTATGAAAGGCACCTTTTTAGTGTTGACTTGTGCATTTGAATTTTGAATCTTGTTAAATCCAGCCAGAATGGCAGACCTCACCACTAACTATATGATAGCTACTATATAGAGAATAAAACACTGCTGGCTACCATTAGTAATAGTTTGAAATTAGGAAAAATTTAAGGAATAAAGCTTGATTTGAACTTTTCCTTAAAATGTGACACCAAAATGTACCATGTTGGAGCCAACAACACGATGTGTTTGTGAGTGCAGCTTTAAAATCAACCACCAAGACCAGCTGAGCCTGAGCTGAGCCTCCTCCTCTACCAGTATGAACAGCATCACCTTGGGCAGTTTTTACCTTTACCTGTTACTAATTTGCTGTTGTGTGATACATGTTTCCAAACCAGCAGCCGATCCTGGAGTATGTGTGTTTTCAAACTGTGAGGATGTAAATGTTCTTACATATTGGGACACTGAGCACATTTGCACTTTTGATCTGTATGTATTTCAAGGAGTTGCATCCATTTTATACTCTGACACGATAATCTCATAAACTGATCCATGTCATTGTTTTATAATTTCGATTTTTGTTTTAAGTTTTTATATAGTAAAGATTTTCTATACAAATTTGAAGAAGTATATGTGTGTTATGTATTTCTGATTGTTTTTTTTTTTTCCTATTCTGAAGTCAGGCTACTGGCAAATATAGTATTATTTTAACTCTCAGGCTCGAGTCATTAAGGACAAAAATGTCCATAATGATGCATGAGGGTTAATTAACTGGACAAGATGGAAAATGTAGAAGATGATACTCGAAACACTTTTAACCATCTGTGTTTCATGACAGATGTAACAGCAGGAAAATCATAGGTGTCAGTAGTTTTATTTACTTTTTTTAAATAGTGGAGTAAAAATAGCTTAAAATAGAAATACTAACGTAGACGTACCTCAAAAATGTTTTTGTGAGTAAACGTACTTTTTTAGTTTGCACCACTGCTGGACACCTGTTATTAATCACACCTCTGTGACAAACAGAAAAATGTCCTGTCTCATGACTTTCATTTGAACTGAAAAAGCTTTCGTACAATTATTTATAGTTTTGTTTTGTTTTTCGTCTTTCAGGTTTCACAATCAAACACAAAAATTCAGATTTTTTCTTTTCTTTTGCAATTTTGTCTCTTAAATTGATGAAACATATGGCCCCTATCTGGCTTTATCAGAAAGTATAAAGGTGATTCTAAACACTTTATTACATTAGTATAATATCAAAGTTATACTATATATTTTTAACACAAGCTTTATATCAAAGCTTGTGTTAAAAGTCAGATATGTTTGTACCAGCTGGTGTTAGTGGTTAGCTAACTGGCTAGTCAGCTTAAACACTCAACAACATATGTATAAAGACCAAAAACAAAATAAAAATCAAGCAGATTTCAGCACACACTCATTTTCATACAAAAACTGTACAGGTTAAAGCAGAACCTCAAGGTTTGGGTGCGCCTGTCAAACGTGCACATAGGACCACTCCAAGATTTGGCTAGCCTCTAAAAGAGTGTTTGCCAATGATCAAGAGTCAAATCAAATATGTTATATGTTCAATAACAGAGAGATAAAAATAGTCCAACTTGCAGATGCCATAATCCTCTTAAAAAATAGAAATAAGTTGCCAATGCCATCTTATAAATCAATTCTCACTGGTATCAGGTCTTGTTCTTAGCATTGGCAAATGGGAAATACTCCCTCTACAAATGTCCAACAGCTTAAGTCTTAATGCTAAAACCACAATAATATACGGTATGTAGACAAAACGCTCACAAAATATGTGGAAGAGAGAAAACCTTTGACTAGTTACATTTATAAATAATATTTTCACCTCATTCATCTATTTCCCCCCCTTCTTTACATTTTCTCTTCTTTGTTCCCTGTATTCATCAGCTCTTTCCATCTAACCTGTAAATATAAGATGTTCCATTGTCTTAAAATATGTACGTATAATTATAAACAATAAAGATTCAATAAAAAACAACTTTGGCTTCGCCTGCTTTCTTCTTCTACAGCTGTAGACTGGTCCACAGCTCCCACTACAGTGTCGGAGAGCAACAACATGAACGAGAGCAGGGCTCACACCAACACTTTGTTGAGGACGGCACATGTAAAACACAAATCCATACAACCAGATAACATTATTTAAAAATCTTTATTTTTTTTTCCTCTCATTAACACAACATGAAAAACAAAATCACAGTGTAGAATTTTTAAGGGCAAATGAACAATGTAAAAAGGTTTGATTAGCTGCATGCAGCCGTTATATGGAAAACTGTACTGCCAACAAAATGTTTTTGAATAAAAAAAATGTGCGGCACAATCTTTGCTAACAGTAAAGGCAATAAAATTAGCTATGAACAGTTTCTCCTTAAAATCATAACAATTACAAAAGATCTGTATCAACATCTGTGAAAAAAAATTAAGAACATGGGTTTTACTTCAGATCTAAAGTGACACATATTGATAAAGAAGGATGTGAAACTCTAAGTGTTGAGCACAGGTTAAACAAGACTTTGTGGTTTGCCTTAGAACAAATGGTAAAGCCTGCTGTTCCTATCAGACTGCAGAACTACAAACAGCTGACACGTCACGATCATATCACCAAACTGTGTAAACTGAGTTTTTCCGACAGTTCCTCAACACTGAGACTCCAGTTACAGCCACAGTTGCATTGAAAACCCAAAGAACGCATCAAAATCTAGGCAAAATAATGACTTGTATAAAATTATGGTGCTGCTTCAAACTGATACTTCTAGGGCAACAGCTATTCATTTAAGTTATTGTGGATTACATGCAATAAGACATCTGAACTCATACAAAAATAAATTTATTCATACTTTTTTTTGATCTACCTTCAGTAGCAAAATCTGTATGTGCGTAAGAAAGCTCACCTGTTATTGGACTACAGTCATCTCAGTGCTACAAAGCTGTCATGAAACTGCTAATGAGGCCAATGTTTGATGCAACTAGTGTCTGAACATAAGTTACTATTTGCATAATTGCTCTCTGGCCCCTCTAGGCAATGTGGTTTGTGAATGCATTGTGCACACAGAGGGAGAGAGATCACTGAAATAAACTCTCAGCATCGCTATTTCTCATTTTGTTGATGAACAGATCAACAGTTTAATGCCTCTCTTGTTCGGCATGGCAAACATCCAGCAGAGAGACAAGAGAGCAAGCAAGAAAACTTCCTTTCTGACAGCAAACACAGCCAGTCTCGTAAGTTTACTGCTGAGTTTTTCCAACACTTTTCCTCTTCAGCAACTGGATTTCTGACGATATACTTGTATTTGCTGTGAACCATACGGCATTATTGGAGCACTGGCTCCATGCAGCATGTTATAGCGCCTGTGTTTCTGGGTGCATAAGCTGCTGCACCACCAAGTCTATATTAATGATGGGACTGAAATAGAGAGCCCAGTAGAAAAGGCAGTTGCACACAAACTGAGGGATGAAAGGCCACAGGAGGGCGAAGGCAAACCCCTGAGATAACATCTTCCACAAGTGGTTCCACATCTTGCGTGGCAGAGTCCTAAAGAAAGTAGAAGAAATTAGTGTAGTGTTAACGTATGACGACAACTACAGCATCTTCAATCCTGCTCCAGCTTCTGGGCTGGTGCTAGTGCTGGTTCAAACTTAGTTCAATGTAGGAACCGTCTAACAAAGCGAAGTGTTTACATAAGCACTTCAAGTGTATGAATAAACAGGCAATGTTTTGATTGAGAATATTCACTATATTTACAAATATATTTAAATTTACAAACTACGTATTGTCTGTACAGTGTTGGGAAGTTAACAGCATAACTAATGTGTGGGTGCTGTTGGTATTTTCATTATGGTGTAAGCTATTGTTCTCTGGTGAGACATAAACACTACATTTTCAAATATTTTCTTTTCTCACCAGGATGTTAGACAAAATATTCACTTCTTCAAAGTTAAGGTTGTGGAAAGCTCCAGTCTATGTGTCATTCAAAAGACCTGTGTGTGTTTCATATATCACTCAGCCCCCCACTGTGTGTACCTGATCCCGGCTCTTGTCCAGAGTCTCCACAGGGCACAGCCTTCCAGCACAGACAACAGCATGGCGTTGACAATAACGAAGCGAGATGTCCAGTAGTGGACGGCCAACCAGTCCCAGGCAAACTCTGCGATCAGCTGGTATGGAAGCACAACGTACTTCACAAGAAACTCAACCCACTGTCTCCAGCTGGGTTCCAACTAGCAAACACATGAACATAATAGAAAAATAACTAAAGATACCGAATAAATCTCACATTAAGGGAGAACAGATGACTAAAAGTAAATCTAACAGAAAAATCCACCATTAAAACCACATAAAAACTGTAAAAAGTAAATAGGATCTCACACAGTGATTACTGTTCTGGTACCACTTTGGTATAATTTATGTGAAAATGGCTGCTCTAAGTATTTTTTATTTTTATTTTTTAAGTGTCACCTGTGTTTTAAGGAAGCTACTCTCCATTGACTGGTCGATATGTGTGATGGCTGGGCAGCAGGTGTGCAGGAAGGGCAGGAAGGTTTCAGAGTAGTCGAATAAATACAAGTAGAAGAGTGTGAGACGAGGGGAGCGCTTCAGTGCGTACAGCAAGAACAGAGACTTCCCTGCATTAGCAGCCTGAAAGTGAGAGAAATCCAGAGTACACAGAGGATGAGGGCAGAGGTCACTTCAATGCATTTGTTGCTGCATCTGTGGTACAATACAATAGAGAGTATCTAGTACAAGTGTCTAGTACTATTGTCTGGAATGGAACGCAAAACTGAATTTTTTTATACAAACTCATTAAAGAGGCACATAAAAAACGAATACCAACACACAAAGTGAACCACACTAGGACAAGTATTAGCAAAATGAAGTATTCTGTCGAATATTTGTGTTTAGTACTTACTTTATATTCCCAGAGATTCTGTGGAGGTTTGAAACCCAGGGCTTTAATTCTGTCCAGTTCAGCCAGAACAGCACGTCTGTGAGCCTGATTTTCTATGCTATAAGGAGGTTTTAACAACTCTTCATCCCCCAGCATCAACAGTAGCCTGAAGCAAAGAAATCAACACAATATCAACCACAACATATTTAGTGTAAGTGCAAGCATTAGAAACAGTCATTTAACTAACATTAATAAATATGGCTCAGCTTGATTTCTTACTTTCTAAGGTGAAATATCTATGCAATCCACCTACCTTCCATTCACATTCTCCTGTTGGAAGGATTCTCTGTACAGCTCAGCCCACGGCCCCAGATGTTCCAACCAGGACACAACTTCCTCTGGAGTCCAGTGAGACACAGGTTTACTGATCAACAAGTTGTGCTGCTCAACCACACCACTGCTCCAGTGATACACCAGCACCATCACCTGGAAACACAGACATTATCAAACAAGGTACAGTTAGCCCTAGTTCAGCCTGCTTATATTACACCACAACCAAAACCACATATTTGGATACACAGAAAAGATTTGGTTTACAAAACTGTTGATGGTGAAAAGCAGGGTATTAACAACTGTACATGGTGACTGCAGTTCCTCATAGACCTCAGTCCACCACAACATTAAAACCACCAGGTGGTGGGTGACTGATCAGTGTATACACACTCACAGGCCACTTTACTAGGTACACCTATACAATCTAATGCAATCCAATTCAACAGCTCTGTCATGAATTCTTTTACAATATTATAATTTTTCAGTTTCAGTTTTTAATCATTTAAACCCCCTGTGTTGACCTTTCCTCCCTGGCCCCTTTTGTGAAGTCTTTCATCACAAATCTAGGTGTGAAAATGGATCCCTTCCTTGAACTTGACAGCCACATAAATACCTTGGTGAAGTCTTGCTTTTTCCAGTTGAGGCAGTTATCAAAAGTCAAGCCTCTTCTGTCAAAAAGCAACCGTGAGACAATATTACATGCTTTTATAACATCTCATCTTGATTACTGCAATACTCTCCTTATTGGGGTCAGTCAATCTTCCATTAGTCATTTACAGTTGGTACAAAACGCTGCTGCTCGATTCTTAACTGGTACAAAGAAACAAGAGCATATTACTCCAGTTTTAGCTTCCCTTCACTGGCTCCCAGTTCGTTTTAGAATTCATTTTAAAATTCTCTTATTTGTTTTTAAGTCCTTGAATGGTCTAGCCCCATTTTATTTGTCGGAACTCTTAAACCATTACGTCCCACCTCGCTCCCTCAGATCCGCTGACCAAATGCGTCTACTTGTCCCAAAATCAAAATGTAAATCTAAAGGTGACAGAGCATTCGCTGTCGTGGCTCCAAAACTATGGAATGAGCTTCCTCTGAATGTCAGGCAGGCTCTTTCCCTTGTTGTTTTTAAATCACATTTGAAAACACATTTTTATTCTCTGACTTTTAACTCCATGTGAGACGTTGACTGATTTTAACTTATTCTTATGTATTTCTCCTAATTTTGCTGCTTTTTTGCTGCTTCTGGTACTGCTTTTATTTATTGTGAAGTCTTGTTTGTACTTGTGTTTGTGTCTTTTAATTGTGTTGTTTGTGCTTGTTTTTAAAGTGTACAGCACTTTGGTCTGCCTTTTTGCTGTGTTAAATGTGCTTTATAAATAAAGTGGTATGGTATGGTATTTAATAGCAACATGAAGGAGTGGAAGCTCCAAATGTATAGTCATTTGTTGTTTCATTTATAATTCATGTATCTTAAACTGCTCTTTAAATTCTTAATTTACTGATTCTTGCAGTGAACATCAATCATGTCAGTGGTTAAACAGTTTTGTGTTGAATATACAGATGTTAATAATTAACCAATTATTCATTTAAATATTTGACTATTGATTAAGGAAACTGCTTAAAATCTGCCAAACAAGAAAAGGTTAGATGGGTGCATTAAAATGTCCATATGGATTAAATTCAAGGTCAATGTCCACTTTAAACTTTACACATTTCAGTTTCCATCAAATGTTATTTTCCAGTACATTTAAAGTGCGGCAAGGAAAACACAAAATTAAATGCATCCAAAACAAACTGATGCTTTGCACACTGGTCCTTTCGGTTTTTCCAAAATGACCCGCTTCAATAGTGATATCCATCTGTAAACTGGGGTCAAAAACACGACTTTGCTGTAATCTGTTTACACGCTCCCAGAAGCACACACAAATGCAAATTTATTGCGACGTGGCAAGACACACAGTGATGTTGATCCCAGATACCACATGGACAAAATAGACATGGTCCGTCTACGTAATATAAACAACTGGCCCTTCATTCACTACCTTCATAAATGTACAACTGTTTATAAAATCACATCTGTTAAAATAGAATAAGACCTAAAATATGTAAACATCAAATTATTTACATGCGATAATCAAAATAAGTTAAGATATTAATGAACAACCACACAATGCTTCAGGTTTACAGCTACTTACTCTAAAGACAGATTTGTCAAAATTCTTTAGCAAAAATTCTTGTCTACTGAGACACTGTGTATTATAAACTGTTGTCAAATATTGGATACTGATAATGAAAATCAGTAGGAGCTCACAGTCACAGACTCTGTAAGGTATCGCATTGAGTCTTGTCTACAAATCCAATAATGCAAACTGATTAGACTAAACCCTCAATGCTCATCCTGCTTAAAATGTCATTTGTTAAACATTGTAGATGTTAATGCACTTTTATCAACAACAAATTTGAATGAGCATTACCAAAAACATATATTTTTCCTCAAGCAAACTGCTAAGAACCACGACTTTACAACATAATTTCTATTCCTCCAGTAACAAAGGGAATCCACAATAACATATGCAGTTGTCTAAAACAATCTAAGAAAACTTGTGTTGTTCAGGTGAGGTTGGGTTAGTCCTAGAGTTTAATTGAGAGCACGCTATCAATTACACTTGAGAGATCACTCAGAGAGTTGGATGCAATAGCATCACTTCTGACATCATTTTACTGCACAAGATACTTCGGTAAAGGTCTGAGTGAGTTATTTATATACTCACAGCCACACATGTGAGTGCAGTTAAGACTCCAGAGAAGAAGAAACCTGCTCCTTTGTGATGGTTTGTCCTGGTTCTACCCAAGTTGTCACCATATCTAAAAACATGTAGATATTTTGCTTCAGAACACAAAGAGTGAACAAAGATCTGACACATGTCTAACATCATATGTGTGTGATGAAAAGTTTATAAAGCCTTTTTGGGTCCAGAGAGAAATGTGCAAAAATCACACAAGACAGCATCAGTTAACATGCTTGAAACTTGTGAGATGTATTGTACTTTACTACCTCTGGAAGGCCAACAGACTCCGGGAGATTTTGGGGTCGGCCTGGATCTCTGCTCTCCTCCTCTGAACGACCTCACTGAACAGCTTGTCAGTTGCATCCCTAATAAAAAGATCATGGCAACACATGGAAATTGCAGAGGAAGGTGAAATGTACAAATGTACAACAAGACAACAAACAAAGGGAGTGGTGGACATATGATTATGTTCCTTGGGCAGCCTGGGTCATTAGTGCTAATTTGTGCCAGATCAGCACACGGAAAGAAACATTTCCGTAATTAATTCCACAGTTTATAGTAATCTGGTAAAGCATCTTCCTCATACTCTATCCTTTTCTTCTAGTAAACAGTCAGCTGGTCAGGCACAACTACATGTCTTTATTTGTGTCTATGTGTGACCCATACTACCTCTGGAGTGTAATGATACATGTGTTGAATTTCACTCTGTCAGCATTAAACCAGAGGAGTCTTTTTTTCCTGGGTTTGAAACAGTTTAATAACACCGTTGAATAGTTGGAAAACTTGCCTAGGATCAATGCATTATTGTCATTTGTTAGGTGGCAAGTATATCTTATGCTTAAAATTGGCATAGCAACCTTCTAATTTCTAAAATATCTATGCCCCCATATTTAGCATAAAGCCCTGAGTAGTGGTGCGGGTAATTCCTAACACTGAATACTACAACTTTCTCTGTGACAGCAGGACATGGCTTCAGAGTGTTTAAAATGCATAATTTTCCTTTTACTCACTACATTCCTCCCCAGTGAACACAACATTTTATGTAACTTTTGTTCTGAAATGGTGTTCAAGTGAAACAATTCTACACTAGGCGTACATTGAACTATATTAAGCAATAACTGTTTAATAATAGTCAACATGCTTAAATGGAAGGGTAAAGTCTGATACTAGTAATGTGAAAAATACACGCATTATCACTCTCAATTTTCATTAATTAGAGAAAATAGTTATCGTCAGCTGTTGAGGTAACTCACTTGGCACAACAGTGAAACAGCTGCTCGATGAGATACGTGCACCAGTCCAGACAGGTTATAAATCAGAATTATATTAGAATCAAGTACACAATCATCTGGATGAGCAGGTTTCTCTATGTTTAAATTAATGTTTTTCTGCACACACGCATTTGGTCAGTAGGACTCTGTTCTGTACTGTACGTCAGAAAGACATGTGAATACTGTGGTCAGAAAATCAAACATTCTTTCACTGATATGGTGTGGCTGTGAAGCACATACCTCAGCAGTATGTTGATTTTAGGAAAACCTTCCCACTTCTCTCGGCATTCTGGACATTCATTCTTGTGTGAGGACTCCCACCACAGAGCCAGGCAGTGGCGGCAGAAGTTGTGGCCGCAGGTCAAAGTCGTGGGGTTCACCAAGATGTCGTAGCAACAGTGACATGAGAATTCATGTTCTGAGATATCGTCTGTGGCGGAGGGCTTCGACTGAGGAGGTTCAGACAAGTCAGGGAGGTCGTTCAGTAATGCGTCCAGATCACAATCTTGTGATGACTCCCACGCCATCTGGTCCATCATTTCAAAAGAGAGAAGAAATAAGAAAGAGAAAAAGGTGAAAATAAAGAAAAAAAGAGGAACAAGTGAGAAATTTATTAAAATATGGGTACAGTCTCGCTTTAAAATGGATAAAATAAAATTTAAAATGAACTATAACAATGCTTTTTAAAGGTTTATCCAACTTACATCAATCAAAAAACCTTCAGTGAACAGGTCAGCATCAAGGCTCCATCAAACTAGCATATTTTACCACTGCTAGGTAGTAATAATCATAACAATAATAACAGATAAAAACAATAAACTACTGATTATTTTAAGAGCTGTTTAACTGATTAATCAGAGAAATTACTATTTTCATAATCACCTGTCAGACAGACAAGAATGTCACAAAGTTGTTGTTCTCAGAAACTCAAACATTAAAACTGGGAGTATTTACAATTAGAAAAGGAATCATCACTGTGGAGTTTACAACAGGCTTCAATTCAGTCTGAGATGCACAATGATGAGTTAATGGTTTTAAACTAAAGACAAATCTGAATGCACTAAAAAAATACAAACATATGAAACATGACGACAATGTGCTTAAGTCACTGTAATCGAGCACTAATAAAAAGAGCTATTTTCCTTATTTGCCTGTTTTTTATTAACCCAGAGCTGTCACACTGTCAATGTTTTTCTTGCATTAGAAAATAGCAACTTGGTTTTTAGTAATCCAATTTACTGCTTAGTCAGTCAACCTTACCCTATGCAACCTTTGCTTTGGTTTTGCAGGGCACGATCCGGAGTATGAAAGCTTAAATTATATTATTCACAACCTCCACTGCAGTAAATGTACTAGTTTCTACAGAATGATGCACTAAGATGCAAACATTCTTTTAGCTGGTTACTCACAAGTGTCTCGACAGCTTTACCGAGCATAAAGTGACAGGCCTGTAAACATTTAAGGTAGGAAGGAAATTATTAAAATAAAAATAATTAAGAAACCCTGCTCTACAAAGTGCTTTGTATCACATTTAATAACTAACTGATGCTTGGTTTTACAGACCTTAGTGACTCATAGTTGATAAAACACGACTGTCACTCGAAAAATTATAAACAAATCAAAATGCTGGGTAATTATGTGGATCACTAGAGATAACTTTATGAGTATTTATCAGGAAATTTTGAGTTTTGACAAGCAGGACTATCCACAATTTGAGTCATTTTAATCACTACAATTGTCTGATTTTGGTGTTAACCAATGCCAGTTTAGCTCTCCATTAAACAATCTTCTCTCATTGACTGTTGAAGGTGGCATATACAGTAACACCTCCCACTGTAATGTTAAGACCCATTCAAGGAAGATTTGCAAAATCAAGAACAGAAAGACCCCTAGAAAGTGCTACAGCTGCAATTTCTGACATATGAATGAGTCAGTGTGGACATATTCTAGGAACACTATTTTTGTCTGGTTTTGTAAGTTCACAGAATAAAAAAATCACATTGATGCACCAGTTTTGCACAAGTGAATAATGTCATATACTGTCAATGGTTTCCTTCTTTTGCATACTTTATGTACATTCTGCTTGTATTATTCTGTATTACTTAAGTAGGTTTTTGAATGCAGGACTTTCAGTTCTGATGGAGTATCATTAGGTTTCAATAATGGTACTTTCACGTCTACATCTGGATACTTATTCCACATTTGGTGGTTCATCTTATGTGGATACGACTGAATGAGTAAACAGGTTTAGAAGAGAGGAAGATGAATTATTATAGCACATTCACTTAAATTCGGATGAAATGTTTTGTATACAAGTAGGCAGGCAGATGTCATGATAGCATGAAGCATGAGCACACTCAGGGAATAGCAAGCAATAAGCACGTCAGCGCCAAACCATAAAAAAGAAAGAAAGCAGTAAGTAACGTTAGTCTGGACACTGATATATTATATAACGTCACTTTGATAAGCATGTAATGTTAACGTTTACTTATTATTATTATTATTATCATCATCACATCCTCATCTGGATGCTAGCTGTAGCCGGCTAGCTAGCTAGGTGTTAGCTACCAGCTAGGTTAGTAACAACAACATTTAAAGCTTTTCTGTAAAACAGAACGAACATTTACTGATATTGCAGATACAAACATGTACTGACACTATTTTTAACCTTGCTATCTTAGTTAGACAGTAAACAAAAGCTAACATTAGCTAGCTAAGTGCTAAGTTAGTAACTAGCTACTCAACGCTCACAGTTTTACCTCGCCTCATGAATAGCCTTTGACAGGTGACCAACTGAAGGATGGCATTACGTTCCGGTTAACTAGCATACAGTCCCTTATTGTTAGTTTAACTCGAGTTGGAATAAAATCCAGGGAGCTGGTTAATATTTATGCTCGCGTAGCCATCTCCAAGGTTGAGGAAGTGAAAAACCCCACGTACACACGCGCATGCCCGTGTCATGTGGCTACCTGATAGCGGCTGTTGATACACTCACCTGTCCGTCCAAAGTGACCGTGTGTCTGCAGCTGGAGCTGGAGTACTAAAGGACACGGGAGGATTTCGTCCTGTGTCCTCCGCTGTGATGTTGTAATGCTGTAATGCGTGAGGCACAGCTGATTTCAGCCATGTGGCATTTAAAAGCTGCAGCAGTTCAAAGTTCAGATAAGAGTCTGTCACTGTTTCTGAACTGGTGAGTTTTTCGCGAGTAAAACCAGTAATGCTAAAGTGTAGAATTACCCTCCTACAAGTAAAACCCATGCATTCAATAAATGATTTGGACAGTCCTTGTTACCGTGGTATTTTTTTCAAGCTTTTGGTTTTACTTTCAAATCATCTTTAGGAGAAAGTAAAAGTGTCAATGTCAATGACTGAATCCGTATGTCAAAATATCTCTCTGCTTCTAGTTGACAAACTAGACCAGATGACATCATGTGGAGGAGCAGGTCGACTATTACCGCCTCCAAAGTATGCAACCAGATGACATCATCTGAACACTAAACTGAAATATATCTCTTTGCTTGAAGCTGAAACAAACTCCTCCAGAAAATGTACTCAACGTACTAGAACTATAGAAATCCAGTCACTCCTTAAGTAAAAGTACACAAGTACATTATTTGCATCTAAATATACTATAGGCCTATTTAAAAAATAGGTTCACATTTCTTAAGTCTGTCTTAAAACAGTAGTCAGGTATCAATATTGAAACAGGTCTTGCTTGTTGTACTTAGTCATACTTGACATTTAAAAAAAAGTGATGGGGAGCAAAATATATGCTCCACACACTCACACACACTGTCTTGTCTTTCTGTCTATGTGCTACACTGTCTATAATTTATTGTTTTTCACAACCAATTCTGTAGCTGTTGTCTGTAACCTCTTCTTTGTTGTTACTGTCCATGTTTGAACTGTCCTAGAAGAGCCACAAAGGACCAGAAGCAAATTCCTTATAAATTTGCTGGCATACTTGGCGAATAAAGCTGATTCTGATTCTGATAACCTAAATACATGACCTCTATATATATAATCCTACATAATGAGTTACTTTTAGTAGTTTAGATATATTTTGATGTCAGTATTTTTGTTCTTTTAATTATTCTTCCGCTTTTTAATCCACTTTCAGTAGTATAAAAGTAAAAAAAAAAAATGTTATTACTTCATCCATCCTACCCGTAACAGCTGTATTTTTTATTATAATTGCCTTACCTGTCCTGTCCGGCAGGTGGCGGTATACGCCTCCAGGCCGGTGACCTGCCATCACGGATGGTAACTGCTGAGGAAAAAAAAACAGAAGAAGAAGAAGTGGTGGCGCAACACAGTTTAGCTAACACCGACAGAGGGTTAGTTCATGACAGCTGCTCTCAGCCTGAATAACGCTACAGCTTCGTTTACTGTCCCCCCCCCCCCGCTTTTCTTATGACATCGTTAAAAAGGGGCGACCACACCGCAGCATGTTTGAGGTAACTTAACGAAGCTGCTAACCAGGCTGCTGCTGTTGTTGCATTGCACGGCTGGTTGTCGTTTGCTGGATGTAGCTTTTACTGACACAGCTAGAGACACAGTTCGTTAACCTACCTGGTTTGCAATTAAATAAGAAGGAACTTGTTAGGTGTGGGTCAACCACGGTGACACCGGTTTAAATATTAACTCATTTCGTTCCTATATTTAGTAACATCTTTCATTGATACTGTCGGAATAGCTTAAAAGCTAGCTAATTAGCTGGTGGCGTTTGTTATAACTAGCGTTGCTTAAAGTAATAACTTGATTTATTCACCACTTCTCAGTGAGGTTTAGGGCTTCTGTTGTGTCCAGGTGTTAAGTTTAATAGGAGAAAGTTAAAGGTGTTAATGACAATGTTATGTTATAAAACGCAACTTATTTTAATAGCGCAATATTGTAATGTTATTACTATACTTTCCAGCATTTAAGATTATCACTGTATCTCTGTGTGACATAAGTACAGTCGCTTATTCCATCATTTCAAATGTACACAGTTTTTTTTATAAACATGGCTTTATGTTTGATCCCACTGTATTTGATAAATGTACACTGCCTTTCTGTGCAGTAGATAAATAAAGGATGCTCAAGAAGTAGGTAACATAACGACAATATAAGTTTTAAGTAATAGTTGTATAGAAAAAATGTAATTTAGGACTCTAGAAATCGAGTCTAACTTTAATATTTCTGAATATTCACTGTTCAAAGATACTGCCACAGTAATAACACTGTATTAGTGTAAGCAGGTTTAGTGTACTTTACAGCAAGGTGTTGCTGGGGATCCACAGGTATTGAAAAGTAAATCACTGAATTCAGATTCCTTAAAGAGCTATTAAGGATATTATAATAAAGTCTTAAATTTTAGTTACAGACATTTGAGTAGTGAGTAAAATACATTGAACATCTACACAAACAAATTGATTGTTTTGAGAGAGTATTGTGCTCGATCATTTTTATTGTCACTGTTGCTGGTGCACTAGCGAGGAGTGTCTTTAAAGTGTCTAAAACTTGAATTTAATGTTTTTTAATTGGATAATCCCGCCACTGATTTTTTGCAGCATATCTGCCCAGCTGGGAAGTACAGATGCAATATTATATGCAATGATGATAATAACTAAATTTAGACTTCATTGACAATACTGATTTTCTGTTATTTTTTTATTTGTATGGGTACAAAACATTTTATTTAATTGCCAAATTTTGACCACATGTTTTGATTTAGTTGGACTGCTTACTAGATTGATTGTTACAACATATAGTGTGCCTTAAATTTAATGCATCACAAAAGTCTATGGTTGAAATTTAGTTTTTAAATAAATATTGCTGACAGCATGCAGCAGTTCTCTACCTTCTTTTGCAGCCATAGCAGTGCAGGTCGGATTTGTGTTTTTATTAATATAAATTATAGATTGTAACAGTAGGATTTTGTATGATTTAATTTAAAAAAATATTCTTAAGTGTGTAGTTGTTTTTCTGATGTATTCCGTGCAGGCAGTAATTACTTATCATGGTTATGTCTTAACAGGATCCTGAACTCCAAGATCCATTGTCACTGAGTCTAAATGAAAACTATGATGATCAGAATTCACCACATCATGATCCAAAAAGAGCACCAGCAAGTCCTGATTATAACTGTGAGACACCAGAGATTCGAGTAATCATCAAAGAAGAAGAGGAAGGCTGGACTGTGAGTGAAAATCGTGAGTGGAAAATTTTAAATATCAGCATCACTTAACTACATGAGAAACACAACATATCCTTTACTGCAGTGGTTCCCAACCTTTTTCCCAAGGGACCCCTATTTTACCAGTAAATATTTTGACGACCCCCACCTTCTCTCCTCCCGGACAAAAAATATTACCAAGGAAAAATAAAATAGGCCTAGTACTTTTTAATTGTTTTGATCTTTCATATTCAATGAATAACAGTAACAGTACAGAACAGTTAATGGGCTACATGATCATTGAAGCCAAACAGTGAGAATAATGTGCATAACAGTGTGTATTTTTTCTGAACAGATTATTTCATGTGAAGACT
>JAUMHL010000001.1:4734395-4759381 GCA_032362345.1 Sandelia bainsii | reverse complement strand
GCGTGCTTGTCATTGCATATCGTGATGTTTATTGTTATAAAGAAATAATACAAACTTCTACAATTTTAGTTTTTTGTTCTGCACACACATAAATTAAACGCCAAAACACTTTAAATAAATAAGTAAAAAAAAAAAAAATTTTGTCTCCATTAAAATCGTAAAGTCCTCGCGACCCACTGTGAAGCTTTGGGGACCCCCAGGTTGGGAATCAATGCTTTACTGCATCCTGATTTTTCACATTTTTCTTTTCTTTTCTGATGTTAAACACAGATGAGAGCTTCAGCTTGGATGGACAAAAAGAGGTTACTACCACACAGACCTGTCATCCCCACCTTAATGCATGTGGGAAGGAGAACACCATTTCATACGAAGCAAAGAGACACCAGAGAGTAAATTTGGTGGAGGAATACTGTGAGGAGTCTGCTGGCCCCGCTCTCTATGGGCAGAGCGCCTCTGCCAGAGAGGGGCAGCAGGGGCACATCCTCCTGGGCTCTGATGAGAAACATACAATTTCCTGTATATGTGAGAAAACAACGGGAAATGTGCAACAGCGCAGTAGCACCAGAGAGAAACCTTTCTCCTGCCCAGTGCATGAGACAACACCCAGTCACAAAAGCAACATAAAAACTCACCAGAGAACACATGCAGACGATGGCTGTTTTGTCGAAGACCAGGAACATGATGGAAAACAGTGTACATCTTTGCAAACAGAATCAGAACTACATGAAACCAAAAGAACAGCACTTTGCCAAAACGTATGTAGAAACAAATTCATAATGCAAATGATAATATAAAATCTCCCCTTTGTTATTGTTTTGTCATTTTCTTCTTCAATTTTGTAATGGTTTCATAGCCCTTAATTTTAAAGGTCTATTATAACCTAACCATTTCTTGAAAGTTTCCTGGGAAGAACCATGCAGTTTGGTAACAATTGCAGAAAAAAACAGAGACAAAGTTCTGAGACTGTTTTAGCTGTAGTCATATAGTTATAATTAGTTGTGTAAAATTTATTGTTGACCTCCATTTCAACTTCCATGAAGAAGTTGCTCCACTGTTACACTTATTTATTTATTTGAACTTTATCATTAATTTATGCTGAATTGTTGTTTGTTTGTAGGCACCTTTCACATGTAACTTGCTTTCCTCTTTGCAACTTTAAAAACTTGTTTTAATCACAATTCCTTCTAGTCAAATGAGAGAAATGAAAATGTTATATCATTTCTTCATGTGAGAGTCAGTTTTTAGGTAAAAAGGTTTAAGACTGGTAGAAAACTTTTTCAAAGTGTGTTGTGTATTTAGGATTCTCCTGAACGAAAGCCAGTGATGTCACATGGACTCAAGATGGCATCTGCAAACTTAGAGGACCAAACTCTCCATTTGACTGTCAGGCTGCAGGCAGGAGATGATGAGGAAGAGGAACAAGATGAAGAAATCGGTGGTTTAATCAACTCTGATGGAGAAGTTGTTGAGTGGGATGCCAGTAAGTATTTACACTATAACAGTATGTTTAGTGCAAAGGCCCAACTTATGCAAGTATTTCTAAAACAAGATCTTTTAAATTTATGAAAACTGTTGTACAGAGCCATAGTTTTTCATCTCTTTGTGATTTTATCATGTTCATGGGTGAGCATACATTACAAGTATAATAGTAGCATGTGTTTAGTTGGTCATTACATTGATTAACATTTATTCTTCTTCTAGTATGAACTACAGTTTTAAAATAATATTTAAGATGATGAAGATCAGTTGTCATGACTACTCTCTGAGTCTGAGCCGACTATGTTGATTTTTACAGGAGACAGTCCTGACCGAGGCTCTGATTGTGTAGAAGGTCCTCAGCCTAGCAAGGTAATTTATCTTAGGTCTTCTGAATCCTTGAATTGTATATAATGCAGTTCAGCAGCCTTCAGAATGATCAGACTTTAGATAATATGCACCCTGAAAAAAATCTGTAATGCAGCTTTTCCAGTTTGACAAAGTGAAATGATAGAAATTACTATATACATGCAGTCGTTATCTGCTAAAATTTGTGTTTTGTTTTGGGATGAAGGAGATCTTCAGCTTAAAATCTGCCTTGACATCTTCATTTAATTGTCCAAAACTGTTGAAGTAGCACAGTGTAATTTTTGTATTATGGTAGTTTAACATCAAAATACAATGATGGATCAAAACCTGGTTACAAGTGGGGAGCATTCACTCTCTCTGCAAGGTGGATAAATTGGCAGTTGCAATTGCAGCATCACAGAATAGTTTGGGTCATGAATGGGTCATGAATGCCATAAAAATGCCTTCATCGGCTCTATTTGCAGGCTAAAGTATTGTTACCCAGGGAAGGTATTGGGAGTATATTTCTCATGGTTTTTAATAATTATGATCACAGGGTGTTGTCATGTCTGATTCTCAGCTGCAAGGACAAAACCAGAGGGACAGCAGTAGTCCAACACTCATCATGGAAGTGTCTGTGGGGGAAGATGAAGAAAGGGAAGAAGGGGAGGAAAAAGAGAGAGTAGTAAAGATGACGTCTGTTCCGCGCTTGTACCGTGGTAAACAGAAACCCAAACAAAAATAAAAACTGTTCAGGTTATAAATAAAAGCCGTGACTCCTTTCTGAGGCCATGTTTCTTTACATGATGTTAACAGGAAAGAGACACAGAAGAAAGAACAAGGCCCCAAACGTAACGGTGGTGTCACTGGACATCTCGGACACAGAGAAAGAAGCTCCTGCAAATCCTCGTGAGTGAAGTGATAGAAAGACGACAAGATTTGACAAATGACATTGTTGATTTTATATAGTACATGTCGAGGATACAAAAGAGGAAGATTTGTGCTATTTGTTTTTATTTTAAACTGCAGCATCAATATAATAACTGTTAACTATTGTCGGTCTGTGTCACAAAGCAAAGAGAAGGGGCAGAAGAAAGATTTCAGAAACACTGCTGTCTGGTAAAGACATAGAGGCAGAACCTGGGAGTGAGTGTTTCTCTTTATATGTTATTCTTTATAGGTTGAATGCATCTGAAATGATAATTTTGCATGTTACATTTTTGTTTGAATAAGTTGTACTTGTTATCTTATAGTTTCAAGGCGCACCAGAAGAAAGACAAATGTGCCCGTCGTAGTGGAATCAGAAGAGCTAAATGCAAAAACATTTCGCCGCGTTGCTGGTAAGACAAAATAAATATTTGGTTCACATGTAAAATGAATTTTTCTCATTGCACATGGCCCATTGTATTATGTTTTTTTTAGATATTTCACAATGGGATAGTAAAAGAACCAGTCACATGGAAGAGCTACATGTACACAGATTTGTGATACACCTCGATCAGACAACAAACACAAGTGACACTGTGAACCTTCAACAAGTATTTAAAGGTTCAAATTGTCACCTGAGTCCTAGCTTTAACCATTGCCATATAGCAAATACAGGCAGACTTTGATTTCAGGGACTGATTAATAGAATAAGACAGTTCTTAAATATTTTGAATCCAATTTGGTACTAGATCTTAATACTAAACCCATATTCATATGAAAGTTTTATGTTTTATACTAAAGCATTTTCCTTTAACAGGAAAGCGACCTTACAGAAGAAGGAAAGATACCAAACCACCACCTGATGGAGAAAACACAGGTGTTTCAGCAGGTAAGAGCAATACCACAGTCCAGATATGTGTGTTTAATATGTGTATTTAACCTGCATGTTGTCTTTAATCAGGGAAAATAAATGGCAGTTTAAATAGTCTTCTGTTTAATAAGTTTGCTTATACTGTGTTACCACATGATAGGCTAAGCTTTAGCAGTTAAGTAATGTAGGGCAGTAAATGTATTGCTTTTGCGGCTGCCTACAGTTAAATAAACCTGGTGCTGTGATTTAGAGTGATTGTTTACTCTGATACACTGTTGACGGGAACAATGAGCAACTGACAGGTATTTTACATTATTAAACAAACCCCGAATAGTCAGGTCACACTATAAGTATAGATTTTGTACCTATTTTGTTCCAATATTATATCAAAGCATTAAAATGAAGAAGGCACACAGAACAGGGCATCCAAATGCAGAGCTGGAAAAATTAGACCTGTAGTTCTAGTCCAACCTGTCTCTCCTATCAGCAAACGAAAACAGCAGCAGCAGTTTAGACACAGACTTACTGATGGCAAGAAAAATATTTTTTATATGCTTTGATGCATCTATGCAAATAAATATCTGTAAACAGCACACAAGAAATTTACTTGATAGACAAATGTTACAAATATGTTAAAAATACACACAGTATTTAGAAAAAATAGTCAGAAGGGGCCATAATAAACAGCTATAATGCAATGTAGCTGCTACTACTCTCTTTACCCACAGGTGGCAACATCAACACATGCATATCCATATCCAATATGTCATTTTCATCATTCTCAGCAGCGGTGACTTTTGTGTCAGTTACAGACCAATATATCAGTTTAAGTGTATGTTTTATTTTCTAAAAACAAAAAACTATTTACAATAATTATAACAAAAGACAAATTAAGACTATTATCAATAAATCTTGTTGGCATGTGACTGCTTTTCCCCTACATAATCATTTTATATAGTAGGCGTTAAATTAAGAGCCCAACCTTGTAATTTCATATTCTTTTTCCTCACACAGGGAAGAAGCGCCCTGGCAGAAAGATGGTACCTGTACAAATAGAAATACCTCCTGAGCTCCTGAAGAAGCCCAAAGAGAGGTTAGAGTACCACTGCTCGGTGTGTGGCAAAGAATTTCCTCATGCCTACAAACTAGAGAGGCACGAGCTGATCCACACTGGAGAGAAACCTTACTGCTGCTCCATCTGTGGTCGGGGTTTTAACCAGAAGGGAAACCTCAAAACGCACTACAAAATCCACTTAGGTGAGAGCTATTTGCAGGACAACTGGATAATTATTTTGACTTCAGCCTTTGTCAGTGTTTCAGCCAGGATTTTTTAGGAGGTGGTTAAATAGGTATTTTCAAACTGATAGTAGATCCATGCAACTATTTGACACATCCGACTGTTTCCATTTCAGATGTTACAAGACAAAAATTTTAGCTACTTGCATAAAAGAAAAATAGGGCGATCAAGAAATTACATCTGTGTATTTCACCAGGGTTGTGTCATATTTTGCTCAGTTGATTCCTAAGAACTTAAATTAATTAGCATACAGAAAACCAGAGAAACATAATGAAGGCCTTTAAAATTATTAAACATTTTCAGCATGCTGAAAGGAGTAATTTGTGAACATGATTTTAGCAAAAATTATCTGGAAAATCTCTAGTATCATTGTTCCAGGTCTCCAATTTTAATGTAAACTTCACATAACAGCCTTAAATTGTATTTTTAAATTACTTAATACATCTGTCTGTTTGTTTTCTGGTCATGTTTATTTAACAGTTAACATTTACCAACACTGGTTAATTGGTTAACTCACAAAATAAATGTTGATACAACTTATAAAATCTGGGCCTGCACTGCTGATGTACTAAATTTTCTTTGGGTGCAGGAAGTTTGTAGTTACAGGAATTTTTTTTGTTTGTATTTGTGTTATCGTTACAGTGCTACAGTGTTTTTCTTTGTGTTAATACAATGTAAATGTTTGTATTACATCATATGCTTTTGAGAAACTATATTAAGAAAGGTTTAATGTCAAATGGCACCATAATTGTATAAATAATTGCTTTTTGTATGTCTAAGAGCTTAGATTAATTCGAAATCCATTAGTAAATGTAAATGATTAATCTAAATGAAGTACAATTGAAGACTAAAACAGAGTTTGTCTTTCCTTTGTCTCTGTGAAGGTCGTAAGGGTGCTGTGGACTTTGACGATGAGGTAAATCCTCTAGCATCAGAACTTTCTGAATACTTGAAGTCCTTGCCGGGGGAGTCCAGGATCAGGTCATCCCTTCGTTGCCTGGAGTGTGGAAAAGACTGTGAGAGTCAGTCCGCTTTACAAGCACACCATATTACTACACATACAGAGCCAGCTACTGAACCACACACAGTCGAGCACAGTGCATCACAGCTTCTCTTCTGCCGTCGCTGTGGTACTCAGTTTAATGAAAAAGAAAAGCTGGAAGAACACATGAAAACTCACATCAAGGAGAAGCCCTACTCGTGTCCCGACTGTGGCAAGAAGTTCATCAATGAGAGCTACATACAAATCCACCAGCGCATCCATACCGGGGAGAGACCGTTCCTCTGCTCCCAGTGTGGCAGAGGATTCCACACGGCTTCATCTCTCAAGCTGCATGAAATGCAGCACTCCGGGGAGAGGCCGTTTGCATGTACCATCTGTGGGAAAACGTTTCGGATAAACTCCTACCTAACAGCACATTACCAGACCCACAGTAAAGACAGACCTTTCGTTTGCAGCGTCTGTGGAAAAGGCTACTCTAGAGCCGAGGAACTGAAGGTGCACCACAGGCTTCACACCGGAGAGAGACCCTACGAGTGTGGAGTATGTGGGAAGAGCTTCATTTACCGCCAGGGTCTCCGGCAGCATCAGCGCACACATGCTGGAAGACGTATTGGGCCAACCAGACAGCTCGGTAGACCGAAGCAGCAGGCCAGGCTTGACATCTAACAGTCTGACTAATGATGCATTTTTGTTGTTAACTGTATTTGGAAATATTGCCGTAAAATACGCTCCTTACCTGATATTCTTCTTTCCATTCCTTCCACCTACAGCAGAGACGATAACTGTGTCTGAAAATATGCGCTGCAGTGTGGGTTGCCAAGAGTAACTTGGAGGCTTACAGTGTTGTCTTTCTTGTATTCATGTTTTGTATCCATGTTTTTATGTTTACTCTAGTAGCCCGTCTGTATCTCTATTTGAGTGCCTTTTTATCCTGCATGCCAAATACGAATACTAAATGTTAAAAAATATGCACAATATCCTTGTTATTTTAAAATCCAAGTGGATGGAATACAGACATTTTTCAGAAACATGTCCAGGTGTTTGATTTATCTACATTTGAAATAATGTATCTTTACATTATGAAACCACTCTTTCACAGCGGGGATTAAAGTAGCACAACATCTTGAACAAAAAACATAAAATCGGACTATATTGTGAAAACAAATATCTTCCAGCTGATCTACACGAAGTGTCAAACAAAAAAATAGCATGTTTAGTTACTTTTTGGATTCTGATTCATATAAAACTCAGTATAATCATAAGACTTTATTGAACCCTGGTGTCATATTCATAAGCTACCTAACAGTGTGTAAAGTAATTTTAATTAAAATTATTAGATTCAAAACTAATGATCATGAAAACTGAGTTTAAGATAATTTAAACAAACTCAATCTTTACTAAGTGTAACCTTAAGTGATGAAGATCAGAGGTGGTAGGTGAACATAAAATGAATACTCAAGTTAAAGTCCAACTTCAGTGCTGTGAAAAAGTATTTGCCCCCTTCCTTTTCCTTTTTTTTCATATTTGTCACACTTAAATGATTAAGATTACCAAACAGATTTTATATTACTGTTGTGCTAAATTTAATCTAAGTGCTCAGCAATGAAGGTTCAGGAGCTCTTCAGTTCTTCGAAAATGATCAGTCAAAAAGGCAAAGAGGCCCGGACCTCTAAAGACTGGGGTTTTGGGGCAATACACAGTCTTTTAAGCAGGTTAATGGTACCTCCCCAGGGGCTGTCTTAATACCTATCTCACCACCCTGTATCTTGCCCCCATTGTACTAAAACCACACCTATTGTCCCCCATGTAACTCCAGTCTGTAATATCTAAAAATACATAAGTTAACCCTTTCCCTTGCCCCACTTGGCCTCATCATTCTAACCTTTTTCTTATTTTATTGCATAAGCCAATTCACATAAAAAAGAGGCCCTATGGATGCAATGGAAAGCCTCACACACTATCTTTGCTGTGGTGTGGATAGGGTAACATAAAGTAATATTAGATAACAGGATAATATAGAATGGTATTTGAGTACTATGGCATAGAATAGCATGTAAAACACACCATTACACAAACATAACCTGAGTAAACACAAAATGCAGTTTTTAAATGATGATTTCATTTATTAAGGTTGTTCAAACCTGCCTAGCCATGTGTGAAAACGTAATTGCCCCCTGAACCTTATAAATGGTTGTTCCATCCTTGGAGGCAACAACTGCAATCAAGCATTTGTGATAACTGACAATGAGTTTATCACTTTTTTTTTCTCTGCGGAAGAATTTTGACCCACACTTCTTTGCAGACTTTGACTAGCCCACTCCAAAACCTTGATTTGAGCCATTCAGAGGTGGACTTGCTGGTGTGTTTCAGATCATTGTCCTGCTGCATAACCCAAGTGCGCTTGAGCTTGAGGTCACAGACTGTTGGTGGGATTGAA
This sequence comes from Sandelia bainsii, assembly GCA_032362345.1. Taxonomy (NCBI): domain Eukaryota; kingdom Metazoa; phylum Chordata; class Actinopteri; order Anabantiformes; family Anabantidae; genus Sandelia; species Sandelia bainsii. Next base: position 4,751,022 of record JAUMHL010000001.1, on the reverse strand, counting down.
GTCCAAAAGCCTTAAAAATGTCTTTGTAACCCTTTCTAGACTGATCAGTTACTTTGATTCTCATCTGTTCTTGAATGTCTTTAAGTCGCAGCATGATTTGTTGCTATTTGAGATCTTTTAGCAGGCTTCACTTTGTCAGACAGCTTCTATTTAAGTGATTTCTTGATTTAACTCAGCTTTCCAAAAATGTAGACAATCACACACTCATTCATGATTTAGCGGGGTGGGGGTCAATAATTTTTTAACATAAGGGCCAGGCTGATTTGAACAGCTTTTTTCCTTTAATAAATGAAATCATCATTTAAAACTGCATTTTGTATTTATTTGGATTATCTTTGTGTACTGTTAAATTTTGTTTGATGATCTGAATCATTTAAGTGTGACAAATATCCAAAATAAATCAGGAGGGGCACAAAAAATTTTCACAGCACTGTATATACAGTATATATACATATAGTTCATTCATGCACACACAGACACACATAAAACATATGAAAACATACATTGTATATGATTTTATGAATGAATGGTTCCTGAGTAGTTTTACTTTATGTGGTATGTTGGCCTATTTGTTTACAAAACGCTGAAGAAAACAATTAAAATCTATGAGGACTTAGTGGGGCTTTTATTGTGATGAAAAATAAAACCGGAAGTTTCGAGTGGCTAGCGGCTACTGGTAGAAAGGTTATCATCACATCCAACCGCTATTTAATTTAACCGATTACTCAGTTAGTTGGCATTAGTTAGAGTCGTTGGTTCACCACGTCGAGTATGACAATCAGAAAAAAGTAGAAATACTGCCAGGTCGCGTCAATAAACTATCGTGCGACTACTTTTTACCTGAGGGAGAAATCTATGCTGAGGTTGGTCTAAATGTCTATTGTTTGTTGTTAGCTATGTTAGCTAGTTAAGTTAGCGAGGGTTACGAGAGCGGAGGTGAAGTGTGCGGCACATTGTTATTTTCACGTTGGATTTGATGGTGAATTAGTTGGAGTTGTCCTGTGTTATTGTTGACTGGAGGATGTAGCTTAGGGGGGGGCTAACGGTTAGCTGATTGCTAAGACCAGCAAGGCTAGTAAACGCCATGTCCCTGGCTAGCTGGCAGCTTTCTCTGAGGCAGAGGTGGTCGTTGACCAAAGCGCTGGTCACATCACGGCTGAGACATCTCCTTCACAGGTCAAATACTGGCTCTGTGCTGCAGAGTGCGTTCGCTCTTGTTGTAATGACTTTTATTGAGGCACCATAGATGTCAACAGGTTAGTCGGTCATGCTGCTGAGAGAAACTTGAATCACAATTAATGTGAGATTTAAATGGATGGAGCAAAATGAGTCCGTGGCTAATGCTCCGCTAGCTGAGCCACACAGTGCACATTCTGATGTTCTGCCCAAACATTGAGTTGAAAGCGGAGTAAATTATTTTGACACCATTATAGTTCACATACACAACAATGCTGCTTTTTAATAGCAGTTGTCTAAATTGCATTACAGCAATTTTTAAAGAGGACGCTCCTTTTATGTTTAAAGGCCCAGTCGCAACAAAGCATTCACCCTGCTTAAGTGTCGTTGAGCATGACAATAGAGATTCAAGAGAGGTTTATTGTCAATACAGCAATATACACAGTATACAGCGTATCAAAATGCCGTTTCACACAGGGCCCCCATGGTGCATTTGAATGTCAAAAAAGAAAGAAAAGAAAAGTATCAAAATATACAACAAGAAATTATACATTCATAAATAGTAGTCTAAGTTTCAGTAAATATAAAAAGGCTTCTAATTTGTCTAATATCTACTACATGTACAGTAAAGCAGACAAGGACAGGACAACAGACAGTACAAAGTGAACACGTGCTAGTGTGGTTCAAGTGAAATGTTGTGCAGGCGGTATTTAAAATACCAGGTTCAGGTTTGGTCAGGAAAATACTGTAGACAAGACAAGACCAGACATAGATGTGCAAATTGTAACTAGTGCAAAATTTAGCATGAGGTAGGAAAAACACTATGGCAATATACATGTGAGGTGTGAAAAATATGTATATTGTGTGACAGTTCGGTCTGTGTATTTGTGCTGTTAAGTTCTAAGTTTTAACAATCCTTTGGTGTGCAATTAAGCTTGTGTGTGTGTGTAGTGTTAGACAGTCCTTTGGTGGCAGTGAGTTGAGGGCTCTGTCAATAGATATCTTCCACGGTGGAGGCACTGTTATCTAGCCCAGGCACATGACAACAGTAACCTGCTGGAGGCTGAAAAACCCGGAGTCCAAAATGATGGACTCACATTCATGATTTTATGTGACATGACAAAGTAAAGCAGCAAGCCGTTGCACACAATGCTTTAACTTGCAAATGTGAAGACGTTTTTCGTGCGTGAAAAATGACTGACTTTAATAATCAGTTATCAAAGTACTCGTTGATAAACTTTCTGCCTATTATAACACACCTAGCATACAATCTCATAATGAAATATACTGTGTCACTCATTGTGAATTGTAATTAGTATATTTCATCCATGTCATCACCACTAGCGTGCCACAGCTTTTTGACTTTCAATGAGAAGAACTCTGACTATGAAATCTGGGGTATATTAACAAATAAAAAATGGCATTATATCTGTTTGTCTGTTAAGGCAGGCTTAGAGATGCTTGTAATATTTTAAATAATATCAGTGTATAAAAGCCGTCTAATGAGACTGTAAGTGAAATATACATCATTACTTAACAGTAGTATGTATGTAAATATTGCTAATGACACATTGCTTTGATTCTTTGTAGTTTTGACTTTCTTGTATTAGTAAGATTGTGATCATTACATTAAAATGCTGGAACAACATCTAGAACATTAAGACCAAAATAAGCAGAAAGATTGATTTAGCTGATTTGATTAGTAGGTTATCTCTCTACAAACTGGGCTGGTGTTCACCTCTTTTAGCACTACATTTTATAATATAGCGTATTGTTGCCTGAGACAGTTGACAAATATTGACCCAGAACAGTTAAATGTACTTGATAGTCACTTGTAGCATAATACTAACACAGTTATCATTTATTACTGAATCTCCAAAATATAAGAACTGTTTAAATAAATGAATTACCCGAGTTGGATTGGTGTTAGCCCTATAGTGTGGTAGTAGTCCAAAGAGTCAACAACAGCACTGGATGCTTGCTTGTCTTGAAGGTCTTTGGCATATTTGGCTGTATAAATTGACTCACTTGCTATAAATTGTTTATTGAATGTCTGTTTGCTCACTCTACATCATTTACCTCGAAAAGGTTTAATATTTGAGAGATGGGCTCTGAAAACCCAGACGGCTTTGGACCAGCGGTAATCCTCACTGAGGACGATCAGCAAGAAATAGGAGGACTGATCAACTCAGATGGCGAAGAAGTGGATTTCTCAGATCTCAGTGAGTAAATACAAACAGCTTCTGCTCTCCTAATACCAATTCAGATAACTAGAATAATTGTTCTTGTCTCTGTGTTCACACAGGAGAGAGTGTCATCCCTGGTATTGGAGTTGCAGGAGCTCCCTCAAAGACATTTGATCAGACTGAGAACGAAAAGCCACCATCTCTTCACAGCTGCTCAGTGTGTGGCAAAGACTTCCCATATGCCTCTAAGCTTCAGCGCCACCTTCGCACTCATTCTGGAGAGAGGCCTTTCCCTTGCTCCATGTGTGAGAAGAGGTTTCCAGAGAAGGGGTTGCTCATGATCCATGAAAGGGTCCACACTGGGGAAAAGCCATTCCCATGCACATTTTGTGAGAAAAGATTTGCTAGTCAGGGGGAGCTGAGGCTACACCGGCGGACACACACTGGTGAAAGGCCGTATCACTGCTCTATCTGCCTGAAGAGCTTTTCTCGCCACTGGCACTTGAAAACTCACTTAGAGGCGATGCATTCCGAGATTGTTGCAGGCTTCACAAGGAAGAAGTTTCCATGTTCAGACTGTGAGAAGAGCTGTAACTCCGCAGCTGAGCTGAGAGATCACCAGAGGACTCACACTGGAGAGAGGCCCTACCAGTGCTCTTTCTGTGACAAAAGGTTTGCCTTATCGGGTACACTTGTGAGGCACGAGCGTCTCCATACGGGCATTACACCCTACCACTGTTCTGACTGTGGGAAGACATTTGCACAGCAGTGGACTCTGACGACACACATGCGGACTCACACAGGAGAAAAACCGTACAGCTGCACGCAATGCGATAAGTCTTTTGTGGCTCCTGGAGAGCTTCGGAGACACACCAGGATTCACACAGGAGAAAAGCCGTACACCTGCATGGACTGTGGGAGGCACTTCTCACTGGCAGGAACTCTCAGAAACCACAGACGCTCATGTACACAGAACAAGACTGGATCAGTTGCAGGTGTCATCTCCAGCTCAGTTAAAGCTGCAGTTGATGAATTACCCCAGGAAAACCTGACCAACAATGTCAGCTGTGAGGTAGTGACAGTACACATTAATTTCAAAGTTTAATCTTTTTTGTTGATGTTGTAGATTATTTGATAGATTATGATAGTTTTTTGTTTGTATTTATACATGTTGGTCAGTGCAACCTCAAAACACTGTTGTTGGCTCTATTTGTTCATATTAAACTGCCTTTACAGGTGCCTGACAATCAGAGTTTGTCCAGTTCAGTTGAACCTCAGACCTCAGAGAGTCTTAACTGTGACAAAGCAGCTCAGTGTGAAACTAACCTGAGAGAACCAGAAGAACATCTAGAGGATGCTGCTTCCAGTCCACAAATGAATGTAGTAGTGAAAGAGGAGGAAGAAGAGGAACCTTTGTGTAGTATGTACACATATGTATTAAAAAAAATATGAATGTCTTCAGTGGTAATTTTGACTACACTTTTAATTTGTGTTTTCTTTGTGTTTTCTTCAGTAGAAGATGCTCTTGCCCAGGTGTCCCATAGTGAGGATTTTACCATTCCAGAGGAAACTCTAGAGCAGCATCAGGAAAGAAACAAAGAAATAAGGATTACAGTAAAGGAGGAAGAAGAGGAAGTTGTCAACAGTAAGTAAAATCCTTTGAAATTGCTATTAAAGAGTTGACCTAGGACCTGGTTTTACTAAATAGCATTCAAAGTTACCTAAAATGACTGGATTGATTTTCTTAATTAATACCTCTTACTAGTCTATTGTTTCCTCCACAGTAAACAGTAGAAATACACTACTGTTAATATGCAGTTGCATTTATGTGATTGGGCAAATGCAGTGCTTCTCAGGATGATGTCACGTTGTGTTGGATAAAAAGCTGAAGCAGGTCCAGTTTTTTCTCCGCACAAAATTAAGTCATTTTGATGGAACCCCTTGTGTTGCCAATAGCTGCTAAATAAACACACATGATTCAGCATGAAACTGAGACTAAGCCTGCAGCCATAGAGATGAGGAAGATGTGACATTGTTTAAAAACAATTTTTAGATGATCTCTGTAGGAAGAGATTCATAGTTCTGCACAGTGTGAGTACTCACATCACTTGGCAGGACTGCTTCAAAAGTGGCTCATAAGTGATGGTTACCCACCTACCTCTGGCTAGTGATGATCATTTCAATTTTATGTAGAAGGCTTCCTTCACTCCTTTTTCAAACTGTTGGTCTCCTCTGGCCAAAATGTGTACATTGCTGTCCTCAAATGCTGGTGGACTGCTGCAGCAGTCCAATGTGTAGTACTTACTGTAGTTCAACTCAAATATTCAAATATTTAAACACTTACCTCTTCTCTTTTTGTGTATCAAGCCTGTGCTTTTAAAAGGGCACTTAGAGAATGCAGTCATGTGTCAATGCATGTGACCACACACGTGACTGCATGTTCCCCACACTTCCAAAATGCAGCTGACCTACACTTTGTATGTACCTGAACACCTCCAGTGTAGCAATATGCATAGCATAGCAACAATGCATAGCAGTGGAGCTGTTGACTCTGCTAACATTCTGCTCATACAACACGGTCTGTGTAGACACCGTATTACTTGGCAGCAGTTGTGTAAAATAGATTTTGCTCACATAAATGATGTCAGGGCAAAACATGCATTTTACTTCTTAAATATAAACCTATGTAGCATAGGCCTTTACTTCATGGTCTAGATGGTAGTGCTTAGTAACTCATGATCTGGATGATAATGCTAGAACAGTACACAGACAAACAGAAAATTAATCATCTAATTTATTTTTGTCTCATTATCTCCTTTGCACCAAGTAGATTCCATAGCAACCAGTATCTTAGCAAGTGGAAAGGTTTAAATCAGCTGTTTTTTTGTCTTCAGTGTTACTGAAGGGTATGTTTCTCATTTATGTTTTCCCAGTGTCTGAAGAGAATCCTGATCCTGACTGTGAAAAAGAGAGTTGTCTAGCATCACCTGTGCAGGAACAGTTTAACAACAATCTGACAAAGAGCTCTTACTGCTGTGGGCTCTGTGGAAGAGACTGTCACAAGATGTCTGCTCTCCAAATTCACATGCGAATTCACTCGGGAGAGAAACCTTATCAATGCACTTTGTGTGGGAAGCAGTTCACGCAGAAAGGTCAACTCAAAGGTCACCAGAAAGTCCACACAGGAGAGAAACCATTCTCCTGCCCAGACTGCGGGAAGAGCTTTGCCCACTCAGGGGCCATGAACAGACACCGGCTCACACACACAGGAGAGAGGCCCTATCACTGCTCAGTATGCGATAGGAGCTTCAACCAGTCCGGCCGCTTGAGAGAACATGAGAAAATCCACTTTGGAGAGAAGTTTGACTGTCCCGAGTGTGCAAAGAGTTTCACGCGAGCTTCAAGCCTCAAGAACCATTTCAGGCTTCACACAGGTGAGAGGCCGTACGGCTGCGACATCTGCGGGAGAGGCTTCAGCCGCTCACAAAGTCTGAGGCTCCACAAACGAAAGCACGGGCAGATTCAGACTGTGGAAGAGTCTGCTTTCAGTGTGAGGAATGATGACTTCTCACAGAGTGACGATAACTCTCCAATTAATATGTGTATAACGGACAAAAACGACTGCTGATGTATTTATATAAACCATACAGATAAAAAACCAGTAGTAGTATAACAAAACAAGTTTTTAGGCAGTGAAACAAGAACTAGAGGAAAGTAAAAGACTATTTCTGTTAATAGACTGTCACTAAACTTTTATGTGGTGGTTCACTTCAAAAGTAGTAAGCTCAAGTATTTTAACTCCCTGAAAGGTGCAGATAAATTAAAAAAACAGATAAAAACCAGGTGGTGTTCAGCAACTAGCAACACAGTTTCAGACAAAATGACCAAATATTTAGAACCAACAACTTTTGTAAAATTGTGGAAACTGTTTAAGTGGTACATTTTAGAGGTCATATTTGTTCTCTTTTATCACCTGTCTCTAAGTAACTTGCATTGGAATATTATAGTATTTATGGTAGTACAAATTTAAGGTCTGTGGCTTCACTTTTTCCATGTAGTATTTGTCATTCAAACTAATAATGTATGTGAAAATCAAACTAAAGAATAATGTTTTGTATCTAATATTACAGTGACCGATGAGCAGTCCAGGAACCAGGTGAAATTGGAATTCATTCTTTGGGAAATGTAGCCAGTAATAAACTATATCTCTATCTATCTCTGGTTTGTGCAGCAATCATTCACCTGGTTTGGATAACAGGGCTGACTGACCATTGTGAATAAAGGAATCATTCTCCTGTGATACAAAAGACAATAATTTGAAGACAGTTACATGATACAGTAGATGGTATATTTTGACCAGAGCTGCCAGTGTTTAATTTTGTGGGACATTTTCTACTGAACAATAAAAGTAACAGCATTAAGACATTAAAAGACATTGACTGTAGACACTGGAAAGAACTCTGACCAATAAAGTTCTGGTCTATTGAAAATCAGTCTGGTGCTAGTGAGTAAGAACAGAGTTACAAATACTCAAAATTAATTAAAACCAATCCTGCTTGATAGTCATTTAGGTGTGCTTAACCACTGTTTTGGAGCAAGCAAATGTTTTTTTGGTATGTAGAAAAGTTACAGTTTAAGCCGTAGCAAGTAGGTGAGAAAAGGGTGCATGTGTATGGTCAGCACAAAGATAATTGAATAGGTATGTATTAAGTAGATTAATATAAGTGACCTTCACCTTTATAGAGTAGATTTTATGCACAGTGTATGCGTGCATGAATTCAAAGCACATTTACAGGTAGTCATATATTCTGATATTAGACACAATAAGTTTATCTTCTATCTTTCTGTTAATCTTTAATCCTACATCTCTCTGACTGGACTATTTACATGTCTTGCAAATCCCAGAGCTGTTCCCGAAGGCAACACCATTGCTAGGAAACACGTGACTTTCTCGTTTTTGAAAAACTAACTAACAAGCAAACGACCTCTAAATCGGTAATGAATGAATGAATACTATAGCATTAAGTTCTCGACATGAGCACATGACATGGCACTGCGGAAGTGTTATAAATTACGAGGCGACATGAATGTGACATGGAGATAAACAAGACGCGCACCATACAGACAGTTGAGGTTGTCAATTTATTTGAAGTTACAGTTCATCTGTATATAATATTTTGTGAGTCTGTAAAGCTCAAACGACATCTAGGTAAGTAATGTTATCGTAAATATCAGTGTAAGCTCTAGCTAGCTCACGTTAGCTAAAGTTACAGTGATGCTAAGGTGAGCTAATTCTACAATAAGATACTAGCGTTTAACTAGTTACTGTCACGGTGTCCGGCAGCTAGTTATTGTTTTCTCTTAACTATAATTTAGCGGGTTTATCAGCCTGTCTCTCAAACTGAAATTAATTGACTAAGTGCTCAAATGTGTCCTTGGTGAACTTTGAACTTTCCATGATTGTCTAAGCAGGGCTAGCTAAAGTTGGCTATAGCATAATGTTGTTTGGAAAAACCTGGTCGTTTATCATACATGACCATTAAATGGTAAAACTCACTAGATAATAGAGTGTGCTGTTTTTGAGACATATACTAAAACAAGATTATTTTTTATTTAAAGATGTACTCACAATTAAGTATGAAAGCTTAATTCGCAGTAGCGTTACAAGCTGGAGCTAAACCTGGAGCAGCATTACTCTGATATCCAGTTGTGATCAATAAATATAGTGCATTGTTTATTGTTGTACGCATGTTGATTTTTGCATCAAACTAAATGATACCAAAGAAAACTTACTCTTTCATCGCTGTTTCCACTAGTTTAATTATTGTCTCATGCGTGTGTTCTGCTTTTTGTTGCAGCTTTCTTTTGCTGTAGGCAAGATTGAAACCATTAAAACCAGTTGTGCAATTAGAGAAACTGATCACTTCACCATTTATTCATACACACTTCTCCCAACAGCTCCAGTCAGGAGGAAATGACATTTGTCACTGTGCTGAACTCTGTCTATCTTTCTTTCTTACTTGTGTTCAGTAGCTCACTTTGACAAACACATACTCTCAGGATGGTGTCATACAAGCGGCTAAACCCTGAAGACGTTCAGTTTTCCAGTGCAGTGTTGTCGGCAGAGCCACATCGTGTCCGAGAAGACATTTCAGTGAGTTCATGCCTTAATTTTCTGCAGTCATTTTTAAAAGAGCAAATTAGACTGGTCTGTTTTTGTGAATTTAAATCATTGCCTTATAGCTTTATACAGCTCTTTAGTTGTTTTTAAGGAAACATTTTTGTTTCTTCTAGTAGGTAGAATCTTTTATATGATAATTATCAGCAGTTTTATTATTCACTGAAACTTCTAGTATTTTGCACTTCCTTTTTTATTTTGTTAGTCTGTATTTCACTGTCATTGCTGCCAATCTGGAAGTTTGAGGGAGACTGAGATTTATTATTTAAGTGAGGCTTTCCTGAATGGAATTTACCAAAATTTAGCTCCCTCTGGAGATTTTATGGTTGGAAAAGAACAGCAAAACAATAGATATGGTGCTGTTTTTTTTATGTTTCCAGTTGAGGTCCATTGTTGTGCACTCAGTTGAAACTAGACAGTCTGCCAGACTGAAATATGAAAATTTAAGACTGAGTTCTGTAAGATAAAAACAGAAATTGATTTTATAAACGTGACTGATGCAAAAACCTTGGATATTTTCAACTTCAGGCTTATAGGTTTTCTTTCTTTTCTGAGCTATTTTGTGCTCAGTTCATTTGGATATTTCCACATAAATTCAGTGGACAACTTTATTATGTGTTACCATTGATATAATGCAATCCAGTTCAACACCACTGAAAACGACAACCTCGGTTATCATATAGTTAAATTAATCCCTCTCTGATAGTGTCAGTCAAACCTGAATATTATCATTATAATTGTAGATGATGTACTACTCAAACTAGCCACCGAGTGTACCATGTGTTATTTGAAAGCTTGTATAGAAGAACATATGATGTGACTGATGTTGTGTATTTTGACTACATATTATTGGAACATTGCATATATATATTTTTTTATGTTAGATAAATAATTATGTCTTGTATTTCCATGTGGGACCCAACAATCTGGTATGACACTGAAATACAAAAAAAACCTAATTTGTGCAATAGCAGCACTGGTTCTCTCTTTTAAAATCGGGTGATTGCTTTTCTTTCTATGTTTAAAGGTTCTCGAGCCGGAGGAAGCCTCCTTGCTTCCACGGAGGCCGTCATGTTCAATCACCACAGGCCTCCTGGTGACTGTCTGCCTGCTGCTGGTCCTCTGTGGAGGCTGGTTACTCTGCACCATGTTCTGGCTGCACAGTCCATCCAACCAACAGCCACACAGGCCGCCGCCACCAGCCACAGCAAACGCAACCCAAAAAGGAGTAAACAACACTGCAGCTGCTTTCCGCCACGAGGCTTGCAGTTTAATCCCTGAGGCGTGGAGGTTTGACTGCTACCCTGAAAGAGAGGTGGTGGTGACCAAAGAGTTGTGTGAGGCAAGGAACTGTTGCTTTATCCCTGCATCCTCTCCTTCCTCCTCTGCCACCCGCCCACCAGGGAGAAACGGCATCCCTTGGTGTTTCTATCCTTCAGATTTCCCTTCCTACTCCCTTGTGTCAATAGAGAACACATCTGTGGGACAAAAAGCTAAACTTGTAAGGCAGGTAAAGACCTATTACCCAGCAGACATCTTCACTCTAGAGTTGGATATACGACAGGAGACAGACACGCGGCTACGTGTCAGGGTGAGTGGAACATTGTCGTATACTGTAGCATGCAGTTTTCAGTTTTTGTGCAAGGACTTAACTCTCTGTTAAGATGACTTGACTCATCCGAAGCACATTAGAGATAGGTTGGAATATTTTATAATTTCCTTACAGATTTGCATCAAATTGCTTACTGAAGGGTTCTGATGTCGTAGTGTGTTCATTTACTGTTTTTGTTCACTCCCTCTGCTCTCATCAACACTGTTGCCAAGGACAGTACGCAGCATTTTAGGTAAATAAGGGCTGACAGTGTTTAGTTGTAAGGATAAACTTCCTGCTTAGCATCAGAGTGTTGACAGACAAATTAGCTTAGTAACTAAATTGGAGCATCTAGCAAGAAAAGACTCAGTTGCCATAGTACATTATATCCCTGTGTGCTAAGGTTTCTTAGGCCAATATGATAAGTGACAATCTTTTGATTAAACCAAGCAGGTGTAAAGGTGCTGTCATAAACTTTACAGGCCACTTGATTAAGTTTTTATTACATAGTGCTGTAAACTGGTCTGCTTTTCTCCAGAGTACCGACCAAGTACAGACTTTTTCTTTCTCTCATGTTGCTGAGTCTAGATTACTGACCCTTCAAATGCAAGGTTTGAGGTGCCTATCTCTGTACCCACTGCCACCAAGCAGACTGAGAATCCACAGTACACTGTAGAGCTTTCCAAAGACCCATTTGGTCTTATTGTAAAGAGGCACTCTACAGGCACAGTAGTGTAAGTCTCACTTCATTTACAATTCCATAAATTTTATACAGTATACAAGAAGGTTATTTGTGAAAGTACAACACTGGTTACTAACAGTGTTGCCATTCATCCATTTGCTCCTAGTCTGAACACCACAGTGGCGCCTCTCTTCTACGCGGATCAGTTCCTCCAGTTTTCCACCTCGTTGCCCAGTCAGTTCATCTATGGCCTGGGGGAACACCGCTCCACTTTTCTGCATGATGTCCACTGGAACACACTCACCATGTGGGCCAGAGACGTGCCTCCTACGGTATGGAAGCGGTCATGACAGCAGACATCTTGATCTGTCATAGCAGTAAAACCAGCAAATAACATATAGCTTGGTGTCCCAATAAACAGTGTGGCAGTTTTCTACACTTAACTGAGCCATCAGTAATTTTCTTCAAATTTTCCTTTATTTTTATACTCATGTTTTGACTAACATTTCCTTTGGATAATGGTTCAATCGAAGATGCACTTTTCTTTAGTCTCAAGAAGATAAATTAATTACAAAAACTTTTTACTATTTATTTGCCTTGGCTATCTGTTCTTAAACATTTCCCTAATTTAGACTAGAATTATTTGGTATTTTTGGTTGGTCCATTACCTTAGTTTGATATTTAGGCTTCTTTTGTAATAATTGTGCAGCACTGTAGGCACCACAGGTTATGTAGGTACTGTACAGGAAAGTCAAGCAAGAGCAATGGCAGGATCCATAGTTTGTTTGGTTTTTTGCAATGGATGAACAGACCTCAGGAAAATACATAATCTGGTTTTGGACAATGAACTTCTTTAACTCAGACAAATACAGTTATATTCATATTTTCCTCTCTGCAATGCAGGAAAAGACAAACTTGTACGGGGTACATCCGTTTTACTTGGCGATGGAGAATGAAGGGAATGCACACGGCTTCTTCCTGCTGAACAGCAACGCGATGGGTCAGTCTGCTGTTCGCCCTCATACTTCCACTTCAGTTTTCACTACATGCAGTAATGCACATTAGTGTCAGAATAATTAGCTGATGTTCAGGATTTCACAACTGTTCAGATGACAACAGCTGACAGCATTGAGCAGTTATATAAAAGCAGAAGTCCCAAATAAATTTTACTTTGATCAGTTTGATCATGTTGTTTATGGACAGTAAAAATTGGTTCCCTATTTTATTATGTTAAAAATATTTAACTGTACATATTAATTAGTTAGTTTCTTACTCTACTTACTGTATCTGTGCTCTATATTGTATCTAAATAGACTCTGGTCTTAGTTTGCTCAGTATTTTCAATTTTCTAATAAATGTTTTATCACGTCTTTTTCTGTTTCACCAGATGTGGTTCTTCAGCCGGCTCCAGCTCTCACCTGGCGTACTATTGGTGGAATCCTTGACTTTTATGTTTTCCTTGGTCCTGATCCTGGTTCAGTGATTGAACAGTATGTGGACGTCATAGGTCAGTAGGAGCTGATAGGAGTTTTAACATGTGAAAATGGGTGATGTATTTTGATTTTGACATAAGCCTGAGCAGTGTTTTACACAACATATACCCGTCTTGTGGATGGAAATGCATCTATTATTGTTTTTTTGTCTTAAGATAATAAAAAATTGTTTATTTTAATTTTTGACCCAGAAAAGAAAAGACCCACTCCAGCCTGATTCAGTCAGCCTGGTATTTAGGCAATTAAATGAAAACTGAAATAGTTTTATGTGAGTGTCTTTAGTTGTGATGAAGAATCCCTGTTGAGCCTGTTTCTACAATCAGTTATGACAGTTTGATTCTCAGAAACTGAGAGTAGCAGTAAAACACTCTACAGACCACTGCCCTGTACATATTTGTTTACGTCCACCTCTGTCGCCCTCGGGTACTGTATACCTCTGTTTTTTTGCAGGACGCCCAGCAATGCCCATCTATTGGGCTTTAGGATACCATCTCTGTCGCTGGGGTTACAAGACTAGTGATTCTACTTGGGAGGTTGTCAAGAGCATGAGGAATTATCAGATCCCTCAGGTAAAGTGGAGTCGGTGTGTCAGTTTTTCAGTGTTTTTTTTTTTTTTTCTCTTTTCTGAAATAATAATTTTGGTGTTTGCAGGACGTCCAGTGGAATGACATCGACTACATGGACAAATTTATGGACTTCACGTTTAACTCAACAAATTTTGCCACTCTTCCTGACCTGGTTAAGGACCTCCACGCTCATGACCAGCGCTACGTCATGATCCTGGTACTCAATTTATACTTGAATTGATTTTTTTGTGTGTCTGTTTTAGCCTATGTGTGTGTGCATGACTCTTAGATTTCAACTTGCAGGACCCAGGTATCAGCAGCATTCAGCCTGGGGGCTCATACTGGCCGTATGATGAAGGACTGAAGAGAGGGGTTTTTATTAAAGATGCTGAAGGAAAAACACTTATTGGGAAGGTGAGATCATTTTTGTTTCACATTTTATTTACATTTTTCAAATTCAAAATGACAGATCATATGGAAAGAGCATGAAACGAGCAAAACAAAAAGACAGTTGAGGAGATAAAGCCATCTTTCAGAAGGTGTTGAGTATTTAGATATCAGCAGGAAGGAAAAGAAACAATTAAATTGGTCACGTTACAGGAAACACCACATTGTTTCATATCCATGTACTCTTAAATATGTTCTGTGTGTTTGGTTTCATTTCACAACTGAATTACAAATCATTCCATTGTGATTCAGTTTTAGAAAGAAGTGATGGTGACTGGATTAGAAATAAAATTCTCTCTTTTATCCCCCAGGTGTGGCCTGGTCTGACAGCGTATCCCGATTTCTCTGATAATGTGACGCATGAGTGGTGGTACGACAACCTTCTGAGGTTTCACAAGAAGGTGCCGTTTGATGGATTATGGATTGTAAGTATGGAAATGTGAGACATTATTGAATAAGAAACCACTGATCTTGATTTCAATCACTCTGTTCTCAGCATTTCATGATACTGTATCTTCTCCCTGACATTTGTCTGTCATTTATTTTTAGGACATGAACGAGCCGTCCAATTTCTTGGATGGATCCACTAATGGCTGTCCATCAAACAGCCTTGAAAATCCTCCTTATACACCAGGTGAGGGTTACACATCTCAGGCATGAATCACATCAAAATCCAAAGTCCAAGAGCACATGTGATTGTCAAAATGTAAAATTGTGTCTTTACCTTTCAGGCATCCTAGGAGGTTTGCTAAGAGCTAAAACAGTGTGTGCCACTGCACAGCAAAAGCAGTCCATACACTATAACATGCACAGCCTCTATGGACTTCTGGAAGCTAAGGCCTCTGCAAGGTCAGCACTATTAAAACACACAAAAACAGATAAAATGTCAATTTCTGAACAATTTCTATCCCCTTTCTCTTTATATCTGTCTTTTGGCTATTGCAGTGCTCTGAAGCGGATCTTGGCTAAGAGACCTTTTGTAATCTCTCGCTCCACCTTTCCGAGTCAGGGGATGTATTCTGGTCACTGGCTGGGAGATAACAGAAGCCAATGGAAAGATATGTACACCTCTATAGCAGGTTAGATGACTGAAGCGTGTGTTGCTAGGTATTTTTTTGATACTGAACTTGAAGTTATTGTGAGAACAGAAGCTTAGTGGTTGTAGAAGGAAAATAAATTTAACATAGAATGGCCTCTGTCAGTTTTTATATTTTACACATATAATTTTTTAATGCTCCTCGAACTTTCATGCAGACATCACCGTCCAGACAAAACAGACATGACCTAAATTTTCAAAAGGGTTATTTCAACACCAGCACCAAAACTACAGAATTTCTTTAGTGCATATTTCTTGTTGTAATGAACAAGGAAGTTGCTTATAGTGATGAACACACAAATTGTTTTCACCCTCTCTGCAACAGTACAGAGCTTTAACATTTCCTTTAGCCTCTGTCTGTTTTATTGTGTAATTTATTTTACAACATACACATTACACCATACAGCCATTTTCAAATCAAATCAAATTTAAAAACACTTTAAAAACAGCTTCCTGTTGACCAAAATACTTCACACGGACATAAATAAAAGATACGAGTGAAAACAAATTAAAACAGTCAAGAGTAAGTAAGAATAAACTGTGATGGATCACAAGGAGAAGGTAAAGTAAAATAAAAACACACAAAACAAAAACATGGGAGATAAGTAAACCAAGGTTATGAAGAGGTATCAAACTCTACTGAGCATTAAAAATCAAGGAATATAAATGTGTTTTAAGCAGTGATTCAAAAGCAGTCAAGTCCAGGGCAGCTCTAACCTTCAGGGGCAAACTGTTCCAAATTTTTGGGGAAAATTGCCCCAACTTTTTTACTAATTTAAATTAAACTATAGAAATACA
This sequence comes from Sandelia bainsii, assembly GCA_032362345.1. Taxonomy (NCBI): domain Eukaryota; kingdom Metazoa; phylum Chordata; class Actinopteri; order Anabantiformes; family Anabantidae; genus Sandelia; species Sandelia bainsii. The sequence continues at coordinate 4,734,809 of JAUMHL010000001.1, read as the reverse complement.
TAGTCTACATCTCAGCTTGGATGCCTGACATCCCTTTCACTCACCGCAATGAACGTCACACCTCTAGTTCGCCCTGGTGATGTGTGTATTTGGGATAGCAACTGCAGTGAACCCATGACATGTGAATCCACCAGGGGCCAATATAGCAATTCACATAGCACTAAAAAGTTAAGCTATAGAGAGAGACTATGTTTTTTTCTGTGCAGTATTTCTGTCAAGTCTTCTGCTGCCCCCAAGTGGTCAAATAAACTAATGCAACTACATGTTACTTACTTTACTTTACTTTACTTTACTTGGCAGACGCTTTTATCCAAAGCGACTTACAAGGAGAAGACACAACAATTACCATTCGGGTTCTGTAAATTATGAGTTACTACAAACTAAGAGCCCTGATAAGACCCAAACTTGTCAAGA